>CAJZCY010000001.1:52560000-53760000 GCA_914969975.1 Anopheles atroparvus
GTTAATTGCACGCATACGAGGATTTAAAGAAGCGAAAAATGAAGTGAGAAAGGATCAGTAACATACTTTGCAGACACATCGTGTAACGCGCACCGCCATCGTTGTATGTGCATGACGATTGTAAGATTTTGCGTCGACTATTGCAAATCGAAAAAAAAACCAGGCCATACCCGAAGCTGATACACATACAAAAGTAAAGCATAGATGGTTAAGAATTGTTGCCATTTTTCAACCATTCAGTTCGTCTTACGCGCAATGCGCATTATTGAATTTTCTACAGGTATATATGTTCTCTATTTACTGTAATTTTCTGTTCACTCTACACACCACCACCAAATGATACTAAAGACATAGTTTTGTTGCATAATAGATAAGCGATCCAGTATAAGGGGATCGTTAAGATGTGTCGTGTGAAAAATCCTCAAAGTCCCACTGAAAAAAATACGTTGAGTCATCTAATGAGAATCCAATCGATCGGAGGTAATTGTTTTATTATCGAAAAAAAAAGCTTTACAATAAACCATGTTGCTCCAGGAAGATAAGCAAATAAAAACAAATAAACAAACTTGTCCAGTTCGAGAGAAACCTAGTTTCTGTTTTTCGCTAGCGCATCTACGACGTTTGCCTTTTCTGCCACAAATGATCGTCCAGTTGTTATACGTTTCGTTATATGTAACCAAAGGAAAAATTAAAGGAAAACATCTTACAAACAATCGAAACAAGAGAGCTCGTAACTTCGGTTTCAACACTAGTTCTTTTTTTATCGATCGCTTCTAGTGGCAATCATGTGCTGCTAGTCTAGTATAGCATGAAGTCGAAGGATCCAACTAACCCGTCACCCGTTTTCCTGAGGGCAACAAGTTCCGCACATTTTATGATCAAATTTTGACAACGTCAACAATGAATGAATGAGAAAGTTGGTAGAAGGAATTAAGCTGGTATCAGTTCCGACGGATGAGTTTGTGGTGAGCACTGCCATCGGCAGTAATTGAAAGTAAAAATGAATCCGTCGAACTGAAAATTGTATGGCAAAAAGAATCTCATGTTATAGAAAGGGGAGTAACTCTGTGCAACTCTATCGTAAGTTTCTTTCTTTCAAATTATTCCATTGACATTATAATCACTGAGCCGGTTTGCTGAAAGTCATTGCTATTATGGCGTGGCGTCAATTTGTGCGCCTGAGGATAAAACACTTTACAGGTTTTCCACACGAATGTGATTTTTTTTTTCCTACTCAATCTTTCTTTCGTGCTCATTATTTTTTCACTATGCCCTATTCAATGTTTTTTACTACTCCAATCATACGGCAATTGAAGGACCAGACGAACCAAATATGCGAAATTTCGAATTCGCGTGGCAAAATAAAAATGTTCCAGGCAAACTTGGAAGGAACATGAAAACAGAAATGCAATGCGATGCAAAGGCGATGCAGCAGCTGATCGAGCGAAAATGGGAATACGGAGAAAAATGGTAGGGCGTGTGGGGAAAGAACATACATTTATCTGATAAATAGCAAAAGCAAAACAAAGCAGTTTGAAATTAAGTGTAAAATTGATTAATTGTTAAGTAACATAATTTAATTGATTATTAGACAAATAATGCAGCAACAACAAAAACAACAAACAACTCGATGAAGTTCTTCAAATGCGATTTCCTAGTGAAGGTAGAATCAGGTAAGACATGGAAGAAAACGAGAAACAAGAGAGTTGTAGTCAACGCGGCGGTTGGCACTGGTAAGAGCTGAAACAAAGTAAAAATGAAATCTTAAGCTAAGTGCAGGGCAAGCGAAAAAATAAAGCCAACAGAAAAAGATCGAAACATTTAAAAGAAGTGTGCCGATAAGAGGAAAAAAGAAACCAACTCGCATCATAAAACTTATCTGGACAGGACCGCATACACACAATTTGAATCGTTGGTGATCAGAGTTGAATCGAAAATCGAAGAACCAGGAACGTTAAAACAAATTACCTTGAAAAGTTCCGCTTGTGTATGTTCTACGACAGTTACAATGATCGTTGGCAAATGGGCCGTTTGTTGATAGTAATTCAAGCAAAGTGGCACATTATGCTACGATGTGCACATTTAGATGGGAAGAAACCTGCCCGGTCCCGTCGCATTCACACATGTATTTGTATTTGTGAAATTCACTGCTCGATAGACACTTCTTTTCTTGCTAATTTCTTCTGTCAAACAAATCTCTATTGCAAGTCGCTAAGATGGCAACTCTGTGAGACTATCGAAAATATAAAGCAAGGAACTGAATGCTACATTTCCCGAACTGCCTTGCCTCTCGGTGAAACGAAAAGAAGACCTTCCTAGTAAGCAGGGGTCCATTTGGTTTGATAAGCAAACGATTTGGATTTCACTCTTTTGTCCGACACACCGATGGATCAATTCAATCTTGCTTTGAACGCTACATAATACTAAGTAAGCAAAGGCCAATAAAAGCCCTATACGCACGGATGTAAGAACAAAATATTAAAATACAACATCAGGCACGTTTCATCAATTTCAAAGCTCTACTGTATTAAGCGACCTTACGTCATGGACGGTAAAGAAGATCGATGGTCGAAGACAATGCAGCAATGGTAAAATAAAAGTTTAAACCTCTGTTCTCTAAATCTACAAAAATCTACCTACAACTCAACTTGTTTCTTTATTTATTGGTATGTTGGGTTCCCATTTTCCTCTTTTTCTTCTCACGATCTGCTTCCAAAAGTTTATGTTTAAAAGTTGTTACCCTATGCAGCTCATTACTCCTCAGTTTTTGTCCAGTGTGTTTTAGCCTAGGGAAAGCCCTCCACGTATTTACCGTTACTCTAAACCCGTGTTTTTCCACTCACCTCAGGTTGGTTGGTCCTTTGAAAAACGAGCATATTCTTACAGCCCTAATCCATCCAATGTTTTTACGATGAAGACCGAAACGGAAAGAGGAAAATATTCTAGCTAGCGAAACTATACATATTTTTAAATACCCGTTTCTCGATCGTTCGTTTTCAGCCAATTGCGTAGAGGCAGTATGTACACGTTAAAACATCTTGCGAAAAACGTCCGCCAACGTATGAAACAGTTCCACCAGCTGGGGAAGACAAGTTCGACAGAACTCAAACAACAATCGTGCGATACATGAGCAGCATTAAACAAAGAAAAAACATTGTAAACAAAATATGTAAGCAAGCTGAACTTAAGAAAGAGAGAGAGAGAGAGAAAGAGAGAAGTAACAAATTATCTTGTGCAGTGTGTACTTTTTAGGTGTAGCATTTCTTTCAAATATTTTCTTATTGATAAAAGTGAACCAAAAAGCTAAATGAAATGGGCATGCGAAAACAATTAATATGAATTCACGTTTGCTTCACATTTGTTGCTACCTTGGGTTCGAGCGCGAACGCAGGACTGGTAGTACATAATGGCGTTATAGTTATGGGCAAGAAAGTCCTTGATACTTCGGGTAAACTAGACCAGAGAAGCATTACCTTCAAGTGAGTGCAATGCCAGGTAAGCGAAGAAAGAAACGGACGCGAACGTACACGGTGAGCAGAATAGAGAAAATTTAACGGAAAGGGAAAACAACCAACAAACAACCTATGATTAAATCAATATTTAAGCTAATTAATTAATCGATATTTAAACGATTTATTGACTACAACCAGAAAGTGTGTGGGAGAAAAATTGCAAAATGCGCTATTTGAAACTGAACAAACGCTACTGTGAAGAGAGAGTGCCCCTCTCTAAACAAAAGTTAAATCGTGGCATCGGAGTGGAGCACCAAAAACAAAGAAATCTTTCTAAATTTATAAAATTTACATAAGCTACCAACACAGTAAACCACCACACACAGACTCTAACAAACACACACACAAGCATACGTACAACACTAAAAAAAAGAGACATTCTTTCTAATGTTATTAAAACGCTATTGTGAAGCATGACAAACGTATAAGGAAAAGAATTAACAAATAACAAACCATGAGGAAATTGTTCAAATATTCAAAGAAGAGATATCACAGAAACAAACAAACAAAGCAAACAACAAATCATCTCTAGCTGTGTTTTCATCAATTAAAAGAAAGCGAAACAAAATAAAGAAACACAACCAAGATGTAAGTCGTTTGTGCATTATTTCGCCGTTATCGTTTGGTCGTTTGATTTGTCTTGGGATCGGATCTCTTCGTAACTTTTTTTGAATATTTGCAGGACTCTGTCAGACATGAATGTAAAAGATGTAATACTATACCATAACGAGGCTTGTTTTCCGTCGTGCGTACGTTGAAGGTTGCTTTCCATCTTACTTGCCCTAGGTTTAACGCCTGCAAAGTGATGATGATGATGATAATGATAATTCGGCCCAGTCTGCAGCCAGAACTGAACGTTGTCGTCATGAGACCGTGGTGATATTCGCGTAACCGAAACGTATAATAGGGACGAGACTTAAATCTTAAGCAAAAGAAAACATAAAGCAACCTAACAAACACGAATAACTAAGGCAATTCGCAAAACTGTAAGCTAAACTAAACTAATACAAAGTAAAAAACTTCAATTTTCTTGCTTTGTTCGCTCTCCTTCTCTCTATTCTTCTATCAAAACGCAACTAAAAGCAAATACATCATTGTCGACGTTTTCTTTTTACAAACTAGAAAATAATTGATGCTTTGTGAAGGCGCGGTGTATTAGATCGTATTTTCTTGAAGAAATTTAAGCTAAATCGAACCGAAACAAATGTGGTACTGAAAACAAACGCTAAGTTCGAAAAGATTGGAGATTCGAGAGAAAATAGATAAAACAAAAACAAATGCATGCCTACGCACATGTATGAAAAGTTCAACTTATATACTTTAACGCAAGACAGCGTGGAAGAACATTCTTTCAATTTTACTTTTTTCGTGTAACTTCCATGTCCATCAACTCTCTTAACATCAACACATTTTAAGAAACATGGGTTTCTTGAAAATGAGCGAGGAATGCACGGAAAAAACATTCAAAACGTAAAGCAAAATTCGTGGATTCCGTTTCTTACATATATTCATCGAATATATTCAGATGCTCATGAAAATCTTTGTGACTCGGACAAAACGTTAAACTAAGAAGAAAGCGAAAAACAAAAAATGTACTGTTTGAAAAGAAATCATAAGAAAGCGAGGAAAACTCTACAAAAAATTATGACTAAGACGGTAGGAACTTTCAAGCAGCAGCAATCGATAGGTAACGAGAAGAAAATTGGGAAAAAGAGAATCAAATGACTCGATCATTTTAAACAAGAAAATAAAACGGTTTTAATCACTTCATAAGGCGCACTATCAATTTAATATTGCAGATGCATTTGTATAATTGAGCAAGTACTGCAAAACACATTGCGTAAGGAAGAAGAGATACACATATTACGGTCACATACCTACAAAATATTAGCAAAACTAGTTACTAGATAAACTAAGAATATTGAAAATGGGATAAGAAAGGTGAAAACATAACAGCAGAACAATGGAAGCTGCAATGTGCTGGTGTTTATGGTGATGTTGGTTTACTTATGCAGCGAGTTGTTGGCATGCCACACTGCTATAGCTACTTCATTGTTATTCAATAATAGAAAATTGTGCAGAACAAAAAAGGAAAGCAAACAAAGGGGAGTCTCTTAAATCTGAAAAACAATTTTGTCTAAATTAACAAAAAAAAAACATCATCCAATCTGAATTAGTAAGACAAACCACTCAAACTCACAAATGAACAGAAACAAAGGAAACAACATGAACAAACATAGGTAGAGAAAAACTCGCACGCACACCCATTTTCCAAAGGTCATAATACATTTCGTTTCATGAACCTCTCTTACAAACTTGTGCAAATCATAGCATATAGAAAATTATCACAGTTTCACACAGTGGAAGCAACATTTAAAGCAAAACATAGAAATCCATTCTGGACGCACAGCTCTAACACGCACAAGGATAAAAGCATGGTGGCCAGTCTTGACCACTGACAAGACAAGTGCTATGGTTCTATGGTGCACGTACTCCAGAGAAAGCGATGTTTATCAAAAAAGTGAATCAAAAAGAAATAACAAAGTAGAATCGATGCTATTCCCGCGCTGTGTTTAGAAACAAATGGAGCGAAAATTAAGATTGAAGAAAAGTCATTGGCGATGGGACAACACCGTGTTAACAACCAAAAAAAAACCACTCCCTGGCAATACTATATGCACTTCGCTCTGTTCCAAGTAACCGCGTGGAGGAAAACGGAGAAACCCTTTCCCGCCCCTGGCGGTACCGTCGAGGAAAAATCAAGGAAAGAAAAAGAAACTATACGCTTGCGTATGACACGCACCAACCAATTTCTCGCCTATGATTCCCGGAAAACCAAACGGTTCTTTTTCTACATCCATGTATTCTAATAACTATCGCGAAGGGAAAGAGCGAACCTAACGGACACTAGATGCTAGATGATTAATCCCTTCGCGAACACTGGTGGAAGACTACAACAATACAGAACCACACACAAGCTTGGAGAAAAGCGAAAGACAAACAGCAAAACACGAAAGCAACTAGTTTTAAGTCCCCACGATACCAAAGTATTTGAATGTTCTTTACGATCGCCTCTGCCATCGACGGTACACTATCGTTTTTCCTCTCATGGTCACGTTGCAAACCGCTTCCAGCCATGCTCTGTACTCGTTATTCGAGGGACCCGGTTCTCTCTTCTATTGTTATTTATGATGTAAAAGGAAATTCTTATACCGAATCTAGAGGAGGGATGTTTCGTGATGTTATAGGTTAGCGTTTGGCACCATCGGTACTGTTTAGGTTACGTGAAGGCACTGACTGTACGGTTGATAGTTTAGCTCCACGTCTCATCATGGTTTCGATCTAGTCGATTTCTTCCCTACACCCGCTGTTCCTTAACTCCTTCTTTACGGTGTAAGTAACGAACAGGTTTATGAACCGAGGAGTAGAGAGTAAGATTATTACCTTCCCCCATCAGGATAGTGTGTTACCCTGTCAGTGTTGCGACGCTCCTTGATTATTTTTTGAGCCAGTTTTCCCTCCCATACAAAATGTGAGAAAAATCGTTTTAAGCGTTAATCATTATCCTCTACCACAGCCCATGAGCAAGTAGACGCACTGAACACTACATCCAGGCGCATTTCTGCAACGATGACGCGCCGCTGGATGTTTAACACATTTTCGATCTGCTGTCGAAGGGGAATTGATTTAAGACGTGTTAAGAAGTTTCCAAACGTATTTATTTCTTTTACCAGAATACTACATTCTGTCTGGGTTTAATGCGTTTTCTACTATATTTTTTTTTCCGTACGGTAGGATGTTTTGTTTTTCAATTTTTATTTTCAGAGTTTTGTTGCGGTTATCCGAATGCATTAGTGACGGAGAAGTAGGCAAGAAAACCATGGAAAATTATTATACATTGTATGAATGAATTTTTGATAATCTAATTATATGTATTTTTGAATTGTATTTTATCGTGGAGTAAAAAGAAATAAATATGTACCTATAACAAAAAAAAGTGAAATAAAACAAAAATCTACTGAAAAACGCAACCTTCCTTCCGGAGTTTTCTGTCGTGTGCAGCAGCTATGTAGTTTTTGCAGCAAAACGAAAGTGCATCATAAATAAACGAACAAGGCGTGAAACCCTGCCATTTACGTCACGCCCGGTTTGTAGGCGTCAATGAAAGTGCAACTGCAGTGCAAATAAATGCAATGATGATCCAGTCATCAATTCCTCAACGGGGCGAGCGTATTGTATGATCTTTCATTGGAAGAATCCTAGGAAGGCATTAAAGAAACACCACAACCCAACAGTCGAACACACGGACGCGACTCGACCGGATGGAGAAGTCCGCTGGTGTCCGGATCAATACTAGTCCGTCTGCACAGAGCGCATTCGCCGAAAATAGAATCGAGATCAACCAGGTCGCACCCGTTACTCGTTTAGAATGGGGTCCTTAAGTAAACAGCAGTAAAGTATTAACGTAATCGTGTATACAAATCACAACCGCTTGTTATGGATTTCTTCTTCTTCTGAAACCGGTGCAGGCTGCGCATGGACAGTGCAGTTTATTTATTGGCAATTTGTCACAATGGCGACAATAAATAAATATAACAACACTTCAGTCGACCAATTGCCGTAATATGGTTCACATATCATATGAGAGAAGGCAAATGAGAACACCTTTCCGTACGATGACGCCAGTGTGTTACGCTTGAGGAACTCCTTCCAGACGAGTCACGCCATTCTCTAAAGCGGACGTGCGGATACAATCGACAAGCCGCAACAGAACTCCGTCCCATCGTCGTCATCGGCTTTTTGCTCTACATTGGTGTGTGATGATGTCTACCGGGAAAAATGTCCATAGTCCTACCTGGCTGGAAGATGGAGGTACAAGCGTGACTAAGAACCAACAGACGAAAGCTCGAACAGTGGCAACAATCGCAAATCACGACGGTATGCAAACGTTTGCGTGATAATAAGTAATTATCGCACGCCCCTGAAGGAGGGTGCACGGTCTTCCGGAAGTGGCGGATGGTCTAATGGTCCTGTGGACGGACCTTCTGCGCCATATGCGGACAACGGGGCGCCGGAACTAATAACCGGCTTTTGCGGCAGAATGGTGCCACCCCGATGCAGTCTTGATTGCCAATCGATTAGAACCAGTTACAGCCTGCCAGCCTCTGACCGTCCGGAGCTCCGCCCTATGCATGGACCCAATGGCTAGCGAATAAACTCCTTTTTTGGCATTAATTTCTTCCTGGTGAACTCTTAATTTGAATCTAAACAGATCTCTAAACAATGTTTGGAAGATCCTACCTTGTCAATGGTCCCGGTGTCTCACTGACCGCTTTCAGCGACATCCTGATCTGCCGATGGAATGTTCCTAGGATCGACTCCCGCCTCCGTCCAACTGGCACCCCGTCTACGTTCGCCGCACTGTCCACCGTCTGTTGAGTTTTGCCCGTCTCCGGATCGACCGTCACGAGCAGCTCCTTCACTCCGGCATCGACCGGAATCTGCGTCGCCGGTCCGATGATGATCGGCTTGAGTGTACCGTCGTCCAGCAGCTTTGTCCAGCTACCGTCTGCATCAGCATCGACGTCGTGGGCCGATCCGGCCGTCGGACGAATGTCCTCCAAAAGTTTCGTCATCTTCTCGTCACCGAAAACCCAGGAACCTTCTCTCGGGATGTTGCGGCAAGGGAACGATTGTTACGAAAACAAACACACTTCAATTCACTCCACTATTGGAAAGATCATTTAACGAGAAACAGCAAATCACCGGATGATTGGTACACCCATCACACGCGCACTGAACTGCCTGTAAAGAAACATTGAAAGATTAGAAGAAAAGAGTAAACGTTTGAACTGTTTAGTCGCCGGCACCGTTCACTGTAACGACGTTCTGCTGTCGCGATGTCAAACGATCGGAAATGCACAAGTTCACCGCAAACGATCGCCGGCCGTGAAAACCGTCGAGGTCTTGGCACCGAATGCCTGCGACTTTGATCAGACCACGACCACCGTATGAGGGGAACATCAAATTAAAATCACAGCACGATGATGAGGGTCTTGATCGCAATGCCACTAATTGCGAAACACCCACCAACTCTCGGAACATGAAAAAGGTAATCGTTTTTAATTACGTACCGTACCTACAACTCCTCTCCTGCTCCCCTCCGACCTTCTCATCAAGCCATAGGTCTCTTCAGTCTCGTTTGCCGTAGCTCGTAGCTACTTGTTGCTACAAATCATACCAGTCGGTTCAGGCCAAGACTTCTCATTCCGACTCATCATCCTCGCCATTGGTCGGGCTGCCTACGGACGCTCTTACGCTCCACTGACCCACTGGTGCAAGGTGGCTGGCCCGTTTGTCGGTGGCTACATAGCATCGCGATTATCATAAGCGTGCAGGTGCAAAGCGCATAACCGCGTTAGCAAGAAGTCTAATCAAACGCATCGATTGGACCAAGTCGAGGACAACAAGTCACAGTCAGGTCGCCTTCTCGTCCTACGATAAATGCGAACCAACCGCATGATGGGCTATGTCCTGTTTTTGGTGTGCGAGGTCTAAACAAGTACAAACGTAGGGGATGGTATTAGAATCGAATAGATGATCTACGTCGTCTGATCATTGATCATGTTATCGTGTTGCGAATTAGAATCGCCAGCGCTCCGATGGTAATTGATTAAATTATGATTAAAAACCTAGGATAGGTTGACCCCACTTATTGCACTTTTAGGCAGCTACTGGAAAGCGTAGCTCGTAACCAATATTTGAGTCATGCCTGTCGTTATTCGCAGCCAGGGGCAAAGAGCTTGAAAGGGTTCAGCCTCTTCTTTGCCGAACATTGGCTCGCTTAACGACTCAACATTCGCCTCTTGGCATTCGTTGACTCAATCACCCGTCGTTTACAGCTTTTGTCGTCTACTCGTGTCCATTGCCTCCGGCAGCTTATCGGGGACAATTACGTCGGCTCAAAAGATCTCAACGGTGTGCACAACTATCGTTCACACTTAGCAGCGAGCTGGATGCTGGGGACCTGACGGCAAAATGTCAACATTCACAGGCGGAAGAAATTACTCCAAGCCAACCGAGATTAACAGAGCTAAGGACACGAGGTGTCTTGCCATTCTCGAACCACACGTTCCAGCTCAGCGACTCAGTGGAGCGTTATCGTAGATTCTTGCATGCACCGAGAATATTCCGTCATGTATCGCACGTAGCAAAAGTCGTTTACCCACCAGCTAGACTGTTTTGCCTCAAAGCAAGCGAAAGCCAATCCCGTCTCGCCGTTGAACAAATTAATTGCCCAGTAGACCGGATTCCAGACCACGCCGTCGGACGTGGTCAAACGTTCATTCCTGTGTTCCATGCTGCCTGAATCGTGAAGATTCGTAGGATCAACAACGTTCCTCAAATGTACCTCAACTCTGCATCAGCTCTGTTCGGCCGTTGATCGGTCTGAAAATGTCACAGTTGCACCCCTTCCACCCGTCGGATACCCCCTCGAACGATGGAAGCAGCGGAGTGCATTCCGAAAGGTGGAATTTCATCTGCGATTTCACAGCCATCCGTTTGCACGGCTCGTTTTATTTTCCACCAGGTCCCACATCAATCACTCATCGATTAATTACGCGAAGGTGTCAACTGGGACACCCCTTCTGCCATTCGCACGCCGATTTTGCCCATAGGCATCCGGGCATCGTTAGCCGCCATAATAACAACAACAAAAACCAACAAAAAGGGAAGGAAGGGCAGCTCGCCAACCCAGCGCGCCGGTAGATGCACTTGGACGCACGAGGTCGTATAAATTCCAAGGCCATTGCGGCCGAACAAGTACGATCGGGTGGTAAATTCACATTAAACCACTCGCCCCAACCACCCACCACTGCCTTGCACCGCTGCACCGACGGAAATGTGCAGTTTCAATGGCGGCCAACCGTGTGTGTGTGTGTATGAAAACAGTCACAATCGTTCAACAGTAGCAACTGCGAAAACACACACTCAAGGCGTGCAGAAAATAATTACGACCAACGCCAGTCATACCATCGAAGTCGTAATGCAATGCTTATTACAATCAACGTGCAAATGCATTTCAGATCCATCAGAGAGACGGGGAAAAGGGAGAAAATATATAAAGGATGATAGCCGTGCAGGGGGCAGGAGCTGGAGTTAGAGGATGCAGTCATATATTACAAATCTGACCAATGCGAACAACAATCGACGGAGATATGTTGACAGGTCGGCGCGATCGGGGCAGAACAGTCGGCCGGCCAGAAGCATCGAGCTCTAATCCAACGGCCCCAGCTTAATCGCTACATCTCGTGCACGCTGTGCCATAATATTTCCGCGGCACAACTCGGAAAACAGCAAGGTCAATTGCCATGATCACGATCAAACGGTCATTCGCGCTCCGGTACTCCAGCCTCCGAGGAAGAGTAAGGGGAGGTGGGGGGCTGGGGGGAGGGGGGGGGGGGTGCAGTTGCATGATGCAACAGTGTGTTGCGACGCTCACATGCTCCAGGTGTGTTAACTTCATTTGAGCTTTACTTCATGGGACTCAAGTATTTGGAAGCCGTTTGAAGTTGACAAACTAACTTATTTTTTAAATTGCAACAGGATATCCTTTTCGCACTGGTGCCAGGCGATATGGCAATAAATTTGGATTGTCTCAGCAAACACCCGGACATTTCTGATACGCAAAAGCGGTGCGTGAAAACGCGCCAAGCCAAGCAATGGTGTGACAATGGCGTGAAAAGAATGCGCTTCTTTTAAATCAAACTAAAGAGTCCCAAACGAAAACAAAATTTCACACACAATAAAAACACAGTTTTAACGAGCTGCGTGGCATGGCTGGGCACTTATTTTTAGCTGACTACAACGGCAACAAGCTGCCACTCCGATATAGGAGGGCCAATCAAACGGTTGTGTGGTTGCTGCGTTAGCGCAATCAAAAATACGCACCATGGTGTTGAGCGGATCGTCTTCGGCCGGTGTTATTTGAAGCCGCGGCCACGTCTCCCACCGAGCGTTGTTGTTGATGTTGTACACTCGTCCATTTTGGGGCTGCAGCTCCTGTTTCAGTCAAGCTCAACGCATCGATCGGCCGCAGTAATGCTAGGGCCGGTTGCCCACCCATTTCCCACCCAAGATCAATGTCACCGCAGGCGCAGTCTCTAGCACCACTTTCCGAACCATAATGTCGCGAGATGGTACGAAAATAAACACCGCTGCGTCGATGACGCGATATTCAAACGCCACAATGGTAGGGTTGGACATGATTGCGATCGGAAATGTCGAGCACACATGTTTGCGCAGGACTAGGCCCACTAAAACACACTCAAACTCTGGTGAAACGTTGGCAAACGCAAAACAAACCGATTGTAAATAATCCTAAACTGGTTCGGAGTATTTTGAATAGTTACCGGATGTTTCGCGCTCGATGCGCTGTGTCCAACAGAAATTGTAAACCCATCTGTGATGTCACGTGTCAGACGGCGGAAACAGCCGACAGTTTTCGGGGGGAATGGAATGGCACACCAGCGAGAAACATGAGTGAATCGTCGAGGATCGTCGTCGCGGTCAAGAGTCGCGGTGGGAACCGCCGAACATGACACTGGACACGGGTAAATTATTTATTTCTATTCTTGTACATTTCCGATCGATGTCAGGAATTTCGAAGCTACCAGCGAACTCACGTATACGTACTGCCTTGTTTTGCGACTTCCTGTAGCATTGATGAATACTTCCAACCATCAACATCAATCCTAACCGCCTGCTTGCGGTTCCTTACCCGGAATTCGGAACCCTTTTGCGAAGCAGGTGAATTAAGAATGATTAATCGACGACGTCCGTGTTTCACCCCCAAATTGAGTAGATGCGACGAAATGACGAACCACAGACTTCGCCTGTTAGTTATTTGATAAATTGGCAATGTTCATAAGCTCCTCATCCATCCATTTCAGGCGACGACCGCTCGTCCCCATTATAATCTGCATGACCATTATCACTGGTTTCCGGCCTCGCTTAATGCCGACGCCAAGGCGCAACATATGGCTTCCAGGCTGCTTCGTTTTAATAAATCCTTCAAACTTATGACGAGGCCGTTTAACCTGTTACCCACTCGACTAGATGCTCTAGGCGAGTCTTAGATTGTCCCTCTTATCAGATTATACGCAAGCATGTTTGTTGGAATTTTCCACAAACATGTCCGCACGTGTAGAAACTGGTTCCGGGCACCATTTTGACCAGACCGAAACCCCTGCGGCATAAGCCATAACCGCGTTGTCAGGCGGTTGATAATCCACACCTTACTCGTACGCTGTAAGGAAGAGACGAGCTACGGATTTAGACATGCGTCGTTAATGAAGAACTTTTCCGTTAATGCACGGAACACAACAACCCTTTAGTAAGTGACTTGCTTGACACCAACAGCTGCGTGCGTTCGGGGAATCGGGAATAAGCATTACGATGAACTGATGCCATATGGCGGAGTAACCTGAATTGAAGTTTAGCTCTCAGTGGAGTTTAAGGATTTGAATGTTCCAATTATGATAGTTTTCGAGAGATTCATTTTAAAAAACTTACCCTTGTTACCGTGTCGATTTCATTTCAACGAATGTATGAGTCATCTATGAATCGTCGATCGAATTATGAATCATTGCTGTCTCTCTTAATTAATGTATGTATGGAATATGTATATGTAATACAATCTTTAGAGGCCAGCTTGGCCCTGCCTGTTTTCAGTTTTGAAATATTACACCTTCAACCACCACAGGGTTAGGACAATGGGAAGAAATATTACAACACTCCCCACACTGTGACGAAACTGGACGTGGAAGTGCGTGAGCAGCTTAGAAGCAGATGCTTATGTTACGGTACGCACGTCACGGTTTTAGACATGACAAGATAATCCTCGCCGGATGAGATAGTCCTTACCGCGTTATCTTAGCATCCAGCTGGGAGTGCAGGTTGGCGGTCAAATTAATATCACTTAAGCACACACGGACGACGAGAACACGGCAGATGAAGGCGGATTGGCCAGCAGCAACAGCACCAGAAACGGTAACCGCTTAAGAAGCGTCTCGTGACCATCATCAAGACAATGACAAGGCAGCCGTCGTCGGGCCGAAAGCTGTTCTTCCCTCCACCTCCCCCTCCCCAAAAACCCCACACCCTCACGATGAAGGAAATGGTAATAAAAAACCTCTTAATTTATTGAAACTGCTAACGTAGCTGTCAGCAGCAGCAAAGCGCGATGGCGGTGGTGTAGGTGTAGAAACCTTGAACCAAATAGAATAAGAAATACCGTTGATCAGGTCTTCCTAAAAAGAAAAAAAAACAGAACCCTTATTCCCCCATCATGGGATTTAAAATTGTGCAAATAGGACGTTTTTTTCAACAAATGATGACTAACGGTCGTCATTTGTTGCTTCTTAACTGACCACTTGAAATCAGGCCGATGAATCGGGGCAATTAATTATCACGAGTCAGAATTATCAATTCAATTATCAGAAGAAGAATTATCACATTTTGTCCTATTTTTCCACAGCTTCGAGCCGGGACATAGCATGCCTCTAGAAGCAGGTGGAAAATACCCAGGAACATGTGAAACTAGAACATCACACTGCAGCGGTGGCGTTGCGGCAATCGAAACCGACCAACACGCACCGGTCACGATCGGGCGAACATGAGCATCCGGCACATTTTCCCAACGAGAAGGGCGACGAGGAAACGACACGCCTGCCATATTGGCTGAACCTTGGGAAATGCGCGCCAAGGTTAGCGAGACGAGACCACATCCGCCGACCGAAGCTGCCGACCACATGTTCGTACCTGTTGCATGCACGTTGAACTGGGAATACTCGTGCAAAACGTGTGTCACTTCTCTACCGCTCTATCCAGAGGCGCGCCCGCACACACACACACAAACACAAATGAAAATGCTCACCGGTTATCTCATATTTTTCTCCCGTTTGCAAAGGTTGATGCACTTGATCGCATCAGGACATTAACACCGTTCACACCGTTCGTGCAGGAAACATGCGCCTAAACAGCTGATCTTCGTTGTATACTAACCTTGAAACCGTGCAGGGAGCAGGGTCATTCACTTCGCTACGGAGTGTGTGGACGGCAAGCGTTGGAAACGTTTTCCCAGCACTTTATCAACAATCACGGAGGGCTCGATCGGGAAGCAAAGCCTTGCACAAATTTAAAATGACCAGAATTCGCATGGACCTACGTGTTTAGAACACTTGAAGAACCACGAGACCAGTTGTACTCGTTTACGATCTCCACAAACTTACGGGTTGTAATGGCACAGCACAGTCACTACGGACAAGAACCCACAATGGTTGGTTTTCCCACAATAGCTGGGCTGGGGAAGTTCAAATTAATGTCCAAACTTGCTCTCTAGGGCGTGGGATTTCCTCACTACGAGCTGCAGGCTGACTTTAAATGTGTCAGCCGGCTAGGCACTGCCCCAAGTCCTACCGAGTGATTTATCCTTGCCACATCTCACGGATCACGGTTTATCACTTTCGCACGCACAGTCCCGTTTTTCGCACGCTCTTGCTCACGCGGATACGGAAGCAGCGGATCGGCCGAAAATCAAGGATACTAGCAAACGATTATCGGTACGAACGGTGAAGGCACTCTACGAACCGCAAACACACGCCGTTTCCGCGGGGTGCAGAGTAGTTGGTGCGCGCGCGCCGGTTGACGCGATCGGTTGACCGCAGCCGCATGAAAGTGAATTTCGTACACGACGACGACGACGACGACGACGACGACGAAGACGATAGTAGCGGCGGACAGAAACGCAAAGATCTCGGTGTAAAGCAACGCACGCGGCGTAACGGCGGTAACGTACGTACGATCGCGTCAGTTACGGTTTATCGACTGATTCATGACACTGCGGGCGACCACGACGACTGACAACTGCCGACGACAACAAACGGGTCCGCGGATTGCCTTCACCGCGCGCCAACCGGCCGCTTCCCCGCACACACCGTGTCCAGCCTTTCCAAGAGAGCCGAGAACTGAGAGTGGCAATGTGCGCGCTGCCTTTTTGCACAGACACACGCGACGGCGAGCCAGAACACGGCAGTTACTGTAGAGCCGCGCTAGCCACTGCTGCTGCACCAGGCAGGTAGTACTTTCCGCAGATCGGCGGGTATTCCGCACGCACACTAGCCCACGTTAAACCGCACCGCCTGGCAAGAATCAGGTTCCTTCTGAGGAGGCAAAGGGGGAGAAGGAGGTGACGCAAGGAGCACCGGCTGCCGTTGGTAATGGAACACATACGAAACGGTATCGAAGGAACCTTTCACACTTACGCATTCATATATTCACTCTGCGCGAGAGAAAGAGAAACGGTGAAGAAAGAAAAACGATGCTACGAATGCTAAATTTTAAGGATACCTTGTTGAAAACATCTTTCTCATCTACTACAGCCGTTTGTACCCTTCTGCATCCTTAACAGCATTCCCCAAACTAATCACTGACTGTATCTACATTTCATTCTTCATTTGATCATTCAGATCAAACGAAGATGAGCAATTTCTTGTTAAACGTATCGAATCGATTAATTTCATAAACTGCAGGCTCATGAACTCACAGCTTTACATCGAGGAACATGCGTCTTTTGATTTGTTTCCGCAACCTTAAAAATCCCTATCACTCTCAATACAAACTCTTTCAGAAACCATCCAACGGCGGACGTGCATACACCGGACTGCAAAACTCACTTCTGTTGGTGCACGCGAGACCGGGCACCCTCGGCACACAGCACGACGCCAAACACGTGTTAAACGCGTTCGAGAATCTTATTGCTAACAGGACACCCCCAATCGAAAACGAAACTATCCGATGACGCATCTTACCACAGCCGGCAGATCGGTTTGGTGTGGGGGGAAAATGACGCTTTTCCCAACCCCTTCTGGTGCTGACACCCAGACACAGGTCGCGTCTGCAACGCGCTGTCTGAACCGCGCTTGTCGCCAACCCGAAGCGAAACATGCGCGAGAACTCTTCCACGGGACTCCTTTCACGTCATGGGCGAATTTTTGTCGCTCCCTGGAACACGATATGGCGCATTTTCCGTACCGGTCCCTCTTCTACATCGCTGCATTAATGGGGCCTCCATCTAAAGCACCCTGCACCACATTCGATAAAATATTGCAGGGACGAAAATGCACACACCAAGCCACTAGCGTGGCCGAACGTCGACCCCTTTGAAAAGAATGCAGCACAGCTCGTAGTGGCAGGGGGTATCCGGAATTTATTCGTGTTCGTGCAGGGTGCCATTTGGTCGCATCCATTTCGTTTGCGTAAGGTCGCGGGCGGCATCGGAAGCATTAATAGCGATTCGGTAAGGCAAATTGAAAGACGAACTCGCATTAGGATTCATTTTTGAACCATTTTATTTTCCACTGTTGCTGGATTTTATTCCTCAGCCTTTTGCATTACTTCACGCTTTGCTCGGTCAAATAACAATAGGGTCAGCAAGGAGAGGATATATATTGTTTTCTGCTTCCTGATGAGTGCTATTCGATATCGTATAAAAAATGCTTAACGCTATTTTCCACCTAGGATCCTATGGGTTGGTTTTCGCGACCTTCGCTTACCGCTCTAACCGTGTACGGAGCGTTGAAAAGTAAAACTCAAAACAGGAAACAAGCTTCCCCCATCCTCTGATATAGTGCTTTTTGATCAACTTATTGCATTGTGTGGCTTCAGCAGGCACAAGAACAAGAACTGGATGAAATAAACAACATTTCTACGGAAAAGCACGACATAAACATGGCATGGAACCCGTATAAACAAATTGGAACAACAGACTATTGCTTGATTCATACGGAAAACGGACATATAACTCTGATAAAAACGGCAATTTTAAAAACACAATACAACAGTCCATGTAAGAAATGTCTCATTCCGTTCATGTCACAACTTAGATGCACCCAATGCAAAGGAAACCCCTTACGCTCCCTAGAAACAAGCGGTAGACTATCGCGAAAAAACCCGTCGTGGATCAACTTCTTGCCGCTTCATTCAATGTGTTCCAAGTGCTACAATCTAATGCCGCCTAGGTCCAATGTACTTTCATTCTATTTTTCTCGACAAAGAAAGGGGAAAAAGCTCACCAATTCTAACATTTGTTTTTTTTTCTCATAATTTAACGAAGCTAGCAGCATTTTCAGCAACAGCTTAGCTTACAAATACCCTTTTTTGTAGTTAGCTTCCTTAATTAATTAATTTTTATTATCAATAACATATCCACAATTCTTCAAGGTAATGGCCACCGGATCCCGTTCCGGCAATTTCCTGTACTAGTCCTCTCCATCCTTTTCGGTACGCTTCGATCATCATCATACTCTATATAAAATTCTATACACTATACAAACACTAAACGTTTTTTTTCTTCTTTTCGCATGCATGATGCCATTCGGTGTAAAATGTTGTATCGGCCCTACAACATCCCGCCTCTTCGCCAATCTTCGTTTCGTCTAGCATATCATTGCGCCCTGCTTTATGCATGATTTCTGGAGCTTTTCTACTCAGGTTTTGATTTCAGAACCATAAAAAAGCATACGTAAAATCGTATTTTCCGTCACAAATGGGTGATAATTGACTAACATAAAATAACGTTTAATCGAATCATGTTTGACTATCAATGCGAAATCTGCTGACTGCGCCAATCAGCTTGTTGTGTGTGTGGGACGAAGAAGATGGATTAGTGACCGTTAAGAAATACGTGGATTTGCTAGTTGTTGCTGGTTCACTTAATCAAAATAAACCATCGGTTATTAATTTAAAAAAATAGATCAATGCTTTGGGGAACCACATTCGTGAGCCCGATATTATCACC
This sequence comes from Anopheles atroparvus, assembly GCA_914969975.1. Lineage (NCBI taxonomy): Eukaryota > Metazoa > Arthropoda > Insecta > Diptera > Culicidae > Anopheles > Anopheles atroparvus. Next base: position 52,579,372 of record CAJZCY010000001.1, read on the forward strand.
TCCCGTTCTCCCGGCCTATTGCCCCCAGGCAATATCTAACAAACATCGAGGCACCGCCAGTGGAAGTGGGTTTTCATTTTTGCCCTTCTCCCTATTATTTGTCCATGCCTACGCCTTCACACTGCGTTGCCTTTGTGGGCCCGCTCGCTCCTTAGTCGGGTCGGTAGATCGGCGTTTTCGGTATGAATTCTATTAGCAGTACGTACTCCATCATCGAGTTGGAATCGCACTGCTGCTTACTCAGGCGCCAGTGCAGCCCGAGCTTGTGGTAGAGATGACTATTTTCCCACTCGAGCAGTTTGTTCAGTGTGTGCTGAGTCTAGCGGGGGGCGGGGGAGAGAAATAAGAAGAGAAAGGTAGGGTAACTTCAAACCAAAGCAAACCAAATTCACCGATACGCTACACTTACCCTCTTACTTAAACATATCACAGGCCATAGAGAACATCCTAACGTGCAGCAGCAGCATACGCACCCGCAGAACAACCACTTCACGTTGACCGGCAGTGTTTTCTTCAGCACCGTGTTGATGCGCATAACGGTCGCTTTGAATTCTTCCGGAGCAACGCGCGAAACCAGACCGGCTGGAAACTGCACGTTGAATCGATTGCTCAAACCGAAGCTGTAACGAGAGGATGGATGATTCTAAAATAAATAAACTGCTCTACAAGCAAGGAGCACTTTTAAACACGACTCATAAACATGATGCCCATTCACAGCAATCATCCTGTTTGATTACGGTCACACGTAAATCATCCGCGGATCGCGGAATTGAAAGTGCGCATTCAATTAAACGTATCTTCTCTGCGTTTTCACTTCGGCAAACGTTGGTTCTTTCCTTTCAACTAGGCAATCTTTTAGCGCCATTCATAGAGCGCAGAAAGGGTTTGTTTACGTACGTTGGACGATGTTTAGGTTTCAAGAATTAGCTATTGAACGTTTCAAAGATGCTCTGAATGGCCTACCAATTTAATTTTTTTTTATTTTTCATCTGATTGGATCGTAGAAAGTAGTTAAGCTAAGAATTTTTATAGATTTTTTTATGATACAAACTACCTAGCTATTTAAGTAACAATCTGCAGAGTCAAATAAACCAATTGAACATAATCGACACAAGGTACGCTCTCTATCTCTCTGTCTCTCTCTCGCTCTCTCTCTCTCTCTCTGTTGGTTTCGGGTACGATTTCATTTGTTTTAACTTTCGCCTTTCATCACAAGACCTCCACATGCATTGCGGTACTAAGCGGGCCTCGCCACTTCCACGTGCGGGCCGCGGTGCGTATCGTTTTCGCGCTGTGCTCTCGTTCGCTCTTCCCTCGTTTTCCATTTTCTCCCTTTCTCGAACCGTGACATCAAACGGGCAGCCTGCATTGTGTAACCTGGCACACAGAAACGAAAACGAAATCGAAACGCGAACCGAACGAAAACCAGAGCAGCAACAGAGGAAACGGCAAGCGCGGCACCAACCACCTTCATCAACAAAATCGCCGGACCGCAGATCGATTGTGTAAGCAGCCTTCAACCTGCCGTACTGTTCGGGCAGTGGGTCTTTCGATTGGATTCGCCCAAGATGATATTTAGATGCTGGCATTCTTCCGATGGACTTTTCGTTTTAAATTAACAACTGGGTTGTACTTACACTGTCATATTGCCTGCGCCACGGATCACAATCGGATCCGGAACCATCTGCACGTGCGTCTCCTCCAGATTTTCCTCGGAGAGCTCCTGCTCCTCGTAGATTGCGTCGAAATCGGCCATGATACTGCGAGGGTGCCCTAAGGGTGGGATGTCTTTGAAGCGGCTCAGAAGCAAAGGGGTGCCTCTCCGAAGGCCGTTCTGTGCTGCAGCCCTTTGTGTGGTGGTTGGGAGTAGGTGTTGTTTCTTCCTTCGTTCTTCCTCTACAGTGCGGTCGTTGATCGTTCTTGACCAGAATGTGTATCGGCTAGGCACTCTGGTGTGGTTCCTTGCAACTCTTTGCCGTGTAAACAAAAACGGTGTATGCAAACAAAGAGATGCAGCAGCTGCAGTGGTGATCCATTCCGTCAAACGATTACAGACATTCGCATTTAGCTCGCACTCGCTGTCTGGGCGATGTTTGCTTCCTTTTCGTTCTCATCCAAGCAACATCCGTACACATTCGACTGCTCTTCTACTTCTCATTGCACACCGCCGACCAACGACAACACACGGGTGCTACGCTTCGCTTTGTATTTGGCAGCGCCTACTAATAATGCACATCTTGCCACGGTTCGCGCACTTCTACTGAAAGGACTGGGCCGCCACCATGCACGTAGAATGCACTGGTTTGCATACCATTAACGTACAGGCGCACGCACACCAACTCTCGATGAATGCATATTTTCCGCAGACTGTGCACTTCTGCGGCGATAGGCCCCGTGCAGGATGGCGAGGTTTCACCGTCGCCAGCCCGACTGCAATAATACGTAATATACGGCCCACAGACCAGGGTTGAAAGTTTCCCTTCTCCCTGCAGCGAACTCGCGCGCGCCCTCACCAATAGCCGGACTACCGAACGATCGACAAATGTGAAAGACACTGCCCTCGGATGCCACAGAAATCAACGGAATAAAGCCTGGAATTTCAAATCATGGATAATTTGATGGCAAGGAAATACGTTGGTACAGATTCGCACTGATTCGTAAAGTTATCACAACTCTGCCCAGCAGAAGGGTTCTTTGTTTTGCCTTTTACACAACAAGCAGATTCTTCACTCTTCTTCTTCATTCAGCGCTCTGTGTACGACATCAACACCGAAACACTGTGCGGTAGAATCGAGCAAACAAGGCCAAAAAAATATTGTCCTATCTTTTTGAAGGACATGCAGCCCTCGCCAGACACTGGGTATATCGGAACACTTTACCAGAGTTTCAAACGCTCCCGAGGCGTTCGATGCTGGTGGAGATTTTCCTGTGCGTAGTACGCAACAAGCACTTCCACTTTCTTTACTCCACCAGCGAGGACAAACGATTTGCTCTGTACCGCTCGGCTGTTTCTTCCCTTCCCTGATACTTGTATGATCTTTGTTTTGACAGCTTCTTGACGTCAGTTATTGGAAACGTACAACTATTCTACTAACAATCGAACAACCCATGTATGGATTAATGGCGAATTCAATTTACATGAACAGCAATACATTTAAAATACCCAGGAATAAACTTTTCTTGGATGCAACGATAATTGCAATATCATTTCTCTAGAACCAAGGTTTACATAATTTAACCAAATTGGTCCGAAGACATTTTCGCCCGATACTTTGTTTTGATTTTAAATTCATCGCCAGCGTAGATTTGACAATGGAGAAGAATTTTGACAGATCTCGGAAAACAGCTCTATTCATCCAGTCCAAGGTCCAATTAAGAGGAGGTCGGTGCATGCAGTGTATTTTGACAAATCGCCGTGGGAAAAATTCTTTTGGACCAACCTGTCAAATGTTGTTGTTAACGTCGCGTTGATTTCTTTACGAGCTATAAAAAAGCGGAACAACTCACCAAACAACATCGAAATGCTATTTGACTGTCCTAAACTTATTATTTTTATAAATTAGAAATAACGCACAGCTACTCAGATGGTAAAAACATACCAGCCATACTTTTTTTGTAAACACCTTTGGACCAACCTGTCAAAATTACAAAACCAACAAAAACCACCTTTGCGGCAACCTGGTTATTTCAAGTATCCTTGATCCAGTCGATCGCAGACGTATGTCGTTCATTTCCGACGAAAGTGAGAAAATCTTTTCTTTGAAGAAAATTTAGGCTCAAACCAATTACAGCGTCCCAGTCATCCAGCACCATTAGTAACATACTTTCAATCGAACTGGCCATGTCGTTAAAATCGCAGGATGATATCCCCCTCGCCGACGATGATTTGGAGGGTAAGGCTAATCGTGTGTGGCTATAGAAAGTGTAAGCAGGGAATGTATTGATCACAATCACAACAAACATTGTGCTCCGTTTCGTTAACTGCAGTCATCATCAACGACGACGAGAGCGCAAAATATATGTGCAATGGGCGATCGCTGGATTCCATCGCCAGCTCCTACACGAACGGTAACTCCAGTCCGCAGCAGTTTCTGGAGAATGAAAGCCCGGACGCGGACGAACAGGAGGAGAAGGCCCGTCTCATCGCTCAGGTGCTGGAGCTACAGAACACTCTCGATGATCTGTCCCAGCGCGTAGATAGCGTGAAGGAGGAAAACCTTAAACTTCGCTCCGAGAACCAGGTGCTCGGGCAGTACATCGAGAATCTTATGTCCGCTTCATCGGTGTTTCAATCGACTTCACCGAACAATGTGCAAAAGAAAAAGTAATCCTTTCAAGAGACATGGACCTGTAGAACCACATCGTATGCTGCGCTGGAGAGATATCGGTCTACTATGAAGCCAAAGATAGTCCACTGGCTGTTACTTTCTTGCTGCATCGCAAGCACATCAAGTGCCGTTGAGTAGCTTTACAATCATTCGACGGCAATGCTTTTGAGCAGAGTGTTAGATTTACATTGGCGCTTTAAAACAAATGAATGAATTTACAAGTGGCTGCGTATGAACTCCGAGAAGCATTGCACCCGTTGTAAGACAACATACCCACAGCAGAGAACACGCCTTGCTTGAGCGAACGCGCAAGCAGCTATAGACAATTGTTATAGTTTCTCCATAGATGCATGGACTGAGTTTATTCTCTCTAAAGTTTTCCTTGGTCACCGGATAGCAGAATCGACAGGCCACGCTACGATGATAGCAGTGCAATTCTGTATGATACTCACGGAACATTTTCGCTTCCCAACATACTCAAGAATGATAGGTTTTCTAGGTTAAGCATGGCTCCTCATGTAAGATTTATTTTTTGCCTGTTTCGTAGTATCACTAATATAACCAATGGTATCTATAAGTATAGTCATTCATTCCTGAGCCATTTCTGTAACTCCTTTTGAAGAATTAACTTTTATTTCGTACCTAATAAATTGCTTTTATGTACACACACACACACACACACTATTGAAGGGGGTTTATCCATACCTACATAACGCAGTTATGCGCCCACCGTGGGAACGGTATCACATCCTTGATGTTATGAACATTTAATAACCACGACAAATACCTTTCAAACCCTAACCCAAAACCAGCCGTGGTTACACTACCGAATTTCCTGAGATCCAAGTACCACTGCAGAGCGTCCGTGGTAGGAATCTTTAGCAGCAAAGTATCGTAACTGTCCTCGCGAACGCTTCCCCCAACTAGCTCGCCGACATGCGGAACTAGCAAATCCAGCGCGTCGACCAGACGTGCGTTCTGTTTATTCTCCCGCATGTAAAACGATTTGATCTCCTTGGGCCAGTAGCAAATGAATACGGGGCTTTGGCAGTGCTCCACTAGGAACAGCTCCTGCTCCTTGTTGATGCCCTCCTCAACGCTTACCGATGATTTTAGCTTACTTTGGTTGGCCTTTAAAATGCGAATGGCTTCGTCATAATTCATACGCGGGAAGGGCTTCTCCATCCACTCAAAAGCTTTCTCTAGCGGGTCGTCAGTGGTTAGTTTTCTGACAATGCTCAAATCGGTAGCACTTCTTTCCAGCAGACATTTACTGACCTGTTTGACCAAATCCTCTACTCTATCCGCCAGTTCCTCCAGACTGTCCATAAACGCTTCTTCCAGTTCGAGCATATAAAACTCGGAGAGGTGAATGTTTGATTTGCAATTTTCAGCGCGAAACGTGGGCCCAAACGTGTACACTTTGTCCAAGCCGTGTGACATCGCTTCCAGGTGCAGCTGTCCGGAAACGGTGAGAAAAGTTGCCCTGTCGAAGTATCCATGCTCCAAAGGGACGCCATCCTTTACCATCGATTTGAGGAGCTGCTCGTTGGATGGTTTCACCAAGAACGCTTCTCCTGCACCTTCGCAATCGTTCGACGTAAGCACGGGGGTGTGAATCTGTACAAAGCCTCCTTGCACCAGATACTCGTTGAAAGCTCTCGTTGCCTCATGCCTCAGCCGAAAGGTGGAACACATGGAGCTGACGCGTGATCGCAAATGCAAATGGTTGCGAACATATTCGGGAGGATATGATTTCTTCGGGTAGAACGGAAAGCCTTCGGCAAGAGGACATTTTCCGATTTCGTTCAAATTGTCCACGTGCAGTTCAAGCTGGTTCTTCGGGGAGGCCACCAGAACGCCGAACGCTTCAATCGACGAACCGTAGGCAGTGTCGAACTGTTTCTCCTTGTTAACCACCAATTGGAAATTGTTGGCATCCGATCCATCGTTCACATCGACAAATAGGTTTCCCTTCATCTTTCGTACCGATTTGACCCATCCCTAAAAGAAGAAGCACCGGTTCATTGCACAACAACTGAACAAAACAAAGCAAGCGCCGGCATCGGGTGAGGGTTTACCTTAACGTTAACTTTATCTCCGGGTTTGCAGTTGTTTGCCGAGATATCTTTTATTCGGTAGTGGCGGTAGGCGCGAATGAAATTTCGCGCAGGATCTCGGAGCAGACGAACACATAGCGTTGCAGCCATTCTTCTTCTTCTTCTTCTTCTGCGAGGATTTACACCAGTACGGCTATTGAATCCAGCTTCCTGGGCCTTCGCAAGCTAATCTGGTGACGTAGACCTCTATGGGTTAAGGACCGGCAACTCAGGCCATATGTCCCAATTTTCTAAGTATATTCCAACCTCCGTGAGGAAAGTAACAATTTTAGATTTGCGATTAGTTCGGTGTTCTGCAAGTTATTTGTTTTGACTGCTCAGATAGGAGTTTCCTTCTGTCATTAAAGTTGCTGTTTATATCAGCCGATTGAGGACTCAAAACGAGCTCAAAGGGCTACGCGGCTATTTCATTCTAGAAGTTCGTTTTTTTTTCAACTTTATCCACCCGATTTTGTTCGCGACTTAAACTATATTTACGACGGAAAAAAAACCTTAAGGGCTACCGTTCTTGGGACCTCGCAAAGTTCGCAATTCCTGTTAGAAGCAGCTTCCTCTTGTGAAGCCAGAAATTACCGTTTACGAGTCCTGTTATAAATTCCAGCCTTGCTCTGCCTGCATTCTTGAATATTTGCATGAATTCTTGTTTAACATTTTCATGTCCTGTTCATTTTGTGTTGTTCTTGTTTTTATAGGTTTGTTTGTTTGTTTGTTTGTGTTTTCATGTGGTTCATATTAGCCATTAAGACATCTACGGAGTAGAGAGGAAGTGGTCTTCCTTCTCTTTTCTTTCGATCTCTTGGATCATAAGCTCCACGTCGCTCATAGATACGGATTTATCTACCACTACTTCTGAGTCGCTTATACTCAGAGTATCCTCCATGTCATACCCTTCTGAGGGAGTGGGCGATTCCGCTGTATTTTTTTCTTGCTCTTGTTCAATGTTACTGTATAAGGAGGCTTTCTCCTCCGGGTTTTTGTTCTGTTGCTTGATCTGTTGTTGTTTGTTAATCTTTGTTTCGTCTGTTAATGTCTGTGTTTCATTTTTGTTTTGTGTTGTAGCCTGTTTCACGAGGCTAGTATTAATTTCAGTATTATTTTTTTCCTTTTCGTTAATGTTGTGCGTGTGTTTACTATTACTGGCCGTGTGTGCGTACGATGTTTCAGTGTTGAATTTTCTCGGTACTGTCGGGCATTGTCTGCGCCGGATTCTTTTAGCTTCACCATAGGTGACTCTGTTGATGGTCTTTATTTTTTGTATTTCGACTTCATCTATATACACCGGACAGTTCTTGTTTAGCGTGTGGTGGTTATCACCGCACGATACACATTTTGTGTTCGAGCATTCGTTCTCGTGGTCGGGAAGGCTGCAGTTTCCACATACCCGTTCCCCTCGGCACCATTTCTTTGTGTGTCCGATTTTTAGGCACGTTGTGCATCTCATTGGATTTGGGATGTATAGCTCGACCAGGATCGGGTACAATCCGAAGTCCACCGAGCGAGGTACCGTAGTCGATTTGAACAAAAGGATTGCTGTCCTGGTGTTCTTCAATTCACCGTTGATTTTTCTCTTCATTATGGTTACCTCTGACACCTTTTGCGTTTTTAAGCCTTCCAAAATTTCTTGTTCCGTCAAGAATTCAATGTCCGGGCAGCGTATGATTCCCTTGGAAGTATTCAGCGTCGGGTGCTCCTCCACCTTCACCTCGATGTCGCCTATTCTATCCGGAATTTTCTTAATTTTTACAGCCTTGCTCGCCTGTCTGTCATTATTAAGCTTCAGAAGGAGTTTCCCTCCTCTTAAACGGGTTACCTCTTCTGGCTTGCTTCCAATGGCACTTTCGATAACTTTTTGGAGCAAGAAAGGGTTGCATCTGCTAAGGTCACGTCCCGTTACTGTCGATTCCATTATCATGAATTTTTGTTCACATGCTTGGGAGGTGATGTTCAGCACTGGAGTGTTTTTTCTTCCTACTTTTCTTTTCGGCTCACTAAAATCACCTAACACATCGAAATAGTTACTGAGGGGGACTCCCCCCCCAGGGTCTTGGACCCCCATTATTTAGAAAAAACACTCTTATAAATCTCCTTCTTCTTTCACTTGTAGGTAAAAAGTATTCGAAGAATACAAAGCGAGTCTGACAAAAGCCTTCACTCTATTCAAAGTCGCAGAAGAAAAAGTAAGTCAGTAACAGCCAAATCAAAACGCGTGCGAATCCGTCAAAAGCTAACTGTCGAATGACGTTGCAGCCATAACGAAACGAAACCGTCTGATGATTTGTTTTGAAACCACAATCCGAAACTGATTTGTCAACAAGTATGAGCGCGTTGCGATTGCAAGAGTGTCAATGCTACAATTGTAGGGTTCCTTTGAAAAGCTACGTTGAACAAGTTTAAATCCATAATAAAAATAAGTGTTCTTTTAAAAAAATGTCTGTAAAACTAACGTTCATCGTTTATGATCGCATATCATTAGGGCCGTCGCCAGGTAATTTCTTTTGGTTTTTTAATGCCGAAATCAAAGGCAGTATCTTTCCAGGAAAAAGAAAAATCAAAAAGATATCATTGCGATGGTTATCACGAATTATTCAATGCCTTTTTTGTGGTAACCATACCAACTAAACAGTGCGACGCTTTGCTATAGATACCGTTGCCACATTTGTTTACACCGAAGCCTTGGATAAGAGGTCTTGAAAATTTCACCCTTGACATAGCATTATATTCAGTGTCCTGAGGGAAGTCGTGAGAAACTGCTGCTGGCTGGATTAAAATGCTTACGAAAAAGGAGAAACTTCTTATCCGTCCATGGCAGATGCAGCGATACATCAACCATAGAATCAAGGTCGTAACTGCCATGCCGGCCATAGACTTTCATCCACCCCCAGAGCGGATTCATATTACGCAAAAGTTAAAAAAGCAGCAGAAAGAGCTGGAAAGAAAGGAGAAAATCGAACAGGAAAACATTCGCCTTCTTCAACGCCTTGGAGCCATAATGAGCAAGAAACGGTTGGACAATATCTGGACCTATACACGTCCTAAGTGAGTTTCAACGGCAATCATACATGTGTCCCGATTGCACCTTATTGCACTAATATTCATGCTTGTTGTAGTTTCCTGAGCCGCGAGTACATCTACCCAGTTCGCCCCAAAACCACCCCGGAAGCCTCAGGGCTCCGGCGATCATCAGCGCGGAAGATTGGGGGGAATCTTTCGGATGTAACTACTTCTCCGCTGATGAAGGGGAACCAATCAACCCGTTGTACCGCCTGCAGCGCAACCGCTCGTTTAACTACGCAACTGAAACGGGTCACCCCAGAGGGTCGCATGCCCTGGGCCCCGCAAAGAAAAACAACCAACAGAAAGCTGCTTCAGGAGGCCGAAACGGAGCAGCACGTTTGCTGCCGCTTCTGCTGCTGCTGAAGTGGTCTCGAGCACCGTGAGCGAGATTTAGAGAGTGGAACACCAACACCAGGAATGTTATACCCCAAATGCCTACAATTGAAACGGAATGTTAGCAAAAACACAAGTAGATGCACCGAGTATTTTGTTTACAATTGGTATTGTATTTTCAACTCTCTCTTGATGGAAAATAAACACCGCACGCAGTTTGCACTTTTACTTCAGCGGAATAAAACGGGAGCTATGGGTAGCACCGATACCGGGACGACCGTGCTTGACCGGCTTGTAGGTCATGGAGAACTCGCCCAGGTAGTGACCGATCATGTCGGGTCTGATTTCCGTCTGGTTGAACGTCTTGCCATTGTAGATACCAACGGTGGAACCGACCATCTCCGGAACGATGATCATGTTACGCAGATGGGTCTTCACACAGGCCGGCTTCTCGTTCGGGGGCGTGTTCTTCTTCGCCAATCGCAGCTTCTTGATCAGTGCCTGGGGCTTCCTGCGCTGGCCGCGCTTGAAGCGCCGCTTAGCACGGCTGTGCATCAGCTCCATCAGTGCCTCCTGCTTCATGTCCAGCAGCTGATCCAAATCCACACCACGATAGGTGAATTTACGGAAGGTACGCTTCTTCTTGGTTCCATCTTCGGGCGCTTGGTCGGCCATGGTGGCGTTTGGATTGGTCAGAAGATCAGAAACTCCAAAATTATCTGATTTTTCGCGGAGATTTACGCGACACTACGTACTCTCGAGGAGTCCGGATGAGAAAGAAGGTTTGACAGTTGAAAAAACACGGATGTGGCATTACGCACCCATGCCGGCTGTCATGAGCAAGTGAAATAAGCCCTTTCTCTGCGTTCATGCCATTCGCTATTTTTTTGCTTTTTCTACAATATATTGGTTAAATGCAAATAAATTTATATATAAATAATAAAACTCATTAGATTAATTGTAATTTTTCCGTTGACTTCTCAACACTTTCAACACTCACACTCATACGAAGTTTGGAAAATCAAAATGGCATGGCGAGAATCGGCACGAGTTTTAACATACACTAAGAGAAAAAAAATTATCTTCTCTATCTCGATCAAAAAAGGTATGATTCGTGAACAAATTTGTATTTATTGGCGATCACTTGTGCGTTTATTGATTTCCTTTTTCGTTTGCTGCATCGGCACAACAATCGGCAGAGAAACGCATCCTCCAAGCTGCGTTCCTTGCCGATTTGACAGCTTTCCATCCGAGCAGTTCGTTCCGAAATCTGATCGAGTGCAAGGAGATCAGCAAGGAAGAAGCAACGTGAAAAGTACGGAAAAAATCTGGTGAAGGGTAAATTTGATTTCTTATTTCAAGTGTAGTGCATCCCGTCGGTAGCGCCCATTCGAAAAGTGCACGAGTGAATTGTTGGCGGTTGAATTCGAAGGCGCTATTTGCCGTCTCAAAAAGTTAGTTGCGTGCGAAACAGGTGCGAATGATTCAATCCTCCACTGGTCAGGGTAGCAAGGGAACGTGCGACGGATTCTTCACGAAGGAGAATATTCGCGATTCGGACAAATCTGACAGCCAATGATAGTGCGCTCCCTTTCCCTCTCTTTTTTCTCCTGAACTTTCTCATCCAACCTTCTCATCTCATCGCATCTTATTTCAGTTCAGGGCTTCGTATCCAGTGCGAAAAGGAAGGAGTGAACTACTGGTGAGGTTCGTGCAAGTGAGATAGAGCACGAGCGTGAGCAACAGTGAGTCAGTGCAGTGCGGTGTGAGTTGTGAGTGGGCAAAGCAGCGCACACGTTCAGTCGTAGCGAACCAGCAGCAGCAACAGCAACAGCAGCAGAAATAAAAACCCCGTACGAAAATGGCGTCGATAGATTCGCAGTCGAAAAATCGAATGCAGGGTTTTAAAAACAAAGGCAAGGATCAAGATGTAAGTATTTTACTTCACTCGTTTATTTGTTTATTTTCGCACGAGATAACGAGGCTGTTCCGATGGTTGGTGCGGTGTGAATGAAAAGGAAACGGTGGCAAAGGTGAAATACATACATTCATTTTTTAAGTTCCTTCGCTCGGTGACGGCAATGAATTACGTTGCCGTGCGAGGGTAAACGCCAGGCGCAAAAGATTATTCGGTGGCGGGAGGTATCAGCCGCGCGTGCACTGCACCGCGGTTTTAGCGATAAAATGCACATTTTCAGAACGAAAGTACCGAAACGTAGCTAAATCGGGCAAGCAAAACCCTCAATTCTGGCCTTAATTTGTTAGATGTTGTTCGATGCACCCCGCTTCTTCGCTCCGCATACGCCACCGTAATGTCAGCATATAATATCGAGGGCGGTGGTGTTTCGCGTGAATCGCTTGTTTCTCTTTGTGTGTGCGATGCTCCTCGAGGAACGACGATATGACAAGACGGTTGGTCTCGGCCAATGATGAGTATTTCGCTGTAAAATATGTGTTCCGGCAGCGCCGACACGAGGGTGTCGCGAATGAATTGGAAGAAAAGGGAAAAAATGTGTGAATACATGAAACATCTCGATCGGTCAAAATCATCGATCGTTGCATTTTGCGTGCTTCATCCTCTGAATCACCAGATTTTCATTGCATACCAATTTCTTTTTGATCTTTTATTCTCTTGTAGGAGATGAGAAGACGACGAAATGAAGTGACGGTGGAGCTACGCAAAAACAAACGTGAAGAGACGATCCTGAAGCGCCGCAATGTTCCCCAGACGGCAGAATCGACGGACGAGGAAGACTACACGCTACAGTCCAATCTGAAGAAGCTGGTGGAGAAGGCGGCCAACAGCAAAGACAAAGAGGGCCAGCTGATGGCGGTGCAGGCCGCCCGTCGATTACTGTCCTCCGATCGCAACCCGCCGATTAACAATCTTATCGAAAGCGGTATTCTGCCGATCTTAGTCAATTGTCTCGAGCAGGACGACAACCAGGTGCTACAGTTCGAGGCGGCTTGGGCACTCACAAACATCGCCTCCGGCACTGCCGCACAGACGAACCAGGTAGTGCTGGCCGGTGCCGTGCCACTGTTCCTGCGTCTGCTCGGCTCCCCTGCCCCGAACGTGTGCGAGCAGGCGGTCTGGGCGCTCGGCAACATCATTGGCGATGGACCGGGGCTGCGCGATTACGTGATCAAGCTGGGCGTCGTGCAGCCGCTGCTGTCCTTCATTAAGCCGGAGATCCCGATCCCGTTCTTGCGCAACGTCACCTGGGTGATCGTGAACCTGTGTCGCAATAAGGATCCGGCACCACCGGTTGCCACGATCCACGAGATTCTGCCGGCGCTCAACATGCTGATCCACCACACGGACATTAACATCCTGGTCGATACTGTGTGGGCGCTCAGCTATCTGACCGACGGCGGCAACGAACAGATCCAGCTCGTTATTGACAGTGGCGTGGTGCCGAAGCTGATACCGCTCCTGTCGCACGTGGAGGTTAAGGTACAGACTGCCGCCCTGAGGGCTGTTGGCAACATCGTTACCGGATCGGACGATCAGACGCAGGTATGTGTACCGTTGAAAGTAATCCCACCATATCCCGTCGTATTCCCCTATAATTGAGAGTCCACTCAATTGAAACTCTCCTTGCCGATTCCGCTTTTTGTTTCTGCAAGAGCGCAGCCCTTATAATGTATTTTATACACGTTTTCTCCCAGGTTGTGCTGAACTGTGATGCACTGTCGCACTTCCCGAATCTGCTGACGCACACCAAGGACAAGATACGCAAGGAAGCCGTCTGGTTCCTGTCCAACATTACAGCGGGCAATCAGTCGCAGGTGCAAGCCGTCATCGACGCTGGGCTGCTGCCGAAGATCATCGAAAATCTGAAGCACGGCGACTTCCAGACGCAGAAGGAAGCGGCCTGGGCGATCAGCAACCTCACGATCAGCGGCAATCGTGAGCAGGTCGCGCAGCTGATACACGACCGGGCTATTCCGCCGTTCTGCGATCTGCTCATGTGCCAGGACAGTCAAGTGATCAATGTAAGTAGTGGTGCGGGGGTTAGGTTGATGCGATCTATTTGGGGGAGGCAGGAATACATAAGCGATCTATTTCATCCGTGCAGGTTATTTTGGACGGCATTAACAACATGCTAAAGCTGGCTGGACCGCACTCGGAGCACATCGCGAACCTGATCGAGGAGTGTGATGGAGTGTCGAAGATCGAGAATTTGCAAAATCACGAAAATCTCGAAATCTACAAGCTGGCATACGATATCATTGAGCAGTTCTTCTCCGACGATGTAAGTTTCTTCGTTTAAATCCATCGCTGCCTGTGTGGAGTAAACTGGAAGTATGTTTTCTTCTTCTGCTTTTCCTTAGGCGGATGAAGCTGTCCTGGAAGATCTTAGACCTGCAGCGGACGAGAATGCGTTCCAGTTCAATCAGAACCCGAATATTCCCCGCGATGGATTCAACTTCTAAACGTGGGCCCCGTCAGATTCGACAGGTACAGGATTGATATAAGGCTGTGCGAGGTGTACCCATCTCGTAATACATGCAGATCGATCCCGTATTCACCCCCAGACACACACTGAGACACACATACAATACACCAACATACAGATACACACACACACACACACACGCAAGACAGACACAGACTCTTTGATACGAGGACGCACGCGTTCGTCAGTGAAGGCACACACAGCTGCTTACGCTTTCTCCGTGATCACCACGCCGAAGGAAACTCCTGATTACATGCGGACATTCACTGGACTCATCACCAGCGCCACAATCACGTCGACGAATGAGCATTTACTTGCTGAACTTCCGCCACGGGCATCATTCTGCGGGAAATCCCGGTTTTGCGTGTTTGGTTTTTGCTTTTTTAGGTTTGTTTGTTTTTTTTTTTCTTCTCTACAAACATATGTAGTCAGCGGATATGTGCACATTATGTACGCAGAAAAATAGGTGAATACGATGAAAGTAGCCGGTAGGGTAGACAAGTGATCAGCATAGCACAAGCAACATCTCAATTTGGGGGACGATTCGATTATTTCTTACTTCCGTGGAATTGGTGTTGCGTGCGAAAAGGGTGCCGTACTCCTCTCCACTCGACCAGGCCTCGGATTTACCTACATCTACCGATAGGTAAATAGCGAATAGTGCAATTACTAAAGCATTAGTAATCAGAAATTTCTCATTGTCTATCACTCGTCGCCATCCACCACCTGTTGTTGAACAAGTGTTGGGGTACAAGATTAGGAATAGTAACCAAAAAAAGGTCCTTTGTTATGACGAAATGAATTAGCTTCTGTATCAACCAATGAAGGTTGAAGGCATTGCAGGCACACCTCGGCCCCAAATATCGATATTTGTTGGAAATAGTGGAATGATGATTTGCTTACATACATACAATACGCATCTGCTCACTGACGTTCGCTTACCCTCCCTACCTATTCAGACTTTTGGACTATTACAGTGACGGAAAACCGAGACTTCCAAATACTTGTAGAGTAGTGCGTCGAAGAAGCAGTAAAATTGACGAGTTGTGTCACGTAAATTAGAAGCAATGCCATTGTATCATTCTATTATACTAACTTACTTACAGACAATTCAGAAACAAGTAAATCAAAGAGCAATGTGAAGAGCTGTTCTGGGAATGGGTATAACGCGACATCGCAATAGTCGGTGTTGTGTCATGTGAATAATTTTACAGGGCAATTAACAGAAATGCCACTGAAACTGAAACTGAAGAAGAGCAAAACAAAACAAACCGATTGTGATCCGCCGGTGGAGGGCTATAGTTTTGGGCACTCTCCTCCGCAGAAGGCAGAAGACGATGCCGAACCAATGTCTCCTAGTTTTGTGCTATCCTGCCGATACGACCTGCTGACCAGTGTTCAAGCCGGGTGGGCCTAAGGGTAGGTAGGTAACTGTTGACTTTTAATACGCTTTTCCTTTTTTTTAAACTAGTATTCTTCTTTACGTGGTGTTTATTTAAACGGGCGGCTAATACTGTTCTAGGACTGGGGCGCTGCTTTCGATGCATGCCTTTCCGAGTGCTCGTTATGGGAGCAAATGCGCAAATAGAATGTGTAAAATACGAGCCCACGTGGACAGGACAGAGGACGCGAATGCTGGCATTTTTACAATGAACTTAATCCTACGATATAATATTGATTGTTGAACAAGCCACAAAGAATGGATCTAATACTTGAGCTGGCTGTGTGTGTGGGTTGGTGGGTGTGTGGGAAGTTGAGGAACAAAGTGAGAGAGAATCAAAGATAGGGAAACTTAGTAAATCAAGCAACAAATCAATTGGGGAGAAAAGCGCAGAAGAAAGCGGGAAGAAATGTTACTAAGAAGATGAAAGTGTCAATGAAAGATGCTTCCGGACCTTTTTTTTGTGATCGTAATGCACACCCTCTCTAACGCCGGTGTGTTTGCGTTGTGAGGCCGTAGGTAAATAAGGGAACGAAGAGACGAAACGGGAGTATACACATTTAGAATGAAACAATCATTCGACAACTCAGCCACTTGTGAAAACGACGATGGACTACGGGGGGAGACATAAAATATTACTACTTCGGCAACCTTCGCGGGTGAGGATGAGTGAAGCAAAGCAAAGATATTTTTGTAAAATAGAGTCTTTTAAAATGGAATCCTCTGCGTTGCATTCTCGCCGTCAATGCTCTTCCGCGCAAGGCCGGGAGCTCTTTGACGCGGCAGAGTTACTACTAGTAATGGCATCCTGAGATATTAACGATGACGATGCAGTAAAGTAATTTATTTTCTACGGCATGCCTAGAAAACGAACGAAAAAGGGACATGCAATTTGAGCTTTTGTGGTGGCGGTCAGGGAAACGGACGATGGAGGGCGCGACAGAGAGTGAGAGAGAGAGAGAGAGAGAGTGCAGCAAAGATTTAAACAATTGTAGAAGTTGTATAATACGTCGCGATTTATATGCGATACGAAAACGAAGGCTGAAATATTATTATCGAAAAGGGCGTCTTAGCAAGAAAACACATTTTCCACCACACTTTTTCCTCTCGGTTCACCGGGGAGTCCTTTCGTTTGGGGGTTCCTTCGGGTGCCGAGATAAGGAAGTGGTTACGCTCGCCCATTGTTATGGCGCGCAATGCTACACTTCTGGCGAAAGCGTGTGTTTCGCGCGCGAGCGCACGCGTGTGTATGTGTGTGTGGAAAACACATTCAGTTAAGCTTTAAAAACATGGAATAGTAGAAATGCGCCTACGGCCAAGGCATTAAAAGGAAGACGCCAGTGAAGGAAAACAAAAGTACTGAACCGCCCGGGCACGCGTGTTCTTTCGGGAAGGAGTGTACTTGACATGCGTATGTTTGGCCAGCCAATCGTTTTCGTGGTGGGCTGCCAAAGGAAACATGTGCACATCTTCTTTTGCGAATATTTACGCCCCTCACACCAATGGATTTACCGAGCCACCGGGTCTAGCTGGTGCGTTATGTTATTTTCCCCCTTTTCCTTTAAGGAGAGGCAACCATCGCGGCAGATCGAACTGCTGTCGATGGTTGATAGGGAATGCTGCGTCGTAATGAGTACAGCCTGCTGTAAGCTGAGCAGGGATTGAACACTGTATAAATTCTTTATATATATACACACATAAGAGACAAACACGAGAGGACGAATGTACCGTTAATTCCAAGACGCGTGCAGCAAAGCGTGACAAAGCAAAAAAAAAACTGTAAACACTCTTTGCAGACATCTGATTTTCCCCCTTCCCTTACACAACGCCATCGAAGTCCATATTTTATTTAAAATTTCGACACCGAAAAGAACATCATAATTACATTTAGCTCCTCCATAATCACTCCATAGACACAGACTACAGTGAATGCTTCAAATTATTTTATTTTTGTCCTAAAACAAAAAAGAAAATAACAAAATTGAATTCATATAAATTATTGAACCGGTGTTGTCTTTTTCAAGTAGTTGGGCAAGGATTCGAAAGAAAGAAGGTGATTTCCTTTTCGTTGTTAAAAGTAGTACGGTCGTCAAACGATTTCGGCAATTTAAAGTTTATTTATTATGCCTATCCTATGACAATATCTCCATCACAATGATTCCGCTCAATGGTCAATTTTAGCTTCTGTTAAAACATGTGCATTGTGGAAAATGAAATAAATTCGGACTACCTCCTTCAACTAGGTAGTGTATTTTTACAATAGATAGATAAAGAAGTAAAGAAGAATAGAGATAGAGGTAGCGTTTAGTACAATCAACTGTACTAAATTATCGTAGTCCTTTTCCGCGGCAGTATGTGTAGTGGTGCCGTTTACCGGTGGTCTGGGCCATGATCGGGATTGAATTCTTCGGATTTATAAATCGTGATTCTGGAATTGCTATTCAAATGTTGCAAACAAAATCTCCTTGTTGTGCAAACAGTAAGTATTGGCCGTAGAAATTTTCAATCACTCCCCATCGACCGTGTATCCACCGACGGATCGGAACGGATTCATGAATCTCCCCCAGAGCGCCCCTCACCAGCGTGTTGGTGTTACTCAGCAGCACGTCAAGCGGTGCGTTTCTGTTTTGTTGATGGAATGTAAAAGTTTTCGCATTTTTTTGCACTAGAATCAGTCCGCGTCGACGAACGCGCCCAGTTCTCGCATTCTGGGCGACATCAGGCCAGTCCTAGCAATCGCGAATGCCTCTGTCCGAAGACAACCGCAGTGCAATAGTAGTATCCATCGGTTGAACCAGAAGTAGTGTGTTTTAAATGGGGCAGATGTGCGCGCTAATAATAAGCAGCCGAAAAAATGTATAATCGAAGTTCTCAGTGAGCTAGGTGCTACGATAGCTAGCTAGCGTCGTGATTTGCGTTTTGCTCCGACTCCGACTCCCGAAGAAGAATCCCGTGCAGAAAACGTAAAGCAAAATTCCAGCAAGCGGTGCAATGGTTTGGCAGCAATGGAGTTAAGGCATTCCGCACAACGTAGCTTGGCAGCGCCTACTTCGCCATATCAAAGGCAGCCCCCAGCAGCCGGGATTAGCAATCTACCCATCGGGGGTGGCGACTTGCTGATGCCCCACGGACATCCAACAACGGTGCTGGTGCGTAGGAAACACCTGCCGAACCTGCCGAGCATATGCGAGAAGCTGCGGGCAATCTTCGGTGTCCAGCTGCAGGAGATTCAAACCAGCGATGAGCAGCAGTATCAGCAACAGTTTGCCACCTTTCAGGTGCTGGACGAAAATGCTGGATGTCAAGGAGCCGTAGGAGGCACTGCGGGATCAACCATCGTCGCTGGCAACGGTGATCTTATCTGTCAAATACAGGTAAGTTGTGCTAGGCTCGATCGTCAGCGACGGCTTATGTTCGTAGGATTTATCGTATCGGAACTTGTTTATCACATGCAACTGCACATAGTCGCGCCTGCACATTGCCGTACACGTAAATACATTGTTTTACGCAGTAAGCATGGGCTAAGCAGTGAGCCAGGCTTTTACTGAAGCTGTAGGCCAGAAACAGCTCAGTGAATGTATGGGTCAGTTACGCAGCGGTGGATTAAACTGGTAATTTTAGCTTATTTTTTATAAGAATAGGTGCCTGAGTTCAGTCTAGACCTTCTGTCGATCAGTTAGCGCATGGCACAAGAGACAGTTTAACTTGGCATCTTAACTGAACCTCACAGAAAACCGGATAGTATCAACTGATTTAGAGTCTACGAAAACTGAGGTGTGGATTTTTCAGACTGTGCCAATATACTGTACTTTTAATGATGTGGGGAATAAAAAGACTGAACATATGCCTTAAGCTCTGTAAGGTATTAATGAAATTGTCGACCAAGTCTATTTCTCCTGGCAAAGATACATGGGCAAGTTGTGAATTGTATCTGTGAAGTATATATCAATTGTCCCGCCTTATAGATCATAGGTAACCTAACGTTCAAATCGTAAATTGTTCTAACATCCTTAACAGCCGGTCAACAATCTGTTCAGTCACACTGATAAAGATGATCCCGCTTCGGTTTAACCCCCAAGAGATTCTGGAAAGCGGCAGCAATCCACAATCGGACGTTTTGATGTAGCTGGAATTGGGCAGGTTTTGAACAAGAAGCAGCTTGCGAATCGTTTAATCTCATACAACGCGAAAGAGAGGGACAGCGAGGAACAGGCAGTGGGGTCTTTACCGACACTCGGCTCTGATTTGCGTCATCGTCGAACCGTGCCTTGGCTTTAGGGAATCAGCCATGGTACACTTGAACTGTACTACTCGTAACGAAAACCTCATAAAATTTGCTTCGCCGAGGCCACGTTGAATTATGTACGTCTTTTAAGGCATATCCATTCATTTTTAGACGCCCCTTTTTATCCATTTGGAAGTAGCGTAGGGCACCGGTCCATCAGATGTAACGAAAATTATTGAAACAATCTTATCGATGTCCGCGTCGAGATGCCGTCATTGATACGGAAGCGCCACCATAAATACGATCGACACCGCTTCAACCGATGTTTCCTAATGACACCTGTTTAAATGCAAGTTGCGTGGCGAGATCTATCGCCGAGGACCCCCTTGAAAAGGATGTTACTAATTTCTACCCGATAATATCGCACCAATCCGACACCAAGAGGAGGGGGGGTGGAACTCCAGTCACTCGTCTGGTGTTGCCTCCACCAGCCAACCAACAACTGTCGTCATTGAGCTAAATTTAGAACGTTATGCGAAAAGTGTCAGGCACCTTCAGACTGGCTGTTGGCCGGTCCGGTTTGTATGGTGTGTATGAGGCGGAAACAAGGAGTGAATTCTCACCGGTTACGCCAGGTTAGCTGCTGTTCCTGTTTTGCCGACGGTAGGCTGCATTGCTTCTCGAACCCTCACATTCTGTCGCGTTCGCTTCCAGAGGGAGGGAATTTCTTTCAATTCCGCCCGACCACGAAGAGGAGTACTCAACTTAATGTGTTATTGTAGGATAGGTTACGGAAATCGTTGATTTTTAATAGAATCCCTTAGGAATTGTTGGAGCTAAACGGTGCTTAAGATTAGCTGGGAGGCTTGTTTGTTTCAGTTCGTTCTACCTGCCACAGGTTCGATTGTTTCCTGGCGACGCAATACAAACAGAAAAGGTTAAGAAACGATCAAACACTAGACGCAGCAGAATCAACAAGAGCAAGAGCGATACATTGAGCGAGGTCCAGCCCGTGTGTGTGCACAGGCTAGAACAAGGTGGAGCACGCAGGTGCGAAGGCAAAGAAGCAGAAGAAGACATCGTCGGGAAGCTATTTGAAAGGGGGGTGGTAGTGGGGAATGGTTTGGTGGCAACTTGTTTTTATGCCAACAAAACGGCGGCGGATAGTTTTCAGAGTCAGTCATCCAACGACGAACAACCGCCAACAACAACCACCTCCACCTCTTCGATCGCGGGCCGCCCAGGTGCCCCGATACATCCGGGTTTAAATTTGTGCAATAAACTAACCAACATTAGCAAAAACCGATCTCGCCTGCGCGTAACTATCGCGACGACGACGACGACGACGTCGATCACATACACTACCACGCATCGTACATCTGTGGAGAGGGTAGGGGGAGGGGTAGCATAAGAAAGAGCGGGGGGTTGAAGTGTTTGGTATGTTGCTGGGAGTCGTGGCCGAATCTCCAAACTGACGTGAACAAGTTCACCCCGTGGAGAAACGCGATTGCAAAGATTTCGAGTTTGGAATCGTTCGTCGATAAGGGACGATCGTTGGGCGAACTTCACAGCTGGATCACAGATTCTTCCAAGGGTGATCTTTTGAAAACTTTCCTTTCCTTTTGCAGCTCGCTTTCAGAGCGTGCGCGTTACGTCTTGAACATTGTACTTTGGTCGTAAACGGTATCCGTAAATTGTATTATAATTGTAATTGTAACACTACAAACGTATTCCAATAGAATGATTAGACTACGGAGGGAAGCCTGGCAACTTTACGCACCAATTGGTTAGATAACCATTTTAAGTTTAAACTGTTACGTGTAATCGTCGCTTACACCCGAGTCTCGGAGTGGTTTGGTTGATGGCCTCCAAAAATCAAAATCGGCGGCATGGTCTGAGGCATGGGGGAACTGGCACGGTGGGAAGTCCCCGTGAATGTAAAACGAAAATACACACCACCACCATTGCGGTGCGCTGCTGTTGCGCTGCACGACTACGCGGGGCTGGCCGGAGTTTTTCGGGTTGATGAATGGAAACCGGATATTATGCCGGACATGCCTCTCGATCTCGAAGCGGCATGCAAACACTCCGCTGTGGAAAGAAGAATCTTTGCCGGTAAATTCGAGGCTCATGTAATTGTCAAATGAATGGTGAATGGTTCCCCAACGCAAGCGTAAATCATCGAAATCGTAACTTCTGTGGGTGCGGAAATTCCCGAATCAAACACCGGGGTATTCCCAGAGTTCCCTCACGTGCTACCCGACGCAAGCTATTACGGGAGAAAGTTTCGCCTCGTGGTTGTCGGCTAGTAGAGTTCGCTCATCTCTACGCTCCCCTACGATCCAGACGACATAAACGTGACCAAGCCGTTCGTACGTGGCTTTCATTGAGCAAATGGGTGGCCCGTTCATCCGGGTAGCCGGGCCAGAAAGACCCGGTTTGCATATGATCTCACAATTTCGGTAGTTCATGTTTGCTCTCCCCCCCTAAAAAAACTGTGCACTTCCGGTTGCAAAAGAGTCCGCCAACATGTCTACCGAGGTTGCAGAGCCACCTGGGAAAAGCCGGATATATTAAAGCATCGGGGGAGGGGTTGGTAAAGACGAACGCACTTCCCTTGCGGTTCGTTTTCATCAGCAGCAGCTGGACAACGCCGGCAATACTTTCACTCATGGCATGGTAAAAGCATAGAGGCCCACACGGCGAAAGGAGGAGAGTTTGCGATCGAGCATTCCTCTTGCCCACTTGCGCCACGCAACTCCGAGCGTTTGGTTGTGGAAACGGCTGTTGTGGGACATATGCTGTGAGGATGGATGGATCGAAATCCGGGTATGAAATAATTAGCACCCGAAGGCTCGAGTTGGAGGCCGACGAGTAGGTTTTATATGCATTTGTAAATGGAAGGCTATGTCAAGAGTTCCGATTGCAGAGAGGCTGTTCAGGCCGCCCGAATGGCAATGTCCGGGTGGTGCGAATTTAAAACACATCCAATTAACGAGTTACGCACCTAACGAACCTAAGCCTGGGGGAAGCGTACTGTCCAAGTTATTGGGAGAGAAAACACACCCTCCAAACCCTATCATGTCTGATAAGCACATTTTGCTATCTCAGAATACAACAGACAACAACTCAACAGGTATCTCAAGGCAGGTGCTGTGAAAATTATGTATGAGTGGCACATGTTGAGTGGGGGGAGGTGGCTCGTGATGCTGACTCCTTGTGGATTTAAGGCCTTTAATGATTCCAGTGAATGCTTAAGTTTACCTTACCTCCATGTCTTTCTTCTACGAGAGACAAGAATCTAAATGCCACTGAGCTATGGAGCCCTCCGTTGTACTCGTTCCGTTTGTCCCGGATGGATTTTCATGGACCGGCGCTTCTTCTTGTTGTTGGATAGTTTAAAATCCGCCCACACAGCCATAGACAGAAGGCCAGAGGCATCGGGATGGAGGCAGGCCCTTGTGGCGGCGAGCGCTCTGCATGGGCGATCGCGAAAGAGAAAGCTTTTTCCTCTTTCTCTTCGGTGGGAAAAATCCGTTTTATCTCGACAAGCATCGTTCGTCAGGCGGCGGTGGTGGTGTCGGCCGCGGCGCAACTTTAGGTCCGGGAGAAACCGCTGTCTTGGAACCGTTTTCCGCTCCGTTCCTGTTCGTCGGGGGGAGAAGGAGAGCAAAAAGACTCGCTCGCATCGTTGCTGGACTGGCGCTGGTGGAGAAAAGGGTGTAGGGAAATGAGAAACTGCCGGCCGGTCCGATGGTTTTGTGTTTTCATGTACCTTTCGGCCACACGGATGCTCCACGGGTGCGCGAAAATGGAAGAGTGGCAAGTTCCGGGTGTGCACAGCGAAGGAAAGTGTGCGATTTATGTTCGCGCTGGCGAAACGGAGCTCGCAGAAGAACTGTCCGGCGGAAGTGTCATTGCGGGCAAGAAGGATCTCTTGTTGCCAACAGGAAGCTTCCGTGAAAAAAAAAAATTGAAACCGAACGGTTGATCTCGGACTTGAATTGGACGAATACCGGTTTCGATGGCGGATGTGAATCTCCATCCCCTTTGTTTCTTTTGGATGAAACTTGAAAAGCCACATTTTAACAATCCTTCCAGCGGATGTCCAATGGCCATCCTGGTTCTGGTGCTTTCTTTCCACTGAGGCAGGTGGGCAGGTGATCAGGGGCAGGACTCAACTTGCCAACTTGATGAAAGCTTATCCAAATTGTGACTTATGATCGCGGGACTCGTCTCTTCCATGCTCACCCGTGCTTCTTCCGTTGATTTCGCCACGCATTGGATGGGCTTGTGGAGAGCCGCCGACCATTTCCGGCCCAGCTCACCACATATATGCGTACACACATATCCAACGCACCTCCATCATCAACGGTTGGCATCGCGCAAAATAATCCATACCATCGACCTGCGAAGGTGAGTGGCGCGTGCGCCGTTGCGCCGTCGTCACCGAGCAGAAGATCCGCAAATGAGCTTCTTCTTCTTGTTTATTGGACATTTTTCGCCCCACCGTTGTTGTTGTTGTTGGTTCAGCATTACATTCTGCGTTCAAGAAGCGGCGGGTTATCTTTCTCATTTGCTCGTTCGCTTCCTATGATGGTTTTTTTTTTTCGTTTCGCCGGGGGGTTTCGTTTTTTTTTTTCGTTTTGCTTGCTTGCTGCCCCTCCACGGAATGGGCAGTGGTGGAGCATCATCGCACCGTTGCGACTTCGATCTCTGAGTCAGGCGCTCCAAAAGGTAGATGTGCGTACAGGGGGGAGGGGGACAATCCCTGCTCACGCACACAGCCACGGCAGACGACAGCCAAGCCGCCCGGGATATGATGATGGGAGCCGTATAGTAGCATGGCATGCTCAGGTTAAAAATTTCTTGAAATGGTCCAACAGACGGATTCGCTAACCTGCCCCGTCGTCTCGGTGTGGAGCGTTCCTCTCTTTTTTTTTCGCGGGACACAAACGGGCTCCTCCGCGGCTCTCCACACGCCGCTCGAAGGTCCGCCAGCCGAGCCTAACGTGCGCGGAGCGTCCTCCAACGAGCCCCATTGTGCGTTCGGGGCGTCCTCGGGGAAAGAGTAGAGAAAGAAAGAGAAAGAGAATGAGATTGCGGTGCTGCTGATGCGGATGGTGGTGGTTCGCGCTGGGCCGCGAGAAATCGGAATTGAAATTTTGCTACGTCAAATGAATGGAAAACAGTTGTAGCCCGCCGCTCAAGACGAGCTGACCGTGTGCGTGTACCGCGGACCGTGCGAAAACTTCGTGTCGGAAATCGCTCCTACCGAGAGCAACAGATTTGGCTAACTGACGTAGATAATTTTTTGACAACCGGGGATACTTTGAATCGCATCCATCTTCGACTCGTTCCCTTGGCAACCTTTGGTGGATGATTTATAAAACCATTCAATCCGGGCAGATTCAATCTCGTCACCCCAAGTGCACCGTGTGTGTGTGTGTGTGATTGTGTGTGTATGTGTGTGTCGATGGCGGATGTGGACGGCGAATTAGTGCCGCGCCAAAGTCAACACAACGTGCCGTCTCTGTGTTGCCGCTGGTAGCACGAAGCCATTAAGTGCTCGTGTACCGAAAGAGGATGTTTACTATGACGAGTGACGCGTCAGTCAAGTGAACCTGGCCTACTGTGAAGTTGCGATCAAACGTGCGCGAGTTCGAGGTAGCAATTGTGTGCGCGATCGATCTGAGCCGGTTTCTGGCTGAAGTGGTCCGTTGGTGGCGAACCTCCATAAGTGCGAGCCCGGAACATCCGGAAGCGTCCATGGGAGAAAGTGACTGCGGTCACAAATCACACAGTGGTGGGAGTTCCAGTTTCATCCGCCAAATGATCCGTTCCTTGCGCGCTGGAACGTGCCTTGAAGCGTGAGCGCTGCGGTTCGAGCGGGCAGTTGAGGAGCAGGAGGAGGAGGAGGAGGGGTGGCAGACGATGAGATCGGCGCGATCAATCGAACTGCTGCTGACGTCACACCGTTGATCGCGCACGACTGCAGGGCTGCTGCTGCAAGAAGAGCTAGCTCGGGGGTGAACGAATGGACGAACGCGAGTGCGATCGCTGATTCCCATCGCTTGCCGCCGCGCAGTACTTTTGCCGACGGAAGCTGCGAGTCATGCTTAGAACGTGAGAACAAACAGAAGAGCAAGTGCAGCCCGTTCACAGGGAGATAGAGAGAGAGAGAGAAAGAGAGACTAGCGTTTCGGTGCGCCAGCAGGAACGACCAGGTGATCGAGCGCGATCGAGCCCAGCCGAGTGTGTCGTGACGTCACTTGAATTTCGTACATTCCGTCGCCAAAGTCCGGGTTCTCCGGGTGCGCTAGGTTTTGTCTGCCGCGGTTCTGCCTAACTTGAGTGGCCGCCTGTCTGTTGGCTTCGCTACGTTGGCGTATCCGTGTGTTCCAAAAAAACTAAAAAGGAGGTTAAACAACCTTCCTCCACGAGCGCGCGCCCTCCACGCATCCCATCGCCTTAGTCCGCGCACAGTGGGTAAGGAGGAGAAGGAGGAGAAGGGTAACGACATCCGTGTTGGGTCGCGACACGACGGCGAATAAACACAATCCCAAACGATCCGCTGCCGTGGTGTGGACGCATACCAGCGCGAAACCGCTTCACCTGTTCGCCACCGTGTTTGTGTGTGAATGTGCACGAATTAGTCAATGAGCTTCGCGCATCTTCCCACCGTCGTCGTCGTCGTCGTCGTCGTTGGGGCTTAATCCTTTGGTGGCTTGAGATCATTCATGAAACCGGCGAATTCTTCCCGATTTATCCGCGTACGGTGAAAAGTGGTGTGCCTTTTTCTTTGGTGAACAAAAGCGTAATAGATCCCTCCGCAACAATGCTCATCACAACGAATCTCAATCAAAAGGTAAAATTTTTACTCCGAATGAAACGAATAACCTGCCAATAGTCGGCCACACTCTGTAAAATCGAGGGATAAGTCTTGTTAGCCCTTAATTGGAAGGCTTGACCAAATGGCGGTAACGAACGCCAGGAAGAAGAGATAAGTACAAGTCCTTGTAGTGATTTACAACTTGAAGCTGAAGATAAGGTTTATCGCTACATCCGGTTTAATGCCACTTCAGATGGTCAGACCCCGGGTTTATATAGATCAAGACTCAGACAATAATTATCAGACTCCATCAGCTATGTAAGCTTTGAAGCACGATCGACATATCCGGTTTACCATTAGCGGTTAATTTTATTTAAATTCAGATAGGCAGATGCGATAAAACCGAAAGTGTCTGCCTATTTGTCTGTCCTTTGGCTGCCTGAATCGGAGACATATTTTACATGAAACAGAATAAGTAGTTTGAATTTCTAATGGACCGTACCAGACAATGTAGAAGAATTCCAAGCACCAAGGGCTACAGGGGGGAAGTCTGGACAATGGCGGGCATAAACAAGAGCAGTTTAAATTTCGAAGCTTTGATACAGTTATTCGGAATCGTTCATCTGCAACATCTGGTTTTCGGTTATGTTGGCACCTTACACCATAGTAGTACGATTCCGGCGTATCCAGTTTGCACTTACTAAGTGTGTCCACCGGTTGATCGGGACGTACACTAATGTGTAATGCGTATCGAATGTTTGAAATGTGCTTTAGTTTCCACATGGAGTGACTGTGCGCTGTAATACCCATTCTCTCGCTCATTACAGCAATTCATCGACTCGCTATGCACGAACGAAGCCGAAGACTCCAGCTACGACAGCGACTGCGAGGGAGAGGATGTATCGCACGAGCAGGTCTCGCGCACGACCAGCGACACGCTCGGGCAGGAGTTTGCGGAGTACGTGAGCGTGGCGGCCGCCCACGCTGCAGGAGGAGGAGGCGGAGCAACTGTCGGTCATCATGGGCACGGGACGGACGTCTCACCGACAACGGCGACCCCGGCCAGCCTGCCAGAGCATTTGCCGGGCTACCAGCAGCGTGTCGAGTTCGCGCTAAAGTTGGGCTACACCGAGCGGCTTGTGCAGGCGGCCCTGCAGCGACTCGGGCCCAATCCGGCCCAGAACGAGCTGCTGGCGGAACTGATCAAGCTGGGATCGCAGCCGGGCGCAAAGTGCGCCAACGAATTCGCCTCCGATTGCCACGGAGGACACGGCCATCACCACCATCACCATCATGGGCCGGGCGAGGGTTCGGGAGGTGCTGGAGTCGAACTGGGCGGAACGTCGTTGGCGGTGGCGGCGGCGGTGGTAGCAGCCGGATCACCCGCGTCGTCGTTGGCCGGCGAAGAATCTCTGCGCCCGATCGTGATAGACGGGAGCAATGTGGCGATGAGCCACGGCAACAAGGAGGTGTTCTCGTGCCGCGGCATCCGGCTGTGCGTGGACTGGTTCAAGAACCGGGGCCACAAGGACATCACGGTGTTTGTGCCGAAGTGGCGCAAGGAAAGCTCGCGCCCCGACAACCCGGTCAAGGACGGCGAGATACTGAGCGAGCTCGAGAAGGAGCGGATGCTCGTGTTCACGCCCTCGCGCCTCGTCGGTGGCAAGCGCATGGTGTGCTACGACGATCGGTATATCTTGAAGGTAGGAGTCGTGGATCAACTGTACGATCGGTCCCTTTCTATCCCCTAGTCTCACCACTTCGGAACCGCCACTTCTTTTCCGTTCTTTCTCCATTTCCAGCTAGCTGCAGACAATGACGGCGTCGTCGTCTCGAACGACAACTACCGCGATCTGGTGCAGGAGAGCTCCGAGTTCAAGAAGGTCGTCGAAGAGCGGGTGCTGATGTACTCGTTCGTGAACGATCGCTTCATGCCGCCGGACGATCCGCTCGGTCGCTCCGGTCCCACGCTCGACAACTTTTTGCGCGTGCAGCCACGCAAGGGCGATCCGCCGCCACCCTGCCCCTACGGCAAGAAGTGCACCTACGGCAATAAGTGCAAGTTCTACCATCCGGAGCGAGGCAGCCTACCGCACAAGTCCGTCACCGAGCGCCTGTCCGAGTATGCGGCGCGACACTTGCAGGCACGGAGCGGACACGACGGCCTGGGTGGCGGCTCTGGCCGCTGTGCGGTCCAAGGGAAATCCCTCAGCGTTCCTCTGAGCAACAGCAGCAACGAGACTAGTCCAATCAATGATAAACGGAAAGCATTATGTAAGTCATTTAACAACCAACCAAACCAACACACACAAAATTAAACCGAAAAAATAGAGTTACTTCTTTTGACGTCCCATTGGGGAAACTTTCGTGGGTCCACGAGGTAGAGGTGTGTTATATCGTTATTTACCTACGTGATCCGATACGTTCAGGTGCACCCTTGTCCTCGGCTGGTTTGTCATAGGATCGATAACGATTGTTTTTTTTTGTTTTTGTTTCGTTTCTCTTTCTTCTCTGTAGGTCGCACACGATCAAACGTACCTTCGGAGGGCAGCAATCTAGCGTACGGTGGCATTAACCTTCCCTCCGACCTGATGCTACCCCATCCGGTCGTGCGGCAGCCTCCGCCGCAGGCGCCACCACAACAACAGCTGCCGTTCCTTGCACCGCCAGTGGCAGTGGCCAGTAATCGCCCGCTTCCGTGGGAGCAACAACAACCGCAGCATCACCATCATCAGCAACACGGCAGCATGGACGTGCAGCAGATATTCCCCAAATCTCATAGTATAGAAAATATCTCTAAGGAACCACCGCCGCCGTACGGTGCCGGTGGCGGCCATCACACGGCGCTGCATCATCCGGGCTGCTATGGGACGCAATGGTCCAGGCCACAGCAGCAGCAGCAGCAGCAGCAGCAGCAGAAGAATCAAGGCGCACTACCCGGAGGTGGAGGTGGAGGTGTAGGAGGAGCAGGAGGGCCCGTTGTTCAACAGGCCCAGTCGCCGTCGCTCGATCAGTCCGACCCGAACGGGCTGGTGGTGGATGGCGTGAACCTACACCGGAAGCTGCAACGCCAGCTGACACTCAATCCAGCCGGTTGCGATCCTCGAATCTATCAGATGCAGCGAATGCAGCAGCAATCTTCCCAGCAGCAGCAACCTGGCTCTCCCCAGCAGCAGCAGCAGCAGCAGCAACAACAACAATCGTCCCATTCGGCCGGAGCACAGCAACTCTCGCCACATAGACCCCTGGCTCCGTCGCTCAGTGGTGGATCACGTCCATCGCCTCCAACTCAATGGGAACTGCATCAGGTAACGCCGAACACACCCACACACACACACACATTAGTTAGGAAGAAACCTAACTTCCCTTGTCTCTCTACAGCATGTGACACGCATTGCCTCGGCACCGGACTCCGTGCGCCCCTGGGGCCACAATGGTCCTCCCCCAGCGTCATCCTCCGAACCGCATATCAATCTCGGCTGGTCGTCCAGTCCAGTCGCACCGGCCAACAACCTGTCCCAGCAGCAGCAGCAGCAGCAGCAGCAGCAACATCATCAACAGCAACAGCAGGACCGACGCCGGTTGCATTACCATCTGGCCAGTATCTTCCCGGAGGAGCAGGTGCAAACCGTCATGCAGATGTACCCGGACGAGACGAACGCGCAGACAATCTGTGCCGCCATCTTGGCCATGTTTCAGAAGATGTAAATTTGTAACGCGGGAGCGGAAACGCCGCCTCCCGGTTTCCTTTGGAATACTCAAACACTCCAATAGTGTTAGGAAAAGAAAACAAAAGCAAAAAACCAAGTGTCCATTTGTCTTCTTCATCTCCGAAGAAATGCGCATCTATCGGCAGCAGTTCGCAGTGGCGCTGTACTATTTTATTTCCCTTATATCCCTCGTCTGTTCTGCTGTTATCTTTATCTATCTATCTATAAATGAACCCAAGCGGACGGAATCACTCTAAGCGGAATTGTATAGGACAGGAGGCTGCACCGGACACACTTTAGTTTTAACGATAATAGAACTAAGCAGAAGAAGAAGAAGAAGCAGGAAGCATAATATGTATATCCTAAAAAGGAATGGGCCAGAATGAAATGGAAGGAAGTTTTTGTGGCAGTGAACACGTATAATCTCAATTGACTCTTTTTTTAATCTTTACTGTTATTAAATTTACCGCCACCGTAGTTGTTTCCACAAGAGATAGATAGAGAGAGAAAGAGAGAGAGAGAGAGAGAGAAAGGGCAGGGTAGGTAGGTTCCTGCCGATCGAATCGAATAAAGAAGCAAAACACGATGAAAAACACTCACTTCCTTAAACTATTATAACATTTAACCTATGATATAATCACTAGAAAAAGGAAAATGAAACATGAAAAACATGAAAACAATGAACAAACATCCTAACTATTTGCTCTTCCTGTTACAAAAAACCTGTTTAACCTACCACCACACAATCCTACGATGACGAGAAAAGTGGCGCGCAATCGAATTGTTAGAATGTTTTCCGGGCAGTTTTTTTTTGTTTTGTCTGCACTTTCTTCACTCGTTCACTCGGCGTCTGAAGAGTATAACAGTCAAATGTAGCAGTTGATGAGGCATTTAATTTAAACAAAACAAAAAGGCAACACTTTAAAAGGCGCTTAGTATCATGTCCCTGTGCGCAGGCATGTGTAGTACACACGGTGGTGTGATCGAGTTCAGAATGGCACGGATGGAACGCGGAGGCGAGGGTGAGTTGGCAAATTTTCCGATCGTTAAGCGAAGCATAGTATTTCTTCACTTCATATTGGAGTATGGTTTTGTAGTTGTAAAGATAAGATAATAAACGGAAAACGCTTACAATCGTTGTTGTTTTTTGTTGTTGTTGGATGTATATCTACCTTTAGCAAAGTATTCAGTATTCTGTTCTATTTTTTTCTTTTTTCATTCTATTTTTCCTTACTTCTATTATTCGATTTCGTTTTTCAATGATCGTTATTGCATCTTGCAGTCGAACACACATTTTAAGAGGCAAACTCTCATCACTTTTCAAAAACCATCGATAGGAAAATCGCAGCCCAACGCTTGCTGATTGGCGTCCCAAGTGTTTCGATTGGATGTTGCTTTTTGTCGTTCAGAAAGGATAGCCGTAATGAAAAATTATATGTTTGGACGGGAAACGTGGGAGGTGATGGTAGAGCAAACAACTACAGTTAACAGTTACCTTAGAAACCATGAAAGTGTAAAAAAACACCCCCGCGAAGGAAAGGGAAACCGTGAAACCACATTTCATTTTCAACGATGTTTGGAAGAATAAAAGAAGTTGTAATTTGGGCAAGCTAAATTTTGCGAGAAGCCTTTCATTTCCACCTTGGAGAGCAATCTTCCGAATTCCCTTTTGGGCCATAAGTTTTAAGCTACATAAATGTTCTTTCGGGTCAAGAAAAGGAAACCGGCTGCTGTTGTGAATGTCTAATTGCGGAAACTTTATTGAATATTATGTCAGCATAGTTGGGTACCACAAACAAATCCGAAAACCACATCGAAACTAGGAAATTATTTTAAAATAAACTCATTCACGCGCAAAATTTATAGTTAGATGAAGATTGCAACATAAAAAAAACGTACCAATATAACAGATGACGAGCAATCAAATGCTTCCCTTCCATTGTGTGTTGTTTTTTTTTAATATTTTCGTACATATTTTCAACACAATTCCTCCTCCGTTCGATTTAGCAATATTTATTTATTCATACTATTTATTTGATGATTACCTTCCAATCAGAGTGCAAGCGTGCAAGCGTACAACTAAGAATAAATGTCTAATTTTTTTAAATTCTTTTTTTTATTTTACTGCTGCTGCAATTCATTTGCTTTATTGATTTCAAAGATGTTCATCCAAGTCCATTTAGATATCCTATCGGGGCACGTTGAGTTCTTCCGACGATCAACAAACGACGACACGACGATAGAAATGACGATGAGGCGCGGACGTTAGTTCAAAGAATGTGCACCGAAAACGCGACCACCACTTCCTGTAGGTCCGTCCTGTGCCTCGCGTGAGGCGAGTACATCCCCCGTTGATTTGGAAAATGCAATATCAAAGCGGTTCGCAACTGTGGTTCCTTATCCTTAGCAGTGGGGTGGGTGTGATGTTGTAGATTCGGAGTCCATGTTTGTTTTTTTTTTAAATTATTTGTAATAATCGAAAAAAGTCCTCCCCAAGACTCAAACATTGATATTACCATGAGTTCCAAGTTTAGTTTAATTTTGTAATAGTACAAACGAATCATAGGGAGTTCAATAAATCATGTACAATTATGGGTCAACGGCATACGGGGCATGGACGTGATATCGACGAAGTAAAAAGAAAAGCCCTTCCGTTGCAAACCAAAAAAAAGAAAAAGAAAAAAAGACCGGAAAGTCGAACGGAGCATACAGATCGACTCCCCCAGGGAAGGAAGGAAGGTTGTCTTTGCCAAGGGATTCGTATGCGGTATCCTCGTGCTCCAGGCCGTTTCATGTCTTCAAGCTTCTTCGTGAAGCGCGTCGTGACTAGCTTTAGCTGATTTGTTCTCCATGCAATCCATCTTCTCCCCCACCTTCGCCAACAGCGTGCGGAAAAGCGTGTTCACGTAAGTGCAATTCGTAAAAAAAAATAATTAAATGCTAGTTTAAAAAAAATCTAATCTACGAACAAATATTCCTATTTGCGATCGCTATCAACAATTTCCTACTAAAACACGATTCCAATCGTGGTCGGTCGCACTGCGGATCGGAAAAAATGGGACCGATTTTCCGAATCGAGTTCGAACTTTCCTCCCAGCAAAGATGCTTGCAGCCCGCCTTGAGAGAATTATCCCCCGCACGTACACAGAACACACGTTCGGGTGCACATTTTCGAAACTCGGCGTTTGTCTTGTCCCGGGTGTTCTTCGCGTTTTTGCTTCGTTTGCGCCGATGAGATGCGATGTCCTCGGTCTCGGCCTCGGGTGGTGGGAGGATTCGATATTTACATGATCGAGCAAAGCCCGGATGCTTCGCTGCCGCTGGTGACCCGCGGACACCTGTTGAATTCGATGCCGGCCAGGGCCGGCTTCTGCTCATACGCAACATTAGTCGTTTCTTCGAACGCAACCTCGGCCGGCACCGCAGCCGCAGCGGCCGTCCGTAAATTATTTATTCCATTCTGATCCCCTTCGTCCCCCCAACTGCCGACGGCGTCGTTGCTCAGCTCATCGAACATCCCGCTGGGGCCTGCCCTCGACCCTTCCTCGGTTGCGTCGGTGGTGACAGCCTCGGCGCCATGACTATTCTCGTTAAAATTAGTATTCACAATCGCGCCCCCACCTTCACCACCGCCCACCGTGTCACCCTCGTTCGCCGCTCCCTGGCCGCCACCGACGCCGGTGCCCTGGTTCGGTGCGGTGGTCGCTTTCGACTTTGTGATGTTGATTCTGATCCGGTTGGGTACGAGCACCGCGGCCTGCGGGGCGTCCTGCAGCTCCACGTTGCCATCGAGCGACGGTTTGG
Organism: Anopheles atroparvus; assembly: GCA_914969975.1. Lineage (NCBI taxonomy): Eukaryota > Metazoa > Arthropoda > Insecta > Diptera > Culicidae > Anopheles > Anopheles atroparvus. The sequence goes on from CAJZCY010000001.1 coordinate 52,613,682, forward strand.
GGGCGACGGCCATCTGGTTGGACGTTTCCGTCGTCGCTGGCGATGGACTGCCTTCGACGATCACGTCCTCGTACATGTCTGCGCGCAGAAACCGCCAACGAAAAGGGACAGGAAACGAGAAAAAAAAACAGACCCCCCAGCCGGAAAACAATAACAATGTCACTCACAGAAACAGAACACCGTTGCTCCCTTGAACTTACCCTCTGCCACATTGGTGGCTTCCGTCCGTGGAGAGCGTTGTTCGTCGTTGATTTCGAGCAGACTCGACTCGATCGTACCGACATCCTCGAACAGGGCGTCCTCCTCGTCTACCTCGTCGTCCTCCTTCGGTTCCTCCTTAATCTTCACTCGCAACAGCGACGACAACGAAGAGCTTCCGTCTCCGGCGTCGGTCAAATGTGCTGTATCCGAGACCGGTCTGTCCTCGATCTCGTCCAGATCCGTCACCTCGATGTTCGGCTCCTGGATGAACAGATCCTCGTCGATCTGTCGCTCCTGGAACTCGGGCTGACGCGCAATCGGAGACTTGGTCGCCGAAAGCTCATCCGGAAGGATCGCATCTTCTGTCGCCGTGTCGCCACCGTTCGGTTCTTCCACCTCATCGTCAAGAATCTCTTCCACCACCGGTTCTACGGCTGGCAATACAATGACATCATCGTCATCATCGTCTTCTTTCACATCACCGTCTGAGCGAACGAAGGAAGAAATGGAAAAGGGTAATGAGTTTCAGTACCACCACAAATTGAACGCAGAGGCCAAACATAACCCGTTTCCTCTCCTCTTCCCTTTGCGCGTTCGTTGTTTGCACTTACCTTTGCCGAGCTTAGTAGCTTTTTTCCTAGGAGTCCCTCTGGTGCTTCCTTCTCCTTCTTCAGCCGCTCCTACCGATTCGTCACCATCGCCAGCACCATCCTCACTGTCACCGTCACCGTCACCTGTTTCCATGCTCCCATCAGTCTTTCGGCTCTCGTCAAGCGACCCATCGACCCCGCCGTCGGTCGTCGTGTTGTTGCCCAGCGTTGTCTCACTCATCGTCAGCGACGCCTTGTAGTCCTCGTAGCACAGCGGATGGTACGTGCTGCCGTCGACGCGGATCGCACACTTCAGATGCCAGTCTTCCGTTTCTTCATTGTAGAACTGCTCGAACACCTCGTGGCACATGTGGCACTGCCGGTCGTCCTCGTCCGAGCCGGCCGGGCAGCTAGGCTGCGGCGAACCACCGCCGTTCGGCCCCGAATCGTCCCCACCGCCATCGCCAGCTCCTGCTCCACCACCACCACCCAGGCCCCCGCCTCCTCCTCCTCCTCCCGAGCTTCCCTTCTTCATCGGGTCGCCCTGCTCCGTTTGCTGCGTTTCGAACCAGTTCTTCTCGCGCTCCTCCAGATCCTCGATCTCCTCGTACTGAATCCAGTCCGACACGTCGTAGTACCACTTGCGCGAGTGCGCCTTCCGGGCCGAGTCGCGATCGCGCCGGTTTTGCCGGAAGTGCCAGTCCAGATGCTGGCTGTACTTCATCGTTTGCTCGGGCGGAAAGCGCACACCGCAACTGCTGCACTGCATGCCCGAGAACAGCTGGTGCACGATGGCCGACTGGCGCTTCTTGAGCGTTTCCGGCTTGTCCAGCAGCACCGGATCGATCGCGGGTACGGCCGGCTTCGACTCTTTGCCCACCTTTCCTTTCCCACCTGCCGCTGCCGTCGGATCATCCTTGGAGTTTTTCGCTGTCAACGAGCGGCCGCCGTCTGCCTCGCCCGAACTAGCAGTGGCACCTCCCGCCGTCGCAGGGTTGCTGCCAAGCTTCGTGATGATTCCAGCGGCAACAATCTTTTTGTACAGCTCCTCTACGTTAATGTTCGCCAGCAGTGGAATGCCAGCGGACGATGAACTGTTTGCACCATTGGAACCTCCCGATGATGTTGATGGTGGTGCCTTCTCGTCCGCTTCTACCCGGTAGCCGCCACCGGGGACGCTGCTGCTTCCCACGGCGTTGCTGGTGAGGTAATCGAGACCGGCCGTTTTGTTGCTCGCCGTAGGAGGAGGATGCGATGGAACCGAACCCGGTCCTCCCAACGCCGCGGGGTGATTATTGTTGTTGATTCCGCCGCCGCCGCCGCCACCACCACTGAAAGCACCACCCAGTGCCGGAGGAGGTACGCCCAGGCCGGCGGGAGCGAACGGTTGATTGGTGGAGTTGGCCGGTGGTGGCACTAGGGCACCCGGATCCTTGGGCGGAGTGCGCAGATCGCGGTACAGCGGTGTACGGATCATGTCGCGGATGTACACATTACCCGGCTGTACGTTGTTGGGCAGCGAGGTGAAGCGGATGTAGTAGTCGCGTCCCCGCAAGCGATACACCTTGGGCAGTTTGCCAAAGTCGACCGGATACGGCAACTCGTCGATCACAACCGTCAGGAGGAAGTCGGCAAACTGGAGCGTGTGCGCCTGGCCGTTGATCTCGAACGTCTGCACCTTGCAGTCGAGAAACACCGGGATGATGTATTCCGCGTCGACGATCATGTTGATCTTGCCGGCGACAAGATCGTTCCGGTTGCCACCGATCTTCACCTGCGGGGCCGGGCCGGCGATCTTGAAAATGCGCAGCTTGCCATCGAGAAAGATGGATGTCGGCGCATCGCCGAAGTAACACTCGTACCACGAGTCGTCAATGTACAGCTCGCGCGTCGGCGCTCCCAGGCGCATCTGGTACACCTTGTTGTCGATGCTGACCGACTTGTACGTCTCGTTGAACCCCAGCTCGAACGTTTCCCGCCCGTCGACCACCACCATCCGCGCACCCTTCTGAAAGCCGATCTCCTTCGGTTCGTCCCAGCTCATGAAGATGACGGCCGTCTCCTCGTAGAAGCGTATCTCGCGCTGGATCCCATCGATGTTGATCGTACGCACGCTGTCGTTAATCTTCGCCATCGCGGGTGGCATCAGCATCGGGCCCGATTGGCCGTTCGCACCTTGACCCGCAACTATTCCGATCGGGGGTAGCATCGGGGGCGCGGTGTAGCGCGGCATACCGCTGGCCACCGGGAAGGGTGCCTTTTCCCAGGGACTTGGCACCGCCGCCATGGGCGGCCCGGTGCGAATTCCACCCGGCACCATCACCGGAGGGACCACTCCGGCCAATGGGCCTCCGACAACTGGCGGGGGAGGTACCCCCGGTCGATTCGGCCAACTGCTGTTCGCGTTCGGCTCCACGCGGTTCCACTTGGACTCGCGCTGTCTTCGTGGGTCTAGGAAACAAACAAAGTAGACACATCAAGTTTACCTTAGAGACGCGCGATCCCACCTTTCCTACCACGGATACACCCCCACCGAGGTTCGATACATCGAGTAAAGGGCGAAATCTTCTCCGAATTTAAACCTGAGCTTTTCGGAACATGTTTGTGATGAAAGTGATCAAACACACCGGCAAACAACAACCGGTTTATTGGAAAACATTTGTTTGTTACTGATAATTAAAGTCACTAACCCAAGGTTGAACAACGTTAAGACAAACGAAACGGATGCTTGTATTTTAACGAAATATTTACCATAACCGGCCACCCTAGCACTTCCCCTTTGTCCCGGAAGGATGAGCCAACGCGAACAACCACGCAAATGGATCGAAATATATGCCACTACCTCCATTAATGGTATCTTACCTCTCTGCGAACGGATGTCTGGAGGCGGCACGGACGTAAGAGGGACCACTCCGGTGCCAACAAACGGCATTTCGAACGGTTTACCCAGCGGCGGACCACCACCACCTCCATCCACCAGTGGGTGAATTTTTCCACGGAAATCATTAACCACACTGCCGACGGACGTGGATCCCGAGGCCGGCGTTACGGACGTCACGATCACATCGTCCTCGCCGCTCAGCGATCCATTGTCGTCGATACGAATGATCGGAGGCTCCTGCTGCGGATGATGCTGTTGCTGCTGCTGTTGCTGCTGCTGCTTGCCATGCTCGATACGTTGCGCCTGCCGGATCTTCTGCGTCTCGTTCAGCTGGATCACCTGCTTCATGAGAATGTTGTACTGCTCCGGCGTGATTTCACCCTTGTCCATCTGCTCCTGCGCCTGGGTGATGATGGTTTTGATGTTGCTGTTCATGCTATCCATCGAGCTGTCTTCGTCGTCCTGCTCAAGCGCACCGCCGGCGTGGTGATGTGGCGGCAAATGGCGCAGATCGAGATCACCTGGCTTGGCCAGAGAACTGATCGAACGACGCCGTTCAATGGGATCATCTATTGGAGTGGGCGGAGGAGAAGGAGGAGCAGGAAAGCCGTCAGTATTTCGTCATCATTTTCTATACACGACGTGCTGCTTTCAACTCACCAGGCAGTTTGTTGTAAAGTAACGGTCGACCCAATTTGTCCTTTTCCTGGTTCTTGCTGGCTTCGGAAAGCTTTGCACGGACAATGTCCATTCGGTTGCCCCCGTTTTTCTCGTGGAGCGGAGATCTCGGAGCGTCCAAAAGGTTATCCAACTGGCGAAAGAAAGGCGAAAATAATGGCGATTATCGACCAAATGCTTAGTGACAATTTGTTACTCTCATACCTTCGGGAAGCTTGCATCCTGACCTTCCACGGAATGCATTGAAGTTGGTGCCTCCAACAGCGTACCACCGATTGGAAGCTTTCGAAGATCGACATCTTCATTGCCGAACAACCTAAGATAGGGGGATGGAGAGAGCGAAGCAAGCACAAAAAAAAATACACACATCAGAAAGTTGTCCTCCTTTGTTCTTCGCTAATGCGAGTTTCATCATGCAACTTACGCGTCAAGCATTTCCGCTTTGCTTTTTTTGGCAGTCGGCTCGTCGGACTTGTTGGTGCTACTTCGCTTCTTCCCGGCGCTGTATTCGTCCGAGTCACCCACATCATCTACGACCCGAATGACAGGCACATCCTTGGGCGCTCTCGACAGCTCTATGTCCAAGTCCTGCGCGACGCGTTTGCTTGGCATCAAGTGAAGTGGAATCGACCTTAGATCGATATCCTTCGCAATCATGGCCGAGACCGCTTCTTCTTCGTCCGTTGCACTAGTGATATCTGCAAGAAAATGTAGTATAAAATAATGTTTCTGTTTCCCCCTCCCTGTGCCCCGGCGGTTTGCGAATGAAGTAGTGGGTGGAAGCAATCGACAAGTTAAACACTCGGAGAGCGAACGTTACAGTACACCCGTTTTCTTTCCACAAAGTGTTTCGTCCTCTTCTTTTCGACCACAGCTTGGATCTGGAGCAGATGCAGAAGAAATGAACACACCATGATGAGGAAAAGGACAGGCAACCACGCACTGTTCGACGAAAAGGGAGGGAGCTTCTACATGGTGTAGTTTAGCCTAACAAATGTGGAGGTCAAAGTGGAAGGCAATATCGGACCCTACCGATGCAGTACAGGATGGATGAAGGATGAGCGGAAGCTCTAACGGAAGAAAAGACGACGAGTTAGCACCAAAGTAGAGTCATGCGATGTTTGATTTTTTTTTTCTTCAAATTTCGGCGCTGAATGCTCCCGGTTCACCACATCAAAGTACTTTTATTTGACAAACACAACAGCATCGTTTCGTTTTCCTTTCCCTCCGGAAATGCACTAGAGTTATTAGATTGCCTAAAAGCAACTGCCATCGTCACGATTGCGGATCACACTTGTTTGGACGGACATGAGATGCCTGACTAGAGTTCATCTTCCCACACGCGCAAAGAGTAGAATATTTAAGAGAAAAGGACGCGGACGTTGGCATGAATGGAACCTGGGAAAACTATATATCCCACTGAACCCTCCGAAAACCCACAGGCACTAGCGTCAGCTCTTCCCTTGTCCTTGTTGCTGCCAACTCCAACAAGATGGAACAAGCAAACTCCGATAAGTCTTCTTTATCGTCGAACAATGCAGTACAATACCGCGGGATACTGATGGTGAATAGTAATGGAAAGTAGTGTATGTCGCTCTTACTTTTTACTTCCGATGCCTTACGTCCCCCCATCGGCACTTTTTCGTCCGCGTCCACCGAACGACGGTCGGGCTCGGGAAGCGATTCGTCAAGCTTCATCCTCTTCTCGGGAAAACTGAACCGCAAATCAATGTCCTGCGCCTCCGTGCCGGCGACGGACTGGTGATGATGTTCGCCACTGGTGGCATGATCTTGCCTCTTGCTGCTATCGGTGCTGCTGCTTCGCGCTTGCCGCGAAGCCTGTGCTTTGCCGGCGTTAGTGGGCGAACCTTTGCTTTCCGATCGCGATTTTTCTGCTGCCTTCGCCGGTCCGTCGCTGGAGTGATGGTTTGATTTATCCGTAGTGGAGGATATCTTCTTTTTTCCCGGAGAGGAGTGAGGCGACTTGCGATCTTGCGGAGAACCGTCGCTGTTACTATGCGTCCGCTGTTTACGCTTTTCCGAACCACTTCCGCTTCCGGGGCGCGACGTCGACGACAATTTGCCCCTGGCCGCCCCTGACTTGCTAGACGAAGACGACGACGAGGACGAGTGCTCCTTGCGATCTTTCCGCGATTTGGTGTCGTGATCGTGGCGCGACTTTTGAGACGAAGAAGACGAGGACGAAGAATGCTTTTTGATACGTCCGTTGTCCTCAAAGTCCATCGCTTCCGATCTGCTCCCTCCACTTGGCTCCAAACGTCTCACCCTTGCCCCAAGTCGATCCTTAACTGACACCTTCGGCGCCACAGGGTTTGGGGCTTCCATCGTGAGGACGGGTACTATCGCGGGCGGTGGTACTGACATCGCTCCCAAGTTGGTGTGCGCACCAGCCATCCCAGTTCCCGCGTGTGCCGGTGTCACCAGTTGGGCGACGGCTTGCTGTTTCGCCAACCGTGGATCGCGCGTTTTAACCATATTGATCATGGATTGTGGCACGGGAGCAATGCGAGTCTTCGCTACAACTCCCGGCGGTGGAATGGCTGTCGATAAGAGACCTCCTCCGGTAACAGACATCATAGGTGGTAGGCCTATGTTGCCACTGTTTTCCAGCACTTTTCGAACTACTTCCGGAGGAGGCTGCTAGGAGGATACGAACAGAATAACGAGATGCTGTTAGTTCACGACGAGGATGACTTTGACGATACTCTTACCTCTTTGGCCACGCTAGCCGTTCGGAGCTGCATCTGTTTCTCCTGCTCCTCTATGTGCCTCCGGGTGGCAAATAGTTCCAGCTCCAACTTGCGCTTCTGCAGCTCCAACAGCTCCCGATGTTTGTCTTTCAACTGTTGCTGCATTGTAGCGTCAGGTCCCTGCAGTTGTGTGAAACAATCGTATTGGTTTGAGCCTTGCATTACCCACTGGAGGTATTAATTAATCAATCATATTACCGCCGCCTTCAGAAACATTGGGTTGACGTGAATTTTTGGCTTCAACTGTGCGGTGATCGGCCATCCCGGATCCATCGAGTTGATTTTGATATCGATCGCGTATAGCTTGGACTGCGGGAACACTTCGTTCCACGTTTGCCTGAGGCCGAACATTTTTTCCCGTATCTTTTCATTCACCTGCAACAGCAAACGAAGAGAATATTTTCTTCACAGATTAGTGATGCCAACCGGGAGACTACTCCTCCCCCCGTACGTACCGTTTCGAATACACCGCAAAACATATGTACTATGACCTGACTGAAGAGCGATTGGTACTGTTTGCCCACGTTCTTGACGATGGAGTCAACGAGGTAAAGTATTGGCAGTTTCACATCTGGTTCAACCTATATCAAAATCGATGCGTTATAACAGTAGATGAGATGATTTGTTCTGGGAACAGATTTTTTTTCTCTCTTTTTCTTTTGACATCATGACTATCGACAAAACATGATAAAGCACAAATCATTAAAAACGATCGCGTACTAAAGTCGTGATCGTCCGGGGGGAAAAAGATGAAAATTCCTTCACCGCAAAAAAGAAAAATGGAACTGTTCCACTGGCGACCAACAATAGGAGTCGGGAATTAAAATGAAAAAGAAAGTATCTTACATACTCATTCTTCCAGCAAATATGCGACCGTGAAGAATGGATAAGCACATGTTTGTTCAGAGATAGGTTGGATATGAAAAGAGATATCATATTCTTTGAAATGCTACAAAACAAGTACTAATTTCTGCTAAAAAAAAGGTGCTTCGTTTGAGTAAGTAATGGTAAAAAAAATTGGTAAAAATTTTGCATGACTATTCAACATGTACTCTACACTTTAGACGATCGCCAATAGCAGACATTTTCGCAATCGTTGCGGAATATTGAAAATAGATTGTATTGCTTTTAATGTTTGATCTCCTTATCAATACGGATCTTCATTTGTTTGATCTAATTTCTAATCGAATTCCCTATTCCAATCCACTTTTCCTATCAGTTTGCGGGTCAAAGAATAGAAGTTCCAATCTGCCCAGGATCTAACGCAATTGAACGCAAAAATAATAATAAACATAACGGAATAAAACTGAGCAAATCCATTTAAACCATTTCATTAATATATCGCAGGGAATTAAAAGATATTTCGCTTCAGAATGATTTATTTGTCAATAGTCAGTAGTTTAATCTCTGTGTTTGATTTCTGTCCCTGCTGCGTTCTGTAAGCCTCTAGCTATTTTTTTTTCTTTTGTTCAGTACTTGAATTTAAGCCACTTAGTAATTTTTCGGCAAAAATCTTAGATAATTATATCAAGTTATCTCTTAATGTGTGTACACGTTCTACATGTGCTAACTTATCATCCACGAATATCTATTATCACAATACTTCCAATCAGTCAAGTGGAAACATCGAATTTTATCGCTTTTAGCGAACACCCCACGATGTTACTTATTACTACGAGCTATTTTGACAAAGATATTGAAAATTTCCCTGTGTGAGGAATACAATTAAGATGTTTAATCAATCTATTTTTGGCTTTTTCTGACATGTTTTTCTACAAATGTTTGCAAGAAACTATCGATTTTACTTCTAAAAACAAAATGGTACGCTCGACGTTATCGGGCAGCGTTCTTTGTGGGAGTAAAATCGATCTTTCCTCGACTCGAAACTGTTTTACAATACGTTACGTTATCGATCACATGTCCGATTAATGGACCAGATATGAATTTTACTTTACTGTGTTCTTGTGATGGAGTTCAATACGAGATTCATTTGAGCCAATCATATACAGATGAAAGCTTAATGTCCTCAATTCGAGCGCCCTTAAACAATACGCAAGTGAAACTCTGTGAAAAGCTATAAATATAACGAATATAGAACGCACGCAAGCATACTTTTTTCGTGATTACAATTAGCAGATATCTCTATCTTATATTAGTTTTGATTCAAATGCTTTTTTTTCTAACAAAGACTATATTTTGGACAGATCGCATGTTGCACGAATTAATTTTTTTAAATCAAAACTTGTCTCTTACACAGTGGAAAGTTAACAGACTCGTGTAATTCGTGCTGAATCCCTGAGGAGATCTCTTGTTCAGTCTTCACACCCAGGATCGAATGTATTATTCCCATGCTTGGCATTACAAGCGTTTTATACTTATAAACTTATTTCACATTTGTTTCACTAACGTTTCGTACGAATCGACTCGTTTGCCCCTCTCGCATAAACCTTTGAAATTATTGCTTTTCTTCACTTCTACTTTACACGTGGTGCCTTCATAAGCGATGCACCACTGATAACACTCCCAATGTGTCCTCCTGCCCTACTTTACACGACCGTAGGTTGTTAATGGAAATGTGGTAGGAGTGGAAGAATAGTAAGTATCGACATAAAAGGTTAACCTTTGCCAGGTGCTTTTCCACCGCAGACACGATGATCTGGGCGTACTCCAGGTTCTCCTCGGCCAGAATCGTCAGCATGTTAATGAGCGGCTTGCTGTTGACGTTTAAGTCGGCCAAACTAGAGAGATACTCCTGCTCGATCTCCTTGGCCCGTTTATCGGTTTCTAGCAGGGCTGGCTGATCCATGATTGCACCTTCTGCACCACAACCCACCACCACAATATCCGTATGCAGACCAGGCGGTGCAGACTGATGGTGCGGTTGGTCGTCGCTGGCTCCTGGGAAGAGCGACTAGGCTACACAGCCCCTGCCGCAAATCCACCGCAGCTGCGCCACCGGCGCCGACTCCCTATCTCGCACTGTTTTCCGATGACCCGATGCAGTCTGCCGTGTAGGAAACCACTGTGAGAAGAGAGAAAGTAATCTATTTTAAGCAATCAATAAAAAAAAATATATCATCACAGTAACTCCAATATTACGAAACACAATCGCGCACCCGAAGTAAATTTTAAAACACCATTTCATGCAAAATCACGCACATCTTTAACAGCATTAGATTTTTCACAAATTCCATCAAAAGTTTGTCCCTCATCAAAAATGGCCAATTTTCACACTTTGACACGCTCCGCTACGTGAGCTGTTGCCAATACGCAACAACGTCCGATGACGACAATCACTGGCACAACGCGAACAAAAAAAGAAACGTTCAATCTAGTGCTCCGCCATTTTCTTCTCCACGGCGAATGGCTGAGTCACACAACTGCACATATTGATTTCACTTTTCCTTCACCGCCAATGCACCATTGGACTAAATAACATCATCTTTACAACTCACCTGCAATGGAGAGTGAAACTGTCGCAGTTGTAGGTAGCACAATGTGGAATCACACTTTTATTTCATGAATTCTTTCGCACATCTGAAGCGACACGCTGTACCTATTTTCTGATGGTAGACATTTTCAACTAGCGTGGGGAGTGTAGTGGAGTACCTACGCGGACTGATCTGTTCCTAGCAAATGGTCTAACTCCGAGCAGTGGACTGATGATTCATTTGCGAACGTGCTTTCAATAACAATAGAAACATGTCTCTTCTATGAAAAAACAAATTCTCTGCGTTTACGTATATATACATATCATAAAAACCGAATGAGTTTGTATTGGAAACTCTTCCGATGAATGCAAAGGTATGACGAAGAGCGTTCCTTTTTTCAAATTAAAATGCAGTTCTGCCGGACCATGGTTCATCTAAATCACGCGGCTGACATTTCTCCGTAGGACAGACCCAGCAAGGTAAATATACAAGGATAGCGTAGTAAAGAATCGTTATGCCATTTCATCGACTTTTTTAATATTATCATCCTTCGATGTTTGTATATATGTTTGGCATTCATCGAAAATCGTGAGTTTTGACATGTCCGCCCTCTATTTTCGATACACCACGACCATTTAGCTTTAGTTGGCGGAATATAAAACCCGGTTCTTGTTGTGAATATCGGTACAGTGGTAAAGATTATGGGCGGGGAAGATTGCAAAATGTAAGCTAGTGAAATGTGTCTTTCAGGCTAGTGAAATGTGGTCTCACATTCTCATGTTTTCCATTACAGCTGCGATAACAAACTGGCCAAATATGTTTGTCCTCGGTGCAATATTTTGTATTGTTCTGTAGATTGTTACAAATCACAACGACACCTGGAATGCTCCGAAGGATTTTTCCGTGAAAATGTGGTACAAGAACTGGCATTACGAAAGAGCGAAGATGAAGCGGCAATGTCGTCCAAAACAATGTTGGAAATATTGCATCGAGTTGAACAAACGGATCCGTTGGATGAAGAGGGCTTATCAGATGCTTCCGAGGGGGATTTAGCCGGTACAGACGCGGACTCGGATGATGATGACGAGCAATCCGAACTAGCCGCACGTCTTAGCGGAGTAAACCTGGATGACGCCAGTAGTGTATGGGAGCGGCTTACCGGAGCTGAGAAAGAGGAATTCCATAGCCTTGTGGAAAATGGAGCTATTATAAAACTGCTCCCCAACCTGAACTGCTGGTGGACACAGGAGTACAAAGTAGATTTGATTCAAGCCGCAGATGGGCCTTCAGAACAGGAGAAGAAGTTACTTTCTTCCTGTCCGAAGGTGTGGGATAAAATACCGAATTTCAAAGATTTATTCGGCAAAGAACCATCCTCATCGGTGCGGTTTAATATTGCAAATGTTCTGGCGGCATACTCATTCGTGTATCGATACTTTCATGGGGACATACACGAAAACGCTCTCGAAGCAGCCGATTGCCTCATCAGCATAGCGTTGAACCTGAAGAAAAATGTAGTTTTCGACTCCGAACCGATGGCAGTGGAATCCGTTACGAAGGAATGCATGCAAGAAATGTTGCCTACCGACAGCACGACGATATCCGTTTTGAAGGACCACGTTCGTACGTTCATGATGGGTCCCAAGGCGTGTGGGAAAAAGTTCTGCAAACTTTTTGTTCTGGCTGCATTATCAGATATACGTAGCCTGTTCGGACGCGCAAACAGAGAACTGAAGGAATTGAACGAACAAAAAACAATCGATAAAGGGCACGATATCGACATCTCGGATCTGAAACATATCGACAGTACGCTTATTCGTAGTTGCCTGAAAAAGGTTGAATTCTTTCTCGCTTATGTAAAGTCAGATTTTTTCAGTCAAGTTCCACAACAATAATCATGCAAACTGGCAAATTTTATCAAAATATAATACTTCCTTTTTATTTTCGTTTTCTTATGAAATCGTCTATATTGCTTTTATGTACAATTTTGTCTATAGAAAAGAAAGAATTGTTGCGCGTTTGGACTTAAAGAGAATGTAAAATGAACTGAAAAGAGTATTGAATGCTTGCCGATACTTTTCTTCCAATTCGAACGTCGCTTGCTTCGGTTTTCGCTAGTGAAAGAAAATCCTCAGCTCTGCACTTCTGATGCGCATTTGTAACGTAATTGTCAGTACATCAGAACGATGTTTGTATAAACAAGAGTTGTACAATAAATTAAAACAGTTACAATAAAAGGGAAAACAATAGCAAAAGCAATCCTGTTCCACAAACGAACGAACTCTTTCCGCACACAAAGTCTTCGCGGAGCTCAGGGTAGAATCTTGCCTTTAAAATAAATATACTTATACTTTTCTTCGTTCTTAAAAGGTAAGTGTGATGATGTTAAATACTTGTTAAAAATTGTTTAAAACGTAAAAGAGCAAAAATACAGATCAACAAGAGTATGACGCCACGCACTGAGCCAACGTTTGGTAGTGCAGGGCACAACGAATAAAAATAATGATTTACAAACGAGAGCCTTTTGCGGAAAGAACCTCCACACACTTCGGAATATCATTACTGTTCACGAAAAACAAGTACGGGAAAACAATAATCAAATGCCACCATCTTAATAACGCGTCGATTCAACCGTGTTCCTTAACGCGACCGTGCTTGATCGAGCACGGGAGGTTGAGAATTGCCACATCTAACCAGCTGCCGCCGGAAAGCAAAGCAATCGAGTCCCCATGCCTGTCGATTATAATCCTCCCGACGATGGTGCCGAAGGAGAACTGCCGGTGTTGTCGGGCTGTTGTGACGACGGCTGTGAGGGGTGATTCTGCAGGTGTTGAAGACTTTCTGGTGAGGTGGATACTAGGACCGTCCTTGTACTACCATCAGGTTCAGTTGGCTGCTGTTGGGTCACCATGGGGGACAAAGAGATTTGCACCGGGAGCGTCTGGTTGTCGGCCGTTGGCACCTAGGAGGAGTATGCAGAAATATTTATATCATCAAATGGGTCGTACATCGAGAAAGTCGAGACTTTGCACTGTGCTAGTGTGGCGCTCCTCCACTTCCATACAATGTTGGAGAGGCTTGTTACTTACATGTATTGTCACACCCTGCGGCAAACTGATTGCGCTCTGCAGAAGATTCTGCATCGTTTGCTGCGCCACCGATACGCCATCACCTCCGCCGGTCTGCATGCTCGCGCCGGACGTGGTGATCGTCAGCCCGGGAGGGATCCCCGCCGGCAGGGATGTAGCTGTCGAGACGGTACCGTTGGTGCCGTTGACACTGCACCCCGTGGAGTCGGTGCCATTGCTGGCGTTTCTGTTGCTGCTATTGCAGTTGTTATTGTTGTTGTTGGTGCGATTCGACGCTTTTTCCTCCTTCAACCGCTTGGTGAGGTGCGACTTGATGTGCTTCCGCAGGTGATCCTTTCGGTAGAAACCTTTCCCGCAGTCGTTGCAAATCTGAAATGGGACAGGAGTGTGTTACATTTCACGTTTCTCAGATTGCAGGATCCGTTTCCGGTGCTTTACCTCCGTCTTAACGCCGCTGTGTATGACAAAGTGCAGGTTAAGATGCTCCTTCCGCTTGAAGCCCTTCTTGCACACGTTGCAGATGAACGGTCGCTCGGGATTGTGGCCGAGCTTGTGCCGCTCGAGGTGCTCCTTACGCTTCAGGCCCGCGCCACAGATATCACAAATGAACCGCCGCTCGATCTTGTGCACCACCAGATGCTGCTCGAGGCACTCCTTCTCCGGGTAGGCCATGTGACACTCGGGGCAACAGAACAGAACCGTCCCGTCGATCGCGGTCGTGATGTGCACCTGTCCCGGCTTCTGGCGCTTCGGTTTCGGTGGTTTCGTTTTGTACTTGCGTTTCTTCCGCGCCTTACCACCGGCGCCGTTTACGCTTGCCCCTTCCGCTCCACCGCCGGTGTTGCTTCCGGCCGGCTCATTGCCACCGTGCTCTGCCCCACCGTCGCCCGGCGAATCCCCGTCGCCACCGTTTTCCATCTGTCCGGAGCTGTCCGCCGCCCCGAACTGCGTGTTCTCGTTCGAGTGGTCGTCCGTGATGATCTCCTGCTTGATGATCGTCCGCGAGTCGACCATCCCAGGGCCGAGTGTGACTCCGGAAGGCAGCACCAGATGCGGATGGTGCATTCCGTTCAAAATTGCCGACGCATTCGAACTGTTTTGACCGTGGTTAAATTTTAAGTATGGCTGCAGGTTGAGATTATGCAGTGGCCTTTGTTGCTGCTGCTGTTGCTGCTGTTGCTGTTGCTGTAACTGGTGCTGTTGCTGTTGCTGCTGCTGCTGCTGCTGCTGTTGTTGCTGTTGGTGGTGCTGCTGTAAAAGTTCTGTCAATTCTCCGGCCGCCATAGAAGAAGGAAGGATGGCGGAATGGTGGTTCCAGAGGGCGGGCGCTTCCTGTTTGATCTGCCTCAGCGGCGGCGGGTTTTCACTGTCCACCTTGACGCCCGAGGGCGAGGAATTGCTTCCCGCTAGGGCACCACCCTGGACCTGCTGGTGCTGCTGAAGGATGGTCGTGGTGCCCGGGTTTTGGGACGCTAGGAGCTGCAGATCTTGTGGCTGCAGGGCGGCGACGATCGTCATACCCTCCGGAAGGCCTTGATTATGCAGGACCTCCTCGTCCTGTGGGCTGTAGGCCACGGTCAGTACCGTCGTTCCCTGCTGGAAGCCCTGGATGGGTATCTGCATCTGGCCCATTTGAAATTTGGGCGTTTGCAGCGACGTCCCCTGGCCCTGGCCTCCACCGCCGGGCGCCATTTGCGGTGGCAGAGGGTTAGGGTTCAGCACCTGAATCTGCACGGTCTGCTGCGCGTCTCCTGGCTTCGCTCCCGGCATCGTGATGGGCAGAGTGATGTACGCCGGAGACGCCATGGACCCCTGGGGCATGCCGGCAGCCGTTACGATCTGCCCGTGCGACGATGGGTGCTGCTGAAAGACGGCCGAAGCCGCACTGACGGCGGTGCCATCCATGGGCCTCAGGAACTGCATGGCTCCATCGCTTCCGGACACCAATCCAACGACCTACATGGCGACAAAGAACAGTGATGAAGATTAATAAATACATGCAGAAAAGAACAAAACGCGAATGACTCGACACCAGTGTGGCATCTTGCGTGTTTCGTAGTCACAGCGCAGGCAAAACTTCAAGAGTCGCCAAATGTTAAAGTGCAACACTCTGCTACACATTCGGCCACGACGGCAACCGACATTCACTTTCGACGACCCAAGCTGGCGCCATTTTACGCGCGGCCGCGTGCGAGTCTTCGAGGACCACAAGCGAAACCTCGGGATCTCCGTGTGGTCACGATGGGTAAAAATGATCATTCGATTACAGGCTCGAGGCTCCCCGCGACGTTCCCCCCTGCCAACTTCACACTCCGGAAGGCTTTGTCATTCCTCTTCTTTCCTCTCGTTCCTCTCTTTCCATTCCCACGTCGTAAGCCGCCCGACGGCGTGTTTCTCATTGACCGGACCGGATAGTGATTGCTGTTTCGAGCAGTAACGGCAAAAAGTCGAGTAAAAGTGAAAGTTTTCTCTCGCAGCAAATGAACGCGCGGTGAAGAGGCGAAATGGCGCCGGTGCACAGAGGGCAAAGAGTGTATAAGATGGAGCGGAACGGACAGGAACTGGAAAGGAAACGGCAAAATGTAATATGCATCCGCGAGTAGAAATGAAAACGCTTGCTGCCAACGCCAAGAAGACGGCGCTAACCCGTGGCAACAGTGGAACCACGACACAACCGTACTTAGAGCTGGCACGGAGAGCCGCCGGACCCCGCAAAAATCAACTCACTTCCGCACAGCTCCACCGAGTATGCCAAGCAACATTTCAGGTATATTTTTCATACTAACGTTTTTGTTTATTGTAGTTGACATTCTATTCGCATTATCTTCGCTTTCTATTATAAAACATGAACCAATTCATTGACAGGCAGCGTCTTAAACAAGTTCAGAGCGGAATCTGAATACATACACCATCCTTCGCACTCGCTTTGGAGCGCAGTTTCGCTCTCTATCGATTGTAAGACACCTTTTTCCCAGCGTTTACCAGAAGGAAATGCCACGAAATCGAGTGTCTTACTACCGTCGAAACACTCAAAGTCTTTTCCGGTTGACTTTTTCCTTCTTTCTTCCCCACCGCACGATCCAACCGCAAAGAACTCGGTGGCCAGGTGGAAATGAATGCTCTTTGTAGAGTGCTCGTGATCACGCCGCTAAGACGATTGCGTAGAGTTCACGTTGTGGTTCAAGGGAAAAAAGATTAAAAAAAAGGTCTTTCAAATCATGTGCCGAAACACAGTACATCTGATTTCGTGTTTTACCGAACATTATTGAACTCTAGCATAAAAGTAATTTTGCTTCTCTACAAGTGTAGCGTTTAGCAACGGGCAGAGAAACCTAACGCAATTTGGTACTAGGCTTGCTATTGTTTCCAACAAAACCCACCGACTATACCGCGCGTGTGAAACTAAAGACGGGCAGTAAAATGGCACATTTGCAGCACACCATTGCTTAAAATACACAAGCCAACCGCACGCGGTATTAACGTTCATCAGAAATCGGAGGGGTTCGTCGCTTAAATCTCTTGGTGGCTGGCGTTGAAGTCTTTCGTTACCGTCGACTGCAAGCAACGCGCGCTTGTCATTCAGCCGGAGCTAGAGCGGGGGAACAAAAAATCTTGCACTCTTCTGAAAAGCAATAGCTTATCGTGCGAAAGTATGCCTATTCTTTGTTCTCGGCAGCTACGTCAGCTAATCTTGCGTAGCAAATGTAGACTCCTATGCAAACGCTGCGTGGCACCTTCATCTTCCACCAGGTCAGGGCCGCGCATGGACGGTGTTCTAACGTGTGTTTCTCAGCACCAAACTTCTTACAAAACACCACGCGGTTGGTTAACGATCCGTTCTCATTTCGATGCCAAAGCCAGCGCTACGTTTGTTCATGCACGTACATTCGGAGCTATGCAAATTCTCACTCCAACAGCTTATTACCTGCCCGTTAGCTGCAGCCGTTGACAGATTTTGCGGAAATTTTGCTGCCGCAAACTGATTCGCCGCCAGCGATCCTGCGAACGGGTTGAACTGGGGAAAGTTCATTTTTGTACACTGCAAGTAGAGAAGAAAAAAAGTAAGATAAGTGATTTTTATGGTAACGTTGCTTCGCGGTTGATGGCAGGTAAAATGCTTTAACATTATATCCCCATCCCTTAACATCCCGTTTGGTGGACAGATTTGAAACGTTATGACATTCTTTCGTGTAGCACACAAGCTCCCGAATGAATTTACCTCGATGTAATTTTCATTGTCGTCCATCTTTTCGTCGACTCCCGCCCGTTCCGCGGTTATGCTGGACTCGTTCATTAATGGATATTTTTAAGTACACTTCAATCCAATTGAAATTCTTGTCCGTTGTCATCAGGTTTAGTACCTTCTTTCGTTTGCCTTCCCTCCTCTCGCTCTGTTAACGGTATCGTGTAACAGTTATAGTTATTTTTCGCTCAAGCTTTTTTTTTTTTTTGAGGGCGACTTTGAATAAAACGGACCGGAATGCAAACGCGCCAGGATCGGCGATAGTGCGCACCAACACAAGCCGGGTAACGGGGAGTTGGTTCATCGGATTATCGATCGTACACCGTGCGCACCGGGCTTGGCATTGGCTCGCTAACGGGAAATCGCGACTCACACTCGATTTCACATTGCACGCGACAACGACCGCGACGGCATGTTTTACTTTCAGGACACATTTATTGATTTCGTTGGGTCAGCTCGTCGTCGTCCGCTGCCCTTTGACGACTGACTCTCACTTTAAACGGAACCTGTATGCAAATTAAATCATTGCGAACAAACTTATGAAGGCAGAATGGGAATGGAATCAACATATCAACCTGGCCACCAAAGAGATGGATACAGGATTTCGTTGTTGACGGACGACACTTACACGAGCTTTCAATAATTTCAAGTGAGCTGATATTAAAAAAAATACCTCAAAAATGCTAAACAAGATAAAACTGTATAAGCACCATACACGATCATACAGCATCATATATGTTGATACAATTTAAACTAATGCATCCGTACACCGTTCACATCCACATGGACACACACACCCCAAGGCACGTTTCTCACACTAATGATGTCATAGAAAAGTGAAGTTTGCCTTTCACTGCCACTGGAGACTGGACTGGTTTAACAAAATGTTAAAGTGTGAAATCAAATCTCAATTGCATTTCGTAACCCTTTCTCTTCTCTATGCGGTACTTCCACTGTCGGGTTCCGCAGCTGGTTTCACTTGATTTGCTGCTTTGTTGTGCTCGAACGAAAGGATTGTAGAAAAAAAAAAAAAAACTGTACAACACACACGTTCGATCTTTCTTCCGGGACATGTACCATGGATTTATGTTTTACAATAAGTTTGATAGTTATTGTAACTATTTCCTGTGAAAGTACACGATTTGGATCACACTGGGCCGAAAAACTTGCTGTGCTTAATTTCCCCCAGTTACTCTTTTCGAAGATCTTCACAACAATGGGGGACCTCGCAAACGCAATTTGATATTCATTTTTCGCTTAGCCACGCGCTTCGAACAAATGAAATTTACACTGTTGGATAGGAACATGTTGAACGAATCTGCTCGTCATCACAAGGATCTGAACACACTGGTTTTACTGGTTGCGAACAACGTTTACACATCGTATTCGTATTCGACAATGGGCACCATTCAAGCGTTAGAGCAGGTTATGGGGTAATTTTGAGACTAATGTCTTCGAAAAACTGCGGAATGGCCTGGGCATGCACTTCAGCACACTACAGGCACACACACACACACACACACACATTGGATGCTTTGATACTCAACACAACACAACTGACGCATTCGTTCGATGCGTAAGGCAGGCAGAGAGGCGAATGCTTTCACATTGATAGTGAAACTACTTTCGGCTGCGGAAAGCCGTCCGTTCGGTTTCGGAAAAAGATGCAAGAAGATGCGAGCACAACCACCACATATAGTAGCACCACACCAACATGTACCGAGCCCAGCTGCCCTATAGACCACCCTACGGTTCACGCACGCAGTCCAGGAACTGCGGTAACTCGGGGAAGTAAACTTCCTCCGCTGGGGAATAGAATATCGCAAATATCGCGTACCTACAACCGTACCGGAGCGCGGATCCGATCGCTATGACGTCGCGGTGTCGTTGCGAGGCCGCGCAGCACGCTTCGCGTTCGTATGCGGATGTAGCTGATCGCACGAAGCAAAACCACTGCGAGATGATCAAGCGGGCCTCGTCGAATCCGCTTCGGCAAAGGCTCGGCATATGGGTATGCTTTCCCTTTGCGCGAACATCGCGGCTCGGCGTGTGTTAGTGTGCGTGTAGCTACGTAGCTGTTGCGCCTCTTAAGTCGTGCGAAGAGATAGTGATCTTCTACAGTGCACTATGGTTTGCGAGCTATCTGTTTTTAAAGATTTAAGATTTAGTTTTACAACTGTTTGTGCGCCACAAATCACAGACAGTTTCGATCAGGACGAGACAGCTTTGGTACGAAGTCTACTAATACTTTTGTCTTTTGCCGTACACACCGTGCTGTTTGATGATTCGCTACGACGCGCCAGTTAGAAAGTGTGGCAGTAGTCGTACGACGCGATCAGTCCTTCTTCATCTACTAAAGGGTACATACTAGGCTACAGGTACTAGCGCAAAAGCATACAACGTGACTCGAGCAGAGCATGCCACATTGCATGGACAGTTCGATCTTCGCCATCGCCATCGGTGTGCGTCCTCACACTGGAAAGCGTGGTGGTGTCTTCTCTGGCGCAAGACGATGAATCACCGGGACAGAATGAAGTATTGAGAAACCATATGATTAACATGCATCGTCATCATGCGTGCGTTATGTATACGCCACGCCATTTTTTGTACAAAACTGCCCTTATAGATTTTCATTTCAGGAGGAACGGCATTAGTGATCATCGTTTCGTCAAAGAATTGTTATCCAATATTCATTTATTCTGATAACGCAAGAGCTTAATGATCAACTGAGAGTAAAAAAAAGCTAATCTTTCCATCGAATGGATACGCTTATTTCGACTGTGGTAAATATCATTGAAAGAACACACATAAGTTCGTCTCTTGCCCGTGCGTTGAAGTCTATTATAAGCTTGGCATTCAAAGTCTCTTCTAGCAGGAGACGCAAGTGGATTGTTATCGGTAGTGTTAGATTATGAATTGCTTCCGTTGGTTCTCTGCCTAGCTACGAAATCTGTCCTCTCTGTGCATTACAAACGTTTAAATAGGCGACTGATCTCGTCGTTGATGTGCGTACGGACGGTTACACACCACCAAACAACTGAAAACCTCCTGCGGTCGTCGATTCGTGCACGATCAAGAGGCTCGCGGAGTCACAAAAGCTTTTTGCGTTTCGTCTGTGCACCTTTTCCCCATTTGCTTCGTCATTATGATCGGCAAGCATGCGGCTCCAGCCTTTGCGCGACCAGTTTGCCTTGCGCGTGAGGAGCGCGGAGGAAGAAAATTTAGAAAGTGGAGAGAGTTTTATATAACCCACAACTGGCGTTGACCAAAACCACCAACCCGCGATTCCCAGCGGTGGTTGGTGGGTTTTGTTTTACTTCGATTATTGCTCTTGTTGCTTTCTCTCCTTTTCTCTCTCGCACTTCGTCCTATCCAGTCTCTTTCTTTCTATTTTCTTATCCTCTTGCCCACTTATATCCCCACTTTATCGAGAATGACTTCCCATGTGCTACGTCTCGACGATTTTTATCACTTTTTATTCTGCTGCTTCAAAGACATCTTTCCGTTTGATTTTGAGTTGCAACGTATGAAACGTTTTATTTGCGAATTTGCGATCCTCTGAACAGTTCGTTTTAACACAGAAAAGTAAGCTTCGGGTTCAAAGAGTTTGTGATGCCAATCACACACAGACGGTCGTGGCGAGAGCTACCACTACCATCCTGGAGGTATGGCACAGTCGAAATAGTATCGCAGACAATGATCAACGGTTGTTAGTTGGCGAACACAAGCGTTAGTCGTCGTGAAAGACCAAAAGTTTCACTTTCGCTTTTCGCTTCAGCTGGCGCTAATACCCAGCGGTATCGTTCACCTCTAGTCCGCGAAGTTGGTTCCATTCGCACTAAAACTCCCAGGCTACCAACGCCTGATACATTGTTGCATAGTCTTCAGCAGTTGACGAAGATTGCTGCGCCATGTATGTACTTTTGAATTTGGAACAGTCGAGGAGAATCTTTATGTACAACATTTCCATCATGGAAAACATAATTTTTTTTTAAATTCTATAACTAATTTGCAAGCACTTTATTTCGATCCTCGCACAGCAGAACAGAGTCAGCAAAGGGCAGAAATAAAACCATTGCACTGATCAAACGAAACCGGATGAAAAGACGTCATAGAGACAGAGACAAAACGATGAAATGGCCAGAGAACGAAAGAGATGGCCATGAAGAAATGTGGCATGGATTTTAAACGGTTTTTAATTAGTTTTCTTAAATTATTCTCACAATGTATTCGGAGCAGCATTGAACATGTACCGATTGTGGATTTAAATTCTGACCCGACTCGGATTTGACATATTCTCCCTAGATTAAAATGTCATATGTGCGTAGATCGTTGAGAGCGGATCGGGAAAAGGGGAAGTTTATATCAAACGTTCCTCCCCTCACACGCAGGGTATGTGAGACAGATGAGGAGGCTGCATATACCCAACCATGTAGCCAGAAAGAGAGGTGTAATGGTGCATTTTTTCACCTGACAGATTCGAAAATCGAGAGAGGGGTGAAGTACATAGTGGCAGATGAGCTGGGGAACGTGGCATTTATTCCTTCTTATAGGAAATTACTTTCCCAAAACAAACAACTTTCGTCGGTACTACAATTTATAATCTGGCTTGATGCTTGATCTTCGACCACGACTCTCGCTGGTACCTGGTAATGTTTTCACTTACCCGCGGGTTGTGGATTCGTTCAGTCGCTTCAACAACCACTGCCAAATAAGAGAATAATTTGATGTTTCCTCTTCAGGCCAACAGGATTGTCATGGACGGTTAACTATCACTGGCACTTGTTTGATAAAGCGTATGATTCTCGTGTCGGGAAGCGCTCGTTAAATGGTAATTTCCAACAGAAAAATAGCACACAACTTTGCACATAATTTCAATCTGGACCTAGAATCATCTTTAAACAAACCACAACACAACACAATCGACCAGAGACATGATGCCCCTTGGTTCAACTCATATGAATGTAGCACACGTAAGGAGACCAATCGTAGATTTTAAATCAGTCAGAGGCCAGTGCGTAAAGCTGAGATATGGTCAGCAACGTTTATTCACTCCCCAGGTGGTGTGTAAATAATGTGATATAATTAGCACACTCTATAGAGTTATGGCCCGAACCTTCACCACATCCGATCTCATCCAAGCATAGCAGGAATAATCACTCGCAAAACATGAAGGGACCGTGTTCGAATATTTGTGCGCCGGTAATTCTTGTTAAACTATCATCATACATAACTGTTACATTCACAAGTTTTCACGAAACAAGCTAAAACGTTTTGTGTAAAAGTTTAGCAAAATAAGCACCAAACTACGAAGGAAAGAAGCGCATTCCGGCCACGAACGGTACGTGCCAGACGGAAACTAATGTTTACGTATGTCGAAAATAGTGAGGGGTCTTTCCACCAGCCAACAGTCGGTAAGAACAAGCAACGTTTGACAGTTCTTCCATGCATTTTCTGTCAAAACGGTGGTTTCTCGGGGAATTGTCTTGATTTTTGCCAGGTGGATAGAGAGCTTTGAATCACCGTCAAAGTCATCACCGTTGCTCCAGAACATGACAGGTTTATAATCTCTCGTCTGAAAGTACAAAACAGAACATCTATTCGCTAAAAAAATGTTAACCAAAGGAATGATCTTTGCAATTAATACGATGGGGATAAGCTCTTCAATAAAAAAAAAAAGAAAAAAAAAGCAGAGCACAACTGGGTCGTGACATTTGCAGCCTTTCATGCTGATAAAACCTACTTACTAGATTTTGGCTGCGTACGTTTTCCAAGAGCGAAACCATCTGATCGCCTTGCGAGACGAGAACGTAGAACGAAATTAAACTGAAAGAGCATCGTAGTAGTGTGTTCCAGTAGGACAAGAGCTTCAAAATAGATTACAACGTCGGTTCTTAACCAATGTAAAGTCCGAAGAGAATCAAATGGAGAAGAATCAAATGGAGATCGGTTGAATAACGTTTTGGATAGTATTTTCGAGTTGTCATCGTACGATTCGCTCTTCCATTGGTCGCCTGCCTGGCAGAGGAAGAGTTGATACATCGGAAGCAAATTTGGACTGGAACAGCGAAATTTTCCTAAAACAAAATTGTTACATGAATGACAAGGAAGTGTTGTTATTAAATTTCTACGTTTGCCCCGTCAGCAGCAACGATGGCCGGCCCTGTGGATACGAGGTAATTTTGACTAGTTTTTTGGGTTCTTTTGATTCTTTGTTTACATCCAGTTCTTTTTCTCTGCGTCACCACGCGAGTGTGCCTTTCTGGCAATGTGCAACAGCTGATTCGTGGGGCTGCAATGCCCATTAATGGATATGTTTTTATGTCTCTTTCAGGAAGCGTTCGCGTGAAGAGGAACAAAACGAATTTATGCCTTTGTCGAAGAGGATCAACAATTTGCACCTCAACAACAGTCAAAACAGTATGGGGGGCGTGCTGCAGGAGCAGCTCGGGCCAACCGCACCCCACGGGCTGTATGCCGTGGGCCCACAGCAGCATGCATATGCTAGTCATCCGAATCATCATTTGTTCGGTGCGGGATCTGATGCCATCAATGGACACAGTAACCACGGAGGGGTATCGGTGGCAAGCAGTTCCAGCAACAGCAATGGTTCGCTGTCCATCCCGGCCAACAGCGCCAGCAACAGTCCTGCCTCGACCCACACGTCTATCTCGATCAACGGGGAAATCCTCGGTGACTACTGCCCGGTGCTGACGGCCGAAGAAAATCCACACTACTTCACCAAGAACAAAGTCCTGTACGAGTTGTACGTTGAGCGGATGAGGCGGCTGCAGTGAGGCTGGTCCAGTGCACAAACGCAGGCCATTTATATTTCTAGCGATTAGCGAGTGTGATAAACCTTAAGGAACTTGTACTCTTATCTGCTTCTTAATTTATCGCGTGTTCGATGGCGTTTGCTTTCCTTGTTTAACTCTTCTCGAATTATCGTATTTTATTTCTTGAATGTACACTACGCAAAACTGGCACGAGCGTGGTCCTTAAAATAACTATTACCCAAATCTGCTATGGAAGAAAGCAATTCAATAGCCTTATAAGATGAACGAGTGATAAACTAAGGTCGACGATGCATATAAGCCAAAAAATGTCTTGCAATCGATAAGAGGAAATCTTTCATTTGATTCAAGCTTTCTTGATCGTTACGGAACAACACTATTTACAGGCGACAGCATTATTCCAATTCGATTAATCTTTTCCACACCCGGTTAGGCCCCGATTGGTGTGATGCATTAGGGCTTTTAAGAAAGCAATATCAATTGAAAATAAAAGCAATTTTCTAATCGAAAGCAAATGAAAAACTCGTTTAAGGGATAGAGATATTTGCTTTATTAATTATTATTCATTCCTGGACAGGAATGTGCAGGATATATAATTTATTGTTTCTTATATACGGCTCATCGCATTCGCCTTCAGTAGAGTGTTAGATGCTTCCTAGTGGAATTGGTAAACGCATGGCCTATTTATGTGCGAGATAACACAATAGCAACGAAACTTGTAGATCATACTGCATGCAGTTTACTTCTACTTGCACACATTCCACCTGGTGTGATTCCCGTGGCGTGAATGAGTTACATAAGGTGGAGATACATATTTTTATTTCGCGCTCGGCGTGCCTTTAACGATTCACATCGAACATCTTGTCGAGGCTACAGTTACAATCTAATGGAATATAACAATTTTACGATAAACACGCATTTTACGCTTACGGAGAACGAATGATTTGCTCATAGGCAGCAAAAATGATCGGACCAACCTCGACCGAGCGTGACTTCAAACTGAGTGTCGCGTCCGAACTTCCCGGGGACAGTTTAAGCTCCAGAAGCACCCAAATGTTGTTGGTCAACTTGAGCGACTGGTAGAGCATATCCTGTCCTTCGACGTTCCGCTTTGCGATCGTGAAGATGTTGTTCGCTGTCATCTTTGCGGCGACCGTGTCCGCCGTACCAATGATGCCGTGCAAGTTGTACTGCACCTCGTTCGCCGCCGGGATCTCCTTCCAGGTGGTCAGGAAAACGCGCTTGTCCAGCTGGCCATCTTCTACGAAGAGTACATTACCGTGCACGAGGCAGGCGAAGTAGAATATATCCACGTTGTTCTTGATGGCCACTTGCAGATTGTTCAGTGGTTCCATGCGCTGCACCTGACCAGTGGTACCAAGCGGAAGGGACGTTTCGGCCGATTGGGAGGGCTGCAGAGGGGCAACCTGAAGCGGAGCACTCGGCACCAATCCGAAGCTGTTTTTGTTCAGCTGGATGGCAAAGCCGGTCATCGCCTGCATCGCCTTGTTCGTGAACGTCATGTCCATGTAGACTAGGCCGGTGCGTCGCGAGAACGTTCCCTGAATTTCCAGGCCCTTTCCCTTGTCCGCCGGCAACCACGTAATCTTGGGGATCTGGATCAGGTTCGTGCTGCTCACCGGACCAATGCCAAAGATATCTCCCAGCAGGCCACCGGCAGCCGATGAGCCGGCTGTAACAGGTGCAGCAGCTGCCGCTGTGGCAGCCGTGTCGTTCGCTGGACCCCCACCGAGGAGAATATCCAGCCCACCACCCAGGAGGTCTACGTTGCTATTGGTGGGAGCAGGAGCGGCCGGTGCAGCGGGTGCGCCGATGTCCATCGAGAGCAGATCACCGATGAGAGATTCCTGGTTCGGAATGACAGTGGCTTCCGGGACGGAAGCGGACGATTCTTCCCCGGCCGAAGACGCCGAACGGTTCGGGAGCGACTTACGTACACCCGCGCCGCGTCCCTCCACGAAAGCAGTCGGCGGTTTGTGATAAACGCTCGCCAGCGAACTAATGTGGCAGATCAGCTCGTCCAGCAGGGTCGGCTCGAGCAAATCTGTTTCCTCCGAGATGAGCGGCTTGTCGGCCAGCACCACTTCCTTTGCTGCTGCCGGATCGGTCGATAGCAAACGCCAGTAGATGAAGCCACGATCGCGCAGATCAGGATTATCCGAATCCTGCGTGGCAAGAGAAAGCACGTGCTGCACGAGTTCCTGCGTGTCGGCCGGACGCTTGAGGAACAGCTTCACTACCGCGGTCAGCAGCTGCAGCTGCACCTGAGCATTTTCGTCCTGGAAACCCTCCAGGAAGCTGTCGAGCAACTCGTCCGCGTTATCGATGCGCTCCGCGTACTCGCCGATGATCCACACCATGGAGGCGCGAGCTTCCGGCTCGTCCAGCGTGTCCAAGTTCTCGCACAGAGTGCTGATGATGCTCTCGTACTTGTTGGGATACTTGCGGAAGATGTCCTTTATCACCACGATCGCCTCCTGCACGACGTAGTTCACCTTCGTCTGGATGAGATCGAGCAGTGTCGATACGCATCGCTCCGCTGACGGTTCTACCTTGATCGCACAACGCCCGATCGCCCGGACCGCCTTACGCACGAAGTCCACGTCCACCTCCGTGGCGTACTCCTTCAGCTCACTCAACACCTGCGCGATGTTGCTCTGGTTCGCCAAACGGATCATGATGTCCAGCTTCTCCAGCTTCACGTAGATGGGGTCGTTGTACTTCACGAAAAAGACCTTCATCTCGTGCTTCAGAATGTCGGGCCGTTTCTGCACGATCAGATTGATGTTTCTCAGCGCCACATACTGCACCTCCGGTTCGGAGCTAAGCAGCGTCACCAGAGGCGGCGCCAGTTTCTTCGTCAACATTGCGCAGAAATCAGCATCACCGGCCAGGATTTCAAGCAGCTTCATCAGCACCTTGATCGCACTCAGCACCACGGCAGCATTGGCGTGGGCAAGCCGAGGCGTGATTCTCTCGCAGATCGATTGCGCCTCGCGTTCGTCCTTCGGCGTGTAGTTGGCGAGTGAATCGAGGATGAACACCTGGCCCCATTCGGTGCACTCGTTCAGTGCCGTCAGTAGCTTGTTGATGGTCGCCGAATTCATCTCCACCAGCGGTTGTCCACTTGCGCTAGCCTCGTTGATTTCGCTCAGTGCAGCCACGGCATTCGCCACAACCATCGGGTTCGAGTCGGACAGCAGATCCTTCAGCTGATCCAGAAATCCTTGATCCTCAACCTGCAAAAAAACAAAGCATCAGTAAAGACTTGCGCACGTAGTTGGGTGGCTATGTTCGGCGGTTGTACCTACCATTGAGCTGGAAATGTCGTACAGTTTGGCCACGCACACTGCTGCGGTTTTGCGCACGTACGGGTCCTCGTCTTTCAGACACTTGCGCAACGGTTCGCACAAATACTCCGTGATTTTGTCCACCCGGATGCAACCCATTGTGCGCACGGCCAGCGCACGGATCAACGGATTCGTATCCTCGCAATCCTGCACGTAGAAAAACAACCGTTATTACCACCGTACCCCATTGACCGTGTCGATTGAAATGGCCTCTCGATCTGTTGCCATTATTTTAGGAAACAAAAATGTTCTATAATAAATCGTAACAGCTATAAGCACTCTCAATCTGAAGAGATAAATTCGGAAAATAATCAAAATCGAACGGAATGAATAAAACGAAAACAACGTATGTACAGTAAAACTAGTCACAAAAGAGAAAGAAAATTGAATCTGACCATCCAAATCAATGGAACAGGAAATAATAGATAAACTAAAACAATAGGGAGATTCACTAATGGAAATAATAAAATGATTAATTAACAGCAACGCTATCAAATGACAACATGTAGAGATTGTTTTGCTTTAACATATGGGCTAGAGACATAATGGGTGTGGGTTGGGTTTTAATCATCGTATTTCCATAAAATCATTTATCGAGATCGATGATAACCAGTAGATGCAGGAAGAGGTAAACCAGGGAAACATTTGGGCAGTTCTTCCTGCAACAAATACCAAACCAAACCAAAGAAAAGAATCCATATTGAAATTATATTTGATTTATAACGCAAACTAGCAGCTGCTGATAGTGGTGCTGTACAACCAAAGTACATTAAAAAGCCCTTTAAGAAATGGTGGAAGCGTGTTGTTGAACGTCACAATGAAGACAATGATACTTATAAGGTAAACCATTCGACCGATGGTCACCTTCTATTTTTATCAATATGCAAATATGTATGTGTTTCTTGTTGCATTCACATCAACACGTGCAATGAAACTAAACCTTTTTTTTCTAAACAACTATTAAAGAAAACATTGCAAGACTAAACATCTATAATATACGAACGGCTAGACACGAAATCTATAAAACACGTAAAGAACTGAATCCAATAAATCATTCCGGCTTTAAACAAGTGTTCAAATGTAACCAAGAGTGTGAGCGACCAACGTAGCCAAGGAATAGGAAAAGGAAAAAAAAAGAATGCATCTTAAGGTCAACAACATTCTTCAAAACCAAAAATACTCACAACAAAACAAAACGAAAAACGATCGAAAAAGTAACTCATGAGAAAATATTAGCTAGAAACTCAATTTGCATGGTTTTGTTTGTTATTTTATTACCTTAACGAGTTGAGAATGTGGCAAATCCTTACATAGTTTTTAACAATGTTATTAACAAATACATAGGTTTATAGTTTTATTCGATTCAGTTATATCTCATTAAAGAAGTGGTAGGAATGAACGGTATGTTAGAGGGAACGTAAGAATTGCAACAGAGGTTTTCGATTTGGAAGGAGAGACGATGGCATTAGCATATCGGTAAAAGATGAAAACAAGATAGAAAGAGATACACAGTTTAGTTCTATGAGCGTGTTTCATTATAAATCGAAAGTGGGTGAAACAGACATAAGATGCAGAAGTAAAAAATGGAAGTGTGAACATGTCGAAAACGATCAAAGGAACAGTGAATCTAAAGCAACAAATTATCAAAACTCTAAACGAATAAACAATAAAAGGGGGAAGATAAGCACAGGCTGAATTGAAAGATGGAAAACATGAACATAACAAGAAAGGTGCAAACATGAATCAAGGAAACTTATAAAAAAAAGGTTCGTATCGTATCAGTAGAAAACCATTTTTAACTAAAGCGAATCATTTTAGCTGGATGTTGCCCCAAAATGTGGATTGAATATTTCATCTATCATCAGCGGTTCCTAATTGTGATAAATGTTTCCGCTAGGTTTTAAAGGAAGGTCGCATTCATTTATCAACGTACAACGTTATCATGCTTTGGCCAGCTTTTGCAAATAATCTCTATTTATCTGATCTGATAACACGATAATGCCTTCGCGTTTCTGGCCTTTCATATTGGTCGCATTGTTTACGAATTGCAACATTACTGTATCAAGATTTTCACATTTTATTTTTAATTTCCAAGCATCTTGGCTTGGATTCAAATCGCCATTAGTTTTTGGCACGAACGTTGGGTATTTGTTAACAAACAATCGACTTGACAAAATCGCCTTTCTAAACAGAACAGTTGTTGGTGGTCTTTTACTTTGAACACAATTGGAGTATTTGTTGTTTATCATTAAAGAAAACAGATTAAACTAAAACGTACTAGAATCTCATGAGAACGATAGTAACAGAATGAAGAGACAAGTTTCAAAGAGATTGGTTTGTGACCAAGCACAAGGAGTGTGAGGCTTAAAAACAAATACTTACCTTAACGAAGGTGTTAACGGCCATGATAGCCATATCGGGCTGTGACTTGGCGTAGTTCATCAGGTAAAGATAGACCAGTTTTTTCAACTCCAAGTTGTCGGTCTGCATGCAGTTCACAACATCGGGAAACAAGGCCGACACGTCCTTTCCAACGGTCATACTCGCGATGACCTGTAAGAAGGAATATCACATCAGTTGGCCTTGCACGCTCATCTCTAATGCACATCGATGTTCTACCTTTTTCACGGCCTCCTTTTTCTTTTCTTTTTTGTCATTATTAAGCTCCGATTTGAGTTCAAAAATTTCACCCTTCTTGGTGGTGGTAAAGTATTTGGAGTCCGTCATTCCGGAAGATTGAAATATACGAAGTCTGTGGAAGAAATAGGGAAGCCGTTGAGAATACTCCGCCGTATTGTTTCTTACTCGACAGATTCTAAAACCACAGCATTACTGGATCGGTGCGATGGGAATCATGGTCAGTTTTGTTGTTGTTAGCAAATAGTAGATATTTCAGCACAATTTGTATGCGAGTGCGAGGAAATCTTTTTCGATACGTAATTAGTTCACACTGTTGGGAACTATCCACGATGCACGATTTAAAAACAAAGCTCCTCTTTTGCAGCTGGAAAGCTGGTCAATACGGAGCCATTGATGTATCAACCGTAAACAGTGAATGAATGTGAACTACTAACTGCGGGAAAATCTAGCGCTCTCTGGCTCCTTTTTATCTCTTTTTTCACGCAAACTTGTGTGTGTTCTCCACCGCCAGACCCCACCCCGTACAGTCAGTTGCAGTTGCTTAACATCGTATTGGCCCGGGGCCCTTAGGTCACTCTCTTCATCAACATGTGCAATATTTTGCCCCCCAAGCAGTACATTAATCATACCCAGGCGTATGGCAATGCGGGGTCTACGTCCATAGTTGTGGCAAGGAATTGCTCGGGGCGGTTTGGGAGGTGGATATATTCCTGCGTATGGTTGGCTACATTCAATTAACAGAGCAGCGATGACGCTCCGAAAACGCCTTTGCCGCTACTTTGAACGTCGCCCTCGGTTTTCTCTCGAAGAGCTAGATACCGCTAACTCATATCTTACACTGCACTTGTGTGAGGGGCGCTTTAAACGCCGCCGCATGCACTGATAAAGCAAAATGCCATCCCACATTCAGCACACACAGTGACAAATCACAGGGCATGAAAAATCGATTCTGCCACAACCCGTCTGACTTATTCCGGATAAATATCGTACTATCTTGCAATTATAACATAAGTCATCTATACCTGAGTGTTCAGCAAGCAGTTTTCGTACGACTAGCGATAACTTAAAGACCTTGTCAAAGCTATTTGATGAACAAATTTTATTTTATTCCCGGAGAGATTACGTTCGTACTCGATGCTGTCACCCACTTTGTACCAACCAAGCAATTTCTGGCAAGGCGGTGCAGAAGCGCAAGTTGAATACTCGAGGATTTGACAGCAACTGTCATGCAGTGTATTTATTATTGTTCGAATATTTTCAAGTGCAGGGCTGTTCACGAGGCTGCTGAAGAAGAGGGGCGATCTGCGACCGGTTCAAACCCGGTTCCAATTTGAACTGGTTTTGGTCCAAGTTTTTCGATTTTGGTCCAAAAAGTACCGCCTTGACCACCTGGTTTGATCAGCGGGATTTTGCAATTCGTTGAGTGATAACTTTGGATTGAACTATCGTTTGTAATGCACCTTTTATATTTTGTAGTTGCTCCTGCAACGTTACCGGCATTTTTTATTAATTTTTCATCCGATGACGTAAAATCGGATTGACTCTCTCAACCAATCCGTTGCTATTTTTAAAGGTCCAATTTTTCTTTAACTGTTTTGTGACAGAAAGTAGTTGGAAAAACTATAGGATATGGTTCCCGAACAAGAAGGAGTTTTCCAGGCTGTCATGGTAGCATAGACCGGCAAGCACGTGGCAAGCCCCGCCGAGCAATGTGGCTCTTCTTACAATAATTATAAAAGATTTCATTGAGTAGTTATTAGCCAAAGTTGACCAAGAATACTGCTTCAGCATTTTGTAGAAACATAAATAACAAACATCTCACGCCATCCTTAAACGCAATATGTACTACAATTTGGTGCACAGCAAAATTCTCCATAGCTGTGAAAGAATACAAATTGAAACTATCGAACTTTGTGATCTTAACAGTTACAGTGATCACAAAGTTCGATAGTTTCAATTTGTATTCTTTGTAGAAGACTTAGACCACACATTTTCAAAGTGCAGTCGGATCTAGCAGAAATGGTTACCTCCAAACAGGTACTAGAAAGCAGGCTGGCAGAGACGTTTTAGCATATGAAGATTTCTAATATCCACTATACCTGTCCCATGAACTGGAAACAGGTTCATTAACCACGCAGGATTAATATATAGCTTCTCAAATTTGGCAACTAATGCCGTCAGTCAAAAAAAAAATTACAAATATTGGATAACAGTGTTCGAAAAGAACATTAAACTTCCCACCTTGCATAGAAATTCAGATATTCAAAGAACAACTAGGTTTTGAAGCATTTCTGAATACATTAGAGAAATTGTGCGCCACAAAATGTATTCAATTTCTAAGACGTTAGTTTTATGATAATACTAACTAATTTTCTCGATTACATACTGGCCGACTAATGCTCTTTTGGAATATTTATAATTTGACCAATGTTTTACAACATAATGAAAATGGATTTAAAATTTTAATCTCACGCTTCATCAATCATATGATACCGTCCTAAGTCTTATGGAAGAAATAATTTTTTGAGAAAAGCCCTTATTTTCTTATTTTTAACAGGGGGATGGGAGGGGTGGTGAGAAAGGATTTGTTGGGGAAAAAGTCTTCAAATAATATTATCCGGTAATATTACCCAGCTTCGTGCCAAGTTTCGTACAAATCGATCCGGTAGATTTTGCGTGCATCACATCAGCTACATTTCGTTGCTATATTGTACTATTCGCATTTCTCCCGGCTCTCCCGATTTCGATTCGCTCAGAGCATGAAAATAAAGGCGAAAGGAAAAGCCCACTCGGTGTTTTCCGTCACAATTTTCCATTCTGCGTGTCCCTGTGTTCTCGAGCAAAGGCAAAGTTTCAACCGAACTGGTCGGACGGTTTGTGGAAGTCGTGAGCAGCCACGATCCATATGAACCATCCACTTGTGTGCGCTGTTGAAGAAGAAGTGTTCTGAATAGTGAAAAGTAAAGTTATCTACTCTCATGTATCGTTCCTCTTTTGATGCAAGGAAATTGTCTTCCTCTTCGTTGGAGGTGGGATTGACGATCTCAAACTCATGCAATGATATAACAACAGGTCATCTCCAGATGAAATTACCCTGAAGGTAACTGCTTGTTTTTGTGTATCCCAAAACAACCACAAGTCGTAAAATAGGCCGGAGAACGAAAAACCGACATTCTAGAAGGGTGTATCTTCTGCATGCTACTAGTGCGACGCTTATAAGAAATAGAATATGAGAGGTTTGCAGGGAAGTAAATTCTAACCCAGTTTTCCATTGTCCCGATACCACTCCCGTAGGGTTCAAGGGTAATCAGAACGCCAGAATTTGTGCAGTGGGAATGCAAATTCCAAGTGATTGTGTATTTCGTTGAAAGGGCACGTGAATTGCTATTGCCGTAGAGCTGGTGAAAGTAAGTGAATAACCAAAGGTGCGAAGTGCGCTATTTTCACAAAAAGGAAGAAGGAGCGAAGCGAAAAAAAAGTGAAAACCGAAAAATTCCCGTGTGCGCGTGGGTGCGTGTGACGACGACAAACGGCCGAATTCCAAACCGAACCCCATTGAGGAGGAGGACGTGGAAATCCCGAACCGTATTTTCCGAAACAGGCTGTTGCTGGCAGAGAGACAATCGTGTAAGTACAATGCGTTCATCTCGAAGGTGGCAGGAGAAGCCAATGTAAAGAGAGCGAGAGAAAGATGGAGATAATTCGTGTTAGAGAAGGAAAGCAAGAGCAAGAGACTGAGAACGAGAAAGTTGAAGGGAGAAAGCTTTTATCGATAACGGCTACTAAAAAACTGGAAGCAATACTAAACCAAACGGACAAAGAGAGAAGAATTCATAGAGGAATATGTATGAATGGCAAACTTTTAAAGCATGTTGAAATGTTCAAAAATAGAAAGCGTATGGCTCTTCTTATACTCGCTGTAAAGGAACAGTAAAGAAACCTATAAGGAAAACTATCGGAGAATGGATAAAAGGGAACTTTGATACCAGAAATGTTTGAGACAAAAGTTCTAAACTATCAATTATGCGCAGGTGAAAATAAAACCTTTAAATATTTCGAGATGTCCATGTATGCAGCAATGTGATAATTGCAAGTGCTTTCGAATATTTGCAAACTATGGTGGGCCTAGACCTTATTAGAACCACTCGCCGCCAGGGAGACAATACTCTTGGAATCTCAGGACGGGCTCTGTTGTCCTCCCAAAAAGCTTGCGTCTGTTTATGGCGTGGCCACCGTCTCGAAACGTCCTCGTCTCGGCGACAGAAAGCTCGTAACAGGAACATGCGTTTAATAATCACCGATACTGACGGTTGCCACAGCAACTCCTCTGTAGCCGACATTGGACTGCCGCTCGTCGCCCAACAACGTGCGCGGAACAGAGAGGAAGCATGAGAAGCATGGCCATGCAGGAGATTACGTCATCGTTCTTGTACGTGGGCGGCACATGTGGGCCGTGGGCTACGAGTTCGTCCCGCAATAGATTTGATGGGTCGAGTGGCTACAAAAAGCATGATTAGTGATTCAAACCGGCACCTATTCCCAGTTAAGAGGATGTTTGATTTTCTACTAAATCAGTTTGTTATGCTCTGCGGAGAACGTACGAACAATATTTTCTTCCGTTTGAACATCACGCAACGCATATCACACACCCCAACATTCCAGCCGGCCAGGGAGAGCAAACGATGAAGAAGTGTTCCACGAAATCAGTAGTTCCTCTAAAATATGAAATATGGATTTTAAACATGATTTTTCCTTCAATATTGAATTTTATGAACTTCTCCTGTATTCTTGAGAATTGCTTTTCTATCCAGGAGGGATGGGAGTGAAATATTTGCAATTGAATTTCCTTCACCTGAATGCTTCTTTGTTCATCCAATCCCACAGCGTTCGGTTTTGTTATACTTCGTCATACATTTGGTAAATGAAGTTTGGTTTTTGTCGATTTCCGTTTCCTTAAAGACGATGTTTAAAGCAGCACAAAATACTCTTTCGTCAAGATTCGCGAGAACCTATGTTCGAATGTCTCAACAAAATGTACTGGCTTTTTTATATTTGTTACGTTTGCTTTGGAGTTTGTGAAAATATATTCATTATAAGATAAGTTTTATGGGCTCTTTGAGGAAATATTGCAATTTTTATCGGTCGTGATGCAGTTGTTATTGTATCCCGAATAACTTTATTTGCGCTTGGGTTCTTCGACAGATAAGCAATCGATTCCTACGCTTTCCTGCTTTATTGTGCAGTGCTTTCGTTGGATCGGTTGAATAAGCATTTCACAGAACCTATGACGCGTTTTGTAAGGAGAGAAAGGCAATTCTGGCATCCACCATAAAACGCTTGGTTGATGTTAACGACATAAGAGATAGGGGCATTGCAAGGACAATTTGTTCACATATCGTTACTTTTGCTCCGTTTTGTTGGCTTTCAGTTGGTGAATCTTCAAATAACAATGTTGCGTCTGAATCGCTTGTGAGTTCTTGGAGCCTGGAAAAACACAATTTTACTTGATTCTCGAAGAATTCACGAAGACGGAAACTGTCTTATTTTGGCAACTTCTCAATCAACTTGCTGGAGAAGTTACAAAACAAACCCAACAAGCGAAGTGGCAGATCTCGATGTCAAAAGTCTGAGAGTAAGTGTGCGACCATTTTCCGCTACGTTTAAGATTTGTCGTTCGTTTTTTTTTTGTGCTGCCATTGGACCTGTTGTTTGATGGTAAGCCATATTCACAAGATTGCCTTAAAAAAAATATGTTGACAAAAAACCCTTCGATCCCGTGAGGAAGTGGTTTGGTGTGGCAAAACCCCAGTACGGAAGATAAATAGTATCAGCTCCATCCGGGCTTTTTTTACGTTGAGTATGTAGAGTTCGATAAGTGTTTTCTTCCTTTTTTTTTTCGTTTGCCATACGAAATGCTGTGTCACGCGCGTCTAGGATACTTCACTGCAAACGGAAAAAGGGAAAAGAGCGCCGAGGAGAAGGTGCGAAGCATCACATATCACACATCTCCATACCGCCTAAACATGGTTTGGCTCTCTCCGAACAATGATGTGAGCATTTTTCTTTTAGTTTTTGTTTGCTGCCACCCTCGGGATGTTTTGTTTGAATCTTTTACCACCGTTAAACGATCGGGTGTGTATTTTTAGTGCAAGTAATATTTTAAGCCGAAAGGATGAGTTGGGTGTAAACAGTAAAGTAGATGGAATTATGAACCCAACTGGAAAACACGTTTCCCGCCCGATGGTTAGCTTGATTAATGATGGTTGAGATAGTCCTAGAAGTTTTTATGACTCTGCATAAATGTAGTGTCGCAGTATGCTCCTAGCTTGTCTGAGCAGGAAAAAAAAAGAATAATCAAAACTTTTGTTATTCCAATGTTTGGTTAAAAGAAGTGAACCATACAAGCAGTGGACCACTCCAAAACCTTTAATAAAAGGGGCGATGAAAGAGACGAACTAATGCTGTTAGTCGACCATTGAAATTGTTCCTGCCCAATGCTGAGTTTATTATTTGACCTTTTCCATAATCGTATTTTGTCACGTGTTTGCGCGTTTTGTGTCTTGAAGCTATTTAAACGAGCTACAATCAGTCACCATCTGTCTTGACCAATGAAGCGTTCTTGTGGAACATTTGGCTTCGTGTAAATCGTTGGCCTTTCTGAGTTGTAGCTCTTTCTTTGTTCATGCAAAGGAAATCGCCAGCAAAAGCCTTGGCTACCAGCGACAGAAAGCAAATACTTTAAAACAGCTTTAATTGCTGATTTCACCAATTACAAAACCGTTGGCTGATTTTTATTTGTTAAATGTTCCCTTGACATGCCTGCACTAAAGTGAGTCCCAAAAGGCCCATCAATCATACTGATCAACGAGGATATGGACGTTAAATTGGTGCATTGTTGCACTACTTCGTTTGTTTTCTATTTCCAGCAGTTCATCCATTAAATTGCTTCCTTCAGAACTGTCCTGCTAATCGTACGGTCAAGCAAAGCGTCGGTTGGGGAAATTGGCCGGTCGATCAATCCTCATCATAATACCACCAAGGAAGCATCTGGCCCCATTGCGGTCCATCAATTTACATCGTGGCACCTCATTTAACGCTCTTCCGAAATGATTCCGAAAATTGCCTCCCGAATCGATATGGTCAATTTCGATGGTCGCGAAACGTAATGAGTGATAATTAAATCGACGTAATTCCCCCGAAACCACAGCACCACGAAGAGGCAGCCCGGTCCCGGAAGGGCGTGAACCACCGAAGTGGTTGGTGTTGTTTTCACTCGTGTCCCAATATGGGGGTGTTATTATTATTGTTGAAAACATCACCAACGCATCGGACCGTCAACAAACGGACGTGTGTGAGGTGGTTGCCACATTTGGTTGCTTCCAGGCTCGAAGTAATGAAATAAAGAAGTAAAACCCGGTCGCCCTCCTGCCACGGCGTGGTTTGCATGTCCCAATAGTCCGGTATGGCTGTAAAAACGTACCTCATGTCCGCAGACGCAATCGGCGAAACGCATATGAATGAGCATAGTCGCGACTGTTGCTCTTCCAATATCCTGCTATTATAGTGATAGCCTCTAATATTTATGACGTGCTCAGACGGAAGATAAAACATTGATTGTACGCTTGCTCTTTGCGTTCGGCTTTTGGGGGAAAAGAGATCAGGCCATCGTGAGAGCGCTGGTCATATTCAGTCACGCGAGCTGTCAATATGCATAGCGGAAACATTCAATCAAATAAGTGCGGAAGGCAGCTCCTGCTGAAAGCCCGGAGCACCCGGAGAAACCTACGCAAACATTAATTTGTGATAGCTACTATCATCAATAGTTGCGGAGAAATTAGATTATGCTGGCACTTCCACTCTTTGGAAAAATGTCACTACGTTCACTTATTGCCAAATGTTATCGAATAAGATTTTCTGTTATTGTTATTTTTTTTTTCAATGTAATTTTTATAATCGCAATCAACAGTCGGAGCCATTAAACGGAAGACTTTCTGGCGCCCTTTTTCGTTATTTATTATAATCGAAAGGAGACAAAAATAATTCCTTCACTTTATCATGTCGGACGTATCACGTGAAGTACGGAAAAACATACCATCATATCCATTTCGTTACACGCACACACCCCTTTTCGCTGACCGAAGGAGAAACCTTTTTCTCACTTTCGAGATCTGGTAAGGGAGGCTTTCTTGATCGTTGCCCATAGGTCTATTGAGAAATTGTAAGCATCATTCCCTAGCACCAGCATGTGACTTTCGCCGAAGCTTTCCCTGGCAACCGGTAGTGATGGAGACGCCTGGTGGTTTTTGACATAAAATTATATCGTTTTTCTCAGAGTTGCCAATAACGCGCTACGAGGCGATAAATTTGGAAAAACAATTTATCATTCGAATGCACTACGCAAACGAATTTACTGATGCTGACCCGTGTAAGGCCGAATTACGACGAAAAGCCGCAATTTGAAAATTGTTTATGCCGGACGTCAACTGAACATTCGCTGGTGCCAGAAAGCGAAGCCATTTGGCGATGGAATTTTAACGTGAGACTAATGGCGGGTAATTTAAAGCCACAAGCCATCTGCTTTGATAGCCAATATAAATATCTCGGGCAGGTACATACATTTAAACAAAAAATATGCCCTGCCAACGGATAGGGGAGCAATTTACATTATCATCACCATCGTCGACGTCTTAGTGAAACTTGTTCCATTGGGGTCCACTCGAAACACTTCTTGACGGACTTAAAACTGTTATGATTACGCGAACAGTAGCAACGACGGTCTTATAGCGCCTGAGAAAGGATTTCCTTTGCTTCGAAGCGCCGCTATCACAAACAAAAGAGAGGAAGCAAATGGTGGAAACACGATGGTGGTGGAGTAAAACAAGGACCGGAACAGTCAACAAACTGACCGTGAGGTTTGCCACAATTGCACCTACTTGCGGAAAAGAGCTGCCTTTCTCGTCGTCTTACTGGAGGGACACTGCGGGTGTTTTCATGTTCGTGCTCGTGCGCTTCTGGGCTCAGTGCCGCCTCTGCGGAGAGACTTATTGGAAGAAATTAGCAATCAGTCTCCATTTATCAACGTACACGACGGATGGCTTACCGGCAGGCCTAACAGGGTTGCAAACCTTCAAAGGAGGAAAAAACAACGCGCCTTTTGGTTGTCCTTTTGCAATTATTTTTAATATCCTGTTTTAAGCTGGAGGGAGAGCTGAATTTATCGTCATGCTATAATCTGTGTAGCTCTTTCTATAGCAACTTTCTCCTATGCAAACTATTTTCGTTTGCTGAGGAAATAAGTGACTGAATAGGGTGGTGGTATGCATTCCATTTCATTTTAGCTCTTGTACAAGCAGATTTTAATGATAGGATAAAAGAATCGTTTGAAAAGCTGGAAAACTGCAATAAACAAATAATGTTTAAACAAAAAAAGGAGAAAACGTACACAGTAGAAGAAACTGT
Source organism: Anopheles atroparvus (assembly GCA_914969975.1). NCBI lineage: Eukaryota > Metazoa > Arthropoda > Insecta > Diptera > Culicidae > Anopheles > Anopheles atroparvus. Next base: position 52,653,830 of record CAJZCY010000001.1, read on the forward strand.
GATGGAAGGCTCATGATTCATGCTTTTTCCTGGATGATTTTATTGTTAGAAGACATGAAATTTAGTAGATATATCTCAAGGCTAGGCTGCGAGGAGTTTTGAAATGATGAAGTAAAACTGACTCAACTTCACTTATACACCATTAAAAAAAGTGTAACTTTTATCTAGAATGGAGGAACGGAAAACGAGCTATGAAGGGTAAAAACAATGAACACTCATTAAGAGATTCAGAAAGAGGAAGAAAATTCAAACTGAACAGCGCTACCAAGGTGGAAAGGGCACGACTCATAATTAATACCTCCTATTTTCCTTACGCCGCTCAGTAATTGGCACATTCAATCACGTTGAAATATGCATGAAATTACACGTGCCTTGTTTCAAAATTAGCCCTGTTACTCAGCCTCAAGCAGTTACCCCTGTATTTGTTTTTGGAGCTACGCGTACAGAAGCTGTCGTGTTCAAATTGTCGATCTCTTGAAGCAGCACACATTTGTTTTTCTTAGAACGAGAAATGCTCTGGCTCACAGGTTGTTAGCAGATCGTGGACAGTCAGATTGAAATTACATTTTAAATTGCCTTAACAGCGTCTTATTTATTTTCCCATTCGTTTTCGCCACGGTTACGCACTCTTGTCTGTTGGTTGCAACTGCGCCTCGACGGTTTCCTTTTCACTATGACACACCCTCGTGCTGATGCGGTCTTCATGCGGCAGGTTGATGCACGACACCGGTTGCACCATGACAGAAACTCAGAGAATCCTTGTGGTAGACACCGATCATGTACTGTCATGGTTGTATAAAGGAGCAGTGCGAGTTCTTCCCAACGAACTTCTCCCTTTAGAGGTCTTGGGTCAAATACTTGCTCAAGCGATCAGGACGAATGCTCGCAATATGTTTCCTTCGTTGTCGTAACCGTTTTTTCCCCTTCAAATCAAGCTCAACAGAGCTATCTCGAAGACCGTAGCTAACCTGGACGTCGAGTGAAGTTAAATTATCAGACTGTCGTGCGTTCAATTTCGGTCAGAGGCATTAAATATTTACTACAACCTCAAGGCGATGGTTAGCAATGTTTTGCCCAACAGCACTGGTGTTAACACTGCTTTAAGAAGGTACTCAAATACTTGCTTTCTCGAGCATTTGCTGGTGATAGTCAGCTTTAATCCGCTTTTATTTCTGGGCAAGAGATCTCTTAATAACTCAAACCGCATTGTTGTCAATTATAAAATGTTATAGAACAGGACAAAAGAGAGATCAATTGAGAGATGGAAAATGAAGAGAATGCAAAATACAATTTTGCTACTACCCAGCAAAAAGCCGGATCGGTAATCGTGGCGATGGATCCTTTATTCGTTCAGTGTGGAGATGTACTTTTTAAGTAGTTTTTTTTTTAAATAACAAACCACAGTGCGGAGGCCTCAGGCAGTGTTTAGAGTACAGCTGCAAGCCTAAAGTGAACATAACCCACGTTGGTAACCTCCGGTTAGGGCCATCACCACATCCTGCAGGTGCTTTGTTACCGTGGATGAGAACCGAAAGGACGCGAATGCTGAAGAAAGGCAACGGATCGGTCGAAATGGACTACCCATTTTTAATTAGACGCCGTACCGCCTAAGCCAACACAAACCCATCAAAACATAACGCCTGGGGATGGATTGATCTGCTTTGTGCCTCAGAATAGTACCAGCTGATGCCGTGACTGGGATTTTCTCCTACAGAATAATCATGTTTGGACGTCCGTCGAACGGCTTCGGGCAGAGCTCCGACAAATAGAAAGGCTTTCACTCAAACCACACCACCCGGCTATGAGATTACGACAGCATTGAAGGATTATTCATCCCTCGTAAAGTCCCTGAAGGGAAATTAAATCCGTGTCCGGCCAAGGACGGTCACTTTCTCCCACGGGGACGATTGGGACGAAATCTGCGCACGTCCACAAGGGTAAACGTTTGACATTCGTCGAATTATCGCGACTGTGTAAATTTTTTTGTTTTTGTGATGATGTTTTTCACGAGGATTTCCTTAATTTTTCGCCTATAAGCGATCCACTAGACACTTCAAAGTAATGCATAATAGATTCCTACTTTATCCGTTTGCCAAAATACTTTTGAAAAACATCGAAAACGTGGAGAACCCAATTATCCAAAGCATTAAAATAACATTTTAGTCATATTCAGTCGTTTTATTTTTGTCTTTTTAAAATAGGGAAGACGGCTGAGAAACAAAAAGCGCTAATAGCAATTGAAGCAAAGGATAGAAAAAGTCATGTTCAACCACTAAGCCATCTTTCTGGGGCGATCTAACGAACTGCGACAGGTTTTTCAAATTATGTTGCTATCCCTTCTGTCTTCTAGCCGTCTTTCGGCCCGACTTTATTGAATCAGAGAATTATACAGTTCTCCAGTTCACCGGCACACTGTCTAAAGGATTTGAATCGAAGGAGAATAATCTAAACCCCATTATCGCCTCATTTCTTTCGTGCGGAACTGGAACACATTCTTCGAACGATGAAAGAAAGAAGTGAACAGACAACAGTTCCTATTGAGCAACTTCATCGTTCGTTTGGGCCCATACGTGCCCCGGCACAATGGCCTGTACTGTGCTGCTCGTCTCTCCACGTCCGTGTGTTTAATTTAATCGATTATCTAAAAATTACTCTCAACAAGTCACAGTTCAGGCAGACGGTTTTCGAGCGGCAGAAAACCATTACTAGTGTCGTTTCCTCGATGGAAGGGCCGGAGAAACCCACGCCAAGGTCCGTTCGGTGCCGCGGCGTGTAGAATAATCAAGTGAAATTGCAAAAGCAATTTGTCCTCATTCGCGCATGTGTGCATCAACAGATGGCTCGAGATCGTGCCGGAGGTTCTTGCACCACAGTCGGCCCAGCTTCGATCGATCGTGGCGCGGCTCAATTACTGTCGACCACCGGGCCTGTCGGTTGCGTAACGGGCGCACACGTGTTGCGAACGGGCCCGCGGAATGGTAATGGCCCCGTAAATGGTTATCATGATGGCACTGACATCTAATAAAGCTTGAAGCACCCTCCGGGCACCCCGATCCCGGATTCATCGTGGTTCCTTGTGCGTCGTTTCCACTGGAGGACAAAGCCGTGTTTTCCTTGCTAGAGCTGATGGTTCCCGTCGATGCGCCGATGATGGGGCGGAAAAGCGTGCAGCTAATCAACAAAGCATCTTGAGCGTGTTCTTGCCTGTAGAAGACGGTGTAAATCTTACCCAACAGGAACGGAAATCGTACATCTCGAGGTCTGTTTGTTTCGTCAGCTCAATTCGCGGGCTTTCTGTGCTCCAGTTAATTAGCTTTCACAAAAATAAACACTCGAAATACGGCTCGCGAACTAACCGAAGCGCTCGCTTCCGACAGGCTGACACGACGGCGCGCTAATGCATGATGGCTAAGCCAATTATTGTTAAACATTTATTTCATCATCCACATTTCTCTCTCTCTCTTCGCCTTTCAGAGCCACCGCCCACTTTAAACGGGTTCGAGAACGACCACTTTCCAATCCACCTTCCACCGACGGTCGGGGCATGAAGTTTTCCATTCCTACGCCCGGGGGCGGCAGGGGGCTGGCCCTCTTCTCCAAACTGATCCGCACGAAAGACCTTCGAAAGCTGCAGGAGGAGGATCCCAGCAGTACAAAGCCCAAGCTCACCGTGAGTTGTCTTGCCATTTTAACCCGCTTCGGGAATGTAACCTTTTTGGGTTGGAATGTCGGCCACGGTGTTTTTTTTTCTTCTTCTTCCTTTCCCTTCGCCTTCCCAGAAATGTCTCACCACGCTCGACCTTACCTCGCTGGGAGTCGGCTCCTGTTGCGGCACGGGCATGTACCTGGTGGCCGGGATGGTCGCCCGGAACATCGCCGGTCCCGGAGTAGTGCTTAGCTTTTTCATAGCCGCCGTAGCTAGTATATTTTCCGGTGAGTATGTTTCTGGCTCAGAGTGACATCTTACGACTGATACATTTTCCCTTCTCTGCCGTTTCCCCCCTGCCGTCCCTCTCTTGCCACAGGCGCCTGCTATGCTGAGTTCGGTGTTCGAGTGCCACACACGTCCGGATCCGCGTACATGTATTCTTATGTTTCCGTTGGGGAGTTCGTAGCGTTTGTTATAGGATGGAATATGATATTAGAATATTTAATTGGTAAGTTTTGCCCGTCTATTGAAATCCGTCCCCTTTGTCCAAGCGTCACGTTCCTCCGGGGCCGGGGTGGCTCTAAACAGATGCCCGATTGCATTTCCAAGAAGCACTGTTGCATTCCGACGTCGCCGAAATTGGGTGTGAATATTTTATGATACGCTGCTGGTTTCCTAATCAGCACTCCATGCACACTTCCGGGGTAGGATCTTCAGTCAGCGGAACGTCAGTCGTCACGATAGGCTGTGCTGGATATTGTCTTCGCTCTCCCCCAGAGGCTCTTGACACCGAGAAGTTCCAGTTTCCAGTGAGATGATAGGTTCCGGACTGGTACAATACGAAAAAACGAACCGAAAGGCAGACAGGGAAGGCCATCACGACAGTAGTGATAAAATATTTACTTTGCCAATTTCTTTTCCCTACGAAATACGGCTTCCTGGTGCGATAAAATTAAGGAGCAGAGGACTGCATAGTGGAGCATTGACTACAATGACCGTATCGGCGGGGTGGCAATGTACCCATTAACACAACGCCAGAAACACTGCAACAGTTGTGTCGGTGTACGCTTGCCTGGGGAATGTGCAAGCCTGCGAGCTCGACCCAGGCCCCGGAAAGTGCCCATTCTACGACTTTCGACAGCAGGAAGCCGTCGTTGACTGCCACAATTCACACGCTCAGCTACCACTACCGAGGCGTTCTCCTGAGTCCTATCGCAGACCAAACGTACGACACCGCCACAAAACGCCTCTTATCTCGACTCAACTTGTTTGCCCAACAGCCCACATCAAGTGACCATAACTGTGAGCGAGGCCTCTCGACCACAGAGTTGTGACAGTGCCGGTAGTAGCAGGGTAATGCTGGTGACCAAGCGGTCTGGTAGAAAGGGGGGCCCTATGTCAGCATCCCCCGTTCCAGAGACCAAACCCTTGGCCTGTCGGGTCGGGTAAAAATAGCTGAAATGTGAAACGTCGGACCCGATGACTCCCCCGGCGTGTCAAGCCGAAACGTGACTAAGTATAAAGCGAAATGCTACAGATGCAACCTCATGACGGTGACTAATTGCTGCTGCTGGTGCTGCTGCTCCCCGGGTGCCAAACGGAAATGCGAAGAGGGCTTTTAAGCTAATTTTCACCCACAACAACAACAACAAAAAAAAAACACCACACACAACACAACACACGTAACCCGTGCACCCCGGGACCCGGTGCGGACGGAGCAAACTGTTTTGTGACTACTGGACTGGATTTTCATGGACCCATCGTAGGAAATCTCAATTTAATTGTATCCCCACGCGCACCCCGAAATGCAATTAGGCAGCAAAATTAATTCGCCCTTTTTCTTCCTCCCGCGTTTTCCCGTTTTCCAAATGTGTTCTGCAACGTTCCGTGCACGTGGTGTTCCGGTCGCGACGATGACAATCCAATCCCAAAAGGTACGAGCGCATGTGCCTGTGCCCTTAGCGCAAGTTTTGATTCGCTATCGGGTGGCTTCATAGGAAGGAGCATAGCAGCCTCAGTGGGGACCATATTCGGTATGTATGGATTGGGTAGGCGGCCGCCGCTGCTACGGACGGGTTTTCTGTCGGCAAGAATAAAACCGTGTTTTCATTTCATTTGAATACTTCGATGCGCTTTCCCTCGCCTCACTATCTGCGGGAATGTATGCGTAGTGTTAAGTTACCTCTTACTACTCGTTTACCATACTCTTTTCTTTTTTTTATTACTCTTCTGCTCCTTCTTCGCTCTGGCTGCTACGTACTATTGTTTCTTACTATATTGCTTCCACTTTTCCTTACTTCAACTTGTCGTTCTTTTTTTTTGCCACTTGCTCCACATGAAGTTTGATGTTTTACACGAAACTTTAATTTTTTTTACTGATCCTCACCTCACAGGGCGGCCGCCGGATTTCATCGCGTTCGGCATCACTCTCGTCATGACGTGCATCCTGGCCCTCGGTGCCAGCAAATCGGTGCTGTTCAACAACGTCCTCAACACCGTGAACCTCGCATCGTGGGTATTCATCCTAACCGCAGGCCTGTTTTACGTCGACACTAACACCTGGACGGAGCACGAAGGCTTCCTACCGTTCGGATGGAGCGGGGTAAGTTGCTCGCATGGCGCTTTTTACAGGCTTCTCCTGAACTGGCGATCCGACGACAGCAGTCACATCTTAACAGGCCAATTTCTAATGGAGATTTGATTGATTTTTCTGTTCAGGTATTTACTGGGGCCGCCACCTGCTTCTACGCGTTCATCGGGTTCGACATCATTGCCACGACCGGCGAGGAGGCGCACAATCCGCAGAAAAGCATACCGAAAGCGATCGTCGGCTCGCTGGTGATCGTGCTCATAGTGTATGTCACTAGTAGCTTTATCCTAACACTCGTTGGTAAGTCCGTCCGTCCGACTTCTGGCATAGAGACGGTTGTTAAATAAATATCCTCTTATCCTGCGTGCCCGTTCATTCCTGTCCAGTTCCTTACGATCACATCGACAGTGGCTCGGCACTGGTGCAAATGTGGACGTACGTCGGTGCTCCCAAGTGCCGGGCGCTGGTCGCCATCGGTGCCACGGCCGGCCTCAGTGTGGCCATGTTCGGCTCGATGTTTCCGATGCCCCGCGTCATCTACGCCATGGCCCAGGACGGGCTGGTGTTTCGTCACTTGGCTCAACTGTGGGCCCGCACTGGCGTCCCCGGAATTGCCACGATCGGCAGTGGCATAGCGGCGTCCCTGGTTGCCCTCACCGTCCAGCTGGAGGTGCTGGTGGAGATGATGTCCATCGGAACGCTGCTCGCCTACACGCTCGTCTCGACCTGCGTCCTAATCCTGCGCTATCAGCCGCACAGCACCTCGCTGGTGGACCTACTGCCGGCTCAACTGCGTACCCCGCAACCTCCCAGCACCCCGGATCCATCGGTGCAGCAGCGGGTCAAGACGAACGTGATGGTGAAGAAAATTACGCGCGGTTCTCCAGACTCGGACGACAGCTTTGGTGAGGAGAGCCCGGAAGGCTTCATGGGACGCGACGATCAGTTCCTCGTTTCGGATCGCTCGGAGAACAAGTTTTACGGTAATGTTGTTTTACAAAGTTTTACGGTAATAACTCCGAAACAATTGCTCATCAATTGGTCCGCGCTTGATTCCTTTCTTCCCTCTCAGGTGCCGTGCATGGAGCCCCTCAAGGCAGCTCCAATCCTTTCTCCCTCTGGGGATGCGATGCTATCGGGCGCAAGGTGCAGCAGTACTCCTACCTTTGTCCTGGTCTATTTCCCTGGGTCAAGGCAGGACCTGCGACGCATGAAACTGGTAAAAAGGACCAATCCTAAACCATCCTATCATCTCTCCTACAAAGCAGTTCTCAATCATCCCTTATCTCGTGCAGGAATGTACGTGACGAAACTGGTTGGGCTGATGTACGTGTGTATATTTCTACTGGATCTCTTCATGGCCGTTGGGCTGACTGGGACGTTCTTCGCACTGGCGTACACCGTTTTGGTGTTCAGTATTATTACCATACTCATTGTTATCTCCCGACAGCCGCAGAATCGGTAGGTAGCTTGGTACAAACCATGGGAATGCAGTCGGGTTGCTTTTAACATTCACTCTATTCCTCTGTTCTAGCTATGCGCTATCGTTCCTTACTCCTGGACTTCCATTCATCCCCACCATCGCCATCACGGTCAACATTTACTTGATTTTCAAGCTCAGTATACTAACTCTGGTGCGCTTCACGGTCTGGATGACGCTCGGATTGATCATGTACTTCTACTACGGCATCACGCACAGTTCGCTGGAGAATCCGAGCGAAGAGTTTGAGCTCACCGTGGACAACAATGGCACGGTGGCACCGAACCTTAAGCTCAGCGTTCCTTCGGCGGCCAAAGCGGGCGGCAAGCAGCAGCACACCGAACCCACCGCCGTCTGGGACCGACATGGCTACGAGAATCGCATGGCCACGAACGACGACGGAGAGTACCAGTGGGACTCTGCCACCCAGCAACCGCAAGGCAACAGCAACAAGGCGTACAGTTGGAACCCGAACGACACCTGGGGCGATCGGACGATCTACGACCCGCCACCGCAGTCCACCAACATTTTCCAACCGCCAGCCTCGACCAGCACATCCGGGGCCACCGGGACCGTCGGCCGCCAGGCGTCGGAGGTCAAAAAGGATGGCTTCGGCATGTTCTACAACGAGACGGTCAGCTTCCCAACCTGGGACGATTAAGGACGGAAAGCATTCCAACAGCCCACCCACTGTACATATTGCACCGAACGAAGTTCTCGAAGCAATCTTGCCGCTATCTATCCTTCCAACAAGGCGCATCGAACTGTCAGTGAATCCAGATTTTCTTTCTGTTTCTTCGGACGTTTACGGTGACCGTGCGCAGTGCAGAAAACACCGGCTCGCAAGCCCCCATCTTTTTCCCTCCATCGCTGGAAAGCATTAAAAAGTATCCATCCTCGGGGATTTTTCTCTCCTCTGCCGTTTGCGTCGAGAGCACGTGTGCATGTGAGCAATGTGATAAAACGAAGAGGAACTCTCAGAACGAAATGCCACGTGAAGGTGGACACATATCTTTTACGTTAAGATGCTATCTATCAGTACAAGGAGCGAGTGGATGGCCATCGATTTTCATCGGCAGCTACGGACAATCTTGGGATTTTATCTTGTTACGGTTTCGTAACGCTGGAACGTCGATCGAGTATTATTAATTCCTAGATACGTTATACTGTTGTTTATACGTTGTTTTTTTTTCTTTGGTTTTAAGAAAGATACAAGTATTTTTACACGAAGCAATCTGAACAAACCCCACTAGATTTTTATCTGCAACCAGTAGAGCGTGGCCTGGATTGAAAACTTTAAATCAATCAACTTTGCCCCAATCAGTTTGGCCACGGTTTTATGCTAGAGCATACGGCAACAGCTACTTGCAGTAGGAAAGGCAATCAACGGGTGGTGGTCGTACAAGATCGTATATGTAATGTAATTTTAAGACGCGAAATAGCGACGCGTTCATCGGCACTGTAAAATTGGCACACGAATTCAGAAAACTGATACTCACCGACGTAACTTATCCATTTGTCCAGTCCATCTTCATTTTCGAGTCTCATCGTGCAGTCGATGCGTGCGAAAGGTGTATGCAACCTGTAAACCACATTATCTTTCATTGAGTCTTACAATACGGCGGTGTATATGATACAATGCCGCGTACTTGTTAAGTATTGATGATTTAAGCATGGAGGGAGCAAAACCATAAGGAATTTAGATAGTTAGCTAGTTTGGCATCGCGAAGAAAAAAGGTCCACGGGTGCAGAATGCTGAACCAGTATCTGGGGTCGCAGAAAGATTCTAACAAATATACATACTTACCTACATAATTATACATATATACGAACGGAAATCATCTCGCGAACGGAAATTGTAAAATATTGACGCATGTGCCATAGGTTGAAAGAAGAAGGCAGATGAAAGGAAACGTTCTTGTTTGGTTCGATATTTTCAGTGCGTTCGGGTGGAGCATTTGTTTTGTTTTAATTTTTTTTGTGCGTTTCACAATGTTTTTTTATCATGAATGAAGACTCATTTAACTCATAAGTTTTTAAACGTTATCAACTGGTCCGAGTTTAAACCTAGATAATTTAGTCAGGTACATCCTACTTCCGTTTTGTTATGAAAAATAATTCAATCCATCATTCTAGTAATCTAGGGAGCGCGGCAAAGATGGAAATTATATACATAATATTTACACTAGGAAAAACTGGTGAAAATATTCGAAACGGTACATTACATCCATTAACGTTCCGCGGTGCATTAGAAACGGGGTGCATGTTTAGAGTTGCATAAGCATACAAGCATACATACATACATACATGCATACACTTATATTACATACGCATACGCATCAACAAGTGAGAAATCAGCATCTTTCATCAAATTAAGTGATATTTTACTGTTGAAGTTGTTAATTGAGAAAAAATAAAATTAAAACTATAATAAAGCAAGGAAGAACGTCAAACACTAACAAGCAGAATGATCCAAAGGATAGGAATCGATACTATTTATTGAACTTTGAGGATTGTTAAGCCGTAACGTTTCCGTTGTAATCGAGTTCCATTGCACTCAATTTAGGAATGCGGGAGAAAGCGAGAGAGAGAGAGAAAGAGAGACGGAGAGAGAGAGAGAGAGAGAGAAAGCAACTATGAAAGCATTTCATCTACAAAACAGTTCGTGTCACAAGTGCATACAAGTGAAACGATAGCCCACCACCACCACGTGCAGGATCTCCCGGGTCAATGGGATGGTCGCTAACATCTCTCCGATTGTTACACTAATGAAAAAAAAAAATCTATGTGGTTTTCAAAATCTCAGCGAATTGTTAAAGGAAATTCTTTCTAAATTCATATGCACAGGACGGCATCAACAGGTAGGCGTCCTGATCACTCTCCCCTCTTACCACCCACCTTGCCATGATGCATTTCCACCACCGCCACCACCACCACCACCAGCAAACAACCTTTTCAGACAGTATTTCCACCAAGAAAACAGGTTTTATCGACCACAAACCAAGCAGCACTTTTAACTAGTAACACTAAGCGATGCAAAACGATATATTTAGCAAACGCACAAGTATGCGGGCCTGGAACACCAGCCGAACTATCATTCCGAATTCAAACGGTATCGCTATTGAATTGAAGATGCCGATCGATGCAACAAAGTTTTGACTTTTCTAAGTGTGATATTTACCTTTACACATTAAACATAGATTATACTAAGCAGATTACTATTATGCTATACACTCCAACTCACCACACACACACACACGCACACACCATACAACCGAAAAACGGCCGCACCAAGAAAGCGGGACGTCTCATCGCCGCCACAAAACAATTAGAAAACAACTGAAAAGTAATACGCAGCAATCGAGGCGCAACAACTCAACCAAAACTCAGTAAACTAAACCAAACAGATTTAACGTACAAAACTAATATCACTGCATGGAATACGACTATGGTTTACTATGAACGAACTTAGTGGAAGAAATAGAAGATAACAAGAAAAGCAAATAGAGAACATAGAACAAGAAGAAAAAAACACTAGCCTAGTCAAACAGCGATGAGTGTATTTTCGCAATGGCGTCAACAACCAAACAAATCAATCTCCAATTATTATATAAATATATACATAAAATATATATAAACATATACATACATAGCTAGTACGTCTATTCGAATTTTTCCTTGTAGCGCTGCACACTCAAGCGCCAGTTCTACCGTGTACTTCTTTACGTGTATAGCCAAACCCAGTGAAACCATAGAGAACCGCTGGACCGTATGGATCTGTTACACACCATCTTCATCTCCTCCGCCCTGAAGGACTCGAGAAAATTTAGGCAGGACCCAGAGATAACAGAAAGTACTTTACATAAATAAGTGTTTGTTAAGTTATCATAGTGAAGAAACACACATGTTAATAGTGTCAAGCAGGGCAGGAGGATAACTGTAAATGATTTCAGGTGTTGTTTTTCTATAGTTCATCGAGTTAGCAAAGCTGGTAAAAGTCTCGTTATTCTTAAGCGTGCAAAATTAAAGCAAAAATGCAAGTTTAAATGAGTTAGGCAGGAGCAGGTGCGAAAGAGAAGCATTCATTCCCCTTTCCTTAAAACACACATACACACACAGAAACTGCACCTAAATAAAATTGCCCAGCCGAAGGACTAACTCAATCGATGGAAAACAAAACCTTAACAGAAAGGCATGTGAAGGAACCGCTGCAACAAAAAAAAAACTTATAGTACATCAATAAGATACAGAGTAAATATGGAAGAAAAATATAAAATGCAATAAACCAAATACGTTCCCTTTATTCATAACCCAATCCAACGAACCATAGCAAAGGAAACGGATTCATGGATCCATCAAGGATGAATATCCTTTGGCATGGACACGCTTAAATCGGCCACGACGTACGCAGCTGCAGCCCACAGGGCAACACATTTGTCTAAATTTTTCGGGTCCTCCACGGCCATCGTATCACCGGCTGAATGGTGGAACCTAGAAGATGAACCACAAGAAAAACTGGTAGCAGACAGAATACTGGGGTGGATTGGAAATAGTCCTTACCAGAAATATTTTTCATTTTTGTTCAAAAGAGAGGCCCCTGGAAAGCCTCGTGTTGTCCAATGGCTTATATCCGGCCCGCCATCGGTCGGTGTTTCGAACTCTGTTGCGTTCAGGGGAGACATCAACCTGCCAGAGCAAAGCATTTATGGTGCATATTTCGGTGCGAAACGGAAGACGGCATCATTAATTACTTTACGATTTCCCGGAAGATGCATTCGGCATCCGCATTGCCGACAAAATCAAGGCCCCGTGGTTCAAACGTGCCGATGTCCGACTCAAAGAAGAAATTGAACTCTTTCGCCTCCTGCGCCTTGTGGGCTTCCTTGTACGCCGCTCCACCGTAGAGTCCTTCCTCCTCACCCGTCCACAGAATGGCCCGGATCGTTCGCCGAGGTCGCAATCCCATCGCTTTGAGATACGCGAGAGCCTTCCATGAGATCAGTGCACCGCCTCCATCGTCCATTGCACCAACACCAACGTCCCAGCTGTCCAAATGGCCCGAAACGACGACGACCGACGTGTTGGTGAACGTTGTGCCCACCAGTTCTCCGATCGTGTTCCTCGAAACTACCGGTTCCATCGGTCTGTCTTCCATCTCCAGGTGGATCTCCATCCGCTCGCCCCGACGGTACTTCCGAAGCAACATCTGTGCGTCCTCGACGGTTATACACGCAACGGGAATCTTTTTCACGTCATCCTGGTAGTGCTGCTGGCCAGTATGAGGTGATCCAATCGAGAACGGTGTGACTGAGCGTACCAAGGCGGCCACGGCACCTTTGCGCGAGGCGACAGATGCGCCCTGGCTTCGATAAACCACCGTGCGCCCGTAGCTCTCCCAGGCCGGCGAAAACACCACAATCTTTCCGCGCACCTGCTCCGCTGGGATGGCTTCGAACTCTTTGAACGATTCTACCGCCAGCACCTCCGCGATGATCCCTCCCCGAGGCGTACCGATGCTGCTGCCCAGCCCGAGCAAGGGCAAACTCTTTCGCAAGGGTTTCACCAACTCTGCGCTTTCGTACCCCCGCACCCAGTGAGGCACGGTCGCATTTTCCGTGTGGACGTTTTCCAAACCATCGGCTTGCATTTTCTGCACGGCATAATCGATGGCCTTCTCCAGCTGCTCACCTCCGGCCACGCGGGCCCCAAATGTATCGACTAGCTCCGCCAGGCCATCCCAGGTCCGCCCGGCAAACTCTCCGTTCACGATCTTATCGATGATCTTATTGACGATGGGTTGGTAACCTCGAATCTCCGCCAGCAGGGCATCCGGCAGCTCGCAGCTTCCATCGTTTTGGCTACTGAACCTGTCTATCCGATTGTCTGCCACCCCAGCAACACTGGGGTTAATCAGTGCTACGGCCAGGCCCAAGAAAAGCACCACCGTCACCATTGTACCCGAGACGCGCCGCGATTGCTATTACACAAAGCGAACGATCCCGCTCACGATCGCACACAAACTAAACGATCTTGAGTAATCAGCCCGCAGCCTGCTTATCGCTTGATACGGCCGGAAAAAAACAAAACAAAATCAACTGATGTTTGTTGACAGCAGCATCTATCACAGGAACAAGAACAAAAAACTACGCAATCGCTGGGAAGAGTTGCGACCCGCGGCGTTTTCGTTTACAACTCCTTCCACCCCCCTCTTTGTCTCTTTCACTCTTTCTCCACACCAGTAGCCCGACAGCAACATCCAATAAATGCATAAGGTGAAGATTCTTCTTGCTCTGGGAAACTCATAGGTTTATTGACCATGTTCTCTTTCAATTCTACTAAAGGAAGAAGAATTTCTTTTCTAATTATTCTTCGGATCCATAGCTTACAATGTCTTTCGGAATGTCGATGGACAAATCCGCAATTACGTATGCCGTAGCTGCCCACAAGGCAGTGCTTTTATCCAAAGCCTTCGGATCTTCCAGCTCGATTGTATCGCCTTCGGTATGGTGATACCTAAAATTATTATTGTGTTTTAATCAGAAAACTATTAACTGAAATCGTTATCTTCAACATACCAAAAGTAGTTTTCGTTCTTATTGCGTAACGAAACTCCTGGGAAACCACGACCAACCCAATTGCCGATGTCAGACCCTACGACTCCATCGGTGTAGGTGAATTGTTCGAAGCCTCGCATGAGCCTATAATGGAGAGAAAAGATAAGATGGTCGTATTTTCAACGCAATTCTTATGCAATATGTTTTCCGTTAATTTTACTTACTTTGAAATTTCTACAAAAATGCAACGAGCCGCTTGGTTGCCGGAAAAATCGAGACCCGTGGGCTCAAACGTTCCAGAGTCGGATTCAAAAAACACATTGAATTCCTCCTTCTCGTCCGCGGCATGCTGTCTCTCGTAAACGCTCACTCCCTCCAGCCCCTGCTCTTCGGCCGTCCAACCAATGGCTCTTATCGTTCGCCTCGGACGCAACCCCATCGCCTTGAGGAAAGCTACTGCCTTCCATGATATCAGCACGCCACCTGCATCATCGGCCGCACCGGTTCCAACGTCCCAACTGTCCATGTGACCAGAAACAACCACCACCGATGTGTTTCGGAACGTCGTGCCTTGCAATTCGCCAATGGTGTTGCGGGAAATCGTTGGCTCAAGATTGACAGCATCCATTTTTAGATGCACTACCATGCGATCACCTCGACGGAACTTTCGCAGGAGAAGCATCGCGTCTTCCACAGTAATTGCAGCTGCCGGAATTCGACGAACATCGGGATCATAACGAAGCGTGCCGGTATGTGGTGTTCCGATCGAAAACGGTGTCATAGAACGCACGAGTACTGCAACAGCTCCCTTTCTCGCAGCGACCGATGCCGATTCGTGCCGGTAGCGGCCGGTCGGACCATAGCCTACCCATGCCGGTGCAAACACCACTATTTTGCCCTGCACTTGCTCTGGAGTAAAGCTTTCGAACTCTTCGAACGATTCAACAGCAATCACTTCCGCCATAAGGCCTTCAGCGGGTGTCCCTACAGCTCTGCCTAATCCGAGCATGGGCAGATTCTTGCGGAAGGGCTCAACCAACTGTGCCCACTCCCGGCCTCTCTCCCAATGCGGTACAAGCGCATCCTCGGTATGCACATTCTCGAGTCCATCGTTGATCATTTCTTGCACAGCATAATCGATCGCATCTTCCAGCTGCTTCGAGCCGGTAATTCGCGGCCCGAAGCGGTCCGTAAAGTCCAACAAGCTTTCATATGTTTTCCCAGCAAACTCTCCCGACACGATACGCTCGAAAATGCTATCCACCACTGGTTGATACCGTTGTATTTCCCTACGAAGGTTCCTAGAAAGTTCGCACTGCTCATCTTGGGCTGCCACGGGACCAAGAGCGGGAAGTACTATCGCGAAAATCGCTATTAACAGAGACACTTGCACACCTCGCATCATGGTTAGTGATTGGAGAGGGACTAACAATGCGTGCTCCGATGGTACTCCGTTTTAAACGAAAAAACGCCGTTATCAGGGTGATCAGAACGGTATATCTATTGAATGGGAACATGACATGCCATTAAGCAATGTAGAGCCCATCACATAAGATAACGCAAAATTTGAATACCCCTCTTCAGTAGAATATGCCCCCGTAAATCCCAAATCTTTCGCTATCATCATCAGCACCACTTCAACCAATCTGGACGATAATGGAATCAATTTCTGTAGCCATTGATGATATGTCCTCGAAATGATGTCAACGAGTTAGTTACAGTATCTTGAATTAGAACATAAATAAGGTTTTATTGCTGCGCTGCCGGTTATGGTGAGAGTTCTCAATCAACTTATTCATGTTCTAAATTCACTTGAACATCTTCACCCCCTCTCGCAATCTCAAATTCCTACTTTCTTCATGGATGTTGAAAACCCTGACGTGTCTCCTAGTCCATTTCCCTTCACTGTAAATAATCATTTTGGATTCAATGGTCTGGACGACCCAAGATGTTGATCGAGCAACATGCTTCTTCTTATTTTACAACTGTATGTACCCATTTTGGTTTCATTTTCTCAGAGTTTTCTTCTTCATCATTTTAAAACCTAGCTTCCAATTAATTAGCACGCTCTCACGCTGTCTACGTTTTTTGAATATTTTACGTATGTCATTCATATCATTCTTCTTTTTATCTGCATCGTTTTTATCCGCTTCTCCTACAGCAGGCACTCCGTTTGGAACAGTAGTAATGCCGAAGAATTTTCGTCCATCTAAAAAGCAAAAAAACGAATAAAATTGCATGTCCAAAATCATGAATCCATGTTTAGTTCGTTACCATCAAAGCGAGTGTCGTCGGGAAGAAAGAAAAAGGTTTCCTTCCAAATACCCTGGTTGGAGTAGTATCCGGACTTTCGTTTTTTCACATTTTCCATCCACGACGTGTCCTGTTCTCGCTCGCAGGAGTTTTTACCACCCTTGTCATCCACATGATCTCCGTCTGCATGATCGGCGATTTCCGGCTCCGGCTCCTCTTCGCTGTCCGATGAATCATATTTAAACTTGGCACCACTTTTAAGAGGCTTCTCTTCCTCAGGTTCATCTTCGACCTCCTTGGCCACTTCCTCATTGACAACTTCCTCGTTTTCGCGATCATCCGCAGGTCTACCAAGCATCGAAAGCAAACTAAACCCTTTATTGTTTTCCTTGATTGAGCTTATCAACTTTTCCGAAACGGAGTAAAACTTTTGCTCGGAAACTTTGAAATCTTCCTCCCGCCGTTCGGCTTTTTTGATCTCGGACATTTCAACTCGCATTTCCGGTTCCTTATTTTTTTCGTTGTATTCTTCCTGTGATGGATCGAAGCGCTGCATTTTTGGAGTCTTTTTACTGCAAAAAGTGAGACATATTATATACTAGATTTGAAAAATTAAAACAATCTTCTAAAGATCGTACCTATTGTCGCGTTTTTCGCCGTCAATTGTTTTCCCCGTCACGTTCGACAGAATTTCCAGTTGCTTCCGTCTTTCCTTATCATTTCTTTTATCATGAGACTTTGGTGCGGCTTTACTCTTGTCGCCGTGGTCGAGAAACCGTGAATCCAAACGGAAACGGTTGTCCGCCTGGTATGTCGTTTGCATTTCATACAGTTTTTGACCCTCCGGTCCAGCCAGTTGATTCCGTACCGCAAAATTACCTTCAAAGCCATCTTCATCTTCTTGCCCATCGAAAAGAGACATCTTCGGTTTGGATGTAGAATCATCCTCATCGTCGCTAAAAGCGATTCTTCGCTTGTTGTTCACCGATTCTCCCGAGAGTGCACTCTTGATGGCGTTTTGCTGTTGCTCGTAGGCAGATTTAATTTTGGTCAACCCTTGCTTTCGCTTCTCATCCGCAATGCGAGCCTGTTCTCCGAGCTTTCTACCCTCCGAACGGCCCTGGCGAGATTTTGAACGATCAATCACTTCCTTCACCACGCCCGTGATGGGAATGATTTTCAATTTGCCATGCTCGATGTGAGTTTCCTGATTCCACTTTCTAACTATATCATCCTGCGGTTTCGAGACCTGTGGCCTTCTAGCAAGGCTTTCGTCGGGCTCGGCTTTGCCAGTGAGATCAGCTTCTGTTTCCTCATCACTTTCAGATTCAGAACTTTCGGAAGAACTGCTTTCATCTTGCTTCTTCAATGTGGGTAACGTGGGCAACGTGGGCGCAGGTTTAGCGGTCTCAGCGACACTTGCAACCTCGACCGGTTTTGTGTACGGATCCAACGACGCAGCGTTTCGTTTTTGCGCCTCTGCTTCCTCTCTTTCACGCTTCAACCGATCTAAAAACGATTCCTTTGCTTTGGAAACGTTCAAATATACACCTTTATATTTCTGCTCCCTAAACTCTTTTATGCCTGTGGAATAAAAAAGCATAATTCACATAAGTGGCTCTTATTCGACAAACCCAATAACTTACATGCTTGCACAGTTTTATCGTCTGCCTGCAACGTAACGAAACCGAACGTATCCACCGAATCATTGAGCGGATTGGGTTTCGTTTTGATTTCTATGGATTCTACCAAACCATAGGCACTAAATTCGACACTTAATTCATCTTCGCTCGTCCCTTTAGGGATATTTCCAATGAAAAGACGATGTGACTTCGACATTTTGGCCAATTACTGAAAATAAACGCTGCTCTGAAGCAACTAGCTACGTTATTACGGCTAATGTTTTGGAAACGCACGTGGGATATGTCTAGTGGTACGAATGTAGGTTCGGACCCACCCAGGCGCCACGATCCCAAACCCAACAATATGGTTCCAATGCTCAACAACCGAATTATTGTGTTGAACTGCACGGTATAATTACTAGACATGTAAAATAATATTTCAGTACGGAAGTCAACCAACTTATACAAATTTTGTATTGCTAGTCACCCGCATTTCACCCAACATTTCAAGTAAGTCCGTTCCTAGAACCCGCTGGTACTCGGACTCCACTACTTCGTTTGTAGACAATTGGTTTGCATACAAGATTATTGCATACAATATAGATTTGTGCCAACGGCATTAGGCCAACCTGTTTTTAAACATTTTGAATCGACCGTTGGAGATAAATAACTGTATTGTAAAATCTACAAAAAATTATCTCATTTGTTTTTTTTTTTAATTTTGGTTGAAATATTGCTATTTGTGAGCATCATTTAGCTTTGGGTCTTAAAATTAACACGTTACTAACCCATTTACAAAAACCATGTATTTAAAACATTTACATACACTACATAAATTAGGCTGCTTTCGACCCCAAATTGTTGGAATTTGTTTGGACCAGGTTTGTAAACATAATCAATAATGGTCACACGTTTTGCTTGTGGTATTTCAACCTTTTGCTTTGGATTCGTTGGGTTCACTACTATTTGATACGTATAAAAAACGAATGAGATAAATCCAACATTAGAAAAAAGGCGATCAATCTGCGTTAGACCCGTCATGACGTCGTAGACCCACAAGTGGTCTATCTTTATTCACAGTGATTTTTAGCTTTTCGTGACTCGATGCCGATGGAAAGGAACAAACGTTTGTGTGGTCAATGGAAAATGCTCTTCCTTTTTCCTCGATGCATCGAGATCAAATGAAACGGCCTTTGCTCCCTTCTGCTGTCCCTCTGGGTGTCCTTCCATCTTTGACGAAGGTTCCTTTAAGCGGTTACCTGAACTGCACCTCTCCGTTGGAAGTCAGCAAAGCAGTAGGCAAAAAGGATATTTAAGGATACCTTCGAGTGCTTTGTCGCTCGCAGCACCATTGCCAAAACAATGATCAATTCCCTGTACGACGCGGGCCGTCCTTCGTTGAAGTGGGTGCTGGGTTGTTTGTCACGGTCGGAGATCTTTGTTTGCGATTTCTATTTCATCCGGACTTCTTGAGCCTCCCGGTTGGTAGGTAAAGACAACTCTCAAGCAGCGCTGCAGGGAACCAATTTTAGAACGTAGATGTTTTATCACATCTCAGAAGCAGATTGTGAATATGGCGATCTGATGAATTTGCAGTGATGCAGAAGCAGTATACAATATCATTTAGATTTAGCCGAAACAACCGGTTTACCCTAAAACCATCAACCACATTACGGCAACGAAATGTGTGCGTCATGCCTTAAAATATGCATTAACATTTAACTATTGCTAAGAGCATATTTTCTCAAGATTTCAACACATTTTTTCTATTTCTTCCATCCATGTATGTAGCCCGGTGGATTCTATGGGTTCTTGGAAACAGGCAAGAAAAGTGAGGCCCTTTAGACCCTCTGGCCCCGCTTATTTATTTCCTCATTCGACGCGGTCCTCTCGCCGAAGACCCTGGGCTCGAGGTTTCAAAAGGCACAATCTATTCATGGGTTTGCCAACGATCATTTTTCGTCCTTTTCTAAGTTTCGTTTGAGATGGAAAAAATGTATATGCGGGTAACAATAGACGACGAGTTTCGGTTAAACATCCTTCAACTCCAGCTATTTGTTGGATGCATACAATTCGAATGAAAGATGCTTTAAAAGTCCATTAGGAACACAAAGCAGCGAATGCTTGGTGTAGGATACCGAATTCTCGACCGGCTGTACACTCTTTTCGCTGGTTATCATCTGTTGTGTGGACCTCATGCAGTGATGGAGAGAGGGAAAAACAGTTTCATAAACCACTCTACGATCGTTGATGGGTGAAGGACTTTGGTTCCACATATACGGCCTGAGGTGTGTTAAAATGGAGCAAGATCGAAAAAAAACATCGAACGAAACGAATGAGCTATATTTGCGAAGAGCCAGTGGAAAACAGCTACGTTTAATGCGTTTTTTTCACTCTTCGCACACATTATCATCGACCCAACAAACGACCAAACCCAAGCGCATTGAACGCAAACGATCCGGACGGTGTGATGATGGACAAACAGAAATTGACAAGCGGGCGTTTAATGAAGTGACAGTCAATTATTTTTCCGTTCTCCGGTAACGCACATGTCTGTTCCGGGCCCTTCGTAAACCGTGCGTCCGGTAGCTGACTTCATTTCCTAAATCCCCAACGGACTCCTTCGGCTCCTCGGGTGAGGCAGGAGTTGGAGATGGTTGTCTTTTTCGGAAATACTTCTTGCTGGCAGCCAACGTAGTTATCTTGATCTAAGATTTCTCTGCATGATGTGCGGCCCGTTTCCATTCTTTCTAGTCCCTTCCTCCTTACCCGTAGCGAAAGCAAAACGCAGCGTACCAGTAGAACAATAATGATGTCTTCATCAAATTCTGACATCATCGGATGGCCCGAAACCAGGACTTTCACACCACACACTTTGGAGATGAGATTGTCCATGAAAATGTACTTTGTTGGAAAAAATCTAAAGACCCGGAATTACGCTTGGTCATAATTTTCTTTTACTCCCTGAAATGAAACCTTTTCACCCGTATGTTGTAGAAAAAGGGCCTTATCGTCCAGCTAAAACCAGCGTTTCTTCGGTGCTTAGAGAATCCTATTTATTTAACATCTGTTTTTAGTTTAATTTCATCCAGCATTGAGCCCAACATTTCCTCCTCTGGAGAAGTTCAAGGATAGAACATTGAAGAATACTGACAAAAACCCAGTTCCCACGGCGAAAAAATCAAGTCTTCTGGCAAGCTGCTTGTTATGCCGCCTTGATTTAATTTACGACAATATGCAGATGTTTCTATTTTTCCCATGTCCTCTTTGCCCCATGTTCTGTTTTTCCTACTTCTTGCGGTACAAATGCGAGTTTTTTGTTCATAGAATTTCCCTCTCTAGTCTTGAAACTTGAAACCCTCGACGACGCGGCCTCCTGCACGGGGTCATGTTCCGTGGGAGTGAGACAAAAGAGCCGATGTGTGAAATCCATGATTTTCCGGTGGTTTTCAATAGTCACCATCGTCCTTTTTCATCGAGTTCAAGTGGTAGAGTAGAGAGTGCCAAGGCACAGACCATGAGTGGTTACTAATTAAGTTTTGATCATTTTCCGACGGCAAATTGTTGCAATGGTATCGTTGTAGGAAACGTTAAAAAGGACCACTTGAAACAGTTTCCCGTTTTGTGTTTTATTCTGCAGGAAGAAAGAAATTTTCAAAAGAAAATTTATGGAACTTAGAAAAGACAATACGCACATTCTCGGTCTTGTAACTTTGCGACGGACATGGATATGTTTGATGAGATTTGTATCCCGAAAATTCTTCGGCGTCGTTATCATGATTGTTTGAAATAAAACAATTCGAACGCACCGTTATTACATCATCAAGCGCAGACCCATATAATCATAAACTATCGACAAATTTCATCGCCGACCCTGCCCCCGGACCCTTACCACCTCCAGATGCACACGACAACCAATTAGAAGCGAGCATTCGGCCCCGACCCTCAAAGGCCTCGAAAGGAAACACATCTGTACCTGCACCCACATGCACCGGAAACTGAGCCTAGGAGTCTCCGATTCAGGCAATTTGGTCGCTGGCTGGCCATCCTCCGGGGATCTTTGACGCCTAGAACGTAGGCATTGGGCTAACGCACATTTTTCATAGCGGTCTGTGTCGATTTTTATTGCCCCTCACCAAGCCGCGGATTGCATGTGGTCAGCGTGGAAGAACTTCAGCAGAGGCCGTCGCGCAGCTTGATGCTCTAAATGTTTAGTCCAAACGGCGGTTCTTGCGTGGGCACAAAGAGGGCTGCTATCGCCGTGTTCATCTCCTCCGAAGTTAATGAGCATCATCTTCCCGTGGAACAACTGTGGAGTTTCGGATAAGCTTCACTCGCAGGCCCTATAACCTACAATTATCCCTTCGTATCCACCGACATGTGCGTGCGTGCGTGCGTGCGTTCGTGCACTGATCATGATGGACACCCCTGACCCTTGCCGACAAAAGCAGAAAGACAGTCCGCAAACAGTGAAACCTTTTAGAGTTTAACCTTTGTAGAATAATTTATTTCTCATCTCTCATAATTATAGACATTTGGACACCAAAAAAAGGGAAAAGGGATAACGAATCGCACGGAAATGTAACTAAAATAATAAAACATGTTTGGTAATCGCTGCTTCCAAGGGCGGGGGCGGAACTTCCGCCTAGGGCTGATGGTGCTGCCGGCCTGCAGCACTCGCCAGCTCGAAGACGGTCTCGTAGTCGTCGTGGAACTTAGTCTTCGTCGCCAAGTTCACCGGTCGCGGCACGGCGAGCGGCACTGGCAGCGCTTCCGGCATCACCGAATGGTGCACGATCAGTGCCCGGAGCGAGCTGAACTCCTTCTGGAAGCCCTTGATCTTGTACCCGTCGCTGGCGGTGCGCACAATGAGGTAGTGTGCGATGCGTGGCCCGGTCGAACCCGGCGGAACGCGCAGGGACAACGCGTAGCAGTCCGGTTGCGTGGTGCTCTTGCGCACCAGGAAGCTGCCGGGCAGCTTGTCCGTCAGCAGACCGAGCGAAAGGTTCCGGGGCAGGTTCTCGTGGTACCAGCACTCGCCGAGCAGCCGCTGGTACTCCCGGGCCCGGTCCAGGTCGCTCTGGATCGAGCCGGTCACCGCGGACGCCTGCTCGCGCTGCAAAACCCGTGTTGCCTCCTCCTTGTCCTCCGCGACGGCGGACTGCAGCAGGTTAAGGGCGATTTTTTTGATCTGGAAATGAAAGAGCAGAACAAATAAGCAACCCAGCCAGAATTGATTCCTTGTCCTTGTCATAGACACTTACAAATGCCGGCTTCTCGACGCATTTCGCCAAATTGACGTCATACTCCAGTTCGCGGTTTTGCTTCTCCAGCAGCGTTTTAATCTCCCGATAGTCGGCTTTCGGCGAGCAAAAAGCTGGCAGTCGGGCGCACTGCCGATTGCTGGCCGTCGCTGCCCTGCCCTCCTGTGGTGAAC
Organism: Anopheles atroparvus; assembly: GCA_914969975.1. NCBI lineage: Eukaryota > Metazoa > Arthropoda > Insecta > Diptera > Culicidae > Anopheles > Anopheles atroparvus. Next base: position 52,677,415 of record CAJZCY010000001.1, read on the forward strand.
CGCCCTGGCTGTTCCGCTTGAGGATACGCTTGATGCATTTGTAGATTCGCGTTTTACAGTTGATCTTTCGTTTGCTGTCGAGGGCGAACTTTCCACCTGGCAGCGACTTGGAAGGCGCCAACTTGAAGTTGGATGGCGTAGTGTGTGAATCGACGCCGGAAAATGGAGCCTTTCCCGACAGCCCTCCGACGATTAGCATCAGGTTGCTGCGGCGCCTTTTCAGTTCCGATGCGTTGCGAGGGGTGTTCACCTGGAAGACAAATAGAAGAAAAAAAAGTTCATGTTTCGATTAGCTAAAGCTCTTGAAACATTCACAGTTAGACCTGGAAGTGGTGTTCCGAAGGGTGAATGCCTGCAAGATCCAATTGCATCTATTGTGCAAAGAAACCGGATTAAATCGACTATCTGGTGGCTGGGAGGAAAGGTTGGGACACTTTGAAACGGAACTGTCACAACAGCAATCAACCCAGGGAGGAAGTTTTCCCCGAACCGGAAGGGGCGTCATTGTGAGAACCGCAAGAAAAGCAGACTGCACACTTTCTATATATTTGCACCACATGGAGGAAGCAGCAAGCTTTCGTACGGTTGCCTTTTCCCTGACTTGCAGCCATCCTATGTCAACGAATCGTCGAAAAGGACAGCTTAGAAAAATAAAACACAAGTCGTGCGTTCGGTTTTTTTTTTCTTCTCCGATTTCTCAACACAACCGTCGACGACGACGACGACTTGAAGTGTTGGCGAAGCAAACAACACTCACAAATATACGTAGCACCGAGGTTTCGGGAAGCGACATGGGCCCTTCGCCCCCTAATGGGGACATTCTATGCCGCTTAGCCGACGCACTCGACGGAATGTTTCAAGACTACAAATTTCGGTGGCCCTCGCTCTCTGCGTTTCGAATTAGAAGAAAGCGTAGAAAGTATCGGCGGGAGGAATTCTTTCCAGCGCCGGCGACGTGAAATGCATATCGAACGAAATTTGATGACGCCTGGGCTGGCGTCTCCGGCCCCGGAACGACGTTGTTCGAATGTTTGTTCAACTAGCGGCGGGATAGGTGTCCCTTCGGCCTCGGTATGCGGGCGGTACGATGTGGTAAATAAATAACATTATTTCCGAGACACTTCTTCTGCGCATCGGTGAATTGTTGTTTCTGGCAAGCTAGCGGAAGCACGGTTGGTGGCGGTGGGTGGAGGGAACTGAGCCCCTTTTGAAAGGTCTTTTGACAGGCTTTTCCGTACCCATTCCACGGCGGGGTGCAGATGTGGACAGAAGACATCATCTAAAAACAAGATCGAACCGAGCCCGGATCGTATCGTATCAAATTCACGCGATTCCATCGGAGTTTCTGCAGGCGTGCCAGCGCGGAATGGTCGCTTTAAGGGAGAGAACTGAAGGCAGGAGGTGGGAAAACTGTTGCAAGACACAAATGGCAAACTGGAGGGATGGCAATGTAGGGATCCCAAATTCGTATCGCATCAAATCAATTCGAAAACGCGTACGATAATTGAAGGAGAATGGACCGGTTCCCTACAATGGCCCTCACTCACGTTCGCTTTCTTCCTTTTCAAGTGCACTCTACGTGCTTCCCCCGAGCAGCTGATGCTTGCCTTCCGTGTGTGTGTGTGTGTGCGTGAAGGTACTTGAACTGGTTGGCAAGCAAACCCTAGCTAGTGGCCCAACGAATCGGGAAATTTGTGTTGAATGGCCCTGCTCCTTGCCATCGGTTGTTATTTCAACAATTTTCGAACCAATTCTCGCCAGCAGCACCGTCCCCCTGGGATACTCAGGTAGATGACACGAGGGGACGGTGGAAGAGGTTGCCACCAGAATAACATCCAAATCCGGCGTGCGAATGGGACGGTCGGAGAGGGTCGATAAGCAGCCAATAATGAGCCCAGGATGAAATGGTGTGTTTCTGAAATTAAATGCATCCGGATGCCGAATGCTGGGAATGTTTGGCGGTGAGTTAATCGAATAGCTCACATAATTAAATGCTGTTTTCACAACATTTCCCTTCCGCCCTGTCCAACTGCATGCCATTATAGCGCCCTTCTTGTTGTGGTCCGTCATCGGTCCGTTTCCTCCTGGCTGATGTGTGCACGCGACATTTCGGGCGTGGACTCTCCCGGGAGAAAACGCTGACAGGCCCTGACCTGCTTTTGAGTGACTGACTGACAGGAGCAAGAACGTCGGCAACAGCAGCAGCCACGCTTTTTTTTTTTAGACGAGCCACGCTGCGACCGAAAACAAGCCATTTTAATTTCGCGTACGCCACACACAGACTTTCCGACAGTTCCGCCATTTGGTCCCAGTGCCGGAAGACTTCCCCGAAAGTGCAATTCGACCATCTTTCGGAAGCGAGAGCAAATTGTATCGAATGTGTGGAACTACAGAGGACCAGCATTCATGCAAAGCAGCTATCGTGGCCCGTTTTGACGAGGAAACCATGTCGGCGCGCCACGTGCCAATGTGATTCGCCATGGAAACGGGCGGTTCCCGGGAGAAATGAACTTCAATTACATTTTCCATCCAATAAGAGGGACGCCTCCCGGAAGTTCCTCTGCCTTCTTGCCACGCCAGTGGGCCGATGAAGGATGTTTCTCCAAAGCGTCACTTTTCTGGCTTCATCATTCGGCCGGCGACGGGGCGTGGAACGATTTTGAACGCTTTCCGCAACCGACCATTGGAAGGCATTAGGCCTTCGTAACAGTCTCGGAAGTCAATTGGGGCGCCTGATTTGTTTATCTTCACAACCGAGACTAATTGGGGCAGCAGGCTTTCAAGATATTCGGTTTGCCGATCCTTTTGCCTTTCCCCCTGTTGCGAATGAGTTCGATTCTGTTTATTTCTGTAAGTGGTGCCGCATTCGGTGTGATTTTCTTTGATCGTAAAATCGCCACGCGCGCGGTATCGAAAGGAAAACGAAGGGAAAATACTCCGGCTTCCTCAAGCAAAAAAAAAACATGCACACACAGACACAGAACCATAATCTTTCGAACGCTGTCTTCTTCGCCGAATTGGCCCCACATCGATCCATGTGGATTGTGTGAAGTGCATTAAATATCATCGTTAAATGTGTTTGATATTTCTACTGCCAGCCGCCATTTGGAGATTTTAAAAATAGTCCCATTTTCCTCCAAAACGCGCCGCCGTGTTTTCCATATCATCCATTGCAATAAAATTCATCCCGGCGCGTCGGGGGACATGGAATGTGTCTTTCATTTTTCCCCCGCTCGTTCGCTCGCGTGTGTGTGTTTGGAATCAACACACATCCGCCAATCGAAGGGCGTTGAAACATTTGTTTCAAGTCAAAAGCATGCCTTTTTCAACCACCACCCCACCAACCCTCATCGGACACTCAGTCAATTAAAGAAAATGCACATGGAAGAATGGATGCACGGGTGGAAGATTGCTAGGGCGTGCGGAGCATGTGCGTTAAGTGGTTATCTTAATTCCTACACCATAAATTCATACACAGTGTCCTCTTCTGGCCCGACTGGCAAGTTTGATCCAAGCTTGGAGAACCGTGCCCAGTTCGTCCGTCCGTCGCTGGCTGAGTTCTGTAGAATGTGGAGCACGCCGGTCTATATGGGCTCGTGGATTGGCCCGTAAAACCAAATCAAATAATTTATTGCATCGTGAAGATAAACCATTTCGTCGACGCCCCGACGCGATCGCGCATCTCATTAGATTGGTGCAGCCCAGATACGGAACGAAACCCGTCTCGAAGGGTCTGGCCTAAGTCTGGCAGCGCTTGAGATTGATAGCGCAAGGGATGCGCTGCCGGTTCCTTGGCCATGGTCAAGCGTTAAGGCGCTGCTGTAAAAAGAAAGTGTCAACGGACAAGTTGAGCTATAAATTAGACACGAACGCATTATCACACCGCGTGCGTGGCTTACACACCGGAAAAAGGGTACCCCCCTCGGGCCATGAGGTGACAACCGCAGTCGAGATAGGGACAAGGTGTGAGGTTTGTCCGTTTTCGTCGGCCTGGGCCAACCGAATGCATTCCCTTTGAGTCCTTTGTCATGTAGGAGAAGATAAGCGGACCTTCTTTTTTTTTTTCGATGCCCTCCTCTCCCATTCTTTTCTACTGCAACGTAAAGCTAATCAACTTGTTCCGACTCCGACTCCAAGGACTCCCTCCTAGCGGTTTGCTGCGGTACCCAGTGTTATCTAAGAATTTTAATTACGCAAAGTCGTAAACTGTCGCCCGGACGCAACCAATAGAACAATTTGTCACGCACACACTACCCCAACCACCGTATCTTTCACCACATCGAACAAGGAAGGAATGACTCATATAACAGCACACAACCACATACACACGCATAAATCGTACCGTTTGATGAGCTAAAGATGACTCCCCGAACTCGAGCGAGATGAGAATGTTTGATTGTAGATGGGTTTGCGCGATAACGACCCGCCCATGGGGTGCTGACCACAAAGCAAGAGAGATTCTGAAGGAATGGTTCCTTCAAAGAATTATTGGGTGAACCTGACTCAGTGCTTTTTTTCGGTTTTTATCGAACTGTTTTTCCTATTAATCCGATCGAATTTGAAAATAAAAAAAAAACATATCAGGCTGAAAGTGGCATCCCCGATCCGACACAGTTCGTGTCGTCCCGATCCCATCGTGGCGGATCCTAGGCTAAAACGACACCTCATCGAATCGAAAAGGACGATCGTAAAATTTTATGGATTATTTCAGCGTTTCGCCCCTCGCCCGTGTACCTGTTCCTTGCCCACCTGAACGACCTCCTAACACAATCACAAAAGGTTTAGGATCGGCCCAAAATCATCCTTTCCCTCAGCATCCCTCATTTCGACGGTGTCGGGGCGAGCAGCTTTAAACGTAGTTGTTGGGATTTTCCGGCCAAGAATGTATCGACATTGTGTCCACTTTTACCACGGCCAACACGTTGCAACCATAAACTATACGTGCTCGGAGATTTGGTGACGCTAATCAGCGTTCCCACCGTTGACCTGGTGCGCATTTATCTGCGAAGAGCCTCAGTCGGATTACAATTCTATCGTCGGGTGATTTCTTTCCTTTCCTCACTCACCGACAACGGCCGAGCAAGAAAAGAAATGCTACGCGTCCTCCGAGACTTAAGTCTCGCGAGGTTTTATTTTGAACGAGGAAGCTACCTTCTTACGAAACTCGAAGGAACCGGTCAGCCAACTCCACGGCAACGTTTAGACTCCATGGGATGGAAACGAAGGTAGGCAGGAATGGTCTAACCCAAGCATACATATGCATGTAAATTGAGGCTCGGTTCCTTGGCATGATGGAATTTAAGGCACTTTTTCCTAGCGGCTTACAACATCCGTCCCGACGGACAACATAGGCTACCGTGATACCCTGAAACCCTTTCACCTGGGTCTTCAACCGGCGAATGTCTTGGCGTGGTGCCGGGTGTGCATGGTGTACGGTGGCTTTACGTAATATTAAACCGCATAGCATGTCACATGCAGCCTCATGTTTCGTTAACCTGGTCGGCTGGCCGGGAAGGTGGTCCGGATATGGCGACAAAGAATGAAAAAGCGTGTGCATGAAAGTCAATTTCTTCCATCCTTTCCACCCTCGGCAGCCGGGTCTGGCGATAGAGAAGCGTTACATTTTTTCTTTAAATTAAATTAGAAGAATATTGTCACGTCGCGCACCGATAAAAGTAGATCCGTGTGGCTGCCGGCATTTTTCCCCGGAAGAACTCGGACTAGTCACGGCAGAGTTCGGCATTTTTCCGTGTAAGGTTGTACCGGAAAGACGGGTGGAAAAGTTTTCACGTACGAACGCACGGCGAAGCTCTTGGCTGGCGGTCCTTCATTACAATTCATCCACCGTACAAATTTGTTTACCGATGCGTGATTTTATCTACATTGAGTTTATTTCTTCACGCGTGGCGTACGTGATGGCCAACGACACTCTTCGGGGCGTGATCGATGGAATTGATTCAATTAACCAGCGCGGAGGATGGCCGGCCATGGTCGAATCGTTGTTGCGGGCTGCCACGGCGATTGGGTTTTATTGGAGGAAACGAATCAAATTCCCATTCGCCTCCTGTTTCCCATCACAGCCAGGGTTAACGAAGGGTAGATCGATGAATATTCCACTGCTCAAGACGTCGTCAATCTGTTCGATGATTTGACACTTTTAGTCCCGCGGGTTTGCTTTTCTAACTCGTGCCGGACTTTATGCTCCGGGCAATGACCAGGCAGAAGCAGACTGGCCAAAGAGCCAAATGAAGGACAAATGGAACAGTCTTTCCAAAAACGATAAATCACATCCAAGAAGCATAATGGGACGAGGACCGTTTGCAGTGTTGTATTTGTTTTTGACCGTTGTGTAACTGGTTTTTCCGAGCACCCGTTTTCTTTTAACCTAGGAAACATTCAGGATCTAAAAATGATGACGCTCATTTTTAATGACTGCTGCAATCAAGCGATATGCATGAGCGGTTATATCCTTTTCTGATGTTTTGTCTCGCTAAGGAGGAAAAGTGCGCCTCCCAAAGCAAACAACCCTCCAATGATGAATGTATAAAGTCAATCTTATTCCTTAAACCCTTTCCCAACTTTACGACGATCCCCTAGCAGTGCGGGAATGACCTTGTACATCAGTATCTTTGCTCATTCCCTAGCACGTTTTTGCATGTTCCTACCATAGAAAAAATGGTCATCGATAGAGCTGAATCGAGTTTCGAAGTTGTCTGATTGATACTAACATCCATCATATTTCTGAAATGATCGCCGACAGCCGAAAGACAATCTTCGCCTTCATTATTAATCAGCAACTTTCTTCCCGGCAGACGGTTGGGTTGATTCATTTATTATTTGCAATGTTTTCTCTAGTGAAATTACGATTCAACGGAGTGTACGCTATTTACTAGAAGCAAGAAATGGATGTTCTTGTCTTTGCTGCTGCAAATTTCCTCCAAAACGAATGGAAACATCTTGCCATACCGTCTAAACTTTTGGCGCTGATCCATTCCGAGAAACAACCAGCATGTATAATTATGAATTTTTAATCCCGTGCACATGCTCTCCTTGTGAACGTTCCCTCCCAGACTTGTAATTGTGTTAATCTCGTCAAGGTAGCCCCTAAGTGGCTTACGACGCAAGTAATGCGGAATTCGCCCGCAATGCACTCACTGCGAGTGAAAGAATTATCAAAAAATCATGCTGCCAAAGAGGTGGACGGAGAAAAAGTCGGCGACCAAAGTGTATCCAGGGGAATGGGAGGGGATTAGAGAGTAGTGGATCTGCCAAGGATAACAATGAAGATACATACGGCGATGGAAGGACTGGAAAAGCTTCTTACATTTTTCATTGCAGCTCCATTCAGCTGATTGTGCAGTCGCTCCCGTCCCGGTGGTGTCGTCAGTGTGGGAGCCGGTGATTTTCCCTCTTTCCTTTCCGCTTTGCTAGGAGGGTCACCGTTTTCGTGCTGACTTTCGCCGGGGAAGGCGGCGTTGTTCAGTTTCTTATATTTCAATCCTCCGAGGCGCAACATCTTCGCGGTAACGTGTGCCGCGGTTGTACCCGAACAATCCGGAGCTGATTTCAATTATAGAAGGACGGTGAAACGGCACAAGAGCACCAGCACACACGGTTCTAATCTCAAACACGGGAGCACATTCACGACAAGCACGAATTATCACAGCAAATGTTGGAATAATGAAGCAAGGTCATCCTCTTTGGCACGCTCAATTGTGTGTCGGTTGTTTTTAGTATGTTTTCATACAAATCGTTCGATTAATTTTTATGCTATCACGTGTTCACCACTTGAGTTTAATTTTAATGCAAGCCGAACGAACAGAGTCACAAATTAACGTTGGGAAAAACACAAATCACCATGATTGAAACGGAAAACTTAATTCGAAACCGTTAACACGTGCACAACACACTCGGCGTGTCCTCGACGAAGGCTCCTTGGAATCTGTCCCGGAGCGGAAAACCCAACCGTACGCATCGAGCAACAAATGGGAACTAACACGAAACGAAAACCGCGGGCGACGCTCATCCTCATCTCGACGACGCAGGCAGAAGCAACACCGTGTACATTACAGTACGTTACGACATTACAGCCGTACCATTGGAGTAATGTAGGGGTTGTAAATATTGATTCACGCACGTTAAAGGAGTGCATTTCGGAATTTGTAATTGTACAACAATTTCCATTCAACCTGCCCACTTGGTATAAAGATTTAAATGTTTCCTAAATTTTACATGGTAGGTTTTTTCGGACCTCACTGTACAAACGATAGACGGCGCATTTTTACAGCTTGGCATAGATACCGGACCCGGTGTGCGCGCTATGCGGCTCGGGTCGGTGGTCGATTTTATGCTGCGTACGACCTTCTCCTTCCCGCGAAGACGGGGATTGGAGAGCAGGGAACGGAACGGTATGTATTCCATGCGAACCCGTACTGGGCCCAAAACTGTACAGGGAGTAGAACCCCGCCGGACGGGCCAACGAAAGCAGGAAAGAAAGACAGAACAGTGTAAGTTGGATTAGCTGTGGGTATGTGAGGAAAGGTGTCACATTTCGTTCGTATCGAATCGTCCTTATTTGGCGGAATTCTACTGACGTGCGATGCGCGTGCGGCACCGATACTTTTGCGCACTTGATTGTTAACATAAAGCAACAATTTCCATCAATGAACCAGTAAGCATTTTTGAGTGAGCACATCATTTGCCAGGATTTTGGTTACTATTTTAAAACCTGTAATACAAAGGCAATTGAACTCCCAATGGAATAGACTTAATTCTTGACAAATCTTCGTCGGCACACTTTTCTTCTTTTCTTTATGCGCCTTAATTTTTTCCTGGTTCTGGTTTCCCTTGGGTTAGGTAGTGAAGTTTGAAAAAAAACTATACCAGCTTTTCCGACAACGTTCTTCTGAAAGTCATTGAGCTGAGGGAATCGGGAACAGATTTTCGGGCTTCTTCAGCCGGTTGTTGCACGTGCACGGATAAGAAAATCAACCCTTCGTGGACTCAGATAACATGGATGCTCACCCGTTACCAGTGGAGGACTCTCCCCTAGGACATCTTTGGGCTCCTGTTGTCCCCTTGTTTTTCCGTCCCTCGTTGTTCGGCGATGCGTTCGGAAAAGTGCTAAGGTGAGTAATCATTTATGTTTATTGTTTATCTTTCGATTCCTATTTAACTTTCCCTTACCCACCCTGCGCTTTGAAAAGGACATGCGTCGCATGGCTCCTGATGGTTCTGATGGCCCTGCCTTCTGAAAAACAGGAAAAAAGAACCGAAACGTTCTCGTACCCGTGCCACCGACGGCAACGTTATGTTTTCTTTTACGCTTAGCGATAAATTTTATTACACCAAACACGTTTGGAAAACATACAGGACGCGTACGCGCGTCTACTGCTTCCATCTCGGCGTCTTGTCCTGCGCCATCTCGTGTTTGTGCCGCCATCCTGGACCCAACGCCAGGGCCAGGCAAGCGGGACGGTTGAATTTAATGCTTCGTTTTCAAAGAGCTACTACACGTTTCCCCAGCCCTTGAAGGCAAACACAATGCTTCCGTAGATTTCCTATCAGCCTCAAACGCCTTATCGCAACGGGGAATTATTATTTTCCCCCAAAAATGCGGCCAAATTCAGAAAACCGACCTGAGCAAAGGCAGGAGCAGCGTGATCTCACTATCAGTGTAAATATAATTTGTTTCTCTTGTTGTTCATTGAACCGTACTTGCCGTGGGTGGAATTCGCTCTCTCCTATGGTGACGACAATGGACGTTCGACAGCTTTGCCGGGGTCCCACAAATGAAGACAAATTCAGCGTCTGAACAATACTTCGAACGCAAGTATTTCAGGAAACTTTAAACATTTAATTTAGATGCGAAACAAAAAACAGATTTCCAATCGTATGGCTCCGATGCTTCACGAAACGTGATACATTCATCTGTAGCTAGCGTTTCTCGGGCAAATGCTCAGATTACAAGCGCAAAAATGATATGCCTTTCCGGGCCTGCCTGGCTTTGGTTCAATCTTCTGATGTTGTCACTGTTGGTCCCTTCGTGGTCAGCACAAACGGTTTCATTTCCACCGTGGCAAGCGTTGCGGAACAATTCTCCACGGAAGCACTTGGTAGTCGCGACCAGCAATTGTCGCGATTCGTAAAAGCATGACAACCGACAATCACCCCATCTCGTCTGCTTCTGCCGCTGTGTCCTTCTTTTTTTTGTCCCATAGGGCTCAGAAAAGGTTATCAAGTGGTCAGCGAAAAGGGAATTTTTTTATATTTCATTTGAGTTTTTTTTTTTGTGAGTTGCATTCCAATGATGGAAAGAAATTCTTGGCCACTTGAGCGGACAACGCTCAGTTAACGATTATGTTGCAAAAGACAACGGTTTAGCATTTCGCACAGAACAACTTCAGGCAGCTAACGGGTTTTACGAGCGGATGTGCTACAAATTTTGACGCGCATTAAAATGGAAAGTGTTCTGCAAACTTGACAAGACTTAAGTTGCGTCGGCTTTATGTGCTGGCCGACTCCAGTCAATTTCGGGTGTGACTCGACTCATTTTACAAAAAAAAAACCTTTTTTAAAGAAATCCATGGATGAAAATACTGCGTCTAATTTATTGAAAAGGCCAAAGTTCAGTTTACCCTAGCCAAAACCGATAATGTCTTCAATACATTTGAACGTCCTTAGATATGGCAAAGGCAAACGAAGCACCATTCGGACAAGCTGTTGAACACATGTTTTCTCTCGAGACGCAATCTCCGAAACCTTTTCACCCCTCGGCCGCAACTATATTCCAGTGCGTCCTATGTAGCATACCGCGCCTAAAGTTTACCGACAGAGACAAAAAGGCGCAAACCCAATAAATCTTAATCCACACCGTGAAGTACCAGCCTTTTAGAACGGGAAAAGCGTCCCCACACGAAAGGGGGAAAAATCATAAACGAACAAAGAAAATTGGGGGAAAACCGCACAGAATGAAAACATTTCACCGCAAAACGAGTTCCGTTTGTGGTCCCGATTCCTTCAAAACTAAGATATTCGTTCTCTTACCAATGACGCAATTGTCTCAATGCCGTTTGATAGTTCCCCTGAAATTTATGAAAAAAGCTAAAATTTGTTTAAAATATTACCAATAAGTTGCATGTTTCAAATTTCGCCCAATCCATCAGTTTAAACAGGTATCTTAATGTTTAAAAAATAATACTTAAAATCCATGAGAGGGACACCCTCGAAAGTGAATCGTCAAGATCAAGAGTATCGGTAGAAAATATAACAATTCCCTTTTTTCTGCATAAGAAATGCTGATGCGTCGCTTTGGCGTTAGATCCCATCCTCGGCTCACACACAGCTGGAAGTTTACAGTCGAATGAAAGTTAAGTAGTGTGTTGTGTCTGCTTGATAATCTCCCAGACCCTCGTTATGCACCTTAAATAAGGATTAAAGTGTTCCTACAATGTCGCTAAGCGGAGCCCATGGCGTGCGGTCGGTCGGGTGACTGTTATTAGGGGATCAGGCTACCATGCACACAATTCAACTCGTGGCTTCGTTACACTCTTTTCGTGTCCGTTTCGAGCCTTGCCGACGTGTCCTCTGCTGTACTCCGACCGAATAGGGCATAAGCAAAATGCCGACCGGAAAGAAGCTAGCATCGTTTTCGGAGACGAGCTTATGAGTAAGGATAGTCGCGGTTTGCCGACAAGTAGAGTGCCTTTTACTAATGCCGCGAGGAGTCAATAGAAATATCCCACGGGGACTTTATTAGAAAAGAAAGCCAACCGTCCTGCCAACAAAAAAAAAAATGTGATGTTATAGCAATTTAACGCGATTTTTGGAAACATAAACTATTTTTTGTCGTGCCGAATTTCTTCAAAAAGTCGCACTATTTGCTAAGCAAAATGCACCACTCGTCTTATGGAATCTTGCGTTTTTTTTTTAAAGCGTGGCGTGGATTTGGCGCTAAACGGTAGCATATGCTGTATATTCATGAACCAATCGGAATGAATCTTCCAAGAGTGATCTATATTAATGAATTCCGTCGAAAGATTCATAGAGACCCATCTCTAGTGCAGAACGGACTTGTGGTCAAGATGCGTATATAAGGTACATTTATCTTGGTTTTGATACAATACGAGTCCGAAAATGTTAAATCTTGTGGTAGGAATTTGTGTTTTTTTCAAGAACGAGTAGGAAAAGACATATTTTACAATTGACTCGGGCTTGAGGGGCTTGATTTGTGGGGCTAGGCGTTTGAAGTGTTTGTCCCATTAACTTAGGATCTACCGTCTCTAGGAACGAATCTGTCCGCGGGTAGGTCCTTCACGGAACTTGCAACCCTAGTAAAATCACAGATGATAGAAAATAAAAACATTGCACGAGGCAGAGTCGCACAGTGTGTAAAAACGTAAAAATGAATTGGATGCACACGGTCGCTAGAGGATTTTGGCTGCAACAAGCTTTACGTCGTATAGGTATAGCTCGCAAAACAGCTTGTATTCTGTACTATGCAGGTGAACGATACTACAATATTATTTCTTTTCAGACAATGCACCGGCGGGAACTTTGAGGTATTACTCAACCAAGCCGGTTCCGGCTGTCGGTGCAAATAAAGCTTCCGCTACGGCTGGCAACGTACCTACGGAGCGCAAATCTATCATTCCTCCCAACTACCGGTATGTCTATCAAGAGTTTCTGCCGGATCCCAAGATCGAGTGGCGTAATTCGGTTCGCGAGAAACTCGAACGCAAAGATATGCTAGAGCGCCGGGCGAACATCGACATCCCTGAATTCTACGTTGGATCCGTTCTTGCGGTTACTTCTTCCGACCAACACGCGGAAAACAAAACGGCTCGATTCGTTGGTATTTGCATTTTGAGGGAAAAGTGCGGGCTACGAGCTCGGTTTATCTTGCGAAACGTAATTGATCATCAGGGTATTGAAATTAGCTACGATCTGTATGATCCCACCCTGCAAAAGATCGAGGTGCTGAGACTGGAAAAGCGGCTCGACGACAACTTGCTCTACCTCCGTGACGCTCTCGACGAGTACAGCACGTTCGATGTTGGCATGGAACCAGAAATACTACCAGAGGGAGCTCCAGTACCAGTGAACGAGTTAAAGGTGGTGCTTAAACCCAGACCATGGTACGCCCGGTGGGAGCGGCATAACTTGCAGGGTGTGGCCAACATCGACGAGCACACGAACGAACGAAGACGGCGTAAAGCAGCCATCGTTGCGACACCATGGGAGCAATACGATCTTATGAAGGAATACCGGCGTAGCATACCGGAAGAGGAGCAAAAGGAGATATTCACCGAAATCTACTCCCAGCTTCACTCACTCGAGCTGACGCGAAAGAAAATGAAGCGTAAGCGCACATTTGTGAAGCCTACCAAGCTAGCTTAGCTTCGTCTTCCTTTTTCCTACCCGTAAAAGCACATCAATGTTCCCTTTATAGAGCTTTGGAAGACGTTCAATAGTTAATAATGTAATAAAACCGATAATGCATCGGAGTACGAAAACTGAAATAATTTTCTTTATTGTTGAGTCGTAAGACTGTAAAACTAATGCCATACTACTTCTTCCAGGGATAACAAAAACATTAATTGTTCCTTTGTGCTGGGCTTATTTCTAAAACTATAAAGATAATGTTCTCTTTTATGAAGCGTTGATATTTACAGTGTGCTTGGCAAATCGAAGAGCCCTTACTTTTACACTTTGTATGCCTAAGCGACAATAGTTAAACTTATTCCCTAGTGTAGACCTTAGCCAGCGAATTGATAGCAGATGCATTTACAGTGCCCAAAAGCACATAGCGTAGAGGACACTAGAAACGCTAGGGATAGCGATATTATCTTATACTTTATATTATTTCTGTATGATGAATTGCCAAAAAAAAAACCAAGAAGAACGTAGGTGACTCTCCCTAATTCGTTATCTGGTGAAGACGAGGCTCAAATGTGAGATTCACCTTCAAATTCAAATTGATTCACCTCGAAGCTCCTACACGCTTACAGAAAGATTTCAATGATTTAAACTTCTTTACCGTGCGCAGCGTCGTTAGATTTCGGAACCAAATTAAAGACGTGCTTTACATACAGTGGATCCATCCAATCGTTCACTCGTGGTCACCTCACTAAACTACCTTAGCTCCGTGTACCGGTGCATCTTTTGAGCTATGTTTCATTAGCTAGTCAGTAGTGCAATATTGATTTCTTTCACCATTTTCACCCGATGCAGCATTTTGCTCAATGCTTCCTTGCTCAGCGGCTGTGTCGAGTACCAAACGGGTGAATCCGGCACACAGGACCGTTCCGGTTGAAGATAGAACACATCGTTTCGGGTTTTCACACTCTCCGGACTGTGAAGGAAAATATCAATAAATCAAGCGTTAATTCAGTCCGAACGATGCATTATGACAAATAGTACCAACAAAATTAGATATTTACCATTTAGAGAGGTAAAACTCGTACAGTTTTACCGGACAACGCAAGGGATTCTCTTCATTTTCCTGTTGCTCATAAACTTTCTTCTTGCGTGAATTGGCAGCTGGAAAAGACAGAAAAGCCACATATTGGTAAGGGTGCAAAATGGGAATGTACCCCATGCCTACTTACCCAGCGACGATTGTGGTGGGTAAAAACGTAACAATACGTTTCTTGACGCTGCCGATTTTGGGCCTTGATGAGGATTTCTCTTCCAATGCTTCATGATATGCGAGAAGCTTAGCTCCATGTGTTCCTCTACCGACTACGAAAAGAGGAAGCGGAAGGAATCGAATGGTTAGGCCAAATGTATCAGTTATTTTATGGACAGGATGGGATAGATGTTGTTCCATATACTTACCACCAGATTAAAATGCTTGGTGTTAAAAAACATCAGCGTGCTCAGTAGGACATGTGGAGAGTGTGCCCCAAGCTGCTTGCACTCCCAAAGATGCTCCTCTTCCACTCTAGTAACGATAAACTCTGAAAGCAAAAACAAAATGGATACACTCCCATCAGTAACTGTCACACAGTAGGCGTTTACTCTTTTATCCGACTTACGAGAATCGTTGTAGAGGACCGAAAACTTTTTGGCCACTTCATCCAAGCAATCCGTGAACCGTTCGTAGTAGGGATCGGTGAATATGTTTTCTACTCTTCCGTTTTCGAACAAATATTGCTGGATGCCTGCAGAAAAAGCGAAAAAGAAGATCCCCGAGGAGGGGTTGTAGAGGTTGGTTTAGAAAATAAGATTAAGGTACACTTTCCACGCTGCGGTTCTTACCGAGCACAAGGTAGTAGATCGTATCCGGTGCGTATTCGGTGCCGTTCGGTTTGCGCACTTCCTTCACAAAGAGACACAGTGAAAAGTTCAGCTCGTCCGCCGTCAGCTGCAGGATGTCCGACTTGAACGGTTTCCGACGAATGCTGCTCTTCTCGATGTCGGCGTTCTTCGTCAGCACCCATTGCTTCCATGCGTTCACGCCAAACGTATACTTGAGACACATGTTGGCATCCGGTTTCTCTACCGGTTCCGGTGCGCGAACCGGTTCGGGCGAGGGTTCGCTCATCTGCTCCCGCTTGATGCGCTTCGTAGCCGTGGGCGTTAGCTGCTGGGTGTTGTTGTTCGCTACCGCGGTGCGTTGGGCCGCCGTCGCCGCCAGGCCCCGCTTCCGACCGCGGGTGACCAGCCCCGGAGAGGACTCTTGCTGACGCTGCTGCTCAAGAATAAGCAGCTGCTGCTGGTGGTGATGCTGTTGCAGATCGCCGTAACCATGGTGCTCCTGTTGCTGCTGCGTGATGGTGTTCGCTTGCATGGCCGACTCGAGATCGACGTGCGTCTCCTCGTAATCGTTGGACGCCATCTTCAACGCCATCTGCACCAGATCCTCGCTGAACGAGGTGTTGTGTTCGATCTCTTGCGCACCGGCGCTTACGTCGGCTGCTCCAAAATGATCATCGCCTGCCGCGTCATCGGAATCGGAGTCACTTTCTTCCTTCTTCTTCTCACCGGCCACCATCTCCGCCATCATGAGCAGCTCCGCCTCGTACGGGTCCGACGGCATCTTGTCCTGGATCTTTTTGATCTCCTTCATAATGCCCGCGGCCGAGTTGCGCGTCGTTGGAACGAACACCGGCACCGGAATGGGCAGCGGGATCGGCACGGGGACGGGCGTTGGCATGGAGTACATGAACATCGGTACCGGCACGTAGATCGGCACGGGGATGGGTATGACGAGCTTCCGTTGCATCCAATCCTCCGTCTGACACTCGACACTGCACTGGATGGGCCGGCAGGAGACACTTCTGGTGACCTGGCTAGGTTTGCACATGGTGCTCGCGTTTGCGACCGGCACCGGTGTCGGCGGAATCGTTACGATTTGTGTGTGCGTTTCCACTATCGGTGGAGGCGGAGGTGGAGGTGCAACTGGCGAAGGAGGTGGAGATGGAGAAGGAGGCGGAGACGGAGCCGGCGGTGACGATGGTGCTGCTGGTTCTGGTTCTGCAGGCGATGGAGCCGAATGGGCAGGCGATTGTGCACGTGCCACGATCGGGCCGCTCGTCGACGGCGGCAGGATGCTGCTGAGCGGAATCGTCCCCGAAGGAGGGATGTTCATCAGCGGCTCCAGCGTGACGCGCAGTTCGGGCCATTTACCTTGCGGAAGGAGGTTGGTTCCGATTGCTTTCGAACGAGTGCCACGACCACCACCACCACCACCACCACCACCACCACCACCCGCAGCTAGAGAATGAACAGAGGATATGACGGGAAAGGTCGCCCCGGCCGAAGCTCCGTTGCTTGGCATCGTGGTTGTTCTCTGCGATCGCTCTCTAGTCCGCGTGGTCAGTGGCGTGTTCGTGGGAATTGGTGAAGACGGCAGACCGAGCTTGCTGTTAATGGGAACGGGGGTACTCATAGTTGTGACCGGCATGGCCGTTGGTTTACGAATTCGTTTTGGCAGTCCCGTCGGTACAGGCATGGTATCTTCCACCTGCGGTTCGGAGCCAATCTGAACGGTTAACGGAGCCTTATTGAACTGACTCTGGAACGACATGACGCACTGGTAAGTGCAAAAGTTACGCAAACTGGCATCGCTCATCGTGAGGTGATACTGGGGCGTTCGAACGAACATACAATGGTCGCAGCGTAGCTCCAGCATCGTTTTCGCGGCCACGGACGCCTCGGCAAGGGCAAGGCAATGCAGCGAGCAAAGCATCACCTTCCCGCCCGCTCGCTGGATCATGTCAAAGTTGTACTTTTTCACCTTGCACCAGTGACACGCGACAATTTGCCGGTGCGAGATAATGTACAGGTTCAGGCACATCTTCGTGCAGAACGGCACGCCGTCGTCCTTGGCGCTGGCCTGGGAGAAAATTGTGTACGCTTCGGCGGACTTGCGCTCGAAATAGTTCCGACACATGCCACATTCGTCCGGGTTGACGTTGTTCACGAACTTGAAGGCGGAGAAGCAAGGAGTGCTGCAGAAGTACTGTTCGCGCCCTTCCAGCTGGACGATGATTTTCGACATCTTCTCGTTGTTGCACACGGCGCACACGTGGCGCTTGTGCTTCAGCGAGGGATTCAGTGCCGACTGGTACTGCTTGTGGCACAACTGGCTGCAAAAATCTTTAAACACGCCCTGCTCTCCCACGCGAGCCACATAGCGCTTGCCGTTGAGTGACACGTCCTTCTGGCAGTACGAGCAGCTGATCAGCTTCTTCTTGTAGTTGTCCAGGCACGGGGCGCTACAGAACTGGCACACCGAGAAGCCGAAGCGCACACAATATTTCCCCATACTCTGCACGGACACATCCATCTTACAGTAGATGCAAACCTCACCGATTCGGTTCTGGTGGGTGCGCAGACATTTGATTCCGCAAAAGTCCATCGTTTCCCACTGCAACCACTGCTCCGAGTTGAGCAGCAACGACTGCAGACACACGAAGCAACGTCGGAGAAAGGATGCCTCGCGGTCCAACCGTGCTGCTTCCGATTGCTCGTAGGAGCGGGCGGTAAACTTTACGACCTCTCCGCCGCTGGCTGCCTCGGGCGTACTGGGGGAGACTTTCGGAAGATTCCTCACCCGCACCGTCGTCCGACGGCGATTCAGTCGGAACAGATCCGGATGTTCGGTCATGAACAAGTTCAAACAGTCGCCGCACACGTGCAGTGCTTCGTCGTCCTGCATGAATCTGTACGCGCAAGTTTTCGTGTCCCCGCACTGGACACACCGTTTGCTCTCCCCCAGCGGAGGCTCTTTTTCCTCAATGACGTACCGCTTCTTGCTCAAGCTGTACTTCTCGCTATTGATGGCGGTAAAATTCTCCACACACTTGGTATCGCAAATATATCGGTAGGAGTTTTCCTCCAGCCGATAGCGGTACTTGCAAACCGTCTGTTCGCCGCAGCGGATGCACTTTTCTTCCGTGCCGAAAATGGGCACGATCGTAACGCGCTGCTGGATCAGTTCGAATTTCCCCGGAAACTCCGTGCGAACGCTTTGCACGCAATCAAACGAACAAATATATTGCACCTCGCCGGCAGCAGTCCCGTCCTTGCTCATGCTGTAGACGCAAGCGGTGGATTCTTTTTTACATTGTGCGCACGTTTCCGAGGCTGCCGGAGTCGATAGTTCGCGGATTTGATTTTCTCTGGCCGGAGATTCGTCGGCCTGAGCGCCCGCCGTTCCGTCGGGCTCGATCTCTTCCACGGCCGTATCGTCGTCCGGCACTTCGATCGTTTCCATGTTGTCGGTTTGGGCATCGCTTTCTCCTCTGTCCCCTTCCTCGGCCGTTGTGCCTTCCTTTTCTCCGGAGACGGAGCCCTTCGGATCACTTCCCTTTTCACCATCCGGTGGCGTGCCTTCATCCTCACGCCTTTCTTCTTCGTTCTGCTCCCTCGCTTCAGTCTCTTGCCGTTCGGCTTCCTTTTCTGCTTCTTTTTCTGCTTCCTCCACCGCAATGGCACGTTCTTTATCCTCTTCGGAAATGGCCCGCTCGTCATCCGGCAAAAGGCATACATTTTCATTCTCTCCCCCCGTTAAATCGTCCACGGTAGCGCTCGATTCTTCCTCCATCGATGGATCGACTGTCGTCGCCGTCGATTCCTTCGGTGGCACGTGCTCTTGCTCCACCGGTGGCGCATCAGCTTCGGTCGCTGTCGTAGTCTGCACGTCCTGTTGCTCTGCGTTTCTGTCATTTCTTTCGCCTTCCTTTTCCGCTTGTGCAGTACTATCAGCACTGTCCGCCTTATCGACTTCTCCACCACCGTCAGTATCTTCCCTATTGGACTCTTCTGGTTGCTGACTTGTTTGCTCTTGATTCGTTTCTCCTTCTTTATCTGCGTTACTTGAGTCCCCTTTCTGTTGGTCATCGCCTTCGTTTTCTCTCTCTTTATGCCCCTCGTCTTCGTTTGTGGCTTGTTTGAGTTGATCAAAAGGATCTTGCACGTTCAATTGATCCATTGAACGATTGTTATCATCGTCCGCCATATCTTCATTCTTCACACGATTTTCATCAATATCAGTCATTTCGATGTCCTGCAAGTGGGAGGACGAATTGCTGTTTTCGTCTACCTGCATCGTGCTTCCGTGCCCTTCCTCACCTTCGGCCTCTTTCGATGGATTTGCTGGACTGGGATCAACCTCCTCCATCTCAGCTTCGACAACATTTGTTTCTTCCGACGGCCCTTCATCCGGGCGGCCTGATTCTAGTTCCTCTTCGGCGCTTTCGTACTTTTCACTTGCCGGTGAATCTACCCTCGCACCCTGCTGTTCAACCTCCGCGCTGCCGGTCGGTTCCTTCCCATGCGGCTCATCATCCGCCGGATTGTCACTCTCCTTTTCGCCGGTCGAGTCTACCTTCGCCTCGGGCGCCTGGTGCAAGTCATCGCTGACTGTTTCGCTTGGTACGTCCGTACCGGATAAATCTGCCGCCCCCGCCGGCTCAGAATTGTTTTCTTCTATGGTATCTTCCTTCTTCTCGTCCGCCACAGGTACCGTTGAATCTTGTTCAGCTGCATTTGGCCCTTCTTCAATCGGTACGTTCTCGACATCCGGAACGGAATTGTCCTCTCCTTCTTTAATCTCTTCCATAATGCAATAATATAGCCCTTATTTGGGTAGTCAATTGTCTTCCCGTTTTATCAGCGGATGTGTTTTCCTAACCCTAACCTAAAACAGTAGATAAATATATCGATCAGAACTGGAATCGCATGTCAAAGAACAGTTGGAACAAGCACACATAATTT
Organism: Anopheles atroparvus; assembly: GCA_914969975.1. Lineage (NCBI taxonomy): Eukaryota > Metazoa > Arthropoda > Insecta > Diptera > Culicidae > Anopheles > Anopheles atroparvus. Next base: position 52,697,641 of record CAJZCY010000001.1, read on the forward strand.
CTTTTTTAAATAACACCTCTTTACACACATTCCACTAAAAAAGGCGCGTGAATAAAAAAAAGCCAAGCCATCCCCTACTCTGCTATGGGAAGAAGAAAAACTCTTCAACCACGTATTCCAAACAGAACACACCGTAAAACTCCCGCGTTTTGCACTGGAACGATGGTGGCATTTGGCAGTTAGTTATAACGTCGACAATTGTGTTGCATATCAGGGATTCCATACAATTCCGATATATAACTACAATACCGTGCATTATCATCACCGGTTCTATGGAACACTTCTGTTCCCACAATCCCCCAGTAAGCCATACATACATTCATGTGCGTCGGTCCACTATTTGCAACAATGCTTAAACTGAAAGGCTTTCACCGGTTTGTTTTTTTGTGTGCGGTACTCAGTCCTTTAAGTTGCGTAAGATAATTGCACTTCCATTATTTTCTGGAACAATTTCAGCGCAAAAATTTTACATACATTTCCAAAGCGTTCGCAAGTCAACGTCAAAAACAAGCGCGCACCATTTTGTCTTGCCTCTCACTCACGCGCCAACTTCGCGTTAGATAGGCAAATCTGGTGCTGCAATACTGACGCACAGCAATTGTGAGCACTGGTTCGTCAGAAACTTCAACAATTCCTATTTATTAACATGTTACTAACGTTCATAATAAATATTTTGCCGCACTTACACCACTTTTGTGTGAATACGTGTTCCTCAACACCCTTTTTTACTCTGCGAGACCACAGCGCTGCCTGTTTCTGTCCAAACCAAGCTTCACAACTACCATTTGGTCTAGCTGATGGGAGTACATTTTCAAGCAAATAATTCCATGGGTACGCGTTCTCAAGACAGCTCCGCGGACAGCTGAACTATATTTTAATTTCAAATCATGCATTTTTGTACTCTTTTACAACTGGCAGAGTTGTTAAATTTAATACATAATTTTAACTGAATGTTTTTTATTGGTTTCTCACTTTCGAAACCTCAAAATGGATGGAAATGTTGTCAGTGAATCTTGGTGGGTACCACAATTGCAATCATCGTCTGCGTCTGCTAGGAGGAACGGAATGATCCGGGTAGGTGCATCATGGGACTGCCAACACTGTCAACGCGAGGAGCAAATGTCGGATGGAAAGAGTACGCGGTTCAAAACGTCGTACACAACATATATAAAACCAAGGATGCCGCGATCCTACTCGAGATCCCCTGCACGTTCGGGAAAATCTGATCGTAAAGAAAAATATACGACGCGTCGTCGTTCTCGATCCAAGTCAAGGGAGTACGACAAGTACCACCGTAAAGAAAGTGGTAAACACCGGCCAAGAGATCGTTCGAAGTCCCGATCAGTTGCTTCACACACCAAAAGTTCGTCCTATCGCAACAGATCTAGGGACCGTAAGTATAAAGAAACCAGCCGGAAGACATCTTCCTCCCGGGATCGATATCGTAGGCGCAAATCGAACGATCGGGATCGCTATCGTTGCACATCCAGCAGCTCCAGTTCGTCGTCGTCTAGCAGTACTAACAGCAGTCGTTCAAGTGATAGCGATAGCAGTTCGCAGTCATTGAAGAAATCGTCCCCGATTAAGTCCACTAAGGAGTCACCGGAAAAGGAATACGTTTTCAAAAGTCTTGAAGATAGTTGCGATGAGCCAGCGGAGAAAGCAACCAAACTACAGAAACTGAATGCGGACGAGTTTATTCCACAAACGTTTGTCTCAAGCAGAAAACCAGCTCCGACATCCAATTCGGCTGTATCCACTAACATTGTGATCGATCTGGAATCTCAAATCATAAAAGTTCCCACGGTTGAGAAACCAGTTACGGACGAAGATCCAATTTTTCATCCAATGGTACGTACATTAAAACAAATAAATCCCGCTCGAACTTCTCCTTACAGACGGTTTGCGCTTTCTTGCCAGTTCTTTCCAGGAGATGAGAGTGAAAGGATGTCCCGCTAGGTGAAAAAGCTGCACAACTTAAGACAAGCTTTGGTGTAAATCAATAAAAGAGTAGAATAAAGAACACTACATCGTAAATTTATTTTAATTACAGCAAACACATCAGTTTTTTTGTTCTAAAATATATCTGAGCCGGTTTTTCTAGCCTGCTTCCATGCTTCGTCCGAAGACAACGATTCCTCCTGCGACGGTTCGATTGGGCTTCCGTCTTCATTCAGTTTTCCACTCTTCCAGTCAGCAATGATTTTTTGAGCATAAACTGCATTAAACAAATCCTGACTGGTGAATTCGGACTGCACCACATCCGGAGCCTTATACGAGACGTAGGGCTTTAACTTGCATCCTTCCAGATTGGGCACGATCAGCTCCGGGATTTTCTCCGGAATTTCGATAAACTTGCCATCGACGGTCACGCCAACATCACGCACCCCCCGTTTGTCGATTGGCATATCAGGGTACTGCTCCGGGTTTGCAGCACGTTGTTGTTTAAAGATTCGCGTACCACGTTTGTTGTAGAGTAGGAATTTACGGAAATTTCTTTTCCCCGCCAGAGAGGCCGTTGTTGAGATACCACGTTTGATTATATGAAACATTTTTCCGGCCACTTCGATCGATTATGCACGGAACGTGATGTTATGTTGTTCTGATTGGAAAAGGAAAACAGAAATCTGACAGTTGCGGTTGATGCGTATGAAAAATAGCGCCTACTGGCAACACGGTCCTGTCCTCGGCCAAAGTGACGCTCCAATTGTTCGTCAGCAGGCGCGTCGGGTTTCGGGTGCATTTTCAAGTGAAATTCTTTCCTCTTCACTTTCTATAATGTCTTTGAACTGATTCAAAGCGTATCGAAATCTGCTGATCTTACTTAACTTACTGTTGTGTAATAGTTTGGAACGATTATTGAAGCAGTTATCAGCATAATTGATGCTCAGCGTGTTGTGAAGTGCAGGTAGAACTGGGCGCGTTGGGAAAAAAAATATGGCGCCTTGGCCAAACGAATCTGCGATGACACTTCAACTCGACTACTGGCCGGACGAGTTAAGTCCCGCTCAAAAAGCTGCCTATGAAAAGGCTGAAAAAGAACACAATGAAGTACGAAACAAGCTGAAAGAGATCGTGGCGGAAACGGGAGGGAAAAACATATTCTCCGGCGAAGTTTTTACGGCCTACCAGGTGCTGGGTCCGGTGCCCGGATTGGAGCAAATTTCGCAACCCATCACTTCGCTGTCACGAAAGAAACCGGCGACGTTACCGCCCCCACTTGTTCTAACTTCCACCCCGCGAAACGCAACTGCATCGACATCGTCTGAACCCTCGACAAGCGGACGACGCAGGGGTCGGCGTGCGGACGACGCGGAACCCGTCGGACCTGTATTAGATTTGGTCGATGATGATGATGACGATGATTATATTCCGCTTTCGAAGCGTAGACAGAAAGAAAAGGATAAATCCGTCACCTCCCCAGTAGGCGCTCGCAAATCGACCACTCCAGAAGTGAAAACAAAGCTGCCGGCTGCCGCAATCGGAACCGCGACCGTGCGCCCTACAGAGGTCAGTGCCATTGGAGGGCTGCAGGTGGGTGTGGAAAAGGACAAGAAGCGTGCCGTCCCCGAACCTAGTGCTGTCGTTGACCTTACGAGCGACGATGGGGCCAAATCGATGCCGGATTCGAGAGAGATTTCTTTCAGTAAGATCCAGGCCAAAACGTTCCCCTCGCTTGTGGTTATCGCGAGACCGTCGCTGCGTGTGCCGGAGAAGGTACCGAACGATCGGAGCGTACTCGACGGAAAGGTGAAGAACGTCCTGGTGTACCAGGCCACGAAGTTCACAGAATGGCTCATTCAGCAGGGGCTCATTAAATCGGACCAATATTGCAAGGTTCACGTCGACCAACCGCTCAAGTTAGGCATGTACTCCGACGTAAACAAGTTTCCCTACTCCGGCGGTTACTTTTGGATCAGCGATTGTTGCCCGCAGCGGTTCACGTCGGTGTTCAGTGGTTCCCTCTTCGAGGGATCGCCCCATCCTCCTTCGGTTATCCTGAAACTTATCTACCACTGGGCTTGCCAGACGAACGTTTCGAACGTGGTGAACTGGGTAAAGGTTGATAATGTGTATCTCAAGGGGCTGTACACGCATTTGCGATCTGCCTGTACTTTGGCCCTGTGTCGTAACTTGGGGCATTTGGGGGGGCCTGGCAAATCGGTGGAGATAGGCGTCATTTCTCTTGGCACGACCACTCAGGTAAGTTTCAGTGTAGTAATGCATATGAAACGTTTTTTAAAGGTTTAATTCTATTTATTTCTTCACAGGATGGTCAACAGCGTCAGGTGAAAGTGGAAGTTCTGGGAGTGCTCGATCAGACCTCAAAATTGCTTCGCCTGCGTGCAGTCGAACCACTGACCGATGGCGATAAAAGCTACAAGAAGCGATTCGCCAAAATTCTGGAACCCCTTAGCGATTGGGTTCACAAGGACAGCATCATTCTGACCGATCTTACCGTCGACAAAGGTACACTCAACACCATGGGCTACCATACGGTGCAGCAAGTGTCCCCGGCTGAAGCCAATATCAGAAACAGCAATGCGAACATCATGGACTACCTTCGCCGCATCGTTCCCCGGATGTTCCAAAACACACTGTCGTTGCTGTCTCGCCAACTGATCCAACAGTTTCTCAACGAGTTGGTATGGCGCGAAATGTACGGAACGAGCCCTCTCACTACGTTCGATAACATAGTCCGGCACCTTTCGGAGCAGGCAAAAATCGAAACCATGGATAGTTTAATTACTCGCCTGAATAAGGTAGACAGATTGGACGAAGACATGCTGCGCAGGCAGGGACTGGCACATTACTCATTTGTTTGTCGTTCCGTCTCGATTGTAGGTGTCTGCTGATCCCTTCAAACACTGGGTAATTGTATCAGATATTCCCAAACCTGCCGCTAAACGGGGACGAAAACCTAAAGACTTTTGTAAGTATAAACGTTTTTGCGAATTCTTGCGTGTTATGCTCCCCTTTTTGTTGGAAGAATCCCTTATTTCCTTATTTGTGGCTTTGTTATCTCGAAAAAAATGGGGTACTTTTAACAGGCACATAACGAAAAGTGAGTCGTGTTAACTGTAATTCTAACTAGCATGAAGACATATTTTATATCAATTTGGTTTACTCTCTGCTCAAACTCGACTCTACTAAGCAAGGTCATATCAACATTCTCACAGCGTGACTCCTAGGTGGGACATTTCTTAGTGAAAAGAAAATTTGCCATGGTCTGGCCACAGATATCATTGCTTCAAAGGATTCGTGTTTTCGACCCGCGAAAAATTACTCACACCAAATATGTGCTGCCCATGTGTCTACAGTATGCTTCGTCTTTTGCATTCAAATTTGATGTTGTATGTAACGCGCTTGATGATTTCTTTACGAAGAACTGAAGAGACACTCTTTTGAAAGGTTTTTGTGTTAAATTGGACATTTTATCCCCATAGACCATAGTGTTATTTTATTTTGTTCCACCTTTGTTAACCTTGGATATGAAACACCCCCACACAAAATATGTTCAATGTTATTTTCGAATTTGTGCCTATGACAAATGAGCAATTTTGAGACTTTTTTCCGCTTATACAGATATAACGTAGACGTATACTATTTAATTACTTCCAGTTCCTTATAGCCGACCATAGAAAATATTTCTCAACATAAATCCATCCTGCATTAGAACGTGGTAGAGCAATATCGGTTTTAAGCAAAGGCTCAAAAGCAAGAAAACAACGGATCCGTTGATCGGAATTTGTGCATCCGTTGATGGACTTCGTTGATCCTTCGATTTGCCTTCATTTGACCCTTTTGTTGCCCCCGTACACTGTTGTGTCGTGCAGTAGGCGTTTTTTTTTCTTCTTCAACTTTTAGTTTACGTTTACGTACTCGCGCTCGTTCAACAATGTTATTTCTAGTCTTCTCCTTCTTCTACCCGCTCACTCACGAATCACTTGTTTTCATTTCTTTTTTTCTTTCAGCATTTTAGAGTAAAGATGAAAAGCCAATTTTTATGTCTGCCTTTTTTGTGCCCTCACCCTTTCGCTTCTCTCTGCTCGCCCCAAACGTTTACATGTATGCTATGGGAAAAAAAGAAATGAATTTACTTTCGGACGGACATCATTCACTGTGTTCCTCCTAACAACCACACACGTGTTACGGCCGCGTTGCCCCGGTTTAACGACTAATGATAGCATGGAAGTTGCAAAAAACAACAACAGCAGTAGAAGGGAGACAGAGGTGGACTCCATGCCCCAGAGCGCTTTTAGAGATCGGAAAGAGTAGTATGAGCGGGCTATAAGACGCGATAGACGTTTATCATTATGAAAATCGAATGGTCGAAGTTTATCGACGGGAGGCATAATATCAATAAAATGAACCGTGATTGCAAGTGCACAATACATTCACAGTGAAATAGTTAGGAGTAAAGAGAAATATTTTCTATGTTCGAAAACGCATCAAATCAAACTGTTCAAACTACTGTTAAACCATTTCCACACTCGTTGCTTCCTCTCTTCCTCGATGGCATTCGTTAGCCGGTTACGTTACCCAATCGACTCCATCCGTCTCTCCGGTGGCGGCGGCTTCGGACGCTTCCCCGGGCAGTAATTCGTACCCTGATCCGCCCAAAAAGAGTCTACTCAAGAAGGCTCAAAGGGAGGCACAGCAGTCCAGCAATCCCCCTACGCCACCGCCGGTACCAGCGGCCACTCCGAGAAAGAAACCCGGCCGGAAGAAGAAAGCGGAGGAGGCGGTAATGCTGGAATCGTACTACTACGGATCGACGGGCGGCAGCGAGCTAAAGGAGTCGGCGCGTCCGTGTGTCGATTTTGAAGTGTGGTGCCCCGAATGCCCGGAACTGACCTTCCGTAGCAACGTGGAGTTGCTGGATCACCTGTTACGCCACGCTCTTGCTCCATCGGTGGAAGACGACGGAAGCCTCATACAGTGCCGCTGTTGTCTGAAGTACTTGGCGAACGAGGAAGAGCTAAATAATCATAGAATTATCGTGCATCCGCTGGTGTCCAGGAACTCATTAGCGTCTAAGGCGTCATTCAGTTGCCTCATCTGCGAGGTAAGCAAAAGGCACAGCACGGAAGCAGAAATTCGACCGCTGTTCTCAACTAACTGACCTTCGCCATTCGCAAATTTCTATTCCAGAATAGCCTCACCAGCGTTTCGGTGCTGGAAGCCCATCTGCAGAGGTGCCACTTTCCGCTGGATATGCCGTACCGATGTGCCGGTTGCGATTACCGCAGCTCGTCCCTGCTGACAACGGTGAACCATTTCTACCAACAGCACAAAAATTCCGCCTTGCTGCAGTGTCCGTTCTGTTTAAAGATGGCATGTGCGTTCCGCAGCCAAGCTTCGGACGATGATACGTCCGAGCCGTTGGTGAAAAATGTACGAATGTTTCTGCGTCACCTGCGCCAGCACACTGACGGTAAAACGTACTCCAAGCGATGCAACAACTGCGCACTAAATTTCACCAGCAAGGGCGCACACAAGATGCACACTATCTTCAACCACAATCCCTGCGATGTGAGCGAGGACCAGGTGCAACTGATTTCGACACCAGTAACGGAGATCACGCCACCGAAGGTAAATGGCGGCGAACTTGTGCGGAGCGGCTTTCCACTACTGAACCGTTGGTGTTCTTTCGTTTCAGAAAAAGGCATGGAGTAATAAGGCATTTTCAATGTATCGCCTCATCAAACCATTCAATAAGCTGGTTTTAAATATGGATCATGGAAGCATGTGCCTCGAGTGTGACAATGATTTCGACGAGTTTAATCATATGATGTGAGTATTGAGATCTGTCGGTCGGTGTAGATATCGAGGTGCATTCGTGAAGGGTGCAACTAACCAATTCCCCTTTGTTGTATTTCAGCGGAGTCGTCCAGTGCCTCAAATGTCCTTATCGGACGGCGTGTTTGCCTGCTGCAGTGAATCACATTGTCCAATGCAAACCACGCAATTCCTCTTCGGTCGACTTTCCGGTGGCCAAGCTGAGCCAGGAGATGCACTGTAACTGTGGTTTCTCCTCCTTCGATGGGTTTGCTCTGGCACGCCATTTGGCCGTTTGCGGTAAAGGGGCGGGTGTTTACCTTTCGGTTGAGGCAGCTGAAGCAAATATGGTCAAACGCAGCATGCTCGATATGCTCGGACTGGTGCGACGCGATGAGGACGAGCCAAGTGGCGTCGCGAAAAGCGATGTGGAGAGTGAGGAGGGAACATCACAGCCCGATGAATCGAAACAAACGGCGGAATCTCGCAGCCTGGTTGAAGATGAACCGATGTCTCAGGATAATTCTCTGGTCGAACAGCAGGAGGAAACTGAGGCAGACCATGAACCGGAGGATGACGAAGGTGCCGCATCCGGCGTTTCGGGCGAAGCCTACGATCCCTCACAATCCCTGTACAACATTGCCAGCGCGGGCGGTGAACAGCAGTTTAACACACAACTTTCACTCGATGATCTTGGGCCACCCTCAGTCCTGCCGGCACAGGACACCGATCGCACACCCCAACTGAAGGACGATTATCAGTCGTTGGCAACACCGCGTGTTCCCGATCAACCCGATTACTAGACGGTTTTGCAAACAACACATGACCCATCTTGCATCAGATGCATGCAAACAGATGCATGCTAGAAGTTTGGTTTCGATTTTTTTGGTGAAAGGTTGCGCAAAAGTATGGGCACAATCTTATCTAGTAGAACAGTGCATTTTCTTATGGAATAAAAAGCTAAGTTAAAGCAGGATTAATAAAAAGGAAGTTCATATATATTATATGGGGTTCGCATAACTTCTTCCAATGTTGTGCGACAACTTTGTATGTGGCAATTATTCACAGGTTACCAGGGCATTCATTATTTCTTCAGGGAAGTGTGTCGTATGTAGAATTAAATTCAATTTCATGTTTAGTCGAATGAAAAAACCCGGACCCATAAAACAAACCCTATCATGGTTCCAAAAGGATTGCATTTGTTTTTGTTGTTGTTGTTGATTTTTATTGCATTCTTAAACAACTAGAAAAGCCTATCTGTCTTCAAACTTCTTGCGCCCATAACCAAGGTTCAAGGTACCCGGGGGTTGAAAAGAATAATCGCAAACGGCTAAATGGAAGCTGGGGTCTGGGTTGATAAAACTTACAGCAATCCTAACCTGCTGGAGAAACTACGGTTTCCGCTTCCTTACTTCCTAAGGCTAGGGTTCATTTTCGCTTTTATCGTTATCGTTATCACCGTCAAAGAACTCATTCTTCGGTTCCACATGCTTGTCTTCGTCGTCCTGGGTCATGCGCACATCCGGATTCGGGTCTTCCGCGTTGGACGCATTCAGTTCCTCCGGCAACGCATCCTCCGGTATGTCGAACATTTGCACACTAGGCGCATGCTGACACATCTTCAGATTATCGTACACGTGCCGCGTGACGGCCTCCAGGTACTGCTTGCTGTTGGCATTGTCCTGTCGACTGGGAATGTCCGGGTGGAGCGTGAAATCCGGCGCGAAAAATTCCAAATAATCGTTCATCGGCAGCTCGTTCGAGATGGTCTCGTCGATGAGGAGGGAAGTTTCGTACGTCCAGCAGCGAGCCACGTTGCGCAGCGTATACCCGCCACCGCCGACGACCAGCGTTGGCACGTTGAGATCTTTCACGAACTTGACGCAGTCGCCGTGGCCTTTGGTGCTCAGCGAGAAGCACCCCAGTCGGTCGCCGGCCAACGAGTCCGCGCCGCACTGCAACACGATCGCGGTCGGTTGATAGAACTCCATCACGGCCGAAATGATCGGTTTGAACACCTGCACGTAGCTCTGATCGTCGATACCCTCCTTCAGGGGCACGTTTACCGAGTAGTAGCGGCCCGATTCGGCCCCCATCTCGTACATATCGCCCGTCCCGGGGAAGAAGTAATTGCCGTACTTGTGGAACGAAACGGTCATCACGCGGTCGGTCAGATAGAATGCTTCCTGCACGCCGTCGCCGTGGTGGACGTCGATATCGATGTACAATACCCGCGGGTGGTACTTGAGCAGCTCCAATATTCCGATGACGATATCGTTCACGTAGCAGAATCCGGACGCTTCGAACTTTTTCGCGTGATGCAAACCCCCGGACCAGTTGATGCAGATGTCGCTGTGGTTGTGGTTTAGCTTTTGAGCTCCTTCCAGCGACGCCCCAGTGTACATGGCGCAGAACTCAAACAAGCCGTCGAAAACGGGACAGTCGTCCCCTACATTGAACACGGAAAGACACTTGGTGTAACCTTGAATGTTTTGCGGCGTAACACGCTGCAGGAACTCGATGTACTCGTCGCTGTGGAACCGGCACATGTCGTGTGCGCTGGCTCTGGGGTGAGAAAGAGATGAAGTGTAACCAAACGAAAGACCCGTTCGCCCTCGGAAGCGACTCGTCATACTTACTTGTACGGTCTGTAAATTTGCATCTTTTTGTGCAGTCCATAATTCATCACCAGGTGATGTATTACCGACAGTCGGTGCGGTTTCATCGGATGGCCCGGCCCGTAATGAAAGTTGCCCACGTCCGGGTTGAAAAAGTAAGCCACTTTTTTAGTTCCCATTGCCTCCGGTGCGGTGCTTAGATGTAAATTAAATCGGATTCCTCCTCGTCGCCGATGTACTGCTTCCAGGCGTAAATGATGAGCAAAAAGAAGACGGCTCCTAGCAGTCGCTTGGTGAGACTAAAGTCTAGTGCATCTAGCTTGCAATCTTCCGGATCGAATTCGGTATCTTCTGCACTTCCCAATTCGCCAATTGTCTCACTGGTATAGCATTCGAGAAGCTCATGGCCTGCCTCGTTTATGGAGTACTCGCTTGGTGAATCTACGGTCGCTGTTATCGTAGCTAGCGTTGCGGTTGCTGCTGAAGCTGCATTTGTTTTCAAGCTAGTATAGCAGTTGGCAAAGCGGGGAGCTGCTGGCAATATGTGAGCTACTAGAAGCGTGCTTTGGCGATGAATATGAGTTTGTGAACGATGCGTTGCTAGTTGCTGGTCGTTCGATTCGAAGCTCATCTGATTCCTTTCCTCTACGGCAGCTTTTTAACCGCTGTGACGAAGAATCGCCACCAGCCCATCCTGAACAATTCGCACAATGTGTCCACAAGCGCGAGCACCTCCTCTACGCCAGTGGAACAGATACGCGGCCACCCTGCACAGGCCCACTACTATCGATCGAATGCGGTCTTTTATGTAACCCCCTCAAATCACGGTGATTCCCTGTGCTGTACTGCTGCACACACTCCGGTCGGTTTGCGCCGCAGCGGTAATTGATTTTTCGGTACGCTATTCGGGGCCACAGCGGCAATCTGTTGCGGATAAAAAATGCACCAAAACCGGACCGACGACATACAGATCTGCGTACACAAAGCAGACAACGCTTTCTCACAGCTAGTGTTGGGTAATGAGCAAAAGAGGAACCTACCTCGCTCTGCTCACCTTACTGAGCAGGCTCATGCTCAGCTTGCTTCAAAACTAGGTACCTCTTTAGTGAGCGTAACACTCACCTCTGCTCACCTTTGATCAATGCTCATCTCTGCTCAGTCCTCAACGCTGCTCAATCCTCATCGCTGCTCAATCCTTACCTCTGATCAAATGCCAGTTGTCTCCTCTTTGCTTTGCTTCATTGTTCGGAAGCGTTCGTTCGACGCTTGGTCGTGACGTACAGAATTCTCCCGAAGCCATATTCGTAATTTGTTCCGCGGAAATTTTGGGTGCCTGTCTTTCTTCGTTTTGGAACAGCTGGACGCACAACCTTAAGCGTGCGCGTGTTTGGAATATTTTTAAATGTGTTTGCTTGTCACTTTGAATTATCTCTTTGAACTGAGGATTGAGCAGCGTTGTGGATCGAGCAGCGCTTAGCAGAGGTGAGCATCCCAAGGAAGCGACCACGCCGGTTTTCGCTAGAATTGTTGCCGAGTGAATGTCGACATTCATTTCACAAAATTATTCTTCCTTTTCAAACGAATGGGGATTGAGCTCGGCTGGCGCGACCCGATCCGAAAAAAATGGGAGAGCCGACCCCGGCTCGGGTCTGGCTCTTCTCTTCCATTCCTTCACTACTCTCCCACCTTCCTCTCCCCTCTCTCTATTTCTTTGTGTCATGAGTGTGTCGGTCAACTCGCTCGGCCATAGAGCTCTTATAGATATGTGTGTTCTTTAACGGTATAAGAGTCGGCCTGCCGGGCTGCATCGGTAGGCGCTGCGTGTTGAAGAAATCGTAAGTCCGCTGCACAGAGCGTGCTGCGTTCTCTCCGATGTCCAGTCGTGCGGGGATAGAAAAAAGATCCCCTACCCTAGCATGTCAGTTCTCGCCCGCACGCCGGCGGTGACGGTCGTGGGTCGGCTGTTCTATGCATGGCATGCGTGTGAGAATTTGCGCACCGCTTGGTGAGTGTGTGCGCGCGGGTATTGGGCGTAGCGAGGGTCGTGTCGGGAAAGCAAGCACGACACGATGCGTGTCGGGAAGCCGAAGCTGGATCATTCGCAATTTTTGGAGATGGCTTCGTAATTTTTGGGGAATGGCTCGCATCTTCTTTTGCCGATGCCCATATATGGGGTTACGAGCGCGCCGCTCGATTCGAATTGCACTGCTCGGCTCGAGACGGGACGGCCGACCGCGGTCGACTCCGGATCGGCGCAGTCGGTGAAACAGCCCATGTACCCCGGGGCACGCGTCAGAGTGAGATGCATACAAATCAAACTCCGATTTTCTTGGTTGGGATTGAGCAGAGATGAGCATTGAGCAGAGGTGAACGCTTCCTTACTAAAGACGTACCCCTCGCTCACTCCTCACCTTAGTGTGCTGAGTGCAGCGCACTGCTCACCCAAAAGAGCAAAATTACACAACACTACTCACAGCGCATTTCAGAGCTGTCATGTTTCCTGCGGGCGTCCAACTCTGATGGCATATTGTATGATGTTTATACAATCAGATTCGGAACTTTTCTGTTTCTTGTAATGTTGCCTTCGGTTCATCTAAAGTTTATAATTACAGTTTACGTGCTTTGAAACCGTACCTGCTAGAGTGCGTACTCAAAATAAACGGGCTTATGCTAATGTTTCCGTTTTTCATGGATCGTTTTTATATGGGAATAGATCTATTCGAGTACCTCGAGGCATTAAACGCTAAAATTTATATTGATTCTCATTTCCCTTGGCAACCCCAAATAAATTAAATCCAACATTCGTCAACGAAAAGCAGCTTCCGGTTCAGTAATATTTGAAATATGTTCAAACAAACCACATTTTGTTATAAATCCTTATTTACAATAGGATAGCATTCTGTATTTGTTCCGATAAATATGCATAAGCTTACACAAACAAAATACAATGGCATATCCATCCATAAGCTTTCTTTTAAGTGTATCAAGCTGGATAGAGACCCACCCGCTTTCTATATTCCTTTTGTTTTGCACATTGCATTATCTATAATATGTGTATCTGATAATCTCCATCTCTATTTTCCTATCTTCCTATCTACTGCGTTTTTAATTCAAATATTGTCATCTTACCTCAATTGTACCGATACGTTTCGCTACTAACACTTCCCCCCATATTCTATCGCATATAGAACTAGGCTAATTTTCAAACTGTATTGAAATCCTTCAGGAGTAACAAAATTCCAGCCGTTTTACGCGGTAACTTAACAGAGAACGAACCACTGCGCTGGGCCTACTTCTCGGTTTTGAAATTTTGTTCCAGAGTTATGTGCGCTTCTATTCACACAGTCACACTACCTCTCGCCCAATTCGTTTTGGAAGATTTAATCAGGTAGCTCTATACTGACGATCGGTACAACCGGTTTCAAGTGATCGCTTTTTTTAGTAAGTGCCTTCTTGCTCTTCTTGTCATACTTCTCGAATTCTTCCAGCTGCAAGTTGGTGCTGTCCAGTGGCACTGTTTGGCCACTTTCCGTGTGATATGATATGTTGCCATACTCCTGCAGACATGGAAGAACCCCTAGCAGGAATTGACTAAAGTTTTTACGTATGCCGAACCACCCTGCGGGAAGAGACACAAGTATGCATTATTTAGTGACGAGTCGGACACACGAAACGGGTTTCGAGAATACTCACATTTGTTGCCGCCTTTCGCATTGAAGCTGAGGAGAATCAACGTGAACAAGGCAACCAGCAGTGGGCCAGCCACGGCTATAAACGGCCAGTCGAGATCCTCATCCAGCTTGTCGGCTAGCAACACTTGAAATACGAGCACCGGAATCACTGTGGCGCAGTTCCCGATGGCTGAATAGAAAGCGGATTTCTTCTGCTGCGCCGAGACCTCCGGTGTGCGTAGCAAAATTACGCTAAATATAATGCTGTACAGAACGGCCACCAAGCTGAGGCACAACACTATCCAAAGCGGTACGAACACAACTTCCCAACTCCACGACACGAGTCCGTCCAGCTTGAGTGGTAGGAAAACAAACTGCAATGCGTTGACGGCACAAAACAGTTCCAGCTCGAAGGAGCGATCATGTTTAACGGCCCACACGCAAGCCCCTACACTGGCCGCACTGCCAAATATCAGGGGAATAAACACGAGCACCCAAAGATGCCGCCCGGAGGTAAGGCGGTCGCATGCCAGCAGTTCAAACATCAGCAGAATGAGGTGCAGTGAAAGCGATATCAGCATCGCCTTGAAATGTGAATACGAATCGCCTTCGACCCTAGCAACCAGAAGAAAAAAGTTAATCGAGAAATAGTTTGTACAATTTCATTTTCAAGGACACACCTGTCCGTTTTTTTACCTGTAGTGAGGAAAGCGACACCACACGATGGCTCCTACGATAGCACCGAGTGTGGCAATTGATTTCCATATCCAAAGTGGCACAAAAACGACCCAGTATGGCCAATCTATAACATGGGAGAATTAGACTTGATCAGTGAAGTCCCGGAGTTGAGTAGGAACACTGGCACCATACTCACCAATGTAGTCGTCCAACCGAAGGCAGAATAATATCGTGAATGTGAACAAACAGCAATGAACCACAAATTTACTGCGTAATGAATAGAGAGAGAAAAAATGGTTGAAGTAACAGACATGTAGTTTTTATAATATTTATAAAACAAACTAAAAATAGCTTCGGTCCGATGTTGTTGGTAGAATACGAGATCTGTTTGTTGTTTGGTGCAGTCTGATGCATACCTAGGATTGAAATCCTGAAATAAGGATTGCAGATTCATATTGCTCTTGTGGCTTAAACGTTGTCTAGCATTTCGCCACGGCCATCGCGATTGCGAAAATAGAAATTAACAACCAAAAGAAACTATCTAACCAGCTGGGTAATAACAAAATTGTTTCGATTACACTTCCCACTACACCGTGCACCAGCACTCTTTCTTTACTTTTATGACTTTTTGCAGTGTCGATCGAGAGGTCCGATTAGCACCCAACAGGTTCACAGAGTTCCCTGGACGAAATCGGAACAGTGAACCTAGCAACAGAAAATTGGGCTTGAAGTCCGTAACTTTATTTTTTTTTGGCAAACCTGATGAACGGTTTCAGATTAAAGTACAAATAAAGATCATTCAGATGCATTTTTTTACACAGAGAACCTGTCGCTGCATGTTACTAGAATGAACATCTGCAGTTCTTTGGAATCATTCGTTGTTCCTATACACCTAGATCCAGGTCCAGTTTCTCATCTCTATAGCACAAACAACACCAACTATGTTTTGCTTTTGTCAGATTTTAATGTTGTTTTCACGCTGGCCGCCGCTACTAACAATATTCGTTAGCGCGGCATTGAAAGGGTTGTGCTGGGGTTTTATGCTTGTCCGGTGTGTATTACAAAAAGAGTTAACCGGTATCCTTGTTAGAAGTCTCAGTTGATCTTCCAGTGCTATTAACGTGCCATAAAAATGGCAAATCGAACAGTGAAGGATGCGAAAAACGTGCACGGCACCAACCCACAGTATTTGATTGAAAAAATCATACGGTCCCGCATCTACGACTCAAAGTACTGGAAGGAGCAGTGCTTCGCGTTAACGGCCGAGCTTCTGGTTGATAAGGCGATGGAATTGCGATTCGTTGGCGGTGTGTTCGGGGGCAACATTAAGCCAACACCCTTCCTCTGCCTCACGCTTAAGATGCTGCAGATTCAACCCGAAAAAGACATCGTGGTGGAATTCATTAAAAATGAAGAATTTAAGTACGTTCGCGCGCTAGGCGCCTTTTACCTGCGACTTACCGGATCCTCGCTCGATTGCTACAAATATCTCGAGCCACTGTACAACGACAATCGGAAGTTGAGGAAACAGAATCGTATGGGTGCCTACGAACTGATTCACATGGACGAATTCATCGACGAGCTGCTGCGGGAAGAACGCGTCTGCGACATTATACTACCGCGAATCCAAAAACGGCACGTGCTGGAGGAAAACAATGAGCTGGAACCGAAGGTGTCCGCCTTGGAAGACGATCTGGACGAGGAGATGCCCAGCGAGGACGAAGCAGCCGAAGAAGTACCATCACCACCACCGATCAAGGAGAAAAAGCTCGATGTGGTTAAAATTAAAGGTAATCGGAGGCTTTTTGCTTATGTTGCAACCTTCCTCATACATTTCTTTCTATCAATTTTATCAGGAGGCAGCAAGCGAACTGAGCGATCTGTTTCGCGAGAACGCCAACCGGAACGGCATCGGGTTCATGACGTAACCAATTATCGCGACAGGGAGCACGATCGAGAAAAAGAACGAGATCGGGACCGTGATCGTGAACGTGAACGGGAACGCGACCGTGACCGGGAACGATCCGACCGGGACCGCTACAGGGAAGCAGCACCTGACCGACGGGGGGATAGACGAGAGTGAGTAAACAACACCATCCAACATTGCGCTGTACAAAAAAAAAGTTTTTATTTGTCAATTCCCTCCAGGCCGTACGCAGATCGAGATCGCTTCAAAGAGCGGGACGCTCGCGAACGGGAACGTGATCGACACCGACGCCACGAGCGCCAGGAAGAACGCGAACGAGACAGGCGCCGTGACCGCGATCGAGGCGAGCGGGACCGGGAATACGACGACCGTTCACGAGGCTATGATCGGGATCGAAGGAGGCGATGAGAAATCTCTCCATGCGTGGAAAACTTTCACATTTGTGTGTGTGTGGGTAGAACATTGAAAAAATACATAATTTCTTCCTTAAAACATACTTCCCGTCGCCTGGCTTTATTTGGCCATGTTAACGAACGTCCTTTTGTTGGCCTCTCGCTTCTTCCGGCGACGATCACGCTGCGATCGCAGCTTCGTTGCATCGCGGAACAGCACGCAACCGTCGTTCTCTTCCAGCTCCCGCTGCAGCATCTGTGAGGCGTGAAAGTTCGTACCGATCATGTCACGCAGTTCACCGATCGCTTCCTGTAGTGTGCGGATGATCTTCTGTATCACCGGCAGTAGCACCTGATTGTTAACGATCGGTTTTTGGTGCACGCGGAACAGAAACAGAACCACCTTGCAGATGAGCTCCGTTTGATCCTTGCGGGTGGTGGTAAGCTGCGGTATCCGTTCCAGCAGCTCGCAGACGGCACTGAAGGGAAGCAGCAGGAGGGATTCCTCTAGGTCGCTTGCTCGAACGCGCGCCAGCACGGTCAGCAGAAACTCGTCGGTGTTGGTGACCGAGTAGGCAAACATCAGCGGAGGCAGGGCTCCCTTACCGCCTTCCTCTTCGTACTGTTTGCTCACCTCCAAGCATTCGAGAATGCTTTCCGCACCCTTCTCGGAGCCGATTGTTTTCTTCGAGGGAAGCCGTAGACCGGGCAACCCTGCGACGGCGGAATCCTCCCCCGTGGCGAGGGCCGCATTTTCAAGCTCCTCGCGTTCCTCTTCCTGTACGTCCTGCAGCACGAGCGGTTCATCGGTGCGATGGAAAAGACGCAGGGTTCGGTCGGAGCCACAGCTGACGACGAACTTGCCGTTCGGACTGACGGCCAACGCGTGCGCTTCGCCTAGGTGGCTTGGAAGTGTGACAATCTTCTGGAAATTGTCCGCGTCCCATTGCTTCAGCTTTCCGTCCTTGCTGCAGGAGAAGAACATGTGCGTCTGGGGGATGAACTGGAGGGCCGTCACGGTATTGTCGTGCGCCAACAGCGACCGATGGCAGTCGCCAAAGTCCATGCCCCAGATCTTGATCGTTCGATCTGCCGACCCCGTGACGATGAGATTCGAATCGTACGAAATGTCCATCGTCAGCACCGGCAGTTTGTGGCCGTACAGAGAGAGGTAGAATTTGAGGCTGTCCAGAAAGAAAATCTTCACCGTCGTGTCGAGCAAAGCGACGGCTAGGTACTTCCCGTTTGGCGATATCCGCACGCAAAGAACCGTTTCCTCCAGCTTGAGCGTGTTTTTGTGCAGCAGCGAAAGCACTTTCACTTCCGGCCGGTCCGAGCTGGCGATCAGCTCGAAGGACCAGAATTTTACCGTCATATCACCCCCTCCGGTCACGCAACCGTGCATGTCCGGTGTCAGCACTATGCTCCAGATCTCTTTCTCGTGCGCCTCGATCCGCTCTAGGACTTCCCCGGCGACAATGTCGACGATCAGCAGCTGGCCACCCTTGAGGCCTACGAGAACGTGTCGATCGCCAGGCACGAAACAAGTACTCACAACGTATCCGTCCGTTTCGATGGTTCGTAGTACGGTCTGGGACGAACGATTCCAGAGTTTGAGCGACTCTGCACTACCTGAAGCAATGGCAAGACTGTCCGAGCTGAACGAAACGCTTCGAGCCTCGGACGAGTGACCCTGCTTGTGAATGGAGTAAATTGGCATGGGTTCCGCCTTTTTCACGTTCATATCCAGCGAGAACAATTCGACAAAATTCTTCAAAAAAGTACAACAGATGCGCAGTTCGCTTTGGCTTCCAAGAAGCAGATCGAACGATTTGACCTTGTCCGGCGTAGGGATCGACGAAAGACGCCTAATTTCATCCGTCAAGGAAAGCTGCCTTATGTCCGCATCCTTCTGAGAGTCCGTCGTTTCAGTGGATTTCTTGGTGTTGAGTTTTTTCAACCGTTTCGTCAGCTTCTGAACCGCTTCGTCCAGCGGGGTAAAGTAGAAAAGTTCAATCTGTTTGTCCGTCCCATTGCACCCAAGAACCTGTCCATTCGCATCGGACACCAGATTTATGGTACGGCCGTGGCCAGCACGCTGAATGCTTCCTATGGCCGTACACCGGAATGGGCTTACGGTGCTTTCGTCTTCAGGCAATTGCTCTTCGGTCGCTTGGATTGGTTTCGATTCGTCCAGGTTGGGCGCGATCCTGTACACCGACAGCTGCGTATCGGCACTGCCACACACGAGGAAGTCATCGTTGCGCATTAGCACAATTCCCCACACTTCCGTCCGGTGGTCAACGATGGTTTTGAAGCAGCACTGCGTTTCTACGTTCCAGAACTTTATTTGGGTGTCTTTCGAGCTGGAAACGATCACATCTGGATACCGCTGCATGAAACACACCTGAGTGACCGGGGCCGTGTGTCCAGTGAGCCGGCACCGGCCCGTTTGGGCCACGACATCCAATACAACTACATCGTTGTCCAGCCCGCCAGAAACGAGCTTTAATCCGAGTAGATCGAAATTTAACGCACTCACCGCCGAACGGTGCGCGGCAAAACTGCACACCGATTGTTTGCTTTCGAAACTGAACATCTCCACGACCCCGTCGGCGAAGCCCACAGCAAGATGCTTGTGATCTGGACTAGCTCGCAGGAACGTGACTTCCTGCTTGTCACGGGAAAATTCTGCCACCTTGTCACCGACTCTGCCAACATAAAAGAGAATAGTTCAGCATAAAACCCTTTACATCCTTTACCAATCAACTCACCTCATGTTCCACACGAGAACCTTTTCAGCCGCGGCCACCACAACATACCGACCGTCGATGTTGTTGACCGAGATGAAGGAAATGTTTGCTCTGCTACTTGCTATGATATTAAAACTCGATACCGGCCTGTACGCCAGATACTGCTTCGTCAAACCCATTCTTTAGTTGCTTACGATTTCAGCAACCGCAACCTGCACTCGATCCCGAAACAATCAAAAGGCTCACCGACCGAATTCGTGCGTAAAACACGCTGCACGTTGTTATTTGCCGGAGATTTTTGACCACCATGTGTTTTTAAAACATTGACAATTTACATTTCTCCCGTTCGTGGTTCGATGGGTTTATACACGGATGCTGAAAGATCGAACCACGAACCGCGAAAGAGCGAGAAAAAAATAGCCTTCGCGCAAACGATTCGTTTACAAAAAAAAAACGCGTTTTTAAACCGGTTCGAGGAGACGCGGTACATACATTGCCAATTTGGAACACCGCGGTTCTTTTCGGCGGCGATCGATAAAACATCAGTGACTATTGAATCGCCATTTAGGTTAGGGCCAAAAGGTTTACGAATGGTTTGGATTTGCGGATGGCATTCGATACCTTGGAAGAAGTGTTGATTGTTTGAGACAAGATTTTCGTTTCCACACTTCACAACAAAATCCACACTTGTCTAGTTGTATTTCGAGATTGAATTCACTCAACATTGGAAAGACATAAGAATAATTAAAACATGAGCTATAACTATTATGATACGGCCAATCATGCAAGCGGAAAAATTAATCCGATATGTTGCAATAAAATATTCAAAGCTTTTACTATTTGACGAATACTACTTACGCTAGCGTACCAGTAAATGTTATTAAACTTTATTCTACCCGGAACGAAGGGTTACAAAAACATTAAATTCGAGATTATTGATGCAATAAACGAATGACTTGCTGGTAGTGCAAGGGGCCCTTTACAGCTCCGTGTGCTGGGAAGGAAACTTCTTCAGTACCGCGTGATACAGGTTGTAAAACGCGTAAACGGACACGGAGAGAATGACGATCAGGGCGCCGCCGAATGCTACACTTAAAAAGTTGCCATCAATTATGCCACTGCAGTTCGTGGATCGGCCGTGTGGATTCCATAATTCCGAGCCACTGCTAGTGCTGTTCTGCCGTTCGGCAATCAATCGTTTCATTGTGTTCAATCGTTCACGTAACACTTCCACCGATTCCGTAGAAAGGTCATCTGTAAAGAAATACGTTGGCTATCAAAATGCTGCGTAGTATGAATGCACTTCCACAAACTACCATCGCGGATGCTGCTTTTGGAATTGCTGGATTTTGGTGATGACATCTTTCGGTTTAAACTACTTCCCACTGCGTACTTTCTCTAGTTACTCGATTGCAACACCCTCGAGTGTTTTATATTTCTCGGGAATGGTCGATGCCTTGTGTTAATCTACTGTCTAATATGAAGCTGTGAAGCAACTAGAAAACAAGGAAATTATCGATTTTGTGCCTTCTTTTTACTCACAACTTGACAATTGGATGTAGTCTGATCTGCGCTGAATCTGTATCGGACGCTGGAATGCTCTCTAGTTCGCATGTCCTTTCCCGCTGCCAAAACGTATCGCACGAGACAACGTGATGCTGTGAAAGCTGTCAAATGAGTTTTTCCTTGCTATCCTTGTATTTGAAATGCTTGATGTAAATAGATGGCTCAATTTTAACGAAATGATATTGCACCCGAAATTTCCACTTTCTGTTTTCCTGTGTACATTTAATATTAGAACAGTAAGAACCTTTCCAATTTCTCATTATTACGTTACAAATTCCTACAGAGCAGAATCAAGTTATCTTTCTTTCAAAAATTCCGACTTTCCGCAAAGCCGTAAAAAGTCAGACTCAAATGATGCATCTTGTGGAAAATGTCTGCTTTATTAATGCTTATAATGTGCATATAAAAAAAACCTATCCAAAATCATCGCCGATCGGCCCAATTTGCGAGGTTGTGCCAGAAGGATGAGTTATATAACGTTTATTGTTCGCAAAAGTACATTTACTCAGATCTATGAACCAACCAACCAGATTTAGAATGCAAATTTTTAGGCATGGTGTAGTACTAAATACCTATCACTCCCAGGGGGCACATTGTTTCTTTGGCCAATGTTGCGAAATGTCTCTTTCATTTGTTAAACTTTTCTCATATCTATTAAGCAGACCAAACTTGACCCCTTCTACATTTCTATCTCTCTCTCGCACACCATTATCATAATTCTATCTTCATACATTAGTTGCTAGCATATACAAGGATAAAAATACACAATACCTTCGCGTTTCTCCATTCAGCATATTGCTTTCTCATTTTGCACACGCGTGTGTGTCACAGTGATGGGTTGCTTAACGTATTATCACCAGTTTATTAGCATAATATAGCGAGATGGGTAGCAAAACGCCAAACGTATTGAGCTGACGACAAACCACCGATCTAGTATTCATGGCCAACAGAACGTTTTTTGTGCTCCATCCGAAACTTGATAGATATCTACGCGTTGCTCTCAAATCACAGCGTCGCCTCTTCCAAATACAAATATCTCCACAATTCGATTCGTGATCGAGGTCACATGATTGCTCCAACAAAGAACCAGCTTCAGTCCAATCGTCGTCGTTTGCAGAGTGAGTGCATGCTAGACGGACGGACAAACTCGGAGATCATATAATCCCCGTCCGTAATGGTTGTATGTGAAGTTCGATCTACCCGATGTTACGAGCTTAACTGCTTCCACCGAGTGAAGCCGGCATTTGTAGTAAATTCGAAGGCACATACTCGATATAGTTGGCCGGAAATTGTCCCCTCCGTCCATTGATTTCTCCATACAGCCACTCCGGTGTGATTTGATACAACACTGTTACCAGATCATTCTCCTAAACAAACAAAACACCTTTCATTATTAACCATTTTATGGCGCACGATAACCTACAGTTTACACGCCGAAGCCAACAGCAGATCCCCATCATTACGGGTCAAAGAACTCAACTCACCATAATCGTAAGGTCGTCCGCTGTTTCCGCTGTAAATTGGTACAATGCACGCACCTTCTGCGTGCCAGCTTTCGCCGTTGACTCTGATTCATCCTGTTGTTGCGGCTGCTCGGTCGAAAGGGGGACTTTAACTTCGACATAGTTTACGGGGAACATTCCTTCAAGGCCTCGACGGTCACGACCCATATACCATTCCTCGTTTAATCGACTCAGAAGATAAATCTTCTCATTCGTCTTCGGAAGATAAAAAGGAAAACACCAAACAGAGATTAAGTTAGGTAAATAAAAAAAAAAACAAAAACAAACTGCGAATCACAACATCATCACACGCCCGGCCAAGGTCGTAACTAGGAGGTAACCGGTTCGAGGGAAAACAAATCTATTATTAAAAGAAAAATCAACCGTCACCAGTGGTGCGTCTTCCGCGTAGACCATTGGCTGTGACAGGCCGGCGGGATGTGTGGGGCGGGAGATAGGCACAAGCAAAAGAATGATACAAAATCTGTTTACCTTAAAACTAAGATCCTCCATCGTTTCACCCTCGAAGTCGTACAGCGCGATCCCGTATGGTTCCTCACTGTAAGTATCGAATGAAGGAGGTGGCGGCGGTGGGACACATGGCATTGGAAGGGACGGCAGCGATTCAAACAGGGATGCGTCTGGTACGATACGGTTGTCGTCCACTCCATGCTGCAAAGACCCGGTGGCCGCTGCTGCGTTTGGTTTGGGCGCCAAGAATGGTGCTGACAATGTGCTGTTGCCACGTGAGCTTGCCAAAGCGGACACCGAATGAGACGGGGTTGATTTTTGACTTCCCGACCCACCACCACTTCCCGGTGGCTTGATGATCGTCGGCATCGATACGGTGGGCACCTTGGATAGGACGGTGCGCCCGTTGCACAGGGGATCGATAAAGTCCGATTTCTGCAGCTTACTGTTTACCAGGGGCGTGCGGATCTGTGCCGCTGACGATGAGAGTGGAAGCGGTGCGTAAATGCCCGGTGGCGGTGCTGAAGGGGCCCTTCTAGCGTTTGACGTGGAACCAACGTCGAAAGGATCCGTTGTTTGTTGGTCCACCCACGGTATACACGAACCAACCCGATTGCTGGTCACGAAATCATCCTCAAAGCCACTCTCCGCCTGCGACATGTTGCCATTGTTCGGAGACGAGTAATTGGAATCGGAGCTGAAACTGTCCACGCTAATGCAATCACTGCAGGACTTTTGCGTGAACGTGGGCGAGCTCGGTGGAGAATCGAAGCTGATCAACTCAGCCGTTGCTACGTTGATCGCCGTCGAGCCGTTGCTATGGGGCGCTTGGCCTGCGTTCAGATGATGCTGCAGTGGTTTGCTTTTCGCCGACGAGATCGGAGCGGGCGGTGGAAGTAATTTTACCGCCACACCACCTGCGCTGGTTTTCAGTAACGACGGGGTGCTGCCTCCGGTCGATTTACCACCATTTGTTGCCGACCCGTTGGAAGTGCGTTTCTGACCAAACAGACTCGATAGAATATTGATCGATTGCGGTTGACCGGGTTTCTTCAGCGGAGCGGCTTGCGTGGCCGGGAGTTTTGGGGGCGTCGGCCTCGGTGGCGGCGGTTTTTTCGCCTTACAATTGTGATGCTGCTGTTGCTGCTGAGTGAATGGTGGATTGTTTCTGGTAAGTGTTCGATCCGAAGAACCTTCGCTGCCAGTGCCTGAATCGAAGGTACAAAAATCCCAATCCGTCGTCGGAGTGTACCGCGAGGGGGGAGCTGCGCTCCGCTGTGGCGGTGGGGGTGCTGGCCTCGACGGAATAGTCATATTTCTGTGGAAAAGAAAATTTTATTATGAGTTTTTTTTCTTCATAATATTCTATTGTTTCTTTCAGTATTTTTTGTTGTCCTTCGTTCGCTATTTTCACACTGTATCGGTAGGCCTTAGTTGATGTGATTAAGAAATAAGGATATTGCGACGCAAATTTGACTACCGTATAAGATTGCTCTAATAGTGACTTTTAAACGCCGAACGAGAGAAGGCGTAGGTCACCACGTACATTTTCACCTTTTTTCTTGGCCGCTCGTTATGGTGACTGTAGCCATAAGAAATAGCCGCGAGTATGTCACACATTTTTAATATTCACTTCTAGTACTAACACACCAGATTCACTCTCTCGACAATGCACTTCAGCAGTGCAAGTATGTTATTGTTCGAAATTTTCTTACAGCTTCGCAGTACTTGAAAAAACACTTTCTTATTGCTAGTTTCTGGTTTGAAAACTAACACACGTCCCTGTGTTCAAAGGTACGATTCTCACGATCGCGAAAAGGTCCGCTTATGTGCGCCGTTCGAATGCTACTATCGGGTAAAATACGTTTTTCACAGAATTTAAATTCTTGATTTATATAGAATTCTCTCTCGCTCAAAAAACACTTGCCCGGTGAGCGGAGGGGTTAACACCCATAATAATCCTGTGCTCGGTAGGGCACGAAATACACACTCCCGCTGTGCCAATCGGGATATTTTTAATTATAGCCACCAACAACACACCCAACACAAGCAAGTGACCGTTCGGTAAACAAATTGTCCTGCGCCAGAAGGGAAACACGCTTTTCGGTTTGGTGTCAGCAACACGAGAGACGAGACGTCGACAGGGTGATGCAGCAGCGCACTGGGAAATTCAATCAATATCACAGGGGACAGAGCAGATGGTCTTTGGCCGGTCGAATCTTTTTGGTCAAAACACGGACGACACGCGTTTTTACTTTCCTCTCCCGTCGGTGTCTGAAGTGGCGCCCTTCTGCCAATATCATAGTGTGATGTCTACTGCGTAGCAAAATTGGCTTCGTTATTCAAAGGGAAAAAATAGCGGTCTTAATTTTTATAAAACTCAACCATCAGTCTTCTTCATCTCCATTAGTTTTATTTAAAATATAGGCAGCCAGAGCACAATATTTCGCGGTAAACTGTTATCGCGATAACAAGATCTATCGTCGACACTGAAGTACAGATCCACAAGACTGGAATGAGTCATCAGCAGGCAATGAAGTCATTTCATGTAGCTCCTAATTTTGCCTTCATATCATTGTGGCGAAAGTTTCACCTTACAACGGACGTATCCCCACCCCATGGTAGTGTTTAGCACTAGAGAGAGATTTTGATATCTTTTGTAACTTGACTAGAAGGAGATCTTTTTTGTGTATCCGGTTCCAACCATGCCAACGTCTTGTTAAAGGTTGAAAAGATAGCATAAGTGAACATATAGCCATTGTTTTGAGCCCTTAGATTGAGCTGCTTACGGCACAATCTTGCCATTTTTGAGATCATCGATCGTGTCGTATACGGTCAACGTTGATTTGTGCGTGGATTACGTGTTTAATGCTTTAAACGGCGCGTTGTTACGTGAAGCTGTGCCTTGGCTTTGCCTTGCCACACTATATGTGCGTCCATTAGTTTGAGGCTCGTTTCTCTCAAACATCGTAAATATGCGCAAAGCGGATAGGTTTGGACTATGCTGTGGGAATAAGCATCACCTGCCGTTACATCGTTCCTATAGTGTCTCCCTTTGGCGCTGGATCCAATACCTGTTTTTTCTGATGGTGAATGAACGGACAACACATCTTGTCCCGTGTTATCATGTTATGCACGCAAAACCACTGTTTCAAGGCCTGTAGAACTTCCCCGCTTTATGAGTTTTATTACATGATAAACAATAAAAAATATGACCAAAATAAACAGCGCATAATTAGATTGAATGGCTTTGTATTACTACATTCTCCAATAGGCGGTTTAGTTCATCTAGTCTTGTGACTTATATAAAAGGGGTTTTCCAGTTAACGAAATCCAGTGACGGCGATGTAAGTTGATATACGTCGAAACCACACAACCCACAAGCAATGGAGGCGCCAACTTGGTGATAACAAATCTACGCGTTTATGTTGGGTTCTAGTTTTACAAATACGCCTGCTGCGAATGATAAAACGGAAGAAATGACGATGGTTCAAACGCCTACTTCTACAGTCAGGAAGGAAATACTTCCTGTCGCGAATGATAATGTTTAAGCGGGATGTTTTGCTCCACGTATCCAACACGAAAGCCGCATTTTTGATCGTAAAACAATTGCCATCCGACAAGCTTTGGATTTTCTAAAAGGTGGTTTGGTTTATTCACAGCTAATTAGTATAGTTTTAGGGATTTTGGAGAACCGACTATCTCCTCGATATCGATATTGTGTGTAAGACAATTGAATTTGTGGTACGGCCTTTTCCCATGATGTTTAGAGCGCGCGCGTTCAAGCATTTTTTCCATTCCCAGAGAAAAAAATTAATTCCAATCTTGAAAGCAGGCGGCACAGCAAATTGACGATGCGTTGAGAAAAGTACCAAGCGTTGCTCTCGTTTTTAACTGATGTATGATAACCTCAAGGTATCAGATGTATGCAAAACATGTCAGCCAATGCCAGCGCGAATTTTACCCAGATTCCGTAGGGCTCGTCCCCTTGTTCGCATCCCCTCTGCGAGGCTATGGCTATGTATCACGGGTGGATGGCTATGGACAAAAGCGCATAAACATTGATCATTTCAATTGAGATGTGAAAAGGTGCGCTGCACATAGCTGAACCAGAGGCCGGCAAAGGCGCACACTCGTTCACTTCAGGCCATAGGTAATGCCGGATACCGTATTGAATTGTTTGTTGAAGCTGCATAGATTTGTACAGCTGAGAAACATCTGAACCATGTGCCCTTGGCGATTATGTGATTTTTTGAAAATGCAGAATACCCTATATCTTTAGCCTATCATTTCCGGCGTGGCCTATAGTTTTTCCACATGGAGAACTTACTAAATGTAATCGCA
The DNA here is from genome assembly GCA_914969975.1 of Anopheles atroparvus. Taxonomy (NCBI): domain Eukaryota; kingdom Metazoa; phylum Arthropoda; class Insecta; order Diptera; family Culicidae; genus Anopheles; species Anopheles atroparvus. Next base: position 52,725,345 of record CAJZCY010000001.1, read on the forward strand.
AGCCATGCACGCGTCAACTTGCATCGGAACACGTGCGACACTTGATACTTCCTTTTATTCGCAGGTCCACGATTCAATAAAGAGCTTGTGCGAGGACTTAAAGACCTTCGTGGCGAGTAGCTTGGATGAGGAAATCCGCAAGGAGCCCAGCCGTGTGTATAACGTACACAAAAACACACTGCTAATCATGTTCGGTGTCAGTAACCTTGAAGTCAAGTTCGACTTCCTCGCTGAACGTTAATATTGTACGATGTTGTAGATTACTACTTTCCGACAACTCGATCTTGCCGCGGTCGTCTTTAGACACCACTGTACATATACCATTACAAAACGGGGGCAAGAATGGCGGACGTAATTTTCACTGTTGTTCGTGAGACCTATTCCTTTCACTAGCTAGTAAAGGCTGGTCAACATGTGTACGACATCAAGGGCTTAAAAGGCATTCCTTCCTTTTATCATGCGCTTCGAGTACCTACCTACTCATGGGATGGACGTTTACGAAACAATAATACACTGCAGCGTAATTCTGGTGTCTACGGCCAATGGGTATGCCCACGGAGAACGGTGTTAACTATTCCTTCCTTCCGACTTGACTCGCTTGCCCAGCAAACGCAAAAGATCAATACACCCCGCACACGCAAAACATATTCTTAAAGCCAGCACCAATGAAAGAGGTTAACGAAAAGAATTTTCGCGACAACTGCTTCACTGCTACGTCTGACACACCATTTTCTGTGAACAATGAAATCCAACTGTTACTTCTCTTCTGCTGATTTGTTAATTACGCACACATGCTCACTCAAGGAAACTTTGTTTGAAAAGGTGGTTGTGCTATAAAATGTCAATCGAGTGACAGTTGGAAAACGTCTAGGGGCATGACGGGGACAGAGGCAATAAAATTTTGTTTGGAAATAGGTTTAGTTTATTAATGTTAACGAATCATCCCGTTACCTTACAAGAGTTATTGGTACGAAATAATAAGAGGATCTTGTTTATATTTTATTCCATACTAACGTTTTCAATATAACATTTGACATCGTTTTACTCTTGATTGTCAAATGCATCATGCGATTTAACCTGTTTTATTAGAGGCCTTTGGTTAACAGTGCCAGTAATCCGAATTGGCCAACAAACCGTCACTAAATAGATCTCCTCTGGTCAAAACAAGATTACGTTATTTCTCCATTAATAAATAATTCATCACTATAAAAAAGAAAAAAACTTGGGCCCAGATTGATCCGACGACACGTTCACAACATGACTGCGGAATGGTACGTTGCTTTCTTTCGTTGCGGATTGTTCTATGTGCGTAACTTTTACGGCTTCTTGGTGTTTTAGGATTTGCGTTGCCCGATTACAGGACGAGTGTCGTCGTTATCTCGACCGGTTCAAAGTTTTTGACCATCCCCTGAAGCAGTCCACGATAACGGTATGAATTTGCCTCGGACTCCTGCGCCGAAAAGGCACAATTTTTTAGCTCGTTTGATTTGATTGATAATCATGCGTTGTGGTAGGTTCTGGAAAGTCGCGGTACTCGGGGCAAAGCTATGGTCGCCGCAAATGGCAGCGCACCCAACAGTATCAACGCGACCGCGATGGCAGCCGCTACACTGTCCCTCGACCCGCTTAGTATTGCATTCGATGGGTCGGACCCGTTGAGCCAGTTTGCCAAACAACAGGAGGCATCGCTCGGGAAGGATCCACTGTCACGAATGGCCGCCGAAATGGAAGCTACGCTGCCGATTGGGAAAACCACGACCACCACATTAACCCCCGGGACTAGCAAATCACGAGAGCCGTCAAATTTACTTGAACTGGATCTCATCGAACCGTGGGCTGCCCGCCGAGGGGCCATTCTGAACAGATACACAACTTCCGAGAAGCTATCGATCGTCACGAGCTTCTTAACGGGGGGCGAAACCATTAAACCACAAACGACAATGTCGGAGAAAGTCAAATATCGATTAGAACAACTGGATGACTTCGAAGACGGTTCCGTGCGGCAGATGCTGGACCTGTCCCAGCAGGAGTACGTGATCAAGATCGAACAGCTGAACCACGAACTGGTTCAGGCGTGGAACCAGGATCAGCGCGTGAAAGCGCTCAAGATTGCGATCCAGTGCTCCAAGCTGCTGTCGGACACGTCCGTCATCCAGTTCTACCCGTCGAAGTTTGTCCTCATCACCGACATTCTCGACATTTTCGGCCGGCTCGTGTACGAACGGTTGCGTACGAAAGCCGAGTACGTGCACCCGGGCACGCGGGAAGTGACGGCACTGCCGGAAAATTTCACCCCCGAAATGGTGCCAGAGTCGGCGAAGGAAACGTGCCAGAACTGGTTCTACAAAATAGCCTCCATCCGTGAGCTCCTCCCACGGTTGTACGTGGAAATCGCAATATTGCGTTGCTACAGCTTTCTGGCCAGAGACGAATTCGATCAGGCACTGCGCCGGCTGTCGAAGATGATTCGTGGGATTGGCGATCCACTGGTGGCCATTTATGCCCGGTGCTACCTGTGCCGCGTTGGGATGGGACTGACGCTGGACAGGACCTACATCCGGGAGAACCTGGACGATGTTCTAACGGTGTATCACACGATTTTCAATGGAGGCATTCGGTCAGAAATCGCGCGCCATCGCATCACGCTGAGTGGGTACATTTCCCTCTACCTGCCGGCACTCGACTGGATCCTGCAAGGGGTGGCCATCATGACAACGGACGTCCAGCTGGACGCTATTCTGCAGCGTTGCGCGGAGAAGAAAAACCCTGCCCTTTTGCTGCAGTCAATTATGCAATCGTTTCGCTCCGATTTCATCGCCTCCCGTGCGTCCCAGCTGGTGCAGATCCTGTCCTCCATTTCGGTCGAGGGGCTATCCCGGGGCCAGCTGTTCCGACTCCTGGGCAGCATCATCAGTCACACGCCACCACCCGTCGATCAGCGCGCTAGTGTGCTCGCAAGTGCCTGGGCAACGATCAGCGCCATGGGAAACGTTGAAGAGTACATCCAGTGTGCGGAAATGTGGGCCCAGTACACGAGTCAGCATTTCGCGGTATGTGAGGGGATTTTTCTTTTCTTTTTCTCGTAACGAAGTTTGATCAACGTGCAATCTCTCTTTGTAACAGTTAAAAGAAATAGATTCATTAATGGGAGACATACTGCAGCACACGTCCCCGAATCGGGTTTACGAACAACACTACCACGAACTGCAGGTTATAGTGGACAAGATAGTCTCCAACACCAATGACATCAACGGCATTCTGGCACTGGTGAGTGGATAGCGGATTCTGCTCTTTCGCCATTCCGTGTCCATTTATTTAACCGGGGTAAACTGTTTATTGCAGGACCATTTTCTTCCCTTGCTTGATCTGTTTCAAAAAGAATCCATCAAGCTCGAGGTGTGTAAAAACATTCTCACGAGCTACCGGAACGCATCGGCCAGTGATACGACAATTATAAACGATCCGGTCGTCACGAATGCTCTCATGTACATCAGTCGGGTGTTAAATGACTCTGTGAAGTAAGAAAGGGCAATGGGAGGGAGAAGGTGTTTATGTGTTTTTACTATATATCTCTTTCTCGATTCTAGTGCACTTACCGGCGAGGACGAGCGAAGGCAAATTAGCTCCCTCATATGCCACTTCATCCGGAAGGTAGACTTTGGGCGAGATTTTGAGCAGCAGCTTGCGTTTTACGTAGAGGCGCGTTCCGTGCTTTCCAATCTTGATTTGGCACTGTCCACCCTCATTCAGTCCGTCAACCGGCTGGCCACAAGCACGCGGCGCATCATCAAGGGGCAGCACACGCCAAAGACCGCCGCCTTTGTGAAGGCGTGCGCGGCCTACTGCTTTATCACGATTCCGTCCATCATTGATGTGCGGACGCGAATGGAATTGTACCTGCAGTCGGGACAGGTGGCCCTGCTGAACGTGTGCCTGCAGCAGGCGGACTCGTGCTTCGAGGCAGCCCTCAATCTCATCCCGGAAGTACCCCGCACGGTGCAAATCGAAGGGAAACCGCAATCGTCCGAAAGCTTCCTTAAGGCCTATGTGGTAAATTTCCTCTCCACGCTCGTTATCGTGCCGGTAGGTTTGAGAAACGGATTCCGAAGGGAGTTAAATATGCTAACCGTTCACGCGCATTCTCTTCCACAGGACAATCCAACGCAGGGTGTGCTCTATCTGTTGCGCCTGCTGCTTGAAGTTGTGCCAAAGTATCCGTTCGAGCCCTGCTCAAACACACTGTCCAGCATCTACCTGCACGTGCTCGACTTTCTCTCCGTCGCCGCGCAGGAAGTCTATCCGTATCACATCGTGAATGTGATTTCCAACGACGAACTGTACGGCTCGGATCCCAAATTTATCGCAGAAGTAAACGAGCTCTGCTGCGACGTTTGCGACAAGCTGTTGCAGCAATTGAAGGAGCTACTCGACTCGAACGCACTCCGGGCGCAGTCACAGCTGGCGCTCGATCTGTTCGTGAAAATAATCACCGGTGCCGATTTGACCGTGGAGAAAATGTTCACGCTCACGTACAACCTGTGGAATCTCGCCGTAAAGAACCGGAACGTACTCGATCCGCAGCAATTGGTGAGTTTTTGTTCGTTGTTTATTTTGAATTTTCGTCTTCCTGTCTAGCCGATAAGCCATCGTGTTCCGTACGACAGGCTTCTAGATTTTGCAAATTTTGTTGTGACACTGATTTTGTCTGGCGATACAGGAAGAGCACAGTCAGATGACGTAAATGTCGAAAGGCTACAATCAGAGTAGGTACACCTCTAAGTAGGCAGAAAAGTGCAAATGCTTAACCCGGCCTAGGAGGTTATTTTCCAGGTCGTTTAATAGAAGAAGAAGAAGAATACAGGAGTAAAGTTCAAATTTCTATTCCGGTCGAACAATCCCTCCAGAAGGTTCGCCTTGCCTTTTCTTATCACGTAGCACATTCTACTTGGAAGTAAAAAACCATTACCCTTGACTAATGGTTTTTATTTCTTACTTAGTTTCGCAGATAATTATGTTTGTAATTATATAATACATCTAGTCTTGAACTTGAACAGTGCCGTGTTACGAGGTGTTACGAAATGCTGAAAAGGTCTTTTACAATTTCCGTTTCTTGTCATTCTTTTCTTCCAGCAAAACGTCCTATCTTACACCGAACATCTGGCCAACGTGACACAAGTTGAAACACAACATCAATGTTTGCTGGTGCTGCTTGGAAAAATGAAATCGCGACTGCAGAGCAAATAATCTACGAAATTAGTGCCCGTTGTAAGAGCATGTTATTCCATTGCATTTATTATACACCGAACATAGATATGTGTTTGTTTACGAATAAAGTTTAACATAAGAACAGCTTCTAGCTAGTAATGGTGATTTAAGGGCAAGGATACATGTACCGAATTTTCTGCAAATCATAAAAGCTCGCCCCATCGGTCTGTCCCAGCGTTGCGCTACTGTTGAAGCGTGAAACCATGGTGACGGAAGCTCCCGCCTTCGCGTACGCATAGCTTGGATAGTGCATCACGCTGCCGTAGTCGTACGGCAAGTCGAATGTTTCCATGTAATCCCAGGAGCCTTTGGCGAAGTTGTGTCGGTACGCTAGCCAACAGGAGGCGTTAAAGAAAGCAATTAATGCATGTGCTTTGCCCGATTTGAGCATATGATTAAAAAAAAATCGGTTCTAAATGTGCAGTAATCAATCAAGCCTTCTTGCACGTTCAACCGACTGTTTCTTTTGGGAACTCGCTTGCGAAATCCATTGCCTACCTGGTTCTATATTTTCCCACAGCACCTCGACGTAGTCGTCCCGATCCGGACGGGTGTGCTCATGAAATAGCCCCAGCACATGCAGCAGTTCGTGCTGGACAGCTCCCGGCAGTCCCAGGCAAAAGTTATCGAATGTCACGTCCAGCGGCTCGAACTGTCCCGGCCGATAGCCGATCGATGACCCGCAACCCCATTCCGACTTTACGAATCGAATGTGTTCCCGCTGGTCCGGCGTCTTTGGGATGAAGTACACGCAAGTTTGTTGCTGCAGCAGGTTCATTGCTTCCAAGATGATCGCTTGCTCGTTGAAACCTAGCGCACCAGGGGAAAAGAATCGGTTCGGTTGTATTATACCAGCTCTGTTACCAGCCTCTGGTATTGCCTACTGAATCCGGCGCTGAACAAGAACGGCACCACCCCATTCGGCCATTTGTAATAATCCAAACGAAGGGCATTTTTTCCATCTCCATGGTTTTCGGAATCCTTCTGCGTCGGTGCCGGTGGCTCCCGGAGATAACTCTCGAAGTAACTGCGCTCAATCGATGCTGCGTCGCCTTCCCACGAGCGGATGGCCAGCAAGACGGAAGCGAGAGAGAGCAACCTCATCTCTTACCAATCGGCAAACCGTTATGCGCGTCCTCGAGCCAGTGTGTTCCCCCGAATGGCGCTACCAAACGATCAAATGTCTTTCAAACGACTATTACCAGCCCGTTAGTGAATCGTTATTTACACAACGTGGTTCGATTTAGATTGTAACGTGTCTGGCTACTGAAAATGCAAGCTTGTCGCTTGCGTTCATATCGTGTTTACCAATTGTAACTTTCCAGGAGGACTGGATTCCCTTTTGAGGGCTATCATCGAAGTTCCGTACCTTCGGTTGTCTTTTAACGGCGTGGCACGGTGCAGCGCAGCAATCATTCAGGGCGAAACGGTTGGCCGCAATTCAAACGACATTCCGTAGTTATCCAGCACTTAACGTACATGTAGGAAAATCAAATTAATCACATGACCCCCAACCCATGCTTCTTATCGTAATGCTGCTTGTCAGCATGGCGTTTATTATTTTTTGTTTTTTGTAAATACTCCTAGGCTGGTGAAGCAAAACGACCATTAGAATAAAAACCACAGGCCACAGTTCAACGGATTGAATAATCGTCTAAGTAAGCGAGGTTGTGACATTTTCACCGATAGATGCGTGCGTTCCTATGGTTATAGTATACCTATAAAAGTAAAGAAGCCCTTTAGAAGAATGTTGCCAAACAATATTACGTACATTCAATAAACAAAACCGAAAAGTATTGTTGAATAGTTCATAACTCAGATTTATGTCAAGTAAAAAGCTGCTCAATGGCTACTACTAGAATTGTTTATTTTCATCCTTTGTTTCTCTTTGCGTTCTGCAGTGTTCTTGTATTCCATTTTCCTCATTTCTTCATCCCTCCCACTCCTTTCCGTAGGTATTTTTTACTCTCTTTTTTTAACGTTTTGTTCTCGTTTTTTTTTTTCATAGTTTTACCTCCCGCGGTGTTGGATGGGTGATACGTTACGTTTAAGCTTCTTTGAGAAACAACGAATACTATGATTTGCTCTTCCGGATACTCCTTTTCATACGACGCAAGGGCATACGTTCAGAAGTTGGTGGTACCGCGCGTGTGCTGATCGTTAACCTACGCCCGTTAACCATGGCGTGTGTAGTATAAGTTGTAAAAATAATGGGCAAATACGATGTGTATGTGTGTAAAAAGCGAGAATGATAATGATGTACCTTTTCCCCATTTTGTTACACCAAGGTTTATTGCAGATCCTCCTGATTTGATTTGTATTATCTACCCTCTAGCTTGGACTTTACGGGGTTGCCATTCATTTCTTTTAAGTTTTTAATGATCTACATATCATACACAACGCGCGGCGATTCTTTTGGGCATTATAGGTTCCCTCTTCCTCTTCTAGTAGCATGCTCTGTGTGTGTGTTTGTGTGTATGTATATTTATGATCGATAAGCAGCCACTAATAATGGGAGATGGGGGAGGATTTCGTGAACTTATTGCTGCTGCTGCTGCTGTGCCTCGCCACCCTTAGATTGCTGTAATACGCAAACGGTAGCGTTTTACCGCATGTTCGTCGATCTCCCGTCGAATCGCGACACACAATTGGGGCATAGTCAAAAATTGTCTTGGAATGTAGCCTATAGCATAACGGCTGTTTTTCTCTTTCGAAGCGTTGCTCGATCAAAAATGCAGCAGTGCACTATTTAATCTACCTACAACGCTAGCACCAGAAGACAGGCGAATTTAAAGAAACGCATGTGTCTTGTGCCGCCGTTGGAACATATTGACATGATTTGCATAAACAGTGCACATTCTTTACCACCATTCACACCGTATGGCAATAAGATTTATGTAAAGGTTTGTGCTATTTCCTGAGCTTTCGTTGTAGCTCCAATTGGGATATGGGAAACACAGCTTGCCACAAATTCGAATTCGTTTGCTTTCTCTATCAATGAGAACTGATCTTTAGAACCACCAGTGCCTTGTGCGAACAGCAATAATTGTTTAGACACCTCTCCTAGCGCATTTTGTAGTTTCGTTCGGTTCGGTATGCTTGATATTTCTAATGCGTTTATGTTTCAAATTGCGCTGGCTATAAAGTTCCCTTATTTGTAGTATATAAACCGCATATCGAAATCTCTGACGGATCTCGGTCGGCAGATGTGTAGTACACATTAATTTCATCTAATACCCTTTCATCGATTTCTCACCGTCTGTTCTGCGTGTGTGTATGCTGTTCGGTTCCGTGAATACTCCCCCCGGATCTGCTCCGATCATTTCCGCAAAACATCTATAATGCGACATTTTGCACAACGAACTCTTCTTCCGAGTTATGATTGCTATCAAGTTCCATAGTTTGGGGCTTGATGCTGCAGCGGTTGCGCGATAGGTATTATTGATGCTTTTGCGTTGTTCGTCTTTATGGTTTTTAATAGTTACTTCTTTATTTTTATATATATTGACAAAAACAATACACATTCACTGGATTTGATTGATGAGTTTTGCGCCATGCTTCGTATTATTCTTCCCGTTTTGCATTTACAACACTAGTCTGTCTGTTGTTTTTTTTTTCATCCACTCTACCGTGTCTCTTTATTTTAGAAGGTTGTTTTCTTTTTCAACATTTTTCCTAGCCCACAAATTCCATTTTTATCAGTTGCGCGCGCTCTTCTATTAGTGTGGTACTTGTGTTTTTACTCGTAAGTGACGAAAGAATCATAACCAACTTGTTTTACGACGACGCTTCTACCTTCTTCCCCACCCATCATAGGGACAATATGGTGGTTGGTTCCTCCTATTGTTTACGAATACGTTTCCAAAGTGTCGCCAAGCCTTTCCTTAGTGCTACTGAGTGAGTGAGGTGTGAAATTGTAGTAGCAGTAAAACTTGCGTGATGGAATGGCGTGATAATTTCTTAAATTATACATCCAACTCAACGCACAACTGTAAGAATAAAGAAAACGGGGGCGACGCGATGATTTCGCTGACCTTCTTCTCTCCTCCCCCTTTGACTACCACCACAAAGCCTGAGGTGTGGTCTGCAGGTGCTATCGTCACGTTAGGCGCGTATGTTTCGCAAGTGCCACAATGACTTCCACAAGGGAGATCCTGCCTGAGGGGACAGCACAAATTTGCAGCAAGACGACCAAGAAACTGTTCTTGTTAGTAGCGTACACGCGGCGCCTAATGGTGGTGGTGGCGGTGTATGGGGCAGGCACGAAGTAAAGGAGATGGTTGTGGACGCGCTGCTTATTGAATCTTGTTGCGACATAATGTGCCGTGTCCACGTGTACGCAATTGGATGTTGGTCGGACAGGTGTGATGGGTGACGAGAGCGAGGGGATGGTTGTCGCGGTGACGGCTCCAAGACAGACAACGGTAGAAGACGGCAATGACGACGACGACGACAACAGGGCGGCTGGTGGTAGTGGCGGTTGTCATTGTTGTTGATGATGATGGTGGAGTAGTTGTGGTTTTGTTTGTTTTGCTACGATGAAATACGAAATATGCCTTCTTTTATCTATACTATATGTGAATCCAAAATGAGGGGAATCTAGTTTGTCTTAAGTCATACTTGTGTGCTACTCAACTGCAGTGATAACGCGGATTCTTGTTGTTTTTTTTTTGTTACTTTTTTTCCTAGTACACGCAAGGTAAAGGACACGCACACAAAGCCCAGAGGAATTCAAGAGAGAGGGAGGAAGTGTAGAGAATGACAAGAGAATGAGTGAGTCTTAGGTATGTTCTTTCCAAAACTTCATAGTCTACAAGAACTGAACAAAGATTTTCTGTTTCGTTTGTTGCTGCTGTTGTTGTTCGATTTTGTTGTGAGTTTCATTTTCCTTACATATCTCTTACTTTTCGCGGTTTGCGGATCGTTCTCTACATTCGCAAGTTCTTTTTCCTCCCTTTGATATTCGTAACCTTTTTTTTTTGTTGTTTTCATTGTTGCTTCAATTGCGGCGCTGTTTTGATGCTAAGTTTAGGATTCACAATGCGGTAGTAGTTAAGAGATAAATCGCTTCTTTTTCTTCGCGTGTTGTTGTTGTGTTTTACCGGTGGTAAAGTAAATGATGTTTATCCACGCTGAGTGAGGATTCGGTTCACTTCGCTTCAATATTCATACACAAATTGCAGTTGTTTTTGCATCATCTAAATCATTCATCCGGTACATCCTCTCTTCCCTCTACCATTTTTCTCTCGGAAAAGTTCTATTATACTGCTGGGGCTGATTTTTTTTTCTTCATTTGCAGGAAGTTTTCATTTCCTTGAATATTGTTTCCTTTTATTTCATATCCCTTTTCTCTGTGTCTGTGTTTTGTGTATATTTCTTATGTTTATTTTCTTATTTCGTAATGCTTATCTCTTATCTCCTCTTTTAATTATTAAAATATAAACTCACACATAAAACGAGTCGCGCGCAAATTACGACACGTCCTGGTCTTCGACATCCTGGATTTGTTCCTTCTGTTCGCCTTCACCTGCAACATGTTCAGAATGTACAAAATCAGAGAAATGGAGAAATAATATATTACAAGCGGTATAATTGGTAGAATTTTGTAACAACGATAAAAATGGCGAATAAAAGCAAACATACCATCACCCTGCATGTCGGATGTCCATAAGGTAAGGTTGTCCCGTAGCAACTGCATGATTAGAGTTGAATCCTTATAGCTTTCCTCGCTCAGAGTATCCAGTTCGGCAATAGCATCGTCAAATGCGGCTTTCGCTAGACGGCAGGCACGATCCGGAGAGTTCAGGATTTCATAGTAAAATACCTGCAAGAGCAACAAAGGATGCAAGCGAGCGCGAAAGAGAGAGAGCGAGATAGAGAGAGAGCGAGAGAGAGAGAGAGAGAGAGAGAGAGAGAGAGAAAAAGAGAAATTAACATACGGGTACGAAGAGCCAATATGAGTCGAAAATCCTAAGCTGTAGCTATACTTACTGAGAAGTTCAAAGCAAGACCCAATCGGATTGGATGCGTTGGTGGAAGGTCAGTCATAGCAATGTCACTGGCGGCCTTGTACGCAACGAGCGAATTTTCGGCAGCATCCTTGCGATCTCCACCGGTGGCAAACTCGGCCAAGTAACGGTGGTAGTCGCCCTTCATCTTATAGTAGAAAACCTTGCTTTCGCCGGTCGTTGCACAAGGGATCAGATGCTTGTCCAGCACCTCCAGAATGTCCGAGCAGATGTCGCGCAGCTCCTTCTCCACCTGTGAGCGGTAGTTCTTGATCATCTCAAGCTTTTCCTCAACACCCTGTTGCGAAAAAAAAGATTAAACCATTAGAAATGTGCCGTCAGTTAGAAAAAAAAAGCAGTAGTAACATGCCTTGTTTTCTTCCTTCTGCTCAATTGAGGAAATTATCCGCCAGGAAGCGCGGCGTGCTCCGATCACATTTTTGTACGCCACTGACAGCAGGTTCCTTTCCTCAACCGTCAGTTCAACGTCCATTGAAGCAACCTTCTTCATCGCCTCAACCATTTCTGAAAAAGAAAGATACAGCAAATGGCAGAAATATAAACATCGTTTTGATCTGAAAGCAATTTAGTTACTATTATTATGTTTATAAAGAATCAAATCCATGTTTCAAGCTAATTACTTCAATTTAAATGAACACGACGTTGGCGCACCTTTCATTTGGCTAATCTGCATCATCCATCGTAAAAGCACCATGCAATCGTGTCAATGCTTTGGTGCTTATGAATCACCATATTTATATGGTCACGCTGACGTAGGTTGCATTTAAAAAAATGTGTAAACACCATAGGACCGGAAATGCCACCATTTGAAGATAGCTTTCCTTCTTTCTTCTTGTATTTTAAACGATGGTGACAATACGCGATGTTTATTTTTTCTTTCGTTGTGTAACAGTGTTTTTTAAATCTTTATCCTTTAAAGGCATGTGCCCAACCTATGCGACATCAAATTATTTAGAAACGTTATTCGCGGTACACCAGGTTTATTTTTCAACACTCAACAGTTTCTTAATGATCTTTTGACCAGTTGAAGTTGAAAGATGTACTTGTTCACGTTCGTATGACCCGAGCTTCATTTCCGGAACAACTCTTTCGAATTTGTTAGCTTTTTTTTTCATTTATACAAGTATCCTAGTGGTACACATCTTGCGGCAAAAAGTCACACGGCCGTGACGTCACTCTCGCTCAGTAGTGTGCTCGTATTCGTGTTGAGAAAAATCTTTCATTTTGAGTATTTGAGAAAAACAAAATTAAAAAGATGTTAAATAAGAAATCATCCAATCCCATAAAATAGCCAAGTGATTTAACGAGGGCCTGACGCGTCAGGACATTGTGCCGGTGGTTGTGTGTTGCATGTTCATAGATGACTCTTCCTCCTCACCAGTCGTCGTTATCACACCAGGAGATTGTTGGCCTTAAAGGCCGTCGTTAACGACCAACACGCCACAATATGCAAGATGAAATTCTTCTGAGACACACCTTGACAACCAAGGAGCCACCGGAAGCATCGCTTGCTGGGGTGTACATAAGCACCCATAAGTGCAAGTTTTTCGATACCGCGTACTAGATCGGAAAGTTTTTTTTTTCATTCAATTTAATCTGCAATGCACTCTACACGATGGCAAAGCGTCAAATTTTTAATTCCCTCTATCGTGCGGGAGCACTTACACATTCGCGTTTCTTCTTTTTTTTTTTTTTTTGTTCGCACATATTGTAACGTATCCGTCCATCCGTTCTCCAAATACGTAACGGTCAGAAATAATGCCGCTACACCGCGCGGCGCGCGAACATACGCACACATCCTCGGGTGAGCAAGCACACTGTGCAAAAAACGACTACCGGAAAGGAAAGGTGATGTGTGAATGTGTAAGGCCGGGAGAGCTGGGGCTCTTCGCTTTGTGCATCATCTCACTTCTTTTAACCGCTGGAAGTACACATCACCTTGGTTTAACAGAGAACATTCTTTTCACCGGAAAAGAATTACGTGAGGTTACAACAAAACTAAAATCAGACATGCAGCTTATACGCTCTTTTAAAACCAGATGGCTCTATTCGCTAAAATAAAATCTTCTGGAAAAAGCAACTAGTCATTCTGCTGTAGTGAATAAAATTGCCAACAATTAAAACGTTCAAAACAATATGAGAGAAATCCATGCATCCTTGAAATCAATCACACATTTTCATAATTTAATTAGATAAAATTTCATTGATTTTTCCCGCAAGTGCCAGCAAAGAAATATTTTCCACATCTCACGACTGAAACATTACGTAATCGTGCCGACCTAAATATTGTAATGGCATTCTATCTACATGTCTGCTCTGCTCTCGTGTTACAGAGGACACTCAAAAACATTTTTCTGATTCATAATACAACTGCCAAAATTGATCTTGAGAAATGTTTGTTGGAAAACATGTGACACATAAAATTAAAAACCAACTAACATTTTTTTCATTAGGTGTGTGATTCATTCTTTGTGTTTATTTTCTACTAATAAATATAAAATATAAATAAATATTTTTTAATTTCATCATATACACGAATGATAAAATTAAAATTCCAAAACATCAATTGGTGGCTCCACCATGCCGCCCGATTCTAATAGCAACTCCCGGCAGAAAAAAATAATCAATTCAATCTCCAGTCGATGTTGTGGAAGAGATGAAAAGTCCAATCACGGATACATGACGCCTATCATATCATATCAACAACCATCCACTCCGCCAATCAGCCCGATAATGGCTCCTTTATTTAGCAGGAAAACTCGGCATAATCAACATATCGACATTCCGAAGGCCACGATCAAAATTAGGGAGCTCTGTTTGGTTGAATTGGTTGAGTGAATCCTTTTAAAAAAAAATCCAAAACATTGAATTGAAAATATAAATATCCGATTATGTTGTACCACAGGAAAAGAACTGCGCTAGCCCCGCTGCAAACAATCTAAAAAGTATGGACTTCACACACAACCATCGACAGGTTCGACGAGGCCGGGCGTGCACGTGATATGGCCAATACACAATTTGTCTATTATCAGCATACACATGATTACATGCCACATGAGAAGGAGGTTTTAAAAGAACAGTAGGAAAGCCTGCTCTTTTCTTGCCCGCTTAGTAAAGGTGACAAAGAGACACACCATCCATTTGGCCAGCTTAGAAATACAGCGTAAAAAACAAGAACAGCATGTGGCATGTGATTTAGTACCACATAACATACATCGACACACAGCCATCATTAACATCAATTTGCCCGCAGTGACCACCGACAACAAACCCCTGCTTTTTTGCAATGAAGAGTTTAACACATAGACTGGAAATATCATGCAAAAAGCCGTGGCATAACTGTTAGTTTTAAATTTATAAAATAACATTCCCTGGAATTTGCATCGTACGTAGGACGGACATCCACGATTCAAGTGAAAAAATAACCTCGTTATAGCATTGAACGCGGGTCAAGTCAACTACAAACAAACAAAAACTCTTTGGACGGCTTGTTTTCCATGAGCATATCTAACGAATGGAAAGAGCCAATGAACTAGTCACGCGGAACGACTGCTCGCCACGCCTCACCCTCAGTGCGCAATAATGGTCGATCGCCAATAGACTTCACAATCTGAAGCTTACTGTCCCCAATCTGCAAATTCCCCAACATACAGTGGAGTGTATTTAAGGTTCGTTTTTCAGTCGTTCCCCTTTTCAACAAACAAGAATCGATCTTTCGACATATTCATCACCGGTCGTCACCTATTTAGATGTACCTCCTCCAAATGGTCGACCCTACAGCTTCATATCTCTCCTCTCCATGCCGTTGTTGTAGTGTCGCAATAGGGAAAAAGGGCTACCATATTGAAATATATGGAGGCCTTGCTCTGTTGGTTAACCTTCGCTTTTTTACAATGTAATAGTGCCTGATTGTGATCCACAAGTCACAACATACCCCCAAGGAATGAGAACTCCGGTAACATATTTTATGGTGTCTCAATCACCTCATCGTTCTACATTAAAGTTTATTTAAAAAAAACAAAGACAGTGAACACCTTGGTTATTATTCTAAGCTTACTGAGATTTTATTCAAGGCGACGAGAACGTTGTTTTTCGCCAGCCAACTGCATTTCCAGAAGACATTGATTGATAGTAAACATATTCTATCTCCCTCAACGAAATTCACAAAACATAAAACACAACTATGCGATTCATACTGCAACTATGATATTTATAAATACACGTGTGAAGATGAACATTGGAAAGAAACAGGAGCTTTAATCGATAAAACGTACGCTGCCCGAGAAAATTCGAATAAAGAAAGCAATTTTCCACACCCCCAATGTTCGGTGGTCCAAAGCAACCATTGCCATAAAAATTTGGAGCTTTCATTCGTTCATCTTTTTTCACGACAAACGGAAAATTGGGTTCAACTCTCTTCCACGTGGTGTTTCGACAACTACTCCGCGCTATTATAGCAGAAAACCCCATGTAGTTTTTGCCGTGGGAGTTATTAAACTCTGTCCAGTTTGGTCAACATACTCCTCTCGTCTGTGAGCCTCACTTGTTACGTGCTTTCGTGTGAATGATAATTTACTGTAAATTTAAATTTCATGTAAAAATCACTTCTTGTGATGTGAGGAGCTATGAGACTTACATATTTTAATCACATTTGAATGATCTTTGCTGTTGATTCCTTTCCTTTTATAAGAACTAAAGCAATGTGTGAAGGTTACATCTAAATTATATCATAGGTAGTTTAGATGTTTCTGCTTTAATAATGTCGCGAAAATCTTGAAGTTTGAACACAGTTTTTCTCTCACTAGAATAAAGATGAAATAGATTTTTATGTAAAATTGACTTCTCCGTAGATGTGATGTGAATAATCAGCCTTGCGATTACTGAGAACCGGTAGAATCAATGTGAGTTTTCCTCCTCTGCAAATCAAGGAAATTTAAGTTTTCAGAGCCTGAAACCTGCCGGAGAATCAATGTCCTTTCTCTTCAGGCAATTCAAAAACCCTTCGGGCCGACTGAAATAAGCCGAAAAGTCTACTACCTTATAATCCTGGGCCTGCGCAGTGGGGCTCGACCTGTGGTCAAACTTTTCCAACAACTTCCTCTCTTGTTCACCAACAAAAGGAAACGCCACAAAACCGTTTGCTAGACAGATATAACCCGGTCTTCTAGCCCACAGTGGTATGGACTAGAGTCTACCGATACCTGATAGTAGTTGTAGAAGATTTTTGAATCGTCATCGCCAACCGATAAAGCCACACCAGGTGTGCTGATGCATGGACCGACCTGTTCTTCTGATCGTCCTAATCAGGTAAATCAAGTTTTCCAAAGAAAAATAAATGTTTCTTCCTAACAATGATGCCAAAAGCCCAACTATAACGGAAAACCAGGCAATCCATTGTAAGAAAACGTCCGCTCTGACAACTCTGTCAACGAGCCTCAAACGGCAAATCGAAGGAAAGCACCTGACACGCGCTTCGGTCATTTCGGAACCACCTTGAACGATATGTCATGTATGTGCATGCGTGCGTGCGTGCGTGCGTGCGTGCGTGTGTGGTGTGATGTGGGAGTGCACGCTTCATTTACATCTCGAGTATCAAATTCTAATTAATTCGCCGTTCTATGGCTGCGAGATATTTGTTTCATTTAAGGCGCAAACCGATATGCGGTTAAAAGATAAAAAGGATTTTTACAGCAAAAGGTGTGCCTACTTGGACCTCCTCCCTTGGAACCAACCAGTAGTCAGTCAGCAGCAAGAGATTGAACATTTCCAAAAGAAGCAACTGCGAGCTGCTGCCCGTTTCCAATTGCGCGGATTTGGCTTGTAGTGGTATTCAGCAATTTTCTACTGCTGCAGGCAGTCACACATCTACCAACATCGTAGCCGCCGACATCGAACGGGACCAACGACGGATGGAACAGCCACTTCGAAAAAAAAAATCATACGTCGGTGTGCGTAGTTTCTCCCTCGTTGCAACTTCCAACTTTACAATCCTTGCTTGTGAACCGGAATATGAAAGACGTCCGGCATTGTAGGAATAAAATTCGTTGGGTATTAAGTTTTCGGATTATTCCACAAAAAACAGGTGATTCCAGAAAAAAGAAGATATTTTCACAGTTGTAAATCTTCCGCGGAAGTTGTTAGGCTTCAAATTGAGCAAAAAAAGAAAAAATGGGGCACAAGCGAAACTTTTGGCAATGTGTGCATAGCACAGGAAGCAACCAAGAGCTGGTCAAACCGCCAGAAAAGCTGCAACACACCTAGCAGTATATCATCTCGGGGGTATGACGCATCAGTTTCAAGGGAAAATTTAACAGAGAACTTCTGGCTGCTCCCCGATATCGTACTATGCACAATCGCGGTGTGCGCTCTCGTATGCTTTTTCCCCAGCGCCCTTCATCGATTTTTCTCCTTTCCAGCCTGACGTACTTTTCTTCCCCTCCCACCCTCCCCTTGTCCGGCACTGCCCACCTTCCTACCCCATCAACTGATCCAATTGCCGCTAACCAATCTTGCTTGCATGCACACAACCTCAATCCTGACTCAAGCTTCGCATTTTTTGCTCACTTATTCCTTGTTTCGCCGTCTCCTTCTTGCAAACCCATTCGGAAGCACGTTGCTAGCCGCCTGCCATTTACTTCGCCCTCCTGTCTCCCTCGCGCCGTACATTCCCGCGCATACTCACTTCCAAATCTTCAACCGTCTTCCTTTCCCTCATCGTTCGATCTCGCTCCGCCGCGCACTCTCTTCTTTTTTCACAGCCTGTATGCCTGTCCGCTCTTCTTCTTCCTATCACCTATCTGCTCTACCTTCCCACACACATTTTCATGAGCTCATCAGCGCGCGCGTACCAGCTATACACTCACACCAGCTCCCGGAGCCTACTTTTCAGCTCTCTCAAAAGTAATCAATTTCCATTTCTTTGCACTTAACGAACGGTTCACTGCAGCCCAGAGTGGATGAACAAAATTTCATACAGGTCCAGGAACCACTGAAAATGTCGACGATGGAGTTTTCCTGCGAACTCGGCGCATGCAGCAATCGCCATGCGGCGCGTCCAGCGAGGCGGCGGCAGATTAGCAACTCACACACAGCAAACTCATCATCATCACCCACTTTGTCTCGGGCTCCGTGGCGCAGACTTTAGGCAAGGAAAGCGTGACCCGTTTTGAGAAAAAAAAAAATGAAATCCTATCGAGTCCTGCGTTCTGCTGATACCATTTTCCATATTATGCGAATCCGTTTTTCCCGGACCGCTCCAACGGCGGATTCCACGAACATGTATGTTCAGGGGAGGGGGAGTGGGGGTCGTATAGAAAAGGGGCTTTCCAACTGTGAAAAGATTCGTAATTTCACTTACCGTCATATCGCTCAGCCTGCTCGGCCAGCTTCGCCTTGTAGATGTTGTTTTCGCGTTCCGACATTTTGTAAGTTTTCAGAAACTCGGTTCTTTTCTACTGTTAACCCTCTTTTCGCTGCTCGAATCGCGGTACGACTGATGACGGATACGGCGCTGACGACGACCAACCACACACTACTTTCTTGCTACGCTTGCTTCGATGCTACTGCACGGTACTTCGATGTCGAGAAAGAGAGACAGACTTCCTCCCGTTCGCTCGTACACATACACACTCAAACAAACACTAGCGCACGCGCACGTTTCCGTCGGTGGAAATAATGAAGAAAATTTCCGGCTTGCGGTATGGATAAATGTCTTTGGATGGAGTTTTCGGAAGGAAAATGCCTCCTAAGACGAAAGAAACGTACACCTAGCACCTAAAGCGACGAGGAAATGAAATACTGACACCGGTTTCACCGGTACTCGCAAACCAACGTTACCCTGGTATGAAGCACGCAGCAAACCATGTCAAAGGGCCGGGAAAAGAGAGACGGTGTTTGTCAGCGCCCTCTATAGGGGTGTGGCTGACGCGCTTCAGAAAATTTGACTGAAAGGCTTAACAAACTAGTTGCAGCAATTGTACAACTGCCGAGTTTTGCAAAAGTCGACCGAAAAAACCTAAATCATCCCCCAGAAACCCTTCCTCAATAACTCTCTCCTTATTTACATTTGAATAAAATAATCGTTTCATACTTGCTGACATGACAGCCCTGGCAGGGCTGTGCAATGCCGGTTATTCAGCGTAGCTCTTCGCGTCATCGAGCCAGCAACTAGGAATACGTATCTCTTTCTCTCTCGCAAGTTGCGGATGGCACTTTGTTACGCGGATAACACACACACATCCCCACACATTCTCTCTCTCTCCCGTGTGCTCCTGAGCTTTTTTCACCATAGCGCTTTTTGCCAACTGAAATTCAGCCGTATTCTTATTGTTTAATCCTACAACGCCGGAATGGAAATTTGCATGTCTCAACTCACACTCCTGGGTAATCCATGGGAGACCAGCAAACTGTGTTACATAGTGAAACATTAGAATGGTAGATCGGTCAGGTCTAACGGAAGGCGTGTGTTGTGTGTGTGTGTTGTGCGGGGTGGGGTGGGGGGTGGTGTCCGTATGTGCGGTAACAAGCGGTAAAGTCGAGCTTTCGCCGCATGACCGGATGCATGAGAATTTGAACTGAAGGTTTTTCAAAACCTTGCTACTTTTGTTTTTCATTCATCTTAAATTTAATTTAAATGCTTTACCAGTCCTCTCATGGTAAAACAATATGAGGTGACACAATTTAGGCAGGAAATTGGGTTGAGTATTACTGACGTTAAAAGGACCAAATTAATAAGGCCCAATTCTGGATCGTTCCACACAATTGAACCATATACTCACTGTGCTGTCACTGTCACAACGTGTTGTTATTTTTCGGATTTTGGTACGGCGCGGTATTTTGGGTTCGGAAAACTGTTTTTAAAATCGAGGAATCTTTACTGAACCGGTGATACGTCGGTGATTCAAAATGAGGTACGGACAGCTCGTGATGGGGCCCGCAGGTAGCGGAAAGGTAAGAATGTTGTTCGTAAGATACGCTGGCAATTTTCGTGGGATTTGATTTATCTCTGATACATCTACTTTTAGTCCACCTATTGTGCGACGATGCAGCGCCATGGCTTCGACGACAAACGGGTGATAAAAGTGGTCAACCTGGACCCGGCAGCGGAACATTTCGACTACCAGCCCTTTCTTGACATACGCGATCTCATTCAGCTGGACGATGCAATGGAGGACGAGGAGCTTCACTACGGACCAAACGGCGGCCTAGTGTTTTGCATCGAGTATCTGATCGAACATTCCGACTGGTTGCGCGATCAGCTGTGTGGCCTAGGTTCTGACGATGAGGACGATTCCGCGGGCGCAGAAGAACCGGACGACGATTACGTTCTGTTTGATATGCCCGGTCAAATAGAATTATACACCCACCTGAAGGCGGGAAACACGCTAGCAAGGCTGCTCGAATCGTGGAACTTTCGGCTATGCTCAGTCTTCCTCGTTGACTCACAGTTCATGATTGACGGGGCCAAATTCCTGTCCGGTACGATGGCAGCCTTGAGTGTGATGGCCAACATGGAGCTCCCGCACGTGAACGTACTGAGTAAGATAGACCTTCTAAGCAAAGGCTACAAGGGACAGATGGAGAAATACCTTGACCCCGACCCACACGCCCTGCTTGGGGAGGTGACGAATGAGTCAGCTTGGGGACGGAAGTATCACAAACTTTCTGAAACAATCGGCATGCTGATAGAGGACTTCAGCTTGGTTCGTTTCACCCCGCTCAACATTAACGACGAGGAAAACGTTGCCGATTTACTGTTGATGATCGATAATGTGATTCAATACGGAGAGGATGCCGACGTTAAGACACGGGATTTCGATCCACCGGAGGAGGAAGAGGCGGATGATCCAGATCGGTATTACAACGACGGTTGAGTTCAACTCCGAGATACATTTATATTTCTTATATTTGTCAAAATACAGATTATCGATAGTGGATTATTTACATGAGTTTTGACTGTGAGCGTGTTTCCTCATTTATGGCCCTAACACTGGTCTATCTGGGGGGTTGATTTTCTCTGCACGCTACACTGTATTTCGTACCACGAAATTAGTGGAGCAATGTTCAAACATTCTCGTCGCCATCGTTTTTGTTATTTTTCATATTTGGTTTCGCAGGCGTTGTCCCCGGCGTACTGTCACTTCCACCCGCGTTGGGGCTATTCCCAGACGACGGAGTGCTCGATGCCGACGTATCCAGATTAGAATTTGTTTCATCAGAGTTTCCATTGTCGTCCGGTTTGCTTTCAAGAGAAAACGGGGGTATGCGGCAGTCAAACATGTGCCCATCCTCTCGTTCCATACGAAACGTTCCCCACATGTGACCACTCGGTGCTTGCAGACTAACGTGGGAGCTGTACTGAAACGCAGGTAAGCGAGGACTGAGGACCGGTTCCTGGCCAACCACACCTCGACCGCGGACGGTTTCCAGCGTTCCGGATAGCGAAAATATTCTCCAATGTCGTTCTCGTAGCTGTACACTCAGTTCGCCCAAGTTTTCTAGCCTTATGCAATATCGCCACTAAAAAAAGGGTGAATTTGTCAAAAACATTGCTTTCCAAACTTATTCGAAATTATTTGTGAGCGACAACCGTCAATATTAACCTACCCAGTACACCGAGGCAGCTGGAGTTTCCCGGCATCCCATATAAAACGGTATGACGGTGACGCGTATTCCTTCTGTTGTTTCCTTGTGCACATCGGACAACTCCAGCCAAGGGTGGTTTTTCTTCTGCCATGCTTTCAGTGTTTCTTGCGCCACAAACGGAGGATCCTTCTCTGGCTGGTGCGCTAAGAACTTGTCAAATAGCTCATGCTGCAGCGGATGCTGTTCACCGGAGCTGTACGGAAGTATATCCTCGTGTGCGACATAGTCTAGCCCGGGGATGGCGTACAAGCTGCGGCTCGATTCCTGATTACCTAAAAACGTGACCGCCTCCGTTTGCGCCCTTATATAAGGACAATCGCGCTGATCTATCAACACCTGGTAGAAGGTGTGCGTTTTCTTCTGTACCTCTTTGCTTGAATTGGTGTTGCCTTCGGTGGAACCGGACGATCCGGAGGTGCCACTTTCCAGCTGGTTTCCTTTTGTTTGATTTGGCAAATCGCGATCGTATACCCGAGCCAGCCAGGGGAAAAGTATAACACCGCGGTATCCAAACACTCGATGCAGGAACAATTGGCCCGTCTCATATTTGCCCTGTGCCTTTGGCAACTCAAGTTTGCCTACCTCGGCTAATCTGCAACGTAAATAATTATATAACTTTAGTTTTGTGGACTACAAATGAAAATAAAGCAGCCATGGCTAACTAGCATCACAATTCATCAACCGTTAGGCTGGTTAAAATCGTGATATGCTATCACCGTGGGTTAATTTCCGTGTACCAACATTTGCATCACACGCTTGCTTGCTTACCGTGTGTTTTGGTAAACTGATACCGAAAACAACCGAACTACCAAATTAAACCCGAAGGGACGGAAACTACGCGGGGAGAGCGCCTTCGACATGAATAGACTCATAGCTTCGCTTGTGCTTAGTAATTGGCTTTCGACACGGCGTAACACTAGGAGGGAGGACGTCTTAGAACAACACTTTTAGCAACGTTGTGAATTGTACAACAGGAGAAATTTAACAATCGCTTACTATCGCTCGATTGCACATATTTTTACTAGCGATTTACATCACCTAACGAAACGTCAAAATCAGTGTATGTGTGTATGGGCCTGGTAGATTCACATTTTCGCCGCTGTTGCCTCTTTTGATAGCTGTGGCGAAAAAGGTTGTCATTTCACTTCGCTTGCGCTTCGAAAGCCCGCTATCATTTCTAAGTTCTTAAGAATAGCTGTGTGATGGTATACGTGCAATGATCATCTAGGCTACGGTAGCCTACGAAACATCTCGAGTACTCAAGCGGATCGACACATTATGCTCGTGGCGACCATTGCAGGTTTGTGTATTCGGCTAGGAACGCTTCGGTTGTTTTGTGAGAATCGACCGACAAAACACGCAGGATTTGCGGAAAATCGTGGCAAAAATGGCATTAAAAACATACGGAGATAAGCCAATCAGTTTTCAGGTTGAAGAAAATGGCGAGTATTATTGTGTCGGCTCGGAGGTACGGCTGAAGAATATCCGCGTATTTGCCTATCGAATGCGAGTTGTATACCATATTCCTTTCCGTAGGTCGGTAACTACTTGCGCCTGTTCAGAGGGAGCTTGTACAAGAAGTACCCTGGTATGGCCCGCCGTTTGCTGACCAATGATGAACGCAAACGTCTTCTTGATTCCGGCATTAGCAACCACTTGTTGTCAAGTTCTGTGTCGCTGCTGAAGGCTACTGAGGTGCAGGATGTGCTCGATGGGAACGATGAGAAGTACAAGGCGGTTTCGGTGCACACGTCCGAGCCGCCGGCCCCGAGGGAAAGCAAATCCAGCAAGAAACAACCGCCGTGGGTGCCGACAATGCCCAACTCTAGCCATCTAGACGCAGTCCCGCAGGCTACCCCGATCAATCGCAATCGCGTTTATAATAAAAAGGTTCGCACATTCCCCATGTGCTTCGACGATACTGATCCAACGTTGAATGTGGAAAATGCGTCACAGTCGGAAATCCTTGTACCGATTCGATTGGACATGGAAATCGACGGCCAGAAGCTGCGAGACACATTCACTTGGAACCGCAACGAGTCGATGATTACACCGGAGCAGTTTGCGGAGGTGTTATGCGACGATTTGGACCTCAACCCAACTCCGTTCGTGCCGGCAATAGCGGCAGCCATTCGTCAGCAGATCGAAGCCTACCCTGTTGAACCGGTCGTACTGGAGGAGGGTTCCGATCAGCGGGTGCTGGTGAAGCTGAACATTCACGTAGGAAACACTTCGCTTGTGGACCAGGTCGAGTGGGACATGGCCGAGAAGGAGAACAATCCGGAAGAGTTTGCCATTAAACTGTGCGCTGAGCTTGGCCTGGGCGGGGAATTTGTGACTGCCATCTCGTACTCGATACGGGGACAGTTGTCTTGGCATCAGCGTACCTATGCCTACAGTGAAACTCCGCTGGCCACGGTAGAGGTACCATTCCGAACACCGAGCGAAGCGGACCAATGGGCACCATTCCTCGAGACGCTCACCGACGCGGAAATGGAGAAAAAGATCCGGGACCAGGACCGTAACACGCGTCGTATGCGACGTCTGGCCAATACTTTTACCTAAACGCAAGTGTTTAAGATTAATTTAACTATCCACACTCTCAAACTATGATAGCAAACCTTTCGTTAGTAGCCCCAGGATATGTGTGACACGTGACAACAGTAAATATGTAAGAAATAGCATACACGATTGTTTGTCCATATTTGGTTCGTTTTGTTCACATCATGCCGCATCATTCCTCTTCCGAATCCGATTCTCCAGTAGTTTCACTATCTCCAGCATTCCGCCCTTCATTGAGAATCCGAATAATGTCCACGGCGGTGTAAGATTCATCGATCGTGCTTAACAATTCATTGAAGTGTCCAGCTGACGAGGTGTTGCATTTCTCCGTAGATACTTCTGTTGTTGCCACCGGTTGTCCCATTGTTTCCTCACTCAACATTGTGTTTCCTGTTGCCATGGCTTGGAATTCCATCTTCGCTTTTCGTTCAATATCCGCTAGTGAAGGTTGTGAATTGTGGTCATTAGCTTCCGAAATTATGAAAACCTCTTCAATCGGATTTTCGTTTGCATCCTCTTGATGATCCTCAACTTCGACGATCAAACATTCATTACCATGCTCGTCGCCCGCTAGTAGAAAAGAGGGAAGACTGTTAATTTGCTGTCAACAAAAGAAATCTTTGCTACGTCAGGTTACTCACATCGATGAGGAAGTATGAATTCCTCCAAAGGACATTGCTGTGTTTCTGAACCAACTTCCCTCACGATGAACACCTCCTTGCAATGATTCTCTAAAATGGGTCCTTCAATACGGCTGCCTTGGGGTGCCACATCCCTCACAAAACTGGTTTGGCAGTGATCATTGTTTTCACCTTGTAGAAGGAAGAAATAGCTACAAAACTTGCAACGAATAACTTTCGTAAGAACCAACCTGGAGGACTCGTACGGTTATCTTCATCTGATGAAACACTGACGATGTCTTCACTGACCTCTTCTGTGGGTGGTAGGCGCCCGGGGGAGGAACTCTCTGCGGTGTGTCCCACCTGGGATAAGTACACGACCGACGTGCCAACTGGGTAGTTTTCGAGGGATGCGTTATAACTATCGTTAAAGTCACTATGTTTCCAGCCTACTTCGTCAATCCGCACATGGTTTTGAGTTTGCAACGCAGGGTTGAATTCGACAGAGTTGCTCGCTCTATCTTCATATTGAGAATTATCACATTTGTAATTCATAATTATATTTGACTCGACCATAGCCTGGTGAAAATTATTCGACTGCACTTCCGCTTGCACGTTGAAAGACTGAGCTGGTTCCTCTTGGTACGATGCAGCAGTCAATGCGCTATGGACAAATAATATTTGTGGTACCATGTCACTTTTAGAAAAGTTCTGTTGTTGAGATTTGTGTTGTTCATTTTCAGAATACGTTTCTTCATGCGAAACGTGGTGATTATCTGCTATGGTGTTTTTGCTTGAACGTTGTACGCCCTCGTGCACACATGTTTCCCGTGTTTTAGAATTATTCGTTTGTATTTCACTGCCGGCTTGGCAATGCAGACTTTCATTGCCTTCTACTCTACTGTTTAATGAGTGTACATAATCGTTCCCCTTGCCGTCAGAGGTCATTCTTATACGCTGCCTTCTCGTGCTCTTGTGAATCACATGTGGCGCTGGAGAGCTCTGGAAATCAGACACTTCCTCTGTCCTTGCTATGTTGCCTTCCCAGTGCAAACTTGGCTCAGTTGACGCCGGTAAATCTTTTGGATCGATTATTGTAATACTTTTCACAATCTCTATGTCACCCTCTGTACCACCAGGTAATCCTACGCAAATTCCATTGAGGGAAAAGGAGACAAGGGAACTTGTTTGGGGTGTAGCCGTAGTATAATCCGAAGTCTGCATCAGTTTGCCTATCGGTATCGGGACGAGCTGATCATGTCCAACAATTTTCTCACTCTCTGCAGCAATGTGACTCTCCGCCCCCACCACGCTCAAGTGTCGTCCACTTGAAGACGGCAGTTCATTCTCGTAACCAACAGTTGGTTTGGCTTCTTCTCGATGCTTCTGTTCAGTTTCAAACTTTACATCATCAATATTGAGCATGGTCAGCAGCATGGACCAGTGAAATATTTTCTTGAAGCGATTCACAAACAACGCCAACGCTTGATCGTAACGCGGGCGTTTTACGCCCTTGGCTTTTTTCCCCACCTTGGCAGATTGAGGTAGCATCTTTGACCCATAGTACGCGTGCAAACACACGCCCCGAAGACCGAGCACCGTGTTGTAGCTAGGAGGGAGTCGACAAAACAACATTGCATCGCCATCGGGGGTTTTCTTGGGGCGTAGGGCGCCCGTCACACTTGTCCAATCCAGGGGTGCCTGCATGGCGGCGATCATCATCGAACGGTCCACCTTAGCTAAAAAGTAAGTGTTGGAGACTAAATCCGACTCGTGGAAGCCTTCCAGCAGGTGCATTAGAATCTTTGTACCCGTGTGCACGTGGCGCCGATCCACTTCGAGCGACAACTTGTGGCCAAACTGGTACCGGAAGCAAAATTTCATTTGCTCATACAATCCCAACTCGCCGACGGTATTGAAGCTCTGGCACAGTTTATCTTCGGTGGGGGAGCGGTCCCGATCTTCATTCGGTGTGCTTCTTATATCAATGATGGTTTTAATCCAATTCTCATGCGTTACATCGGTGGAAAGCTTTTTCCTTTCCCGCCTCGGTACGTCCTCCAGCGTAGCGTTGGGGTGTTTTTCGAGAAACTTTTCGATCGTGTAGTACCGCGACCGACAGCTGGCCCGCGAATGATTGGACAGGTGCCTCGAGCAGTCGGACCAGGAGATCTTTTCAGGACCTTCCTCCGTCAGATGTTCTGCGATGTAGCTCATCAAGCGTTTGTCTTCCTCCAGGCTCCAGCCGGCGCGCTTATCAACGAACCGCAGCGTGTTGTTGTACCGTGCCCAGACCTGCTTCATCGTCCGCCCCGGCAGCAGATGCTCGGGGAAAAATTTAAAATCGTCCCCGTACTGCTGCACATAAGCCGTTATTATGCAGTCCTCCTCTGCGGTAAACTTGGCTCCTTTCATCGGACGCATCAGAGTGTACTTGTAGCGATGGTAGACCTGGATCTTGTTGCGGAGAGGCATGTTCTCTACCACTTTGTTCCAGACGACGTTGCTGCCCATGCGGTTCTCCTGAACCACTCGTAGCAACCGTGCGTCCTCCTCCGGTGTCCATGGTTTCCTTTCTATCTGCGCCTGCTGCGAAAAGTAGGAGCGAAAGTGCACAAAACATTGATACTCGGATCGATTGCCCACCGACTGGGCAATGCTGCTCCAATCTTGACAGTTGTGAATGCGCACTGCCGCCAGCAGACTGTCTTCTTCTGCATGCCAGGAGCCTTTTTTAAGTTCCGGCCTGAGGTACTGGTTCCACATGGCTTCACATGCCGCGGCGGTATGCCGGCCCAGTACGTTGACGTTCGATATCACCAACCAGTCCACCTTGAACCTTTCGCCCCCATATTCGGCCTCGTACGCTTGCACCCTCGACCAGATTGCTTCTAGGGCGAGCGTTTTGTAAGACGCAATGTCTTGCCTTATGCGTTCGGCTTTCACCGGGTTGCTGCACATCTTCAGACGCAGCGCACCTTCTCGCCGAAGGAACTCGAGCGCCTGCAGCCAAATGCCATTCTTCATACCCAGCTTGTCCTTGGGTGTCCAGTGGGTTTCAGCCACCTCGAACATGTCCAGGGGGAAAAACTCCTTCTTCACGTTCTTACGGTACAGGTAGTCCGCGTTGTGCGGTCCAGGGTACAGCTCATGGTCCTTAAAAAACGGCTGCCCACAGATGTATCCCGGAGTGCGCACCCGGTAGGGTATACCGTCCTTCCGATTGTGGCGTAAATTATCCACCATACCGTCCACATCTTTCAGCCGCGCTTGGCACTGACCGAGCAGTGTTTCCAGTTGCGTGCGAAGCAGTCGTAACTTGGCTCGATAATGATGGTTAAGCTCGATCGCGTTCGCCGTGGTGACATCAACATTTTCCCGGATGATGTTCTCCACCTCTGTGGTGTAGTTCGGCAGACAAACATTGTTTTTCATGGATTCCTTAAACGGGTAAAAGAACGGCGATTAAAACTGACCGGCCGGCTCCAATGCAGTATATTCCACAGCGTACCTCATTCCAGAAATATTCATTGTCGGCCTCGGACTCCGTAGCGAAGGAGCTATCACAATCGGAGCTAAAATTAGACATGGCTTTGACGGCTTACAATTTTCACTTTCATAAATAAATATCACTCTTTGCCCAGAGACTGACTAGGCCAATTCACAAATTTCCACTGGGGGATAACATTTGTTAATTTACATTTTACCACTAATCACATTCACGATTGCACCAGTGTGTGCCATGTCGTTTCTTCCTGTGTTGTGGCATAGCGCTATATAGAATCCCAAAGATGATTCAGATAGCACAAATGTTAAAACTTGTTTCCTTCCAAGGAATGACCATTGGGGATTGCATCGCTGTGCGTTTCGGCCCTAGGTGTACAGTAAATATTATTCTGGTGCATGCATGTTTGAAGTCAAAGTGTTTAGATGCTACTGAGGTGAAACAAAGAGACGATCGCTGAGATTTTGACATTTATATGGCATCAGGTACCAACAATTGATTTCGGTGCTGGTAGAAAATTCAATAGAGGAAAAGTTTTTTTTTTCGTTTGGATAATTATTTGAGCATCAACTGGATAAGCCTCAACGATTTGTTTGTCTCAGTAACTTCTAGAAAAACGATAGCATAATGGCGATAGCATAATGGCCACCTGAAGGTCTAGGAATCTTGTTGTGTATGATAGAAATGTCAACGTTCGACTCACCGCTACCTTTCGTAAAAGCGATTGCGTTTTCATCCGCAGTCCAACGTTGAAATCATTCGTGCTCGCCGCAGCATCCTGTAAACCTAAACTCCAAAAAGCAGTGGGACAAGCACTATGCTGCCTGGAGAAGAAGATAACATAGTTATCATTACTCACTATATAAATCCTCACTGCTTTTGGTACAAGTCGGAAACGGCATACATACCACATCATGAGCAAAGACAATTTTTGGAAGAGTTCAACGAGTACTGTAATCGGGTATTCGGATACGGTAGGGAGCAGTCCGAACGTGCATGGTACAATCAGATTGAACGGCCCAAGGTGGGAGATTTAGTTGCTCAACACAATAAGGAGCTTCACCGATGGATACGCTGCGAAGTCGAGGACATTCTCGTTGACCTTAGCGGGGTAGTTTGGTATCAACTGTGGGCGATGGACGAAGGCTTACCGATAAAATCGGTTAAAGAAGATATTCGGCCACTGCCGGAGGCTTATACCAGCCACTCGGGACACGCGAAGCGTGGAGGCTTGAAAAACATTCTACCAACCGAAACGGTAATGAAGAACCAGTAGAAAGTAGAACTATGTGACCGCATAATTGCATTGTATTTCATCTCTGCTTTTCTATCTTTGTCACTAGAGGTACGATTATCTGCAAGGCAAAAATGTGCTCAAAACTCGTGCCACCTGGTGCCAAGGAATTGTAACGACACTCCAAACTATCCTCGAGGACGCCTTGAGTGTGTGTATGGTGGCACATTCAAATTTCCTCTTAAAGAAAGAAGTGGTTCACTTCGGTGAAATGTTTATCAAGACGCATAACAACAAATCCTTTAACATAGTGGATTTACTGAGTCACGCCTGCTCGGATCAATTCATCATCACCTCGGACGAGGAGTTTTTCAAAGGTATGAAACTCGTCGATGTAATAGTTGGATAAGCTTTAACGGACATTACAATTTTTCTTTGCAGCTGTGTTCTCGGGAAAAACGCTAAATATGGTTCGCTATAAAAACAACGAAGGTATAGACAATGCATCGTCAAGTAAGATACGATTCTTAAAGGAATCAACCGTCGAAAAACATGATTATTCCATGCGGAACACACACAACGTGCGAGATGAATCGAGCGTGCAGGATAAAATTGGTGATTGGTTCAGTCGAAATATGAAAGCAATTGCCGAGGATCAGAAGATTACCGACGAGGGAAAGAAAATGTCGCCTCTGATCAACGCTACGGTAGAACTGACACCGGAAAATAATTTGCCCCTTGTCCAACACGCAGTTACACAAAAGATGGAAGAAAAGAACAAATCAATCGATGCGCCGAACGATCTGCATCCTTCTTCCTCCGTTCAAGGGGAAGTGCGACTGGTCGAGGAAGAGGGAAAAGATAAAAGAAGCGTGGCAAAAGACGTCGGGGGAGAAATCGACACCATTCAACAAACAAGAGTGCCGAACGCTTCGGAGGTCTCGGTCATAGACGAAACAACCACACCTTCTTTCATTAGAAAAATTCTACAACGGCATGCACATCGAGAACAATTAGGGATTACGAATAAGCGTCTGGTTGCTACGACTCAACCAATTATTGGACCTGCAGGATGTTCGATAAAACAGTTGTTAAAAAACACAAACAAGTGATTCGACGAGAAAGAGACTCAATAGCTCAAGGCTTTCTGTCAAACGTTAACGATTATATACGACTCGAATGTCGTATTATATCCTATCCCGAACAGAAGCGTCCGAGACGCAAGGGATGATTTTTTCTTTACTATAAAGTTTCGTTTTTGAAGAAAAACGCAATTGATTCAATAAATACCATTTGAAAACATTTGCGATTTATTTGTTATATAGCGTAAAGCCAAAGCGTGAAGAGTTCGCGCAGGGCGCTTCTACATCAAGGAATATATTATTTTCAAGTGAGTTGCCATATTATGTGCCTCTCCTTGCATGATCGATTAAGTTTTTGTAATTAAATGAATTGTAATATATTGGTGATTATAGTAGTCTACTGCTCATTTAATGCATGATAGATTTGAAAATTCATAGCTTATTTTGCTGCTACTCTGCACCGCTGCTGTTCGGTCCACCTGCGGAACCCGATGATGAAGTTGCAGCGCCAGACGAGCCCGCCGCTCCAGATGTTCCGCCTCCCGGAGAGGGAAGTGCTTGCAGCACCTCTTCAAGCATCCACTCGTCGGGATTCTCAATGTCCCCGAGAAGACCTGTGAAGTGAGTTTGTAAGAGAAAGAGAGGCGGTAGTCGAATAAAGTGGCTTAAAAAGTGTTTCCCTGCATCGTTAACTCACCAGCAACATCACAAAACTCAGCAAACGAAGCGCACGGTAGGTATTCCTCGGTGAACGTGGCCAGCGTACTGTCCGCCGTCTTGAGCAGCGACTCGTCGTTGCGGCGGATGTAGTTGAAGAGCGATATCGGCCAATCTTCGTCCTTGGGCGTGGTGACCGTGCGGAACAGGTTACGGTAGATCAGATCGTTCAGTCCCCAGAACATCAGGTAGGGCTTGTAGACGGTGTAGTCCTTCGGGTGCTTGTCGGTGGCCGGAGCCAGGAACTTGCACACCGAGTTCGGGCTGACATGGCGTGCGTGGGCGGCCGCGATCAGGCGCCGCAGGTGCACCAGTTTGTGGCGCGCCCAGACCGTCGGTGTGTGCAGGGCCAGCGACATCGTCAGCAGATACAGGGGACCTTCGGCTTCGTAGGCGCACTCTAGCCACCGCTCGGAAGGCTTCTGGCTGACGTACCCGCTGAGGATCATTTCTTCGCGGGAGTAGGAGCGCGACGAGAGCAAGGTGTAGAGGCCGTAGAACAGCAGGTACGGCACCAGGTGCATGTTCGACTGCGGTCCGCCGCCTCCGGCGTCCTCGTGGAAACTCTTTTCCTGCGCGAAACGCCACAGTAGTAGCTTGAGATCGTGCATGGAGCTGGCGAAGGTGATCTCGCATCGCTGCGTGCACTCCTGCATGTAGTTGTTGTGGCGCGCCATCGAGGACGAAAAGGAGGACTCGCTGACCTCAGGGCCCCACAAGGGCAGCAGCCCGTTGCAGCGGGTGTTGGCGTTCTGCAGTGAGGCGCTCTCCCACTCGTCGCGGGACCTTGCCAGCCGGATTGCGTTCATGTGGCAGTCCACGTGCACCACGTTGAAGTGCGTCACCGTGGTGTAACCGATCGTTTTTTTCTGCTTCATCTCGAAGTCCTCCACGTTGGCGCGCTTGGTGAAGGTGTAGATGCCGAGCACCTTGTTCGGCTGGCAGGCGTACCCCTCGCGGCATATGAAGCACGCCAGCCCCGTCTCTTCACGCAGCTTCTCGATCTGCGACAGGATGGATCCCTTGGCCGTCACCTGCCCCTTCTCGTTCGTGCGCATGCCGAGCGCGTCCAGTTGTTTTTCGCGTGTCGCCATCGCCAGCCGCTTCTTCTCGGCGCGCGTAAAGTCACGCACCTCCTGCACGCGCTTCGCGGTAGCCGGTTCGGTGCATAGGGCCTCCAGCAGGTTCTCCGCCAGCGAGCCCACGTGCTCGTCGCTGGACACCTGCTCCAGCCGGTGGATGATGGGAATAATGTCCTGCGCCACCGCCAGCTGGGTGGCCTCGTGCTTGGTGGCGAGGCCCGTCAGGAAGCGCAGTATGTACTTCAGCGACGCGCGAGAGATGAACTCCTTCAGTTCATCCGAATCCGTGCGCAGCAGCGTCGGCTTCACGCACGGTGCATGCACCGTTATGTAGCCCAGCGCCTTGTCCACAATGCCCAGCCCCATGATGTAGTCCTTCAGCGTGCCACCGATCGAGTTGTGCTCGATGCCGGTCGTCAGCACGCAAAACAGCTCCAGCTTGAACTCCTCCTCCGCGCTGCGCTCCGCATCGAACCGATCGAAATCGAACACCGCGCGGAAGTGCTCGCACAGGAGCGCCATCTTGATGTCGTTGCCGTACACCAACGCGGCCAGCACGCGGATGAGATGACGCAGCACCGACGGGTTGTAGCGCACGTTGGAGCAGTTGGTGCACGAGAGCAGAGCCTGCACGTATTCGGGTCCGCCGAACGTGAGCGAGAACTGTAGGAACGAGTCCAACGTGTCCGAGGCCGCTTTCGAAAGGATCGTCTCCATGATTTCGAGCAGTTGCTCCGTAACGGCCGACTGCTGCGCATCACTCTCCGCGCTCTGCAGACACAGCTGGAGCACCTTCAGCAACGTGTTGATCGCGCCAAGCTCCGGCTGACAAAGCACCTCCTGGCAACGCCGCACCTTGACGCTCAGCAGGAACAACTTCAGCAGCACCTGCAGCAGCGTGCGCGACTTGGACACGTTCTGCAGGCTGCCGATCCGCTCCAGCATCACCTTCAGCCCGCCGCAGTCCGCCAACACGTTGGCCATGCGGTACAGCTGCTCGTTGTCCACTTCCTCCTTGCTCTTGGCGTTCAGCGTCTCGATGAACTCTTCCGTAGCATCGCCGAGCAAACCGCGCATGCGATATACGATTCGCATGCCGTCCCGCTCGCCGCCTTCCTGCAGCCACACTTTCTTGTACACCTCCTTCACTGGCAGGTCCAGACTGATGATTTTGTTGTGCACCAGCAGCTCCATGCCGTTGTCGTCGTCCAGCAGCGCCACCAGCTCGCAATCGATGCAGATCTTGTTTTTCACGTCGCGCATCAGCGGACCCAGGCCCGCCTCGTTGGACGGGTAGGGATTGCCGAGCATGCGCCCCTGCAGATAGTCCTCCTGCTGGGGATCCTTCTCGAGCGTGAGGAAGAACTCACCGACGTCATTCTCCTCCGGGTGGATGATGGAGCAGAGGCGCTCAAACATGAACACGGGCGTCTTCACGTCCGTCGTGGGCGTGCGGCGCACCGTGTCGATGCAGACCGCCATGAACGCGGCCGTCTCCTCCTCGGTGCCCGTCGTCATCTCCTCCAGCATCTCCAGCAGCTTCTCCTGGGCGTCGTCGATCTGGCGCGTCCGCTGCACGATCAACTTGCGCAGATCCAAATAGCCCTGCAGCACCGGGCCCAGCAGCTTTCCCTTGTACGCCTTGCGGATCTGCGCATTGTCCAGGAACAGTGCCATCAGCTCGACCAGCTGGCGGAGCGCGTAGCCTTGGGCGAGATCCGTCGACAGTGTCGTTTCCTCGAGACAATGGATCTTCTCGATCTCCACCGTGACGAGATGCACCAGCAGCGACAGGACCCCCTTCAGCGCCAGATACTGCCGCCAGGGACTCTCGTCCGCCAGCAGGCGATAGAGGGCGATGAACTCGGCACTCGCCTCTCCACTTTCGCCCACGAAGCGCAAAAATCCGGTCAGCAGATCGAGCAGTTCGCGCTTGCGCTCGACGGTGCGGCTGAGCGAGGTGATCAGCGCACAGGCCAGTTGTCGGCCGAGCCGGGAATTGGTGTTGAAAAGAATCGGTTGCAGCCAGGCCGCCTGCAGTTCCACCGGGATGGACGGCACTCCACGGGCCAGCGTCTTCTGACGCCAACGCCTGGCGTACTTTTCCATAAGATACGCGTTCCTTACCACGGACCGACGCTGCTCCAACGCCGAACGGAAGCACGTTCCGAGCGGTAAGGACGCCGATCCGGTATCGGCTCCCCGACGAGGCGTCGCCGACCCTGCGGTATCGCTAGGGGTCGGCGGCATTCGCGCTTTCCAAGCAGAAAACGAATGGTTGGCATCTCCCGCGATCCACTTTTCATAGCTCACTGTAATGCCCTCGGTCGGCTGGACCGTACACAAGTCCTGCAGCTGCTGCGTCACGACTGCCTGGTCGAGCTTATGGTGTCGACCGCCTCCACCGGCGGTTCCACCGGCGGACAGCGGTGGACAGATGAGTGATTGGACGATGCGCAGGCAGGGATGGATGACTGCCGTGGCGGGACCGCGAGCGTCACGGGACGCCTGCAGGAACAGTTCGATCACGGTGCGAAGTTTCGTCTCCCAGCAGCTATCGTCCTGCCCGGTCATGGCCTCCAGCAGCGCCATCTCGTGGCGCACGGCCGAGTCTAGGGTGGCCAGCGGGACCGTCCCGGAAAGCGCCATCTTGACGCGATCCTGCAGTAGCTGACAGAGTGCCTCGGTTGCGTCGGGAAGATCACGCGTCAGCAAACACAACAGTTGGCGCACTTCGTCCTGCAGTTGATGCGTTCCACGGCGCAAATTGTTCATAGCCAGCTCCTGCACCAGCCCCTGGCTGCACAGACCCACCCGGCAAGCCATATTGGAGGCCATCGCGCGCAGCAAGGTGAGACACTGCTCCGTCGAGGCAAGCGCACACCCGTAGCACTTGTTCAGTGCAACTGCCGATCGCGTAGCCAGCGACCCGCCGGAGCTCGAAGCGAAGCTGACAGACATCGTCGCCGGGGGCGGTGCGTCCATCTGGCTGCGATCGAAAGCCACCAGCTCTTTGCGGCATGCCTGCACTTTTTGGATGATCTTACTCAACTCCTCGAAGGTCGTTTTCGACTCGACGCAGTACTTCTGCGCCAGAAGCTGTATCACCTTGTTGACCTGCGATGTTCCACCGCCCGATGGGCCTGCACTGGCGACGACCCCCGTAGCACCGAGCAGCGTTTCATCCAGCACACGATCCAGCTTGTGCTCGGACACCTTCTGCACGAGCAGCTCCAGAATTTGCTTGTTGTTCTGCAGCGCCTTGTACGACCGATCGGCCTTCTCCAGCGAGGTGTGGATCGATTGGACCGTTTTGGCTCGATCCTCGGCGGACTCGATGGGATCGACGGCGCAACAGGCGCGTCCGTAGATGCTGTAGTCGAACTTGGCGTACTTGCAGAACCCGCACGAATGACACAGGAACGGATCCTTCTCGTCGTAGTTAATTGCGCGGCATTTGTGGCACTGGAACACGTTCTCTCCGCAGTTGCCACAAACGCCCGGGTTGGCCGGGACGACCGCGCTGCAGCGCGGACACTGCAGACTCTCGCTCGATCCACTGACCGTTTCGTAAAAGTCGGCATACTCAATCATCAGATTGCACGCCGTGATCGGAAGCGAAAAATCAATCTTCACGTCCGTCTGCCCCGACTGCAGCGTTACCTTGCGCGCCTTGTGCCACATCAGTGGGCGATTCTTCAGCTCCACCACCGCCTGAACGGTGCGGTTGTTGTAGTAAATGTTGATCGTACGCACCATCTTGGCGCGCTTCAGATCGGCGATCCGCAGCACGATCTTCGAGATCGTGTGGCTCTGAACGAGCTTCACGATCGTCGTGGTCGTCGTGAACTTCGAGTCCACCTTCACCGTGGACAGTTTGATGTTGGAAAACGGCAGCTCCGGGTTGTTGCACACCAGGCACGGCTCCGACTCGAGGAAGAATCCATCGAGCTCGAGCACCTGCCCCAGCGCGGTGTAGATCGGTGCATTCGGGTGCTTCGAGAGCAGTTCATTCTGCTGCCGCAGCACCGACACGGCCCGGGCAGTGTAGTCGGGCAGCTTGTCGATCAGCGAGCGCGTGTTGAGCGTGAGGAAACCGAGCAGGTCAACAAACTGTGCCGTCCGCTTACCGTACGCCGGCAGCAACGGCCACAGGTCCCACAGACACTGGAGCAGCGTTTCCTTGTGCAGGTCGCCACTGTTTTCGTAGAACGCGTACACCAGGCTGTGCGCCTGCCAGCGGATTGCCGTGGAATTCGTTTCCAGCAGGAAGCTTCGGATGAACTTGCTCAAGTTGGCCGGACTGACCTGGTTGAAGATTTGAACCACCAGCGCAATGCAGTGCGCCGGATCAAACTTGGACTCGGACGGAGCGGCCATCGTGTCCGACTCCTCCGATTTGTCGCGATCCTTCCTGTCCTTCACGATGACGGAAACCTTCATCAGCGGATCGACCGTCACACCGGACGAAGACGCAGAAGATTTTATCGCGGGAGCCTGCACCACCGCCGACGCCGACGTCGATGAGCCAGATGTGTTGCAGATGGCCGACTGGAGCAGCTGCAGAATGATCGTCGAGACGCCTTCCTCCAGCTGGTACGTGCTTATGTTGAGCAGCGAAGAGAGTATGTCCGCATTGCGCACGCAGAACTTTTGCCAATTGCCCGTGCGAATCGAGGCAATTTCCTGGCACGCGCGGAAATGCTCCGTCAGCTCCACCAGCGCGTCGTAGCCGAGGATCGTCGTGTGGGTGGAGGAGGAGCCGACGGATCCTTGCGGACAGCTTGCCTCGCAGCACTTCTTGACCGCCTTCATGTGCGTATCGAGGGAGTGGAGATCGCGTAGCTGTCGGTACTTTTCCTTACTGCCGCAGATGTAGAGCAGGAGCTTGCGGACCTGGCGGCGCAGGACCGGCGACTGCATGTACATCATGTACTCGCACAGCGTCGTTGTCATGTATTCGCAAAGCGAATGGTACCACTCGTGCGAGGACGGATGGCCCGAGGAAAGCTTGAGGATCTGGTACGGCAGCCGCACCGCCATCTCGGTTAGGATCTGGGCGTACATCTCAAACACATCGTTCGAGCCCTTGGGGAAGGGACGGGCGAAAAATGGCTGCATATCCGGTACGATACCGTACAGTGTAGGCTTCAGCAGGACGTTCGAAGTGGTTCCTCCGGGTGCGGTGATCACCGGACCGGCCCCTGTTGCTGACGCACTTCCCGACGAGCTGCTTGCCTGTCCGCCGCTGCCAGTGGATGCGTTTGATGATGCCGACGCCGAGGCAGACGACAACGATGCCGAGGCCCCCAGCTCATCGGTTGCGGCAGCATTCGTCGAGTTTTTCCAGTGCGGCAAAAACGTCTCCATTATCATCAGACAGTAAGGGATGGCGTTGTACTTCATCAGCGCGTTTGCGGTGGCCTGAGCGACAAACGAGGCGTTATCGAGTATCGCCTGGCTGACGCCAGCTGCAGACGAACGCTCCCCACTGGAACCAGCGACGTTGCCGGCGGCGGCTGCTGCCGCAGATGCCACGGAAGACGACGATGACGAAGATTTCGACTTCACTTTGCCCATCAGCACACCGATTAAACGCAGCACCACCAATTGCACCTCCGTCTTTGGGCTGCGCTTGGCCATCATGTAGAGCTTTGTGGACGGGATCTCGAGGCGATCTATTAGCGCTTGCAGCAGACGGTTCAGCACCTGCTGGTCCGCTTCCTGGGTACCCTCGAGGTCAGAAGTCAGCATCAGAATAACCTGCATGAACGGAATGCACTGTGCGCCGGACACTCCGTCCAGCGC
The DNA here is from genome assembly GCA_914969975.1 of Anopheles atroparvus. NCBI lineage: Eukaryota > Metazoa > Arthropoda > Insecta > Diptera > Culicidae > Anopheles > Anopheles atroparvus. The sequence continues at coordinate 52,763,893 of CAJZCY010000001.1, forward strand.
GGAAAAGTTATCGACCAGCTGACTCAAGATGGAGTACCGCAAGACATGCAGTTTGCTGGCGTTTTCCCCAGCCGTGTCCGCCGTTGATTCTGGTTCCGCGGTGTTCATCTGTGGTGCTGCTGCTGCTGCTGCTGCTGTGATGGTGCTGGTTCCGGCGCCAGATGATGACAGGCCTGATGTTTGCGGCTGTATCTGCTCCACAACGGAGGTGCGCGGTGGCGAGGGGTTCGGTTGTTCTTCGTAGGTTGAGCTACGCCCGGAGGTTCCACCAATGCTTTCAACGCCACTGCAACCACTTTCCGATCCGCCGCTGCCACTGCCCGCGTGCTCCCCGGCAGGAGAGGTGCGCAGGGTCGATCCTTCCGTCGCCACGTTCGATATTTCGTCATCGTCCGATCCTCCACCCGATGCGTTCGACTCCACATTGAACGACGAGCCGCCAGCGATGGCTGCTGCCAGGCTCTGCACCGCCGGGTTCCGGTTTCGACCCTGATAGTTGGCAATGCTCTGCTGAAGCAGCTGCAGATCGATCTCGTTGTCCTGCAGACTGAGTGCGATCGCAATCTCCATGATGGTGTCTTCGTCTGCATCGGCAGATTCGAGCAATTGCGGAAAGCCGACACCGAGCAGCGTTTCCAACGAGGCGAGCGGCTGGTTCCCTGCACCCGGCTCTAAACCGAGCGATTCGATAGCATCCACCTCCTGCATGGCGCCGGCAGCGGCTGCTGCTGCAGCTGCCGCTGCTACTGCCACAATGTCCTCAGTGGAGGATCCTGCTCCAGCGACTACACCACTGCCACTAGCACTTCCACCGCCCGCGCCGGAGGATGTTGATGGGCCACTTTGTCCCGACGAGGAAGGGCCTCCTGATGGGCCTGCGACGGCCGATGGTGTCGGAGTCGAACACACGGGAGGGCTCTCTATCAGTACGACTTTACGCCGTCTCACTTTCGGACGCAACAGATGAATCATGGCTTGCTTGGCACTATGGCTGATGATTGGTGCCGGGTCAAGCAGTAGTTGCACGAACAGCTTCGTCATTCGTTCGACTTGCTCGCCGTCGGCCAGGGCGAACGCGTAGACGATCTCCACCAGCGAGTAGATGACTGCCTCGACGTGGCACAGGCCACGCTTGACAATCGCAATGGGTTCCTCGAATGCCGGCGTTATGCGGTACAGCTCCTTCATGAGGATCATAATGAGCGGCAGGATGTCCATCTGCTGCTCGGCGCAAATCTTCGCCATGGCCTGCGGTCGCTTGATGGCTATGCTGCGCATCATAAGCACGGCTCGATAGAACTCTTCCGGATCAACATCGCCGCACTCGGTGGACTCGTACATGCGCTTCAGCTGGCTATAGATGTGGCCCAGGATTTCCTTATCCATGTACGCGTGGTACGTCGCCTTGCTTTGATGGCACGTTACCAGCACATTGCGTGCGTTCTGCTGCACCACGTGGACCGTGGGGAAGAGGATCAGGTTGGTCGCCACGTCGATCGCCGTCTGGCGATAGTTGTCTTCGCAACCCGGCCCACCGAGCAGCGAAATGCCACTGTCTAGCACGTGCAGCATACTTGAGAGCATACGATCTAGGGACGTCATGTACATTCCATAGGCACCGCCGTTTGCTTCGTTCGAGCCACCGTTGCCATCGCTGCTGCCGTTGGTGGCTGGCACCATTTGTCCGACGCTTCCCGATGGGCCGTTACTGGGCTGGCCACCAGCACCGCCGCCGGCGCCATCTTCCGACTCGTCCGGCCATCCGAAAACGTCCTTCGTTTTGCCGTAAATCTTGATGCTATCCAGGATAGTTATCTGTTCCGCGTCCGCCGATGGCCCAAAGTGGATGCTCAGCTTCTTGTCGCTCTGCAAACTTTCCTCGCGCGTCAACGGTATATCGAACCAGCGCGCCCTTACCGCAGTGGTGGTGACCGCCCTTCCCAAAATGGTCACACGGTGCGGGGCTTTCATCACATCCTGGGACCCAATTTGAATGCGAACACCTGGTAGGGAGAGAAACATAAAATCAATTAAACTGTTGCGAGCGAATATTCTATATACATCTGCTAAACGCACCCGTAATGACCATGTTCGGATCATTGTTGATTACGTCGAGTGTGAACCCGTTCGCTTTGGTCGATGTCACGTATAGACCGGTCGAGTTGAGTCGATGCTTCAGGTGCTGGGTGTTGTAGATCTGCAGCAAGTCATTTCCCCCGTACTCCACCTCATTCATCAGTGTGCAGTGTTCGAAGAAATCGATCGGAAACACGGGTACCGATCCGGTTCCCGTTTTCCCCGACGAGCCGGACGCGCCGGAAGAGCCGGACGCCCCGTGAAGCGCATGCTTGCCAGATTTCTTTGACTTGCGGCAAGACTTCCCGTACAACCCTCCTCCTCCGCCACCGCTGCCCAGCGTCGTCTGCTGAAGCCCGATCGGTTGCACTTCCGGCGAGAGCCAGTAGCCAGTGTTTTCTGGATGTGCAGCGTAGATACGAAGGCTGCCGTCCTCGCACAGCAGAATGAGGGTCGTTTTCTCCACCCCCGAGACGCTGTGGCGGATGGCCACCATGTCCATGATTTTCGCCTTCGCATTCTGCGCCTTGATCTCCTGCGCCATGTAGCCGTCCGGTTTGATCATGAAGATGACGGGATTGTTGAGGTTCTGCATCATCGCGCAGACCAGCCCCGGATGGCCGGGTATCTCGGTCCACTGGCAGAGCGGCTGGGTTGTCGCCTTGGAGAACAGTTTCGAGCTCGGATTGCACACCAAATTGATGACACATTTGACGCCCTCGTTGATGTCCGTTAGCGGGGCCATGAAGTTGCGCCCGACTGTGTAGCTGAAGAACAACAACTGCAGCACGTGCGAATAGTAGATCGACACGCCGCCCCCCAGGATCTGATTATTGTCGTCCGTGATCAGCGGATGGTCAAGCTCCAGTGTGCTCGTGACGTAAAAGGCGCCATGCTTGGCGAGACTTTCGGTGCTCAGCGGCTGCGTGTAGATGTAGCCGAGCGATGACATGATCAGCATGTGGTACGTTCCCTCGTGATCGTACATGAAGGTGCAGTCGCGAATCTTGCCACTGGGCACAAGGAAGTAGTACTGCGGGCTGTAACTGTCCTCGGCCAGATCGTATATCTTCACAAAGTCCGCCGTTACGAGGGCCAGCTTTGTCTGTGAAGACGGAAGCCAGATGGCCCGTTTGATGAAGTTGCCCGTTTCCAATTGCGGTGTCAGCACGATATGATCGGTCGCCGTCCCGGAGCTGGTAAACGTGAGAATGTGGCACTCCTTCAACCCACAGACGGCGAGGAAATCTTCGTTCGCCGGATTTGACGCCAACGAGAGCACCGTACAGGGAACCGGTGCTGAGGCGAGTCGGGTGAGCGTTAACTTTCGCTTTGCCGCGTCCGCCTGCTTCAACAGCGCGGACAGCTGCAAAATTGTCACCTTACCCTTCTCGTGCGAAATGGCCAACTGCTGCCGCTTGCCGTGCGGTGAGGCGAGGCAGCAGAGTGCCACGCGACGTACCATGTTGTTCGACAGGAGCTGCTTGATCGTCTGTCCTTGCTCCCCGGAATAGTTCATGCGCACGTTCTCAAACGCTCCCTCCTGCGAGCCGAGCGTGGCGATCATGATTTCGTCACTGAGAACGTACGATTTTTCAGGACGATGGAGACGCTCGATAGCGCTCTTGGCACGCCAGAAACATCCGACCGGCGAATAGCGGGCACAGTGATCTTTGATCGTCGGCATGAGCGTGTTGAAAAATGCCAAGATACAGCGGACCACCGTCTTCCACTGGGCCGGGTTGTTGAGTGCTTCCCGCGACGATTCAATGATCTTCATGAGCTGTTGTTCCTTTTCCGACGCGTACGCCTGCGATGCTCCCCCACCACCGGCACGGCTCGTGCTGGGACCTTCGTGTGAAGGACTCGAAGGACGGCGTCGTCGAATGGAGCTGCCGGTAGCCGTCAGGAGGACGCTGTCGGCATCCGAAGACCGTGGCAGCAGTGAGCCCGCGGATGACGAACCCAGGATCGACTCCTCGCCGTGTCCTGAGTTATTGCGACGGCTCAGCGCTTGACAGGAACCGTCCTCCTTGGCTCCACAATCGCAGAAGAAGTTCCCATACTTGGCGTAGCTAATGTCATGATTTTTGTGGCATACGCGAGCGCAAACAGAGCAAACACCGACGCCGTCCACCATCTTGCATGTATGGCAGTAGTACCAGTGTTGATTCATAAAATCTTTCTGCGTGATGGAAAACGTGCACAGCTTGTTCCCGAGGCTGTCTTCGTCCGAGTCCTCCAGCGTACTTTCCTCTTCGTCTGCTCCGGCCAACTCTTCCAGTATATCGTCCGCTTCGAGCGGCGATTCGTCGTCCCAGGGGGGACTGATCGTGCGACTTCCCTTGGTTCCCAGCCCGACCAGCAGGTCGCTCATGTACTTCAGTATTGCCGTTACATTGTTCAATTGGATCGCCGCCCGCCAGCCGCTGGAACCATTTTTTCCAGATTCCAGCACCTGTCCGCGGCAAACATCCAGCCAGTCGATGGCCGCAGCGAAAAGAAGTGCATGACCCCGCCCCTTGCCTGCATCGGCCAGCGTAATCATGACTTGCAGGAGATCCGAAAACTCGATTGCTTCCTGGGTCGGTGAGAGCAGATTGTGCCCGATCTGGATGAGTGCCTGGAATAGCGCCTCCGAAACGGACGACGAAATGCGGTCCTCCACAACGATGTACTTCACGAGAGACTGCAGCAGCTTCCCGTTTCGCTCTAGTGCCTCACCCGAGGCGTCATCCATCGGACCTCCCTTGCCGCAGCTAGTCGCAGCCGCTTGCCATCCGCTTCCCTTCGTCATACACTCGTAATCAATATCCATTGCGTCCTGCTGATCCGCTTCGGTTGTGGTCGGTGCATTTGCGGCGGTAGTGGTGTTGTCAGACCCGGCCGCGCCACCGACACCACCGCCAGTAGCAGCAGCTCCACCAGTTCCTCCTCCGTGGGCGGCTGTTTGATCGGTTATGCTGGGGATCGCAGACACCGTGGCCATATTCGTCGGTGTTGGTACGTTGCTCGAGTTATTTGAGGCATTCGCCGTCAGGCTAATGCCTCCGGGGCCCAGCAGAATGTGACTCAGCCAGCTCTTCAGCCGCGCACTGTCCGTGATGGCTATATCCGCAATGCAGATGCATAGCTCTTCCTCGTCGAACGGAGTATCGAGCTTTTCGGCCGCTTGGAACAATTTCTCGAAAAACTGCAGCACACGCGTCGAGTACGCCTGGGAAATGTTCGTTCCGGTGAAGGACAGTAAAATCTGCAGCAGATTGCCGGATTGCGAGACGTAGAAAAAGTTGCGCATCGCACGCAGCCCCATCGGCTTATCGAGTAGCGACTCCCAGTACTTCAGGATGCTGCAGAGGACCGATTCGTCGATGTTGGTCGCTCGCCCGGTGGCGCACAGGTCGGTATACTCGATCACAAAGTGGTAGCTGTGCCGGATGATGTTGGAGAAGGCGGCCAGCTGGTACGCCTCCGAGTTGCTGTCACCTCCCAGCAGCGACTCCAGACACTTGTTGATCGAAGCGTACAAATACTCCGTGCGCAGGTCGAATATCATCGGTATCAGGATCTCCTTCAGGCGCTCGTCCAACTTCGCGTCGTCGTAGTTAAGCATGTAGTAAATCAGGTTTATTGCCGACTTTAGCGAGTTCTTTAGCGAAAGCAGCACGGAGAAGGAGAGATGTTTCGACACTTCCGTCAAATGTGCGTCAATGACCGTCAGTGTGTGCACCTCGACGGGAAACGAGCCGCTGGCGAAGTTTTCCTCATTGATATTCAGCAGACTCTTGCGCCAATCCACCGTGATCACATCTTTATCGTGCCCAGTGATGCAGGCAAGCAGCTGCTGGGCCAGATCGGGACAAAAAGGATTTTTGGTTCCTGCGATAGCTATCAGCGGCTCGATCAAGCAGGATGGTATTTGCCCACTTAGGTTCTGGAACATAGTTTTACTGAAAAGAGAATGAAATAAAAAATAGCACCTAGTTAGCTGCTATCAAAGAAAACGTGTTTCGTTGCTTCGTAGGCAATCTAAACCGATCCTTACTATGTTGCTTCCCGCAGTATTTCAACCGCATCTAGCAGAGCGTTCATTAGGTTTTTCGTCAGTTCCACACGGGACACTTCCGGTGCAACAGCGCACGAGGAATCGTCCGATTGACCTCCAGCACCGCCTGATGACTGGCCGGCCTGAGCAGCCGCAGAAGACGGAGTACCAATTCCCCCCGGGGCAGTCGCGTTTGTCGATCCATCATTAGATGCTCCTCCTGTGGGAGGAATACTAGTTGTTGTTCCTCCTCCTGTTGAGGTCGCTGTATTGACGCTTGTTTTGTTTATCTTCACGTTCACACCCTCCTTCTCGGCCCAGCAAACTGCGTACAGATGCGAAACCAGGCCATCGAGCAGAATGATTTTCGACAGGCGCGGCTGATCGGGTGAGAAGCTTTTCGCAAACGATTCCAACCCAAGTAGGGTCATTTTCAAACTGTACTTTACGTCCGAAATGTGCTCCGTCAATCGCAGCCACATAGCCTCAGCGGACTGGGTGTACATGCCCTACAGACAAAAAGAACGGAAACATGTTAATCAATGACGCATCAAATGACGGTCCTCATTAGTTCCTCACCTGTTTGACGAGACTGTTCACGATCAAATAATGCGAATGGGTAATCGGATGCAGGCAACGGATGGACCACAGCAGCGAGTGAAGGTTGGGTGATTTCTCTTGCATCAGGGCTTCCACGTGCTGGGTGGACGGTGGCAGACCGAGCAAAAGCTTCCAGCATAGACTGAAACAGTAGTGCACGGCGCACAGCGTCTGGAAGGGGATCCGCGCCAGGCACATGTCCGTTATGCCCAGAATGTCGATCAATGCGTCGATTAGCCACGGATACTTCAGCTTGTCCGGTGTGCAGAGAATGAAATTCCACGCCAATCCGTCCAGCTTGAACTCCTGCTGTACCTTCGACTCGACCGTGGTGAGCGAGTAGAACTTAGGTTTAACGCCACCGACGCTGAACTCGTTCGCCAGTTTGCGATGTTTGTCCTCAATGTCTTTGCGACAGAAGGACATCAGTTTGGTTTTGTAGTTGACCAAATCGGCCAGCTTCTGCTCGTTGTCCAGGGTGAACACACTGAACAAGTTCCAGCGCACCTGCTCCAGCAGCACGTTCGGGGGATTGTACAGATGTTTCATGAGATACTCGAGGAACAGCAGCAGACGCGACAGAAGCATGATCTGATGGTCACGCAGAGGTTTATCGGACGTGACACTGCGGCAAACCTCCGAGCACCGAATCACTCCACCGGCTGTGAGAAGCAAGATCGACTTCTTCTGCATTAGGTTCAGCGAGTGGAACAGAAACAACAGGAGCTGGGCGTGCTCCACGTTGAGATCCTCTATTTCCGACTCACATGGGATGGTCTGCGTAGAACACACCCCTTCGACGAGTGTATTCACGAGCCGGTGCCAAACGGATAGACAGGCCGCTTCCTTCTCCTGCGGTGGCTTCAGCAGGAGTATCTGGACCAGAACAGCAAGCGTGCGTGAGTACACCTGCAGGGGCCAAATGTTTGAGTCCTGTGTCCACGGTGACACGCCTAGATGCAGGAGAAGGGCGGACTGGAGCGACTCGTTCAACAATGAGTTCGAAATCAGATTATGCAGATAGCGTCCGACGGCTCCGGAAAATTTAACCATCGCGTTCTGCCACTGCAAACAGCTGGAGTTGTCTGGTTCCCCACGGGCTGCGTCACGGTCGAGATCACGCAGGATGTTACCCATCAGCACCATTTGCTGCTCGCTGAGACCCGTTTTGACGTACCGAATCAAAAAGACGTGATTTCCACCGAGCGAGATGTCAAAGAAATTGAATATCACCGATGCCAGATTGAGGTACTCGTGCGGTTCGTCTTTCGCTGGCACAAGATTAGTTCCGTGACGTCCCTTTTCGTCTTTGCTTTCCTGCTCCTGCGATTCGGTCATTTCTTCGTTCCCTTCCGGCGACAGTGTTTCCTTGAACCATAGACCCAGATAGCTGTCGCTGTCCTCTTCCTCCGGCTCACTCTCCTCCGAGCAGGAGAATGTATCGTTGAAGTAAGTTGTCGAATCACTGTAGCTCATCGGTTCGGCATCGTTGCTGCTTTTGGTGTTGATGCGGCGCAGAGTACAAGCCTTACGGTACGAGACCGTAGCCAGGAAGGTCAGCAGCTGCTGCAGCGTGGCACTATTCAGCACGCGCACGACGCGCTGAATGGACGTGTACTGGCCAAGAATGTCGAACCCGGCAGACTCGATGCTGCTGTACTCTTCCTCATCCGAACGCGCATCTATCTTCAGGTCGTCGATCAGTTCCGTGAGCAGTGTGATGCTGTGGCGCGCGATGGCCGCATTCAGCACACCAAATCCTTGCTGCACTTTGAAAAGATTCACACGCAAAGCGGGCGATGGTTGCGCCGTGGAGGCCATTTGCGGTACATCGAGCGTTTTCAGTGGGCTGCGGCCTTTCAGGTTTTCTTCCGAAGCCTTCGCCGACGACAACGGCACCATCTGTTGCTGCAATCCGCTCGTATTTCCAGACGCTCCCATCGTTCCCTGGATACCGGAAATGAGTAACCAGGCTCCCATACAGATGTGATTCTGATAGATGTGAGTGCGCGTCGATGTTTTCAGACGATTGCCAATCTTGGTGAAGATCTCCAGCGCCTTGTCGACAATAACGCGAGCAAAGTCCTCTTCTTCGTCGTTTTCCTTCTGCGCTTGGCTGCCGGTACCGCCTGCTTGCGCAGACTGTGCCTGCTGCAGTTGACCAGAGGAGGCCGATTTTTGCGAGCCAGCCGATGCCATGGTGACGACGCTCACAGCAGTCGAAGCAAGTACGGCGCAGTACAGCGCAGACATGGCACACTGCGATAGAAGACTGATTTTTTTCGGCGTTAGAGACTCCAGCAGCGGGAGCGATATTGCCATCAGTAGGTTGGATATATCCGATTCCATATGGCTGAACGCGGACTTGACGGCGTTTGCCTCAGTGTTTGTAACTGGCAGATAGAGCGGCCGTCCTAGCATGGTGCACTCTTCGTACTTGAAGCGATATTTGGCCAAGGTAGTCAGTGCCGTTGTACACCATGCAAGCAACGAATCGCCGGCATTCATCAGTTGCATGCATTGCAGGTTCTGTTTGATAAATAGCTCCTAAATAAGTGAAAAAGTTGAAAAGCAGGTTAGTGTATAATCTCACTGCTTGAATGCTTCATCGAATGTCCGTTTGGTTGCACGACCCCAAACTGATTTAGCCCTATTTTGCAATAAAATTCTTATGCTTCTACTGCCCTTCCAGGCTGATGTTTCCGTAGTTGAAAAGCATTTCGTTTTTGATTCAAGTGATAGAGTTTTCAAACTAGCCTGAAGTGGATAAATTACGCGAAATGGCTCCAGATAGCCATCATAACAAAGGCTACACGATTGGAAAATTTCGTACCACATGATTAGGCAAATCGAATGAAAAACATGCCCGCAGCATGTTACTACCAGAGTTGTAAATATTTTCCTTTCCAGTTAGTTTTAGAACGAAATGTTACGTTTAGCCTCTATGACGGACATTGAAGTAAAGTAATAATAATAATATTACTAATAACAAATAGAACAGATGGGTTCCATTAAAACCAAACTACTGGAAAACTAAACAGCCTGCTTTGCTGGTAATGCAACATAAGTATGGTTCAAGAAAATTCAGATATCTATCATCAAAGCCTCCAAGAAAACATTCATCAAAGGAAGCGAGCATATTTTAAACTAAATTTTTCCACATACCGTACAATCGATTTGTTCGTCGCTGAGAGCGACAAAGGTCAACGGCCAACTGAAGAGCGGCTTGGTTAGCTGCTGTAAGATTGCCGTCGACAGATCCGACCGGGAGCGTTTCATTTCCGCCTTCGGGCTGTCTTTATCGGCTGAACCAGTGCCAGGGCCACCGACATTGCTGCCACCCGAAACCCCGACTGAGGATGTTTTGCTACCAGGTATTTCAGGGTATTTTAAATACTTCATGCCAGATGCAGACATGATCGATAAGCCCAAGCTGACATTGTTGGTAGTTTCGTCAGGCTTTTTTCTCTCACATAGAGCCTTCAGAGCCATCAACAAAATGCTGGGCTTGCTCGGGGATGTTGAATCTAGGTGTTGGATTGCATAACGTATCAAAATAGATGAAGCTTCTGTAAGCTGCTGATGTTGCGCTTGCGATACTGAAATCAAAAAGACAGAAAAAAAGTTACTTTAATCTTCTTATAGCAGCGTTTACTTTTAATTCGCGATCCGAATCAGAACTAAGGCAGGAGAGAAATTGGTATGTGAAGTGATGAAATGACAGAGCAATAAAAACAACTACAGCAACTGCAACTACAACAACCTCTGTTGGAAGAAAAATCGATACAAGTATGGCCGACAGCTGGTGCTCCGTAATGGGGCCATATACTTACGTGAAGTGACCTGATTAGACATGTTTTCGGCGGCCAATGCCACCAAATAGTCGAAAAACTGCTTGTGGGACGCATCATGTTCCAAAATTTCATATTCGCTAGAAAGAAGATGAAAGAAGTAAACATTTGTACAAAAAGACCACTACTGATTGCGTAGTAGAAAATTGCAGATGGTTGCCCTCGGGTATGGCAATGTCTAAATTTCACATGACTTTTTCAGGTCCAGAGGAGCGAAAGGACAGCAAATAACAATCTACTTACTTTTGTATGATAGTTTTGGCCAAATTAAGCACATCGGTTTTACTGATATTTTCACTTGACGATGAAAGAAAAGGTTTTAAAACGGCAGCCCAATCAGCACCACCCGAGTGAGCGGCCATCTTGGTATTTAATGATTTGCACCTTTTGACAGCAGAAGCCTGCTTTGACATATTTGTAGACACAGGTAAAAAAAAAAAAACAGGTAAAGAAATGAAAAGCAACATGAAGTTATACTATAGAGTCCAAAAGTTCGTTAAATGCATTGCAAATACCGTGTTGCCAAGATGCTCGTCATGATGGGAGTTTATGCGAAGACGGTAAATCTGTCGAATGTGAAATTTTCAGTGATTCCGAGAAAGAACGTGACTAATCTAATGATTTTCTACATATTAAAACTGTCGGAATGTTTCATATTTATTCATTGAAATTTGATTTCCTGGTAGATTTCAAGAGTGAAATGTGCAAATCATATGTTGCTGGGCGCACTGATTAATGTTTACAGGCCGGCCAACAGTTGCAGCTGTGAAAAACCGGCGTCCTAAGAATGTAAACAAAACACAGCTGATGGGATTTTTTTTCCAACCGGAATGAATTTGTTTACAGGTGACTGTCTTCCGAGCACTCTTGATGCCACTTCTTTGAACACACATTTGAATCAACCGAAACGCTTTCGCTTGGCTTGTTGATAGCTATCGAATGATGAGGATGCCGATGATTTTGAAGGATGCGATGAGTCTGAATAAGCACGAGCTCGACTGGTCGTTGCAAAATGCAATCCTGGTTTGGCTTTAAGTTCTAGTAAGCCATTTTGAACGATGTTACCATTTGCGGATTTTTTCCAACTAACATGACGCACAAATCCTTTGCATCCATCGATGTGGTTACTAAAAAGTTTCCGTTTAACCCTTTCTTGGCAAATAGGACATTGCATTTCGCAGGCATCCCTTGTGAATGGAATAGCTTTGGAGAAGGATGCTATAAATTTATCTGCAGCCAATGTGCTAGTGCAAGTACCGTTAAGATCATCCGTTTCGACTGAGATTATCTCGGAACTAGCGGTAGAGATTATTTTCGGCATATCAGAAGTCAGATCGATTGATTCCTTTGGTGGTAGTGTTGTCTTGTAGCGCCCGCGAATGTTTTCTCGCTTCGGCAGCATATACTTAACGTTCACTGCGTAGCGGGTAGAAATGTCTTCGCCAATCTTTTTGCCCATTTCGTAAATTTTGTAGTATGTGCCTCCACAACTATCTGCGTGCTCCTTCCACCATTCATTATGCAATCCCGGCGGGCCGTCTATCGATCTAACGATTCCGTGGAATGGTTTGTAGTTGTGACAAATTCCCGTGCAACGGTACCATTGAGTCCGACACAACAGGCTCGTATCGTTAAGCTTGTGGTTGAAGGATATGTTGGTATGAAGCATGGTGTTGAGATGAATCATGATCTTGCGGAAATTTTCACCATGACCATTGTTAGGCTTTTGAATTCGTTCCATCTTTAGATACGCATGAATCATTTCGTGCTGAAAAATGTAAAGAATGGTTGCAGTTATGTTCATGATCTGATGAATACCCTTTAGTACTCACAAGAATGATGCTGATTATTTGAATTCGAGGACGTAATCTCAGTAGCGGAGCATTAAGGGCGATGGTGTACATTCCTTCGTCGTCGTTGTAGTTTTTATTTGTACACATATTGCCCATTGATTCCGACCAAGATACTATGATTTTTTTGTTTTTAAAACGTGACTGAAAAAATAGCTCGTCGAATTTTTCAAAAATAGCCCGAATGTCTGGCAAAACGTCGATGAACTTCCATTCAAAGTTGTACTCTGGATCAACATACGTTTGGAGTTCTTCTATGAAATACTCCTCACTGTTCAGATCATTAGTCTGCAAATGAATGCATTATTAGTAACAAAAGATCACGGCAAAACATTTCTCTTTATTACCTCTGCCCTGAACAACTTTGGTTCAGTTATACAAGAACGACCGTTTTCTATCTTAATGGCGGAGATGTTCAATTTACAATCGATGTTTGCTCTGGATCCGGTTTCGGTGCTAGCTTGTAGAATAACATCATCGTCGCTGTCCGACAACAGTTCTACTGCCTCTGCTTCATATTTCGATTGGAGCTTCACAGCTAGCTCATGGTCTCGTTGCACAGCGTTAACGACACACACATCATCTTCATCGGAGCTGATTTCTAGCAATTCTTTATCAAACTGGTTCTGCAACTTTTTAGCGAACATGTAATCGCCATCCTGGTTATCCATTTTTAACGCAACTCGTTCCATCGAATTCAATACACGGAAGAACCATCAACCAGCAATGGGCGCAATTCCAATTGACGTTAGCTGTCCAGTGAAAATAATATAAACGTAATAGAGCAAACAAAAGTAAAGCAAAGAGAACTATTTCCGTGATTTCGAAATGATTCTGTTAGATAACAATAAGGAAAATCGATTTAACGTGTTTAGCTGATGATTGATCTTCTTTATTATTTTTATGAGCCTTTAATCCGTATCTATTGCATTTCACCAGTTCCATGAAGTCGAAGCACGTATATACTCGTAATATTTTCACTGGACCACCAGCCGTCGCCGTAGTAAGAAAAATGTAAACAAATCAACAAATAAGATCATTTTTGATAAGATTTTTAGAATTGATAAAGTGACCAGTTTGCTAGAAAAATGGGAGACACGAAAACTTGTTCTATTCGTATCTGCCAGGATGGACACGCAAATGCGTTGGCTTTGAATCGAGAGTGCACTCAAATTGCTGTTGCTGGTAGAAGTCGTGAGTAGTTGGTATTTCTTATACTCCTATTTTGTATATCCCTAAACTGGAACTTTTATTTCAGTATTGAAAGTGTTTTCTATTGAAAACGATGGATTCACCGAAGTCTGTAATATGCGGGGTGGCAAAAATCAAAACCTCAGCTACTCATCCAACGATGTGGCGTGGAGTTCCCTGGACACGAATATCCTTGCGACAGCAGCCACCAACGGCGTTGTGTCGGTGTGGGATCTATCGAAATTTGGACGTCAGAAGCAATTACTGGTATACAATGAGCACGAGCGAACCGCACACTCGGTAGCATTTCATGGGGCGGAAGCAAACCTATTGATATCCGGGTCCCAGGATGGTACCATTAAGTGCTTCGATCTTCGCATAGACAAGACGGCTATTAATACCTACTTTAGCAATTCGGAGAGCGTACGCGATGTAAAGTTTAGCCCACATGCACCAAACACGTTTGCGGCAGTTTCAGAGAATGGAACAGTTCAGCTCTGGGATATACGACGTACCGATCGCTGCACGGCACAGTTCACGGCTCACAGTGGGCCGATTTACACGTGCGATTGGCATCCGAATCAGTCATGGCTGGCAACAGGTAGTCGAGATAAGCAGATAAAGGTGTGGAACACCAACCCCACCAAGAACTCATCGCTTGAGACAACGAAAAACGTTTCATTGGAATATACGGTGCATACGATCGCCGTCGTTGGTAGAGTGCGATGGAGGCCAGACAAAATGTACCACATAGCGAGCTGTGCACTGGTAGTGGACAACAGCATCTACATCTGGGACCTTCGCCGACCTTACATACCATATGCTTCGTTTAATGAACACTCAAACGTAACAACGGGAATTGCCTTTAAGGGAAACGATCGTCACGTGCTTCTGTCGACGAGCAAAGATTCGACCATATTCAAGCATGTATTTAAAGACGCCAAGCGGCCTGCCTTGCAGTCAAATCCGCAAGGAGCCACCTTCAACTACAAGGGCGATTTGTTGTATGCGTACGAAATGAAGCTAATTCAACCCCCCGCACCGTTGAGTCTTCTTAGTCAAGGGACGGCACTTCTAGGAGCCCGCCAGAAAACGCCCCCGTCGGCGGACCAGTTTCATCTAGCCAGATCAAACCTAACTAGCTTTCTCACAAAAAGCCTCAGTGTGGGTGAGAAGGACGTCACCAAAACTACGCTTCTGAAAGACTATCATGCTCTGAAGGGCTGCGCCGAAGAGTACATGCTAACGGGGGCATCCTTGACGGAGATTTGTTCACACAACGCGGGCGTAGCGAAGAAGTACGGCAAGTCAAACGTAAGTTTTTTGTGGAACTTTATCAGCCAACTATATGCGTACAGTTCGATAGCAAATGTAAAATTAGAGCAGCGCAATTCGAATTCGAGTCAGCACAACAGCGGCCGTTTGATGGCCCAAAATTCGAACCAATCAAGCACTGGACGTAGTGAGGATAGGGCGCTTGGCAAGGGAAGCAATCCGAGTTTAGGAACAACGCATGCCGTCAGCAATAACAGTACTGATGATTTTCTCGAGTTTACTAATTGTAAAAATCCCACTGAGTCGCAAGGATTGGGGCAGATTCTTTCGGTGGACATCGATCCCGGCAAGTGTGAGTTTGTTTTTGGCGAAACCGAACTAACATTTGATTCGGTCGACTGTATCAAGGGTTTCCGGGATGGGTTCCTATACACAGGACCGCATGACCTGGTGAAGGATTATACCTTTCCCTCGTCGAACCTCATGAACGCGCACGAGTTGAATCAGACCCACCCGCGCAAACATTTGGTGACGGAAAAATCGCAAGAAACGTCACCGCCGCCAAATCCGGCACCGAGTTTCCTCAAAATATCCGATCACAATCCAACCCCTTCGATCTGGGAACCGCACCAGGTGCTGGCGGATTGCTTGATGTTGCAGACGGAGATTGGCGACGTCCAGACGTCATCCTGCATTATGATGGCCCTCGGGGATCGGCGGCATAGCTTACAGATAGATGAGTGCGTGCAGGAAAACTGGTTACTTTCTTACATTGAGCTGTTGCATCGCCATCAGCTATGGAACGAAGCGACCCAAGTGATCAATTTAAGTTGGATCCGATCGGTATCGGAGCTCAATCAGCAATCTACTACGATGTACACGAACTGTGGCCAATGCTCTAAGCAGCTACTGAATGCGGTAGGATGGTACTGTTCGCGGTGCAAATCGGCGCAGAGTTCCAAATGCATTGTTTGCAACGGGGTTGTCCGGGGGCTGTACGCGTGGTGTCAGGGATGTTCCCATGGTGGTCATTTGGATCATTTGAAGCACTGGTTCGCTAATAACTCAAAGTGTCCCAAATGTGGTCATTTATGTGAATATGAGTAGTGTAGGGTAGAAACTTATTTTGTTTGTCTATTGATATTTTGAATGAAAAGGTAGCAATTCGATTCATGATAATGTACAGTTTCCTAGAAATTGTTTTTTCAACCACCTATCTAAAATCATGTTACGTTTTTAACGATCATGCTATGATCAATAAACTAAGTATAGAAACAAATCTGTATGTCCAAGAATTTTATTTTTAATGAACAATTTTAACAATCCATTGGAGAGGTAAGAATTTAATTTATTTCACTATAATATTTCTATAGATTCATGTGCGAGGTTTCACTAATACATCAGCTATACACAAAAAAAAACTTTATCGATGTTTGAGATTATGCATGAATCTTAACTGCTCCCCATTAGGACCTCTCCTTCCGGGACCATAGCTTGTGCGTTGGATTCAGTCCGCTAGTTTCACATGTCTGTTGATTCGTCGCTTGAGCTCAAGTGAAATGCAGCATTACGCATGCCGCCCTCGGTTGGGTGCTTGGCTTCCCTTTGATCCCCATCGACTGCCGAGGTCAATTTGGATGCGCTATTGAAAAACTTTCGATCCGCCATCTTTCCACCTGGGGCGGAAAGCCTGTGATGATCGCTTTCAAAAGCTTTCAAATCGTGGGCGCTGGTAACATTTCGCATCGGGCGTTGCGCTGGCCTCACTGGCGCAACGTCTTCTGCCTGATGGCGATGGATAAATTCTTCAAATTTTCTGTTACCCTCCCACGCGTTCAAATCTAACACGTGGGACGGGGGTGGACGTTTAGCACGTGCTCGCACCGGCCGAGTCATAGGTTGGGGTTTGTGTGCGTGTGGTAGCTTCAGGTCCATTTGGTAAGTGCCCCGGAAAAGGTGATTCGTACCGGTTGCGGATCCTCTGCGGCGTGTAGCTGGCGGTGATGGGCATTCCATTTTGGAAAGTGTGTCGGTGGAATGGTCTCGAAGAACGGCGGGAGGTTTGACCGTTGGAGGCATGTCTTCACCTTGGCGCCATGCAGTGGATTCGGGAAGTGTATCCGAAATTTTTCTAAATACTTGCTGTGCCGGATGGCCGTGCGTGTCCTCCAATGTGTACGACGTACACGATGAAGAACGGCTCAATCCGGACTGGTGCGACTGTTTAGAGTTGAAGGAAGCAACGGAAAAATCAGATACCGTCGTGTTACGGGACGAATGGGACATTTGTCGCGGCACGAGAGAAATCCTTCGTGCTCGATCGATATCGTCCTTCAAGGGATACGGTTTCGGTGGAATCGGAGGTGGGAGTGGCTGGATGGCAGCCGCACTGCCAGTGGATAGTTTCGGCCCAGGCCGTGGCGCCGGTGCTTCCTGATCAAAGCGCACCGATCGTTTGCTTGGAGAAAGAAAATACGTTTCGATCTCTTGCAATGTTTTGCCCTCCGTTTCCGGAAGCACCCTGTAGAGGATTATCGCACCGACGATCGTGACCAGCGAATAAATCCAGAACGTGCCGGGTAGGGAAAAGACGGCAAGCATCTTAAGGAACGTCTTATTTGCAATGAATCCAAATATGTAGGCGATTCCACCGGCCAAACCCGATCCGCCGCTGCGCACATTAGGGGCAAACAGTTCACCTATCAGTATCCAGGGTATTAAACGAATCCCAATGTGCGTTAGAAAGGCGCTGCCAAGAAGCAGGGTCAATGGGACCCAGACCAATTTGTTGAGGTTTACGTGAGGCAACGGTACGAACACATCCTTCGGGATGGCAGATTTAACGTACTCTCCGTAGCTGATAGTAATGTTGATCGGTTCATCTAGGCTATCGTTGAGGTAATAATTGGTAAAGCTTTGCGCAGCATACAGAACGCCTTCCGATGAGTCATTGTGGCTTGGCAGCGCTTCCAGTACTGTTGTGCTTCCGTTAAGTTGAGCTTCAACGTGTGTTAGATTTAGCAACGTGAGCAGTGAGCTGTTTTTCCACTCGCCAATCACTTCCTTGGAACGCAGCGGAATCACCGCAATATCCGCCTTAATCGAGGATACGTTGGCGACCACATTCTGTACCGAGCCGCCGGGAATATCGTTGAGGAAGTACGCGTAACAGGCGGCTCCGAAAAAGCACGCAGCGCACCCAATCGTGGAGATAAAGACCAGCGGCCGTTTGCCAGTGCGGTGCACCAGAAATACGCAGAAAAGTGTTCCGATGAGCTCCGTCAACCCGAGAAGGCAGGTAGCGTAGTATTTATTGATGGGGGCTTTTAGAGTGTGAAATATCTAATGCAAAGAATCAATACAAAAAAAGAAACACGTTTTTATTAGGGAAGCCTTTCAACATACGTTAAATTGTGGGACCTACCTGAACGGCATACGTTTGCAGAGTGGTCATGCCAGAGAAGTGACCGATAAAAAAGCACAGCAGGATGATTCCGAAAGGCTGCAGAAAGGCACGCTTCGTGTAGAGCCGTGCTTTGTCGACGATGGTAAAGTCTTTCTCTAGTTCCGCTGCCTTCTTCATTTGCTGCTCAATTTGTTCAAACTCCTCTTCAATCTGAGGAATGAATTGTGGGACGGAACATCATTCTATAAAGTTTCAGTGCAGTTTCAAAAGGAATCAAACAAGCTTACCTCATCTTTGGATACCCAACCACGCAACCAGGCGAGGGCAACTTTGGCCTCCTCCAGCCGGCCCTTGCTGGCCAGCCAAACTGGACTCTCGGGAATGAGGAAGAGCAATAATCCCGCCAGCACAGGAATTACTGAGCTCACGAGGGCTACCGTGCGCCACTTGAGAAAGCTGCCCATAAGAAATTCCAAAAGGACACCCAAAATAACACAGGTCGAACCAGTGGCGGCCAGCATACCCCGGTAGCGTGGTTGCGTGATTTCTGCGACGTATGTCAAAACAGGCGCCTCCCCAAGGCCTCCACTCAGTCCGGCCAACGCCAGGCCCAGGTAGAGGAAGGTTACATCGTTCGCGTAGTGAAATAACATCCAGGCAAAGAAGATTGGAATGTTAATCAACTGTGGAAGCAGAGAAGGGAATGGATGATGTTAGATTGTTTTGAATAACGCACTTCCGGACATTTTTCACACCTGCATTGCACGCCGTCGACCAATCGGCTGAGTAAGCATTCCCGAAAAGATACTGCCCAGAGGAACACAAATCAGATTGATGGAACTAAGCCATGAGATCTGCTCGCTGCTGAGCGTAACATCCTTTTCGAGGGCCGGCTGTCGACCATCGCCACCCTGAATCGCGGGAATAACGATGGTCGGAAAGCCCAGGGTCATACCATACCCGAGGAGAAGCACATTTTTCACACCCACGGCACACGCTTGGGCAATGGCGGCCTTCCTCTTCCCTTCGCCGCCGCCCTTTTTCGCTACCGTCTCGCGCTCCGATGCCGATTCATCCTCCGGCATTTCGGCAATAATTGTTTTCCGGTTTATATAATCGCAAGTGGAGTACACTGTGGCCGGATGCGTCTCGGCGAACTGGGTGCGATACTGGTAGGATACTTCGTGGTCACTGGTGCAGCTGCTCGTACTGCTCGTCTTACGGATCGCCAACCCGAAGGGATCTGGATCGTGAAACTGCTCACCGACGAACTTTAGCTTCTCCTTGCGCTTGCCATAGTTCGTCTTACGCACGGCTAGCTGGTAAGGATCGGGATCCTCGAACTTTTCCCCCTTCAGCACCACCTTGGACGGTTTGTGTTTGCGCTTCTTCCTACGTTCCTTGCGATGCTGTGTGCAGCAACTGGTGGCAGCTTCCTTCCGGTTCCGGTGACTTTGCAGCTCGCCTCGCAACTCGGCAATGGTTTGCCGTCCGTCTTGCCGCTGGTTTCGGCCAAAGTCGCCGCTGCGGAAGTTGTGCAAATCGGTTAACACTAGCTTGTTTGTGGCTATCAATCGAACTGTTGCCACCACCAGCACCGCATTAATCTCTCAGAGTGGAGGCAATGAAGAGCAATGTTGTATGTTCTGGCGATTAGCGGGATGCTCTGGGTGAAGGTGTGAATAGGAAAACCGTGGTAACTCGTGCAAAGCGTGAGGTAAGCAGTAAGCATCCTCCATTGATATATTCGTGTTGTTTTTGATCTGGATTCGAGCCATCAAGCTTGAGATGAGTTGCTGAAAAGATCTGCTTCATCTTTATTTATTCGGCTGTATAATTGAATTTAGCTATGCTTTCATGCTTGTGCACGAGTGGAACTTTACTGTGGTGCCGGTCTGATGCTGTAGGAAAGGTTTAATTTTACTAATTGGACCTGCAGATAGCGATGCTGTCGGTTGCTTTTTTCGAGAACGATTCTTAAAAACTGCTGTCGGTTGCTTTTTTCGAGAACGATTCTTAAAAACAATTGATTTAAATAGTTTGCGAATTAGGTTTGTATATCAGATGGTATCTAAATCAAGCACATAATTTAAATACTGGTTAAATTCATTTAAAATTGCATAATAATTCGCATACGTGTCTTTTCTGCAGGGAAGCTACTAAAACCCGCGCTCTTCCCATTGATGTTTTGGTGGTGGCGCACGTGATTCATTGCCACATATTGTATGCGGAGGCAATGGGTATTGGATGAAGAACGCCTCACGCGCGATTAATGTTTGCGTTATTCTTCGATTCCGCGGCTTTCCGCACTTACCTGGCTTCCACCATGGTGACTTTTTTTAACACAGTTTTCGGACCTAACGAGCTTGTGACGTAATGCTAGTGGGGGGGCTTTTTTTAGGCTGTCCAAAAATCAAAAAACATATTTCATGTTTTTTTTTAAATAACCACGACGAACGTAGCGTTTTTGCTGACGTCAAATTCACCGAATGTATATTTTTAGACGTTCAGGTACTGTTTGCACTACAAAAAATAGCACAATTTGCACGGCTCGAGTATTCCAGATCTGGCGCTCACTTGTTTGGCGAATAAGTAAAGTGCGACTACCGAGTCGCGCGAGATTTCCATACCCGTTGACCGACGGTTAGAGGATCTACATTTGCACGGGGGATTTTGTTACGGGTCGCTTGATTGTATTGAGCGCACCGTTTAGCAGCAATCGTCAGCGCGATCTGACCACGCGATCAGCTTTGGCAGCTTGTTCTTAGCCTTCCCCAGCACAAACAGGGAATTTTGCAGGGATTCACAGTGCGACGGGTGCTTTCTTGAAGAAGTGGGGGGAATTCCGTTCCGGGGTGGTTTGGTGGCATGCCGTTGGGATATTCAGGCCTGTACAGGTTCGTGAAATAATTAATTCATGATATTTATTTAAGAGCTTTATTCACTAAATAAAATTTGCATTCAAAAACGAAAATACAAATTTTTGCGTAAGAAGTATTTCAACGTCCGCGCAAAGTGAGGTCCGATATTTTCTTGCAATGCATTGCACCCATCATTTGCCTAGGCAGCTGGTTTCTCCTCCGAGACACCGGTGGCTGCCGATGCTACCGACTGTCCATCGTCGTTGCTATCCTGGCACGACAGGGACGGGAACTTCTGGTAGAGGGCAGCGCGGTACTTCGGATGGCTGATGCCGTACACAATCGGGTTGTAGACGGCGTTGGCCTTGGCGAACAGCGAGCCCCAGATGGTGGCCAGCGGACTGATGGGGGCCGCCTTGAAGATTCCGGTGTAATTGATGACCAGGTACGGCGTCCAGGCCATGAACCACAGCGAGATGGTAACCAGGGCGACCTTGGCCAGCTTCATCTCGGTGCTGGTGTTCTGGGCCTCCTGCGAGCGCAACGAGGCGACGTTCATCTTCTTGGCCTGTTCGCGCATGTTCTTCTCGTGAGCCGAAACAGCCTGTACAGGATGCAGGAGGAGCGTTATACATAACCAGATGGACAGTTGCTATGCAGGATTGCCACGCAACAACGACTTACCTGAATAATGTAAACGTACGAGTAGATGATGCTGAACAGAGGCAAATAGTACACGAAGCCAGAGTAGATCAGAATGTATGATCGGCTGGTGAAGTCCTGAGTCAGATAATCAGTTCCGCAAGCGGTCATGTTTCCCTCCGGAACGTACCGGTTCCATCCGAAGAGAGGGGCCAGCGTCCACAGCAGCGCGAAGGCCCAGATACCCAGGATACGCAGCAGAGCACCGTTATTGGTCATCGGCCTTCCGGCAAGACCCTTCACGATGACGTTGTATCGGTCAAACGCAATCATAGTCATTGTCCAGATCGAGGCGCAGCCGAACAGCGATCCAAGCATGGCGTAGAGCTCGCAAGCGAATGGGCCAAAGACCCAGGTCTCATGCCAGCAGTTGATCACCATCGGCGGAGCCATGGTAAACATCATCAGGAAGTCAGAGAAGGCCAAATTGACCACCAGCAAATTGGACGGGGTTCGGAGTGTCTTGGTATTGGTGAAGATGTAGATAACGCAGCCGTTGCCAATGACGGAAATGACACCGAGGATGAAGATGGCGAAGCCCAGGATGGAGTGCCACAGCGGGTTCATTGGCGGGAACTGGTACCAGTGAGCGTCCACCATGTGCAGCATCTCCGGTGGCACCTTATCCACGACCGTGATGTTGCTGACGACCGTCTGGGTCCAGGCACTGAAGTGCGGCTCCGCGAATGCTGCCATCTTCCTTCCTTCGCGTTGACAATTCTTTCACAAGGCTGATGTGAATTTATCTACCAACTGTTTCAAGCGCGGTTTTACTGGCGGAAATGCCACGAACACTGTTCACCGTTTGGATAAGCTGAAGAAAATCGCTTTTTAGGGCGAACTACTCCAGCCTGACTGTAGCTACTTGAGAACTCTACCCAAATGATCACCGGTGGTGTACCAAGGAACAACTCGTCCTTCTGCCCGCGGCGTTGGGCTTTTATAGCTCGAAAAATTTGGTGCTCCCATACATGTTTTACTAATTTGATTAGTAATTTTGTTTTTGTTCGATGCCTCTTTGGCTTTGGCAGTGCCGGTATTCATAATTCCAAAATCGCTAATCCTTCGCAGAATAATGCTGGTCCTTGTGCCTTCAATAACGTTGGCTTGAGTGTACACTCCGGCAAGCAAGGCAGATTAAGTGTCACGGGAAATTGAAATGTACCTAAGTCGTCCATTGTAAATTGCATAGTATATATATTTAGATATTTAAAACAATTTTCAAGAGCACAAATAATGTAGGAAAATAGGTCTTCACAAGTCTCAAGTCTAGATACCCGATGGAACAAAATATTACTTAGGGGTTTTTTTTTTCGCAAACCACTTTTATTCGCTATTAGAGGACTACATTTGATGGCGAACTGTTTCCAAACTGTTTAAAGATTATAAATGAAATCCAGTGGCAGAAAAGTACAGATCAACCACGATTGAATTGAATACGAGAGAGTGAAACAGAAATATTTAACTCAAAAGTGGATATCTTATAAACAAAAATGAATAATAAATAAGGTTAAACTACCATGAAACTTATTCCAGCAGTATATGGAAATCCAATAAAAATCATAAATTGATGCGTAAGTGAGAATCATTTTGGCAAAAGTAACTTTCATAATTAACATATTTTCCTTTAATAATGTAATATAAAATATTACTTTAATCGATAGATTACAAGATATTAATCCATTCAAGCTGTTGTTTCAACTGCTCAAGCAATTGGTTGGTGGAATTGTACAAATTGCAAATAACTAAACATTTTTTAACAAAAAAATCTAGTTTCGATTAGTGAAAGCAGGGAATATTTTTAAACAAATTTATGGTTATTCGCATACATTTATAGATCGGTAAATTTTTCATATAGTCGCTGATAGTTTATTTTTCTTCCGGAAACATTCAGGAACAAGATTTGGATCCAAATATATGTGTTATTTATTAATAATTTTGAACGAAATATTGCCAGTCTATTTTGCCAGATTTTATAATATGTTGTAATGTTTCATTTTATCACATTCCAATCCTTTCACCGGCATATCATGTAAATAACCTTAACTATTGCAGAAATTTTATCCCTCACTCTTGTATTGGAAGCGCATGCCAGATAAACAGCGATGGTAAGACGACCTCTAAGTTTCACATTGATCGATGGCCGTAGCGCCCGATACTACTGACCCTTGATCACTGGTGTTGTTAGTCTTGCGGAATGCCAATGATGGAAATCTTTTGTACAGAGCGGCCCTGTACTTGGGGTGACTTATGCCGTACACTATCGGATTATAGACAGAATTCGCTTTTGCGAATACAGATCCCCAGATCGTTTGCAGGGGGCTGATGGGGCCGGCGTTGAAGATTCCAGCATAGTTGATAACCAAGTATGGTGTCCACGCCATGAACCACAGTGTGATGGTCACAAGTGCCACTTTTGCTAGTTTAATTTCGGCGTTTGTTTTTGAAGCGTCCGACGAACGAAGCGAGGCCACGTTCATTTTTTTCGCTTGTTCTCGCATGTTTCTTTCGTGGGCAGAGACGGCCTAGGATAAAATGTAACATTGAAAAATTATCATCTTATTTAAAGCGGATTTTCATCGAACGGTTCTTTGAATTACCTTTAGAATATAAGTGTAGCAGTAGATGATGAGCAGAAGCGGCAACCAATAAACGAAAACCGAATAAGCGTATATGTAGGAAACACTGATCCAATCCCTTGAGAGATAATCCGTTCCACATGCGCTCATATTGCCTTCCGGCACGTATCGATTCCACCCGAACAGTGGTGCCAATGTCCATACGAGTGAATTGGCCCAAACGAAGAATATTCGCATCACAGATCCAACGTACGTGAGCGGTTTTGCCGACAGGCCCTTTACGATCACATTGTACCGATCGAAGGCAATCATAGTCATGCTCCAGATGGATACGCAGCCGGAGAGTGAACCAAACATGCCATAGACTTCGCACATCAGGGGTCCAAACACCCAGGTTTCGTGATAGGAATTGACGATCAGTGGCGGTGCCATCGTGAACATCATCATGAAGTCGGCGAATGCAAGATTGATAACCATCAAATTGGAAGGCGTACGTAGACTTTTGGTGGAGGAAAATATCAGAACAACGCACCCATTTCCTACGATGGAAATTAGAGCCAGTAATCCGATGGCGGTGGCCAGTGCAGCGTGCCATTTGGTTTCCAACGGCGGAAATTGATACCAGTACGTGTCGACGAGGTGCAGCATTTCCGGTGGTACTTTGTCTACCACGGTCAAGTTTACCACAGATATGGTCCACGTGAGGGCCTGTGGACTCAAGGGGCCGATGTTCTGATTTGTTATCATGTTGCGATGCTCGGAAGGGATATCACTTTTTCACCAAAGATTGGTTTCGAACAAGAACTTTGGTGTGAAAACTCTTCTGATCTTATTTGAATCTTCGTTGCGACTAATTGTAACGGAGACACTAAACGACTCAATCGTCAAGGTGTTGTGTGCCATCTTATATATAGAGTGTTAGTGCTTCTAGCAGTGAAATAATTAAATTAGAAGTTAGCAATAAAAACTGGTAGATTGACAGTCCACGGTGTGGTTTAACACCAAGAGATTAGTGCCACCATAAATCATTGATTAGGTTGAGCATAGAAAAGAAGAACTACGGTAACGATTAGTCATTAGCTGCGGCAATTGGTTATGATTGTTTTTCGATTATCCCTGCCGTAACCGTTATGCACGATGTGCCGAGGCGCTAAGAATGCCCCGGTTTGTCAGTGCGGAATGGGTCAATGAGCTGGAAAATATGAGCAAGAATTGCTGCCAACGGGATGATTTGCAGTAGGGCTTATCGGTCGTCAAGGCTTCTACAGCGATTGTACGTCTGCGCAGACGTGTTGTGCTCGTCATTCGGAAGAAGAAAGTCTCTTTTCAATAATGAGCATCCTAGCAACCTGTTATGTAGCTTCACAACCCGGGCAAATCAGTGTTAAAATGGCTTTTGCAGGAAACATTCAGACATCGCGTAAGAATTGCGATTCCACGAACTTTCCCTTCAGCAAATTCGAACAGGAATTATTGCAAGAATTCGTTGAAAGCACAGAGTACAATCAAAATTTTGTTGGATTACAAAACGATACGCAGCCTGGTGAGTGCTGCGTTTAAAAGACCGTCCTAAAAGAGGAGGACAAGGTGATGTTCTACTTATTACTTGCAGTGCTTCGACGTGATCATCTGAGGGAAGCGTACAAGAAAAAACTGCAACAAATACTGGCGAAAAATGCTAGCGAGCAATTGGAAACCATCCATCGACAGGAAGTGGAAAGGAGCCAACTTCGGAAACGAATGAACTATTACATGGCAAAGGACAATACATACGATCCCCAGTACAGTTTACAACGCACGGATGATGCAGTCACATTTTGGAGCTATAAGAACCGAAAGAATGGGAATCACAGGCTGAACAATACCTTTACCAAACCTCATGATGAAAAATTGGATATTACCTTCGAATAAAATGATTAGGATGTATTAAACACCTCTGGTTTGCATTTATTAAAGCGTTATAAAAGAGTTTACAAAGATTTCAAGATCATCGTAGTTTTAGGCTTTTTCTTCCGTGGCCTGCGTAGCCCCGGAGGCCACCGACTGTCCATCGTCAGCTGGCGCGTCCTGGCACGCCAAGGACGGGAACTTCTGGTACAGAGCAGCGCGATATTTCGGATGGCTGATGCCGTACACAATCGGGTTGTAGACGGCGTTGGCTTTGGCGAACAGCGAGCCCCAGATGGTGGCCAGCGGACTGATGGGGGCAGCCTTGAAGATGCCAGTGAAGTTGATGACTAGGTACGGCGTCCAGGCCATAAACCACAGCGAGATGGTAACCAGGGCGACCTTGGCCAGCTTCATCTCGGTGCTGGTGTTCTGGGCCTCCTGCGTGCGCAGCGAGGCGACGTTCATCTTCTTGGCCTGTTCGCGCATGTTCTTCTCGTGGGCCGACACCGCCTTCAGGATGAAGGTGTACGAGTAGATGATGGTCAGCAGAGGCAACCAGTACACGAAGACGGCGTAGATAATGATGTACGATCGGCTCAGCCACGTCTGGGTCAGGTAGTCGGTTCCACAGGCGGTCATGTTGCCCTCCGGGACGTACCGGTTCCATCCGAAGAGAGGGGCCAGCGTCCAGAAGAGGGCAAAGACCCACACGCCGAAGATTCGCAGCAGCGCACCGTTGTTAGTCATCGGCTTTCCGGCAAGACCCTTCACGATGACGTTGTATCGATCAAACGCAATCATGGTCATGGTCCAGATCGAGGCGCAGCCGAACAGTGATCCAAGCATAGCATAGAGCTCGCAAGCGAATGGGCCAAAGACCCAGGTCTCATGCCAGCAGTTGATCACCATCGGCGGCCCCATTGTAAACATCATGAAGAAGTCGGAGAAGGCCAAATTGACCACCAGCAAGTTGGAGGGGGTTCGGAGTGACTTGGTATTGGTGAAGATGTACATCACGCAACCGTTACCGGTCATCGAGACCATTCCGAGCATGAAGATGGCGAAGCCCAGGATGGAGTGCCACAGCGGGTTCATTGGCGGGAACTGGTTCCAGTGGGGATGCACCATGTGCAGCATCTCCGGCGGGACCTTGTCCACCACGGTCATGTTGCCGGCACCCTGGGTCCATGCGTCGAAATGTGGTTCAACAAAAGCGGCCATTGTTGTTGCTGTGAAAAGATTAGCCCTCATATTAGGAAGAAAAGCTTCATGAAATACTGTTTCTGGTCAATATATTACAGAGTTTTCTGTGAGACGGTAGATTAACTTAAAGATGTCTTCAAAATTAGGGTTCCAGTGCCGAAGAAAATCGTTGTTACACGAACTACTTCAGCGTTTTGACCTGTAGGGGCGATTTTGAAGACCGTCTGCCTGCTTGGAATCCCAATGCCAACTCAAGAATATCGGTGCACATGCATCCTTTTTATACCGCACTGCACTTATAATGTACTTACTGTTGTCTCGATGCTATTGGTAATTGAATTACGGTAAAGGGGTTAGAAACAATATGTTTTTTTAAGACAGAACCGAAAAGAAAGACATCAATAACGAAAGTTGCGGTGGAGATGAGGCATTCGTTTAAAAATGGCAGTTAATCATCAGCAGCATAGAACAATCCCACATGTTGATGCAGTTGCTTTTATGTTGTTTCCATTCCTATGCTGGACGAAGGCTTCAAATGTTCAAATTCAAGGTGAAATGTTATGTTTCTAAATTCAAAGTCAGAAAAAATCTATGAAAATTATAAGCATGTTTTAACGCGGACAAAGTTAAATGTTTTTGGCACTTCAGTCGAGTTGACCGAAATTAATTCAATTCAGTAAAAATATATCATTTAAATTTTTTTTAACGATGTTACATGATCTACAGAAGCTTATAACAATTGACCTTTTAACAACTTGTGACCTTGGCATTGGCATGTAGAAAAACAATGTCAAGCTTACTGGTTACTTATGCTATGTCCTTATTCTAAGGAATCGAAGACAATCGATAATCGCGCGCGTTCCCGCGGATGGGTTTTCTCTGGCGCCTTCTTACACTTGAACTAATACTTAAGGCAATTTGCGAAGAAAAAGGGGTAATTCAATTATAAGAATGCAGTTCATGTGAAAGCATTTCTTCTATAAAAACCTACGATAATAGTACTGCACACCCAGTCGTTGTGAGAACCCCAAGCCGTTACGTTTACGTTAGGAAAAAATTGATATTGAAGTAGTTCGATTCCGATCGATTTTCTTCAACTAAATAAAAGAAGGTAACTAGTTTAATTTGATGGAGAAAATGTAGTATTACTTGAAGTTTCTTTCCTATTTTAGGGCAACCACAATGGCCGCTTTTGTTGAACCACATTTCGACGCATGGACCCAGGGTGCCGGCAACATGACCGTGGTGGACAAGGTCCCGCCGGAGATGCTGCACATGGTGCATCCCCACTGGAACCAGTTCCCGCCAATGAACCCGCTGTGGCACTCCATCCTGGGCTTCGCCATCTTCATGCTCGGAATGGTCTCGATGACCGGTAACGGTTGCGTGATGTACATCTTCACCAATACCAAGTCACTCCGAACCCCCTCCAACTTGCTGGTGGTCAATTTGGCCTTCTCTGACTTCTTCATGATGTTTACCATGGGGCCGCCGATGGTGATCAACTGCTGGCATGAGACCTGGGTCTTTGGCCCATTCGCTTGCGAGCTCTATGCCATGCTTGGATCACTGTTCGGCTGCGCCTCGATCTGGACAATGACCATGATTGCGTTTGATCGATACAACGTCATCGTGAAGGGTCTTGCCGGAAAGCCGATGACTAACAACGGTGCGCTGCTGCGAATCTTCGGCGTGTGGGTCTTCGCCCTCTTCTGGACGCTGGCCCCTCTCTTCGGATGGAACCGGTACGTCCCGGAGGGCAACATGACCGCATGTGGAACCGACTACCTGACCCAGACGTGGCTGAGCCGATCGTACATCATTATCTACGCCGTCTTCGTGTACTGGTTGCCTCTGCTGACCATCATCTACTCGTACACCTTCATCCTGAAGGCGGTGTCGGCCCACGAGAAGAACATGCGCGAACAGGCCAAGAAGATGAACGTCGCCTCGCTGCGCACGCAAGAGGCCCAGAACACCAGCACCGAGATGAAGCTGGCCAAGGTCGCCCTGGTTACCATCTCGCTGTGGTTTATGGCCTGGACGCCGTACCTAGTCATCAACTTCACTGGCATCTTCAAGGCGGCCCCCATCAGTCCGCTGGCCACCATCTGGGGCTCGCTGTTCGCCAAGGCCAACGCCGTCTACAACCCGATTGTGTACGGCATCAGCCATCCGAAATATCGCGCTGCTCTGTACCAGAAGTTCCCGTCCCTGGCGTGCCAGGACGCGCCAGCTGACGATGGACAGTCGGTGGCCTCCGGGGCTACGCAGGCCACGGAAGAAAAGGCATAAAGGATTACTGAAAACAGTGACAGTCTAATCAAACATTTGAAATGTAATGATAACTGAAATAATAAGAAAACCATGTAAATTTGGGGCTATAACTACCATTTTATTTATCCTCATCGAAACTGCTGATATTCCAATCGGATTCTTCTTCCTGCTTAGAACGTCGTACTAATGACTTTTTTGGAGACGATCCAGTAATATTCGAGTGGCCAATCTTGTCCAAATTGAACAAAACTCGCTTCTTTGGGATAGGTTTTGGATGAGCTGGTACGGCATCTAACATTTCGCTGATATCGGAATTCCTTTCTTCGGTTCCTGTTTCCCACTGCTCCTGTCGACCGGTAGCGATTCCTATTGCTTTATGAGTTTTTATAGGAGTGTCGAGCAACTTTTCCACTTGTTGGTCGTATTTGGAAATGGACGGACGTTTCGTGACTATCGGGCTGCGCGGTGGCGGGTGAGGCGATCTGCTGGTAGCAGGTTGTATTTCGGCGTGCACCGTGATTACGTCCTCCCCGGTGAGCTTAATAATTGGTCTGGATGCGGCCATCGCATTGCTAACCGTGGCGGCGGATCTAGTTTTGAACATGTTCATGTCTGATGACTGATTTGTGTTGTTACCAGAGAAAAGCAGTGTGTGCTTCGACGGAAGTAGTTCTAATGTTGGAGAAGATTTTAAACGGATCGCACTGGCAGGTACTCTAGTATCTAAGGTAAACTTATCGTGATTGGAAAGTTGTGGCTTCTCTTCCAGCAAATGTGCGTTTTGCAGGTTGGTACTAGGCTGTTCGTTGATTTTCACTCGCGCCATTTGATCTACCTTGGAAAGCAGTTGATTGCGGGTGATGAAGAAATGTTTGTGTTTTTTCTTTATAGCATCACGCCGAATGGCTAGAGCCTCAGAAGCATCGTTCAAACCTTCACCTGATAATTGCTTCGATTTGGCATCGATCCCTATCATTTTAAGTCGGGCTCGGAATTGACTTAAAATTTGTTTCTTTGGTGAAGATTGTTTGGATTGCACGTGAGGTGGCTCATCAACCATTGTTGGACTGATTTTGAGCATTTTAGATGCTGCTAGTGCCTGTAGTTCTTCGTCGCTTGGAGTACTTTCGGATTCGGAAGAGCTATTTTTGCTACGAATATTGCTTTCTTCTATGACGGCGGATGTTGCACTCGCTTGTCTAACATCGCCTTCAATCACAATTTTCGGAAGAGTTACTGTCTTCAAATTTACTGATTTATGTGAAACAGGCTCTAGCACATCTACAACATTGTTCATTAGAAGACTTTCTTTGCTTTCTTGGAGAAGCATTTTGCCAAGAAGTGTTTCGAGGTGTTCCATTTTTGTTGTATACGCCC
Organism: Anopheles atroparvus; assembly: GCA_914969975.1. Taxonomy (NCBI): domain Eukaryota; kingdom Metazoa; phylum Arthropoda; class Insecta; order Diptera; family Culicidae; genus Anopheles; species Anopheles atroparvus. Next base: position 52,795,076 of record CAJZCY010000001.1, read on the forward strand.
GCTCAAACGTAGTCATCGTGTCCCTTGTCTGCTGCTGGCTATTTTCGAACATTTTCTCTAGCTCGTGGTATCGTTCTTTCCATAGAACCTCATCAAACATCGGCACGGCTAGAGTTTTCTCAGTTTTTTGCACCATACCAATAGCATCTACTAGATTATGCTTAATGTGTTCGAATTCTTCGTTGAATTTTTGCCTCTCCCCGTCCTTCCAAAGATTAAAAAGTTGCTTCTGCTCCTCAATGAAGGATTGTAGATCCGATTTTGAAATAATTTCCCCTTGCGGTAACGGTTGTTCCGGCGGGTTTGATAGGATTGCATCGGTTTTAATGGCCAATGATATTTCGGTTTGTGTGTGAGCTTCCTTGTCATTTGAATCCTTATCGTCGGTCAGGTTAGTTTGAATGCCGGTACTGTGGAGAATTTTAGCTTTCACATCCTCATGCGCGAAATTAGAGTTCTCCGAGCAAGCGGAACAGTGATGGTGCTTCGATCGATGATTTAGAAGATCTTTCTCCGCTACGTTTAGGCGTTCTTTTAGCTGCTTCACTTCCAGCTCCAGCTTGATGGTATTGATAAGGTTAGCGTCTGTATTGGAAGGTTTTCTTTCGTAATAATTTTCGTGCTGTCGGGGGTTGGCATGTTTTCGAACCATGTGGGCATTCAACAATTCCGTGCTAATAAAATTTTTCGTACACTTTGGGCATGGAAAGACGGTTGTTTGTTGCGCTTGGTGCTGGTGTATGTCTTCAAGGCGTTGTAATTTTTTCTGGAGCAGCACTACCTCCTCTTGGCGTTTTTTGATCATCTTCTCCAGGCGCGCATTTTCGTTTTGCAGTCCCTGCAACGAGCTCCTAATTTCAACAACCGTTTCGTCGAGGAACTGCTTGCAGAAAAGCAAATATTGTATACTGAATTGAGCAAGTACGAAGTATTTTCCAATCGCGGGATCGAGGATACGATTATTCAGCACAGTTCCAATGGGCACCTCTGAAATGTGAGGAATGAATTCATCCAGCTTTTCGTAATCTTGTTCACTAACAATGTTGAAGGGATCAATAGATGCTACGGAAAAAAGAATACGTTAGTTGGGAAAGAGGTAAAAAGGGTATTGAACATTGTCACAGAACTTACCCACAAATCGCCAGTCGATACAATGTCCAATCGAAAGTTCACGTATCATAAAACCTGCCTCTCGTGCAATTTTCGGAAAGTTGTGATGCCATTTATAGGGCATTCTGATAGAAGAACCGCACAATATTGATGCCACAGCTTACGACTGTTTTGCTTTATTTTCTTTCCAGCAAGTATTTGCATCTATGTCACTATCGACAATGTATCGTTTTGGACGACGCCGAAGGTTGAAAAGTATTTTAGGTACGACGTAGCAACATCGGCAACCTAGCAACCGCCTCACAACACAGCACAAACAATTCACAACGGCGTACAGTGTACAGGGTGGTTCGTGTGAGAAAGCTAGTAATATTTAAATCAATTCTAAGATGCCATCCATGACCAAAGATTCTACATCTCGGTATTTAAACAAATGTACAGCATCTTTTTTAATGTTCACTGTATGTTCACCACCGCCAAGAGAAAACTCTCCCACGTCTTGCCTAGCTCGTGCAAATACGTGCGCATCTACGTTTGGACCTACGCGACGAATTCGTTCATCGTCCTGGTGATTTTGTGGCATGTGACGCACGACCAACTGATAGAAATGGGTTTCGACACTTTCGTGGAAATCCACCGCAAACCTGTGTTCCGCGTCCGATAACCGTTTCTTGCTGCGTGGTCTATTCGATTCGCTATCTAGTATATGGGAGGCGTATGTTTCAATCTTTTGTAACCTGCATCGCAAGTAGCTAGCCACTACGAATCTTATTCTTTCCACTTCCATGCGATGCACTATGTAGAGTAGATTGTTCTTATCGGCAGATGCCAAATTCTCCTCCATGTGTACCAGTTGTATCATCACCATTTCTACGAGTGCATCTTCATAAGGCAGCAAATCGGGAGCAAATTTTTCATTCATCCATGCTCGTTGCAGAGATTGCAATACCTGTGAGTAAGCAAATATCATAAATCACACCATCTGAGAACGGTGCTTATGGTGCTGTCGATTGCTTTCTTACTTCTTGCGAAGACATTTGTATTTCATCTTCGTCATCCTCGAGTTCAGCGTCGCTCATTCTTGAATTATTTCGTGCCAAATCGGGATCAATGCCTTCACCGGGTAGATTCTCGGTATTAAAATCGCTGGAGTCCATGGTAAGGTGCAATTTAAATGAACAGATGATTGTAAATATCACATGAAGAACGCGCGCAATGGAACTGAGTGACAGCTGCATGCCTAGTGAGTGGAGAGGAAAGCTTCGCTTCTTTCGCTTTGTACATGGCGCAGAAAAGCCGAGTTTCGCATCGTCTACCACTAGGCAATCAGCGATTGACATGTGGAGCCGTCAAAACGCGGTTCACCGAAATGCGTTTCCAGTTCTGGTCCATTCGCGAGGTAGTTTAGGAGGAATCCGTTTCAGACTGCTTTCTCCGAGCTAGAAATAACGACTATAAGCCTTGTAAAGTGCTCAGTTTATTTAGTAAAATAATGGCCAATCAAGCGTTGCAGCAGGAATTTCGAGTTGTAGTCGAAAATGTACTGAATCGTTGGACAGCTTTACGGCTTGCTGTAGAGCACGGCATGGGAGGCCCATTGGGATTGAATGTAGGAAATATAAAAATAGTAAAAACTATTCTAACTAGTGAATAGAAATTAATTGTTTTGTGTTGTTTCAGACTGCAATAGAGCTCATCGATTACGTGACGTCGTACTGCACAGAGAACAAACACGTTGATTCAATCGACTTGCGGGAGGTACTGGAGGAAATTATGGACCAAGAATTCGAGACGATTTGTGAGGACGATTCTACTCATGGTACTGACACTCAAGGATTTAAAAAACAAGATCCGTGTAATGAGTAATCTTGTTTGCTTTACAGAAATTAGTAATATTCTGATAAAATACTTGCTGAAGCTTAAGGAAGGCAAATCCGAAGAGGTGCACGCTGAGTTAAATCTTATGCCTTCTTGTGAAAAATGGATAATAAGCGGAGCAAAGATCAAATATAAGCCGATGGACGATAGTAGCGAGAGCGGGAACGACGAGGCGGATCAGGAAGACATGGAAGTTGAACAAATCTCGACGATGGCTAACTCGCAGGCTACTCCGAGTACAGAGGGTTCCAGTACGAATTTCGTTGAAGAGAACATAGATCCGGGATGGACACCAGTGCGGGGTAGAAGGCGTCGGTAATACAAACGTAAAAATAGAATCATTCGCCTTGTACATAATAAATGAAATGGAAAACGACAACATTATTCTGTTATTATTGAAAGAAAATAAAAAAAAGTATTTTTGAACTGTCAAAAAAAAAATTGAGAATTTGGCAACCAAGATTGCAGATGGCCAGCTAGCTGTCAGATTGTTGACAACAGCCTCGGGTAAAGAGGATTTTTCTCTGCTGCGAAAAGGTTCTTATAGGTATCCGATGCAAAATATGTCGGTCAAATAGGAATTCCGTGTGCGAAAACTTAATGAAAACTGTGTTGAAGCAAACGTAATTCGTGGTTATCTAAGACAACTAAACTGTAGGCAGGTGTAAAGGAAATATGTGAAGTGAGCAGAGCAGCTGAACGCGAACATGTCCTGGCAGAACAATTGGCCACCAATGCATCAACCAGGTTTGGCTCCTGCGTACCCTCCGCCGATAGCTGGTGCGCCTCAGCTACCATCAACCGATCCCGTGCCTGATTACGGAGCATTAAGTGCCGATCAATATAAACAGTGGCAATGGCAGCAGTATCATATGCAGTACGCGCAATGGCACGCTCAGTATGGAGAACAATATGCGAGAGAAACGGGCAAATCGCTACCACCCGTTGCCACTCCTACACTGCAAATGCAACCCATGCCGCCAACTTTGGCAACAACTCTTTACCCAGCTGCTCCTCTTCCAATCGGACCTTCGTTTACGGCGTTGAGCATGGTAGCACCTCCGCCCCCAGCCGAACCACATCCGGATGAGTTAAATTTGAATAAAGGTAATTAGAAGATCATAATCTTATTCATTGCCTTCGCTGATTTCATACTGGACATACATTTCAGGCCAGGAAAAACCGCCGCTACCGGAAGAAAAAAGCAATGAGGAGCTGGCGTTTGACGAGCAATTTCGTAAGTGGGAACAAGAATTCGAATCATGGAAACACAAAAACAAGAATCATCCAGACAAAGCGGCATATCGAGAGTATGAACAAAAATGTATGAATTGCCGCAAAAAGCTCCTCGAACGCCGAGAACAACTACGGCGGAAGAGGATTGAACAGAACGCTGCGGCCCAAGGGTCGAGCACCTTCGCCGTTCAACATCCTTCATATCCTCCGCAGCCACCCGACCCAATACCACCTCCACCGCCACCCGGCCCTCCGCCTCCATCACAAGACGGGGAAAGAAGTGTAGCTCGACAACAGGATCACAGAGAAAACGATAGTCCCAGGGAAACCAGTTTAGGTTTAGAGAACGTTTTTAGTCAATCAGCCATCAACGGTGAAGGGACTGGTGGAATCCCGGGGCTGGATTTAATCGACGAACATCCCCCACCTCAGCCCAAGAAAATCAAGTTGGATGATCAAGCGGAGGAAGAGGGGGTGGAGGTGATGGAAGTGATTGATCTGGCCAACAATGAGGAAGAAGTAAAGCCTCAAATTTCAGGTGTGAACAACACAGCCAATGCGCTCAGTTCCTTGTTGAACGATCCGAAGGTAAACGCTCTGCTGCAGTTGGTGGGAAGCACAATTGCTGGTAGCAGTGGCAACGGCGCTGGTGGAAGCAATGCAGGACTAACTAATCCACTTGTGGCCGCATTGGCGCAACTGAGCAATAGAACGGCAAGCTTGGAGGTTGAAAAGTTGAACCAAAACATAGAAAACCGTCCAAATGGATCTGTGGAGCGAAACGATGAGCCAAGCACCAGTCAGGCTGGACGAGGTGCTATAGAAGACGTCGGAACCATGCGCACACATTTGCAAGATTTCAATCCTCGCATCCCTCCACCACTGCTTGACATTGACCTGTCTCGGCCACCTCCCACGATCCATGGGAACAAGCGCCAGCAGTCGGATCGTTGGAGTGCAAACGTGGACCAGCATTTCTCGCAGAATGGATCATTCATCAGTGGTTATTCCGCGGAAGGGTCACCACTGGCCAAAGTTGCCAGGTTCGATCGCCCACCACCGCCATTTGAATCGCGCGAAATCGAGTATCAGATAGATCCGGAGCTGGGCCGCCCGGTGGCCGTTCCAAAGCCCGACTGGATGACGGAGGACGAATATCAAGAAATCTACGATCGATACGAACACGTAAACAGTTTTGAAGAGCGTAAAAACAAAATGGAGTTGGCGATTCTTGTTTTGAGACAAAGTAAAGTGCGCGATGGAAGAATGGGGCCTAGAGAAGCACCACCACAGCAAGTGCGGGGTGGTATGCCCAAGCCTTTGCCGAATGTGAAGGCAGAGATTGCTAGCGAACAACCGGATGAGTTCTTCCAACCGCAGCAAGTCTTTGATTACACAAATTGCAGAAACCCGTTGGCTCCGGCAGTGAATCATCAAACTCCCACTGGGCGTGTGATAGATTATGGGCATTGTGCAACTGGCCAGTACAACTCCACCAACAAAAATAATCGTGGCAACAATCGACGGGACGGCTTCCGTAATATCCAGAACTCAGGTAAAGCAATAAGATAAAATTAACGGTTTAAGCTTATTGTTGCTAAGTGTTGCACAACAACTCGATGTGCTCTAATATTGTTTCTTCATTCTCAGGTGCTGGTAATGAATTCGGTTCCAACACCCAGCGATTCGATTACAATCACTCGAGGATGGCCAATGTTGCGCCGAAGGGATCGGTAGAGGAGGAGCAAAGAAAACGATGGCCACTAGAAAACCAATCGGTTGCTTATGATCGCTCCGTACCAGGCCTCGAGCGGCTTGCTCAGATGCACCTTAATCCCAATCCTGAAGAAAGCAACCCGAACTATCCCAGCAAGTTCCTGCTGATGAACGATAATCGCCCTAGCTGCCTTAGTACAAAGAGGGGCAAACGACCTTCGTCCATACGTAAGCAGAAGCTCAAGCAACAAATGCAACAGCCGCAAATGCAACAATTGCAAAATTCGGATACACCACAAACCGTACCGGAACCCTCCGTTCCAAAGCCAATCGTATGCAAAGAGGAACCGCCGCAGGATCTGGAAGATTTAAGCTCCGACGATGATGATACAGTGGACGATACGGTAGACGGTGAATATAGCACGGACGACGGTGCTAGGCGAATGAAGCAAAAACTTCAAGATGAGCGACCGGCATCGGTGTTATCGGCTCAGTTATCTCAACATCATTCTGCTCCGCGCTTACTAGATATCGAGGATCTGTTGTTTCCACCGGGACGTCTGACGCGCCCACCGCGTATCTGTTTGCTAGTACGTGGGCTTCCTGGCAGTGGAAAATCCTACCTGGCACGCACGATCAAAACCAAGGAGCAAGCCTTCGGTCCCTCTCCGAGGGTTTTAAGTCTGGATGACTATTTTCTAGTCGACAAAGAAGAAGATGAAAAGGATCCGGTGACGGGAAAGGTTACCAAGGTAACACGATCGCAGTATGAGTTTGACGCAGAGATGGAAGAGATTTACATTCAGAACCTCTTGAAGGCCTTCAAGAGAACCATTTCCGAGCGACTGTTTAATTTTGTAATAGTCGACTGCTGCAACCATCGTCTGGAGTATTACTGTGAATTTCATAACTACGCCAGGAGTAATGGATTTAAGGTAAGCTTTTTTACTTAATAGCGTAGAAAGTGCTCATAATATTCGATGAGATCGTTGACGGTATAACCAACATGTTTTGTTTGTTTGTTGGTATTTCCAATAGGTGTATACTTGCACCATGCAAACAGACGTTGACGTTTGTGCCCGGCAAAACATCCACAATCGCACCGCGGTGGAAATACAGGCGTATGCCGATGCTTGGGCCATGGCCCCTGAAGATCATGTGCAAATCAACTTCAATGGCCTGCTGCAATCCGAACAGCAAGATACCGATACGACAGTAGCGGACATGGACCTTGCAGATCCCGAGGAAGAGTCGCACGCGGAACTGGTCAGGCGCCAGTCGGAAGATGTAGGAATTTGAATCATTGCTAGCAATGCATTCAGCTTCAAGTTTGGAAATTGCATGCCTCTATCTTCGGCTGATCTTTGTTTTCCACTTTTACTGAATATTCTTCCAGGCGATTACATCACACGAAGAAGGCAACGGTGATTCCGCGGATAGTACCGCTGAGGTGAGATATTGATTGTATTCTGGATGCAATGACGTGGATACCGTATTCAAAATGTTTTCTCTGAGTGTATTAGACAACGGTTCCTTCGCTACCTGCAATGGGTGGAATATTGTATATTTTGCATAAATCATATTTCAAACAACGTATTGCAATGCTTGCAAACATGCGCGAAGGCTTAATGCCAGCCACAAACGTTCGACTCAACCTATATGAAAGTGCATTTAGATTGTTACTAATGGAGTCTTTGTGGGGTTCTTGAAATTCATCGTTTGTACAACGCTGTACAAAACATTGTCACCTTCTACCGCCCTCCTCATAATCACAGCATTTTCTTTTAACTTATCAATGATAAAAAAATTGTGCGCATATAGTGTGACTTGTTCGCGAGTAAATGGGACAACGACGCCAGTGAGCAGAACTTAGGTTGGTATTAATTATAACACTTACATATTTATGTATAAGTAACATAAACCTTCAGCTGCATTCAGAGTGGCTGCTAACTTGTTATCCTACTATCGTTCAGTGAACTAAGGCTGTACACATTGTTAAAAAAAAAAACTGATTTGCATGTTGTGATAAGATGTGTGAATTGAGCACGGACAGGCAATGAATGTACAACAACGTTTTACCGTCTATTTTATTCCCGCAGCGAGGCTCGATGGCATCAGCAAACCCCTGAAACGAGCCCCGACCCTAGAGGACTACCTGCAGCTGGACGACATCAGCGACGGAGACGACGTGCAGCCGGATCGCAAGAAAAAACGTGTCCGCTGGGCCGATGTGGAGGAGCAAAAGGCGCAAAAAAAGATGCGAAAGATGGGCTTCGTCGTCGGTGTTACGGACTGGTCGCGAATGATGGACCCGACCCAGGGTAGCAGTGCACTTACGCAGACGAAGTACATTGCCAAGATCAAAAAGAAACCCTAAAACGCCAAAAGGTTGTTTTGACTGTTTGGCCGTAATTTCGCTGCAGCTTCACTAAGAATAGTTAATACAATATGAGAACTTAGAGAGTAGAGAACCGTTTGCCAATCGTGTTAACGGTAAAATACACTTTCGTTGGGAAAAAGGATAACGGTCCTGCTTTTTGCTCCTATTCTTGCATAGATTGCTACAATGAATATAAATACAGCGTTTAAGATGAATTAATTGTAAAGTAAAGTGTGTTTAGTGTATCTTCGATAATACAACAACGTTTAAACAATGTTGTATTAAAGTTGATTTTTTTAATCAAACATTACAACAAATGGAAAAAAAGAACAAACATTGTTCCATGCATGCGTACTGCGTGATGTTTTTCACTCTCGTAAATTAATTAACAGCTTTAGGTTTGTTTGCTCGGTTTATTCTTCTAGGGTTTCGTATTTTAGGTATAGTTTAATATGATTGGTTTCTGAAATCAAACTTCAAGCGACTCCGGATAAATTAATACACATTTTGCTATACAAATGAACTATAAAGTGCTTCGTTGTTGTTTTTCTTTTTTTGAATTCCGAAAAAAGATGCGCAGAGCGATGTTGAAAGCTTCTTCGGCTAAACTTCGGCTAGTTGAAACTGAACCAACATGATCAAATAACTGGTGATGCTTGCAATCATCTGGAAGTGGAATATTGTATTGAAGTTTGCTTGCCTACCAAAATCAATTCAAATAAAACTCACTGAAAACATAAGCGTATAATCGATGTTGTACATGCCATAATTGTCAATTTTAAAATCTTGATGCAAGAGTTCTATGGTAAATGTTTCAATCTGGAAGAAACCTAAATAAGATAGAAGAAAATCCTTCGCATGCCCTTACAACACTTACGCAACGCTCTACTGCTGGTCCAGCATCTGTTTGAAAGAACTCGTTAATCAATATCCCAGTTTTTTCTGCCTGGAAAAACAATTGTGGATAAGCATGTCCAAGAAAACAGTTTAAAAACCACCCACACACATTCACGTACCTGTTCGGAGATTTCCGAACATGCGGATACGATGAAGTAGAATTGGACTGCTTCAAAGCTGGCCAGGACAATAGAGCTTATATATTTTTCCACTTGCACTTCCGCTCCCGCCCGGATGTCCTGAATGAATGATGTGTAAGCGTAGAATAGCTGAAAAACAAGTTATTCGAGTGAATGTGAAAGCCAAAACAGACATTTTGGAAAGTTACGGCGCACCTCTGTAACAATGATGGCAAAATATACAAGAAGCATGCACGCCAAAGGGTGATCGACAATACGTATGAAGTGTTTGACATTGGTAGTAATTTGATAGTGGATGCGCGAAATCTCCAGCAAGGTTTCACACGCTAAATTACTGAGCTCACTATTTTGCCCTATTTGCCGAGCCTGGTGAATACGTCGCGTGTGTTGCTTTATGCTGCCATTCAGCAAATCATACAAACACACACCAAAGTAAACGACCGATATGACAATATTGTTAAGAACAGCATTTTGCCAGACGGCCGCAATGTTTAAACACCAACAAATACGAGTAACTTGATCGTGATAAAAGTATTTTCCAAAGTAGAACCACAACAAACCGCAGGACAGTGCATCAATGATTGTTATTTTGAAGCACATTTTAAGCATGTTTCTTTCCGTTCTCCGCATCTTCTTGGGCCATTGGCCGCCAGCAAGTTGGCGGTAAATTGAAACGGTGCTGTTGAACACGTTACAGAGAGTCTTCCTGGCCGGAAGAAGCCGAACGTAAGCTAACACAAAGACCACATAGTAAAATATGCATTGGAGCCAGACGAGGTAATATACGAGCGTAAGATTGGGAAACGGAATGTAGGGTATGAGAAAAGCGTACACGACCGGATAGACAATGATCAGTGTTACAGCCACGCCGTAGGACCAAGCTGTGCATCGTGCGTCCTCACAAAAACTTTCCAATCGTCCGTTATACTTAAGCGGCAGAAATCCCATGGCCTGTGCTACATGGAAGTTAAAGCGAAGCACCACCCCAATTGCCAATTGCTGGTCAAACATAGCTAACTGTATCTACCGGAACGACGGTGCCCTGCGACTGGTCCTGGTGTTAGTTGCAAGTATAACAAATAATTTGGACACGTGCGCTCACTTCGATAGAATAATCAAAACGGAAGTATCACTTCCACGTTTGCTTACCTCTGAAATAATAATAAGAAACTGATGGCACATGATTAGCGCAAGTGGAAGGTTGTAGAAGTGGACAATGTTCCGAATGCTTTCCATGAGATTGTAATGTTGACCACGCAGTATGTTCAGCTGTCGGCAGATGTGATTGAAAATTAATTGTTTTTCGGTATACGCTCCGTTCCAGTACGCCACGTTCTCGTCCATTTGGAGCACACTGCCGATGGTGAGCCGAATCCGTTCGTTGATTAAGCGGTAGAGAAAGATACCCCAAAGGAGGGCGCACTGGATAATGTTGGCCGCCGCAACGAGCTGCAGGACGGCAGCACTGTTGAGACTAAAGCTTAAAAGATATTCTGGGCCTAAATCACGCTGGAACCACATGTGCTCTGCGTACATCAGAAGGTGAAGCATGAAGTCTATAAAGAACGTTTTGAATAACAGCCTTCGCCCAACTACGATCGACGCACTTTGGACCGAGGTGTAGGTGTACTTGAGGAGAGCTACCATAGTTTTCATAATGTCATTCAGAACTCTCAGCAGCGTGGACGGGTTCAAAAGTACTTGCAAATAGAGCGTGATCAATGCAGCAAAATTAAGGAGGAACTGAGCCACAATTAAGTGGCGGCTTAAGCCGTGGAATGCCAAACATTGGTTTTGGAGGATTGTACTGTACGAGCACGCATACAGTACGAGCAGAACAGGTGCGATCATTCTGCTGTACCAGAGCCACCCGCGGGAGAGTTTGAATGCATTCGTTTCGAAGGAGAACGGTAGCATTCCGTACAATTGAGCGGTGCACTTGACCAACAGCTGAACTGCAGCCGTAATGGCGAAATGGGACGACATGGTGAGACACACTGAATACGATCCTTCGTTTCAACATTTCCGCGGACGTTCCTCGCTCCACAGGGGCACATTGGGTAGCATAAGTTAACGAGTCAATTAGGCTAATAGAAGTTGGGCAATAACATCCCTCCAACCGATCCGTTGCATGATTTATAACTGTCATATGGCGCGGACAGTTGGTCAGATACTGGAGAAGAAAAATGATGAATTTTAATGATTCGCGAATCCATATCATCATCTTTGTATGAATAATAGTACTACCGTTTTCTTCAGCATTTTCAGTTATGCATATTCAATTGAAACTGTACCAGTACAAGCAAATATGAAGTGCTAGTTGTGGCAAGCTAGAATAAAAATAAACAATAGTGATTGTAGCCTATGTTTCGCCTATCAGTTATCATTGAATTCCTTACCGAGTACAAAAATACTAAACCCATCGTGTACAAGCCAGCAATTTTCACCTGTCCTTCATTGGTCAACAATGTCAGCCCGAATATTTCTATACTTTGCTCGGTTCGCACATCCAAATGGGCGTTGATGTACGCGTTCAGTACAATTCCAGGTCTACGGGCCTTGAAAGCAGATACATTTAACGCGAATTCTAACGACTGTTGTGGATAGGTATCGGACACGGTTCTACATATATCATACCTGCTTTGTCATGACGGTCGATCCTAGCATGAGGAAGAAGCATTGCATCACCTCGAAGGCAACGTACATTAAGGAATTGATAAATTGGGGAAGTTTCACACTGTGGTTGAACCCTTGTTGAACGATCGATACGTAGATGAAGTAGATCTGTGAGATGTGACAAAAATATTAACCGATCCCCAACATCTGTTGGCTGTCTACCTACCCTGGACAATATCACGACGAACTGGTTGAGGTTTGTCAATAAGATAGGTGTCTGGAGCACTTCGAATGCGCCCCGTACGTTTTCTGTAATGGTACCGTGTAGTGCGTTCAAACGATCGATGGTATCACTAGCTTCACAGCATATTTGCTGCCGGAATGCTCTTCTTTTGCTCCAGTTAAACCATTCGGTTTCAAAGGAGTGCAACCGCACGATGGAGCGTTCCAGTTGATTGTTCACCTCAATATAGCCATGTGCGCCCAATAGGATCACGATCAGCACGACGTTGGTAACTTGAGCACTAACCAAGACCACGTAGACGTAGATGGATCGATACTTCTGGAAGCTTTCCTCGATGTGGCTCGCATTATTGATCGTGAACAGGGCGCACAAGCTTATATCAACGCAAATTACCTTCATCCCAACGAGGCACATCCAGGTTTTTGTTTGCGATCGACCAACCGAAAGGTTCTGCGCTACCGATAGGAACTGGTTGGCGCAGCGGCGAAGCTTCGATTCGTTCATGAGTATCTGATAAAAGCTAGTTGCGATGGTTGCGTAACGGATGAAAAACTCGACATACACAAGGTACCGTACCAGGTTTAGCCTGGGAAACATAACCGTCAGGACAATGGAGTAGAAACTTACAAATACTAATGCTGCTGTAGTGATGCCGATTATGAGACAATATCGGAATTTGAATTTGCTCCACTGAAACCGGGGGATTTCTTCTTTGCTATTCAACGTGAATGGAACCAGTCCAATGAACGAGAGAAAATAATACACAGCATGCAGAAAGAAACGGACCACTTTCGAGAACATGTCTTGTGCCAATTCGTTTCCCCTACTAAACACGCGCGCTTTCGAGCAGTCTGCTATGGCCGATCGCCTGGTAAAAGTGCACCATTACATATTAATGCCCTAACTGTCCGTGGCTGATGTGTGCCAACGTTCGCGATAATGCCAAGAGATGAGCCGGGTAATTTAAATTATGCACAGTGTTGCTGAAACATGCCGCTAGGCTAATTGATTAAAGAGACTCAGGGAATTTTCCCCGCTTTGAATTTTCCCCGCCCGGTGTAGACAAGAATTAATCTTCTCTCAGGTGGCTAGGAAGAACGACAAGATGCATTCTAATGGGAGAATAACCACATTGGATAAGTGCTTCATCTGGCTGTTGATGTTTTGTGGGATGCTGCCGTTTCGTCTGCATACATCGTCGGGTCGGTTTGTCGAAAGCAACAAAGTCTACTGGGCTAGTGTTTTCCTGGGTGCCCTGTACGGTGTCTCCGCTCCTATCGTTTACTGGCAAGCCATTATTACTGCAATTCATCCAAACACGCCGCTTAATACCTACATGATAGTGATCCAGTTTATCTTCATGTACACGGTGGTCATTCTAACACGCGTCGAAGCCATTACTCACTACCGAAAATTGATGCAGCTGCTCAACAACATGTTCATGCTTCGTGAACAGACATCCCAATACACGAACGACTCATCATCCGAGAGGAGATTGTCGAGATTGCTGTGGGTAAAAGTGGCCATTTTGGATGTCGGTATGATGGCCTTATGTGGCCTTTTTTTCAACCCACTCGACAATGATGTTTCGCTTTGGAATTCGATGCTTGGATATGCAAACCTCGTGCTAGTCAGCACAATGAATATGACCGCCAACTTGCTTTTGGTGGTCCAGTATAGAGCGGATTACATTTATCAGCAGATCAACGCCCGTGCAGGAGAGCTGATGCGTGACGCGGAAACTCCGAACGGCATCGTCAAACTGTACCTTATGCACACGGACACGACCGTTACTGTGCAGTGCATCCTGGAGGTTATGAGCAAACCGTTACTACTGTTGAACTTGTGGTACTTTTTCATCATAGTCTTTTCGGTGCGTTTTGTAGGCCAGCAAGCAAAACATCATCAACCGGCGTGCATAACGAGAGGAGATGTTATATCGAACTCGTTCACTTGCTTGTTCGACAGGTTTTTTACGGCTACACCAGCGTGGTGCAGGATATCCAGGAGACGGGAACAACTGGAGGACACTTCAATGTCATGAATCCACTGTTTTTTTTTGTGAGCGAAGTTGGGCAGCTTTACTTCATGGTGGCAGCGTCGTCCCAGTTCACGGAACGTGCGCGGTCTATCATCCAATATCTATGTCCTTTTTTGAGCAGGATAGCGAACGAACCAACCGATCAAGCGGTATTTCATTACATAGCTTCTAAAACAGGGAAATTAATTGATTAATAAATTGTTTTTTTTTATGTTATTGGTTTTTTTTGTTTTCTAGATCGAGCTGCTGACAATCGAATATTTGAATAGGGACTACACCGTTCACGTAAAAGGACTTTACGCAATCGACTACACAATGCTGTTTTCTGTAAGTAGTCATTTAAAAAAAAAAGGCCGATCCCGAACGTCCCATCGCTGTGACATTTTATTTTGCAGATTGTTGCTAGCACGACCAGCTACATGATCGTATTAGTGCAGTTCTATCTTCAGGAATAAAGTTACTGCCTGAATAAACATAATGAAGCATAATGTAGGATTTGAACTACTTTCATGTGCCATGGGCAAGCGAAGCGATCTTCTTATTGGGTAGCTTTGGTTTGGGCAGCAAAATATACATAAACATTAATACATCACAGATTACCTAACGTAACCTGATGCCTCCGACGCGCCTGTTATTCGCTCTCGATTCTTCCGATTTCCAGTCTAAAGCAGGGGCATGATCAATAGAGTAAGGAACAGCTTAGAATTTTACATGTCCGGCTGGAGGATGGATGAACTAGACGAAAATGTTGCGCATTTGCGGTGAAACATTTGTAGTAAGTACATGCTGCATACGGAATGCATGCAATCAACCGCAGTCTATTGTTTGGTGTAAGGATAGCAGATAACATTAACCGTGGTTTCCACATGATCGCAACTCTATGACGAGTTAGGATAATGGGATAATGCATTAGGCAGGATCATTATCATCAAGGACATTCGTGGTATTGCTTTAAGAAAATGAAAATCAGCATGGCTTTATGTATTGGTGGTATTTCGGTTTTATTTTAGGTGATAGACTTTTTTGTTTCGTAGCGTCCAGCTAGACGATCAAATTAGTGTAGGGAATAATAGTACTGCCTAAAGCAACAGAATGTCGGGTATAAATTATTCCCACACGATGTGTGTACGAGTGTAGAAGTCATATGCATTAACAATTGATAACCATTCGATAGAAAGTGTACAGAGCCCAACCACAACACTAGTCTCATCGACGAACAAGGCAAATTCGTAGTATCCCACAATGCACGCTTGGCGTTGGTCCGAACTGTTGGAAACAGTGACTCTGAAATTTTTCCTCATTTTTGGCGTCCTTCCACTGGCGTTCGACAGAAGAACCGGGACATTTACTAACGGAAAAAATGCGTTCATCTACAGTGTTGCAAGCACCGTATTGTTAACGGTCATCTTGCCGATTACTGGCATTACGGTGTTCCAAAGGAATCACGATCCCAACCAGCCTATCACAAATGTTCTCATGGTCATTCAATTTACTGGAGTATACACATTCCTGGTCATCATTAAATGTATAATGATTTGGAACAGGGACACGTTGCATCATCTGCTGAATGAAGTATACTTGCTCAGAAGCGCCATGGAACGCACAGTAAAATGTACTATGTCGGACCATAAGCCTGTGATACTCTTTTTTCTTAAACTCTACATGGTGGATATTGTATTGCTACTGATTTCATTGCTGTTATTTGTCAATTTTGATTCAACACCAGCAACAAGCGTGCAAAACGTGTGTTTATTTGTCTTTTTCTGCTTGATTTGCCTGATTACGATGGTGCAGAATATATGTCTGCTGGTGCTGATGATTTCCAACGCGGTACAAGGCATGATCAACATAGTTGTAATAAGCTTAAGTGGTCCAAACAATGTCTTAGGTGAAAATGTTATGAACGTGTTGAAAAATACGTACATGTTTCATTGTAAAAACTCATTACTGAAAAGTGAATTCATGACGTTCATGAATCTACCAGTGCTTCTGCTTTACTGCTGGTACTTTTTTATGATAGTATATGCGGTAAGCTTTTCACGTCCTATTCTATGCTAAAGAAGTGCTGAAATTCTTATGCTCCTCTATTTCCAGGGTTTTTACATGTATGTGTCCGCCTTAACAGGAATAAAAAATGATCGTGGAATAGAGGATGTAAGGGCCTACTTGATCCCAATAATATTTTTAGTGTATCATGGTTCCCAGCTCTACTGTTTGGTGCTGATTCCTTCGTTAGTCACCGATCGATCAAAGAAAATGCTAAGAATTTTGAACGGATTCCACTTTCACCGGCATCAGCATCATATGGATCATCTGGTAACGCTTAAATCCATCCTTATCTAGAAATGAAGAAACACAATTTTAATAGGACAATTGTTTTATAGCTTGAAGTCCTTATGATCGATTCTTTGGTGCGAAATTATGACATCTCAAACTACGGAATGTATGCAATCAACCGCAGTCTATTGTTTGGTGTAAGGATAGCAGACAGCATCGATCGTAAACTGAACATTAACCGTGGTTAAATATATACTATCGTTCCAGATGATCGTAACGATTACGAGTTACGTGATCATCCTTGTGCAGTTCCATATGCAGGATAATGCATAAATACATTTGTTTCATGACAGATGATATCAAATAAAAAGCGATTGAAAAGTATAGCAATGGTTGGTTGTAAGGGGTATTTGTTGATGACGGAAATGTGTCTGGAGTGCCGTCAATACGTAAACACACGTTTTCATAGTCAAAGAAGTACTGGGTCGTCCAAAGTAAATGTTGACTAAAACATTCAACTACTAGAATAGATGGATGTCAGGATAAAGAAGTAGAAACATGTGTCGACCAGAATAGTGTTATGAATAAAACGTGCTTGGTCGATGGCTGTGGCATGGACTAATTGTTGTTTCCTTAGAAAGGAACAGCTAACAGCTGGCGATAGAACCGACTAAACCGGTACCGCTGTACCACCACTACGAGATAGTGGTCAGTTGAACAATGTTGCTTGAAAGGTTTCTCTGGGTCTTTTTGCGAGTTTTTGGCATTCTGCCAATGCGGTTCGATACAGGCAAAGGATGTTTCATACGAAACACCACCGATACTATCTACTGTGCCGTGGTGACCGCAGCGTTCACTATTGGCGCCCCTATAATCTTCACTGTTGCATACATGACCTATAATCAAAGTCGTGAACTTGTGACCAATTACATGATCGCAATACAGTTCGCTTTCATGTACATATTTGGGATTGTTGTAAATATTTCGATGTTATGGAATGGTGACAACGTGCAACATATGTTAAACGAACTTTTTGCTTTGCGCAATGCTGTGCAAAAGGAAAAATGTTACTGCTTGGCGAAGGAAGAATATACGCGACTCTTAGGCGTGAAGATGATATTTTTGGACGTGGTTTTAATGATATTTTCCTTGATGATGTTTTTCTTGGTTCAAAGCGCTACTCCCACCAAAGCTGAGTTGTTTGTGTGTTTGATTTTCTTCGTTTTTCGATACATTATTTCAACGGTGATGAATTTCAATCTGGTATGTTTGATGATCGGTAGTTCCATTCAAAAGTTCATAAATTGCCAACTGGTAAGCATTGGGAAAGAAATGCCTGCAGGCATGAAATTTGCTGAACTAATTCGACTGTACATGATGCACTGCAAGAAAAATGTGCTTGAGTTAAAACTTACGGTCACCATGAATCTACCATTACTTCTATTGAACTGTTGGTACTTTTTCATGATAGTGGTTTCGGTGAGCATCCTCTGAAAAAATGGCACCAGGATCGTTGTACATTACTAGGTCCAATTGCAGATATACTACATTTATATCTCGACTATAGAGGAAATGAAAAATGGATTAGAGCTGGAAGACGCTGTGAAGTATGTGAACCCTGTAACTTTCTTCCTGTGTCTCACCGGACAACTATACTTCATTGTCCTCGTACCGGCGTTGTGCACCGACCAATCGAAAAAGATGCTACCGGTGTTGCTTGATTTTGGCCACTCTCACCAGGACCACGAGATAGATCGGCTGGTAAAGATGTAAAATCATTCTGCAAAGTGCTTATTCTGTATCGCAGAATTATCTTTTCAGCTAGAAGTAATAACCATCGATTATCTACACAAAGACTATTCTGTGAGTATCTACGGCATGTACACTCTCAACCGTGGACTGTTGTTTAGTGTGAGTATTTCTATAATTCGAGTGGCAGAACTTTAATTATGTTTATCAGTTAACTGACCTTTCTCTCCATAGATGGTAGCAACTTTAACGAGTTATGTGATTATACTGGTACAATTCCACATCGAGAAGTACGGATAATTATATCGAAACGATAACATAAATAAAACGTACCAAACTCTGTCTATGATTGCCAATAGTATTCTGAATCGTTCTATAATACTAAGACATTAATTTCATCTTCATGTTTCTACATACTCAAGAAAATGAAACGAGATCGGAAAAGGTTTGGTGATAGGGAAAGTCAGAAAAGATTGTTACGAGTTCACTAGTTTTTTGTAGGCCAGATACCTGGCCCCACTTAATTCATTGGCCCTATAAATTTGTTGTTAAAAGTAGTATTTAAAAAAAATTAACCAAGTTAGTCATTAAGCCCGACGGTTGCAATCGCGCCCGACCAAGAGCTGTTCAAGAAGTCCAACCCAGCCAAGTTTGAGTGTTAATTACTAATTGCAAAATAGATAGGACAATATTTTGCATATTACATTTTCATCCCCCGCTTACGCGCCCGGCCAAGTACTCTTGAGGGAGGGGCGACTGTGTCGCGGCATGCCCAGCCAAGATTGAGTGCAATTTGTAAAATAGATATATTTTTTCTGTTGCCAGAAATTCAGCCCGTCGAAGCCTGACCGGGTGCGCCGTCAAGTAAGCACTGCCAAAACGGAAAATTTGGTTTCGCATTTGGTCCCACGTTTGGTTTCGCGGGGGGAATGACGTTTGTATTATAATGTATAGGAGATATAAAGGAATAGATCCGGGAGTTCGGGATTGCGGAGCGCGTACGTCGCGGCGATAAAACTCATGTACATGCTTCATTGTAAAACACACTACTGAAAAGTGAATTTGCGGCTATTATGAATCTACCCGTACTAATACGGTTGGAACCTTGAGGGAAAACGAATTATGTGTCGATTTCTGACTGGTGTTTGTTCTAACTGGCTGAATTGTGCGTCGATTTCTGCATAGTGTTTGATTCTCAACTGGAATGATTTGTACCTCGCCTGGGACAATTCTTTCGACGTCTTCCGAACTTAATGAGATTTCGGGTTGATCATGATCCTTTGTTAATTTATTTACCGTTTCACCGAAGCCCAGATCTTTCGGCAATTTCGGTAGAATAAAGATCGTTCAACATTTAAGGATCGTTTTAAATAAATCCGCTTAACGGTAACACCGCTTTCCAAATGTGATTCCGCTGTCCAGAGCGAAAACGAATTCGATGATGTTAGATGATAGGGCTTCAAGGATGTTTTCTTTGTCCGGAGGTGCAGGAATCGTAATCCGTTTAAGAAGCTCAGTATTTTAAACGATTGCTTCTTGGACATCACAGCATAACACGGAGTTTTCACTAGTTGCCATTTTAGGTTTCTGGCCGATGGCTTCGTATACTTCTTCTTCTATTTGTTTTGAGAGACTTTGAGATTCCTTTACTGAATTGCTTGAAATGGTATCATCCAGCAATAACCTTGTCAACAATTGTTATACGTATATGCGATTGATATCATATAGCGATTGATCTATAGTTCCTTTCAATAGCTCAACACCGAATGACCAGTGGTCGGTTAGGTTGATGCTTTTATAGCTACAGTAACCTATGACTACTGGATTGCAAAGATTGAACTGATATTCAACACAATAAAAAAAAAAAAAATAATGCAAGGACTATTAAACGGAAACTACTTTTAGCGGCATTAGCATCATATGGATCACCTGGTAATGGTTAAATCTAGTCGGGGTCGTCCAAAGTAAATGTTGACTAAAACATTCAGCTAGTAGAATTGATGGATGTTAGGATAAAGGAGCAGAACCATGTGTCGACCAGAATAGAGTTATGAATAAAATGTTCTTGATTGATCGCTGTGAACTGGGGTAATTGTTGTTTCCTTAGAAAAGAACAGCTAACAGCTGGCGATAGAACCGACTAAACCGGTACCGCTGTACCACCACCACGAGATAGTGATCAGTTAAACAATGTCGCTTGAAAGGTTTCTCTGGGTCTTTTTGCGAGTTTTTGGCATTCTGCCAATGCGGTACGATACAGGCAAAGGATGTTTCATACGAAACACCACCGATACCATCTACTGTGCCGTGGTAACCGCAGCGTTCACTATTGGCGCCCCTATAATCTTCTCTCTAGCATATGTGGCCTATAACGAAAGTGAACTTGTGACCAGTTACCTGATCGCAATACAGTTCGCTTTCATGTACATATTTGGGATTGTTGTAAACATTTCGATGTTATGGAATGGTGGCAACGTGCAAAATATGTTAAACGAACTTTTTGCTTTGCGCAATGCGGTGCAAAAGGAAAAATGTTACTGCTTGGCGAAGGAAGAATATACGCGACTCTTAGGCGTGAAGATGATATTTTTGGACGTGGTTTTAATGATATTCTCCATAATTATGTTTTTCGTGGTTCGAAGCGCTACTCCCACCAAAGCTGAGTTGTTTGTGTGTTTTATTTTCATCGTTTTTCGATACATTATTTCAACGGTGATGAATTTCAATCTGGTATGTTTGATGATCGGTAATTCCATTCAAAAGTTCATAAATTGCCAACTGGTAAGCATTGGGAAAGAAATGCCTGCAGGCATGAAATTTGCTGAACTAATTCGACTGTACATGATGCACTGCAAGAAAACTGTGCTTGAGTTTAATCTCACGGTTACCATGAATCTACCATTACTTCTATTGACCTGTTGGTACTTTTACATGACAGTGGTTTCGGTGAGCATCTTCTGAAAAAAAAAAATGGCACCAGGATCGTTCTACATTACTTGGTTCAATTACAGATGTACTACCTTTACATCTCGACTATAGAGGAAATGAAAAATGGATTAGAGCTGGAAGACGCTGTGAAGTATGTGAACCCTGTAACTTTCTTCCTGTGTCTCACCGGTCAACTATACTTCATTGTCCTCGTACCGGCGTTGTGCACCGACCAGTCGAAAAAGATGCTACCGGTGTTGCTTAATTTTGGCCACTCTCGTCATGATCACGAGATAAATCGGCTGGTAGAGTTGTACAATCAATTTGCGACGTGCATCTTCTCTACCACAGAGTTTTCTTTTCAGCTAGAAGTAATGATCATCGATTATCTACACAAAGACTATTCTGTGAGTATCTACGGCATGTACACCCTCAACCGTGGACTGTTATTTGGTGTGAGCAATTCTATAATTCGAGTGGCAGAACTTAAATATGTTTATCAGTTAACTGACCTTTCTCTCCATAGATGGTAGCAACTTTAACGAGTTATGTGATTATACTGGTACAATTCCACATCGAGAAGTACGGATAATTATATCGAAACGATAACATAAATAAAACGTACCAAACTCTGTCTATGATTGCCAATAGTATTCTGAATCGTAGATAATACTTAGACACTAATTTCATCTTCACGTTTCTACATACTCAAGAAAATGAAACGAGATCGGAAAAGGTTTGATGATGTAGGAGTCAGAAAGGATTATTACGAGATCATAACCCCTGCTTACGTTGAGCGTCACAATTGTGCCCTTTCCACTTCGACCTTTGATTTCGGATTACGTCATATATGCCGAGAAAAAAAGATGGCAGAGCGAGGCAGTTACGTCAGCACACCCGATCGATGTGACGATGACGAATTTATTGTTTTTTATTCACTCCTGGTTAGTTATAAAAAAACACGCTACTTTGGCAAACATTGACGAAAGGTAAGCGCAAACTACTTTCGATTGTATAATTCTTAGAAATTTTTATCGCTCGCTAATTGTTGTCTTTCTTGTTCTGTCTGAGTATTGTGATGGAAGCAAAATGCTAATGTTTGTTCAATCCCTTGGGATTGACTTGTTGATCGTCTGTGAGCTTCCAATGTAAGTTGTAATGCATTCAAGATAAGAGATTCATATAGTTTTCGGTCTTCGGCTTAAGGCATTTGTTTCCGGGAAGCTAGCTTGAGGTGACTTGACTACAAGTTAATCTCCACGTGTTACTATTGAGATTATGTGATTATACCGTGTTCCGTGTATAATTTTTGCACTGGTTTGTTATTGTTTTTGTAACCACCTCGTAAGCCGGCGAAGGCATGCGGTATCCTGAGTAAGTTTAGGTCGCCGATACACTACAAAGCGATGAATTGATTGCTTGACAGTATAATAATGGTTGGAAAATGCTGAATTGCGCTTACTGCATGAGGTAAGATACAAGGGCGAAGATGGTGAGACCAAGAATCTTCCAGTCAAAGGCGAATCGCATGGCCGAATTACATTCGTCCTGACTACACTGGCTGCAGAATGCTTCATGCACACTATTTGACTGGAACTTGCCGTCGCACACATCCTGGTTCTTGTAAATACAGCCCTTCAGGATGGTGGCCGCGTTGGTTTTCGTTTCTTCGTACCTCAAATGGAAGCACTTGTAGTCGGTCGATGGCAAAGAAATGGTGCCAGGCTTGATCAGTGCCAATTGCGCAGCTGAGGCGGTGGCAGCCGCGAAACCACACTCCGTGAATTCGGGCGCTTTCTCATCCTGCTTTTTCTCGTTTCCGCTAACAAACTCCAAACCCTGCATGCAACGTAAGGCTTGGGTTGCTAAAATGAAATTGCACGTACGTTTGTGAGTGTTTTTTCCTTAGGAACATAAATGCTTCATTATTACCTACCCTGTAAAAGGCTCACGAGCAAGCAAGCGCTGAAGATAGCCAGTTTCATTTTTGCTTAAAGATGCGGCTCACACTTAGTTTTGCACAACAATGGCAGACTTTCGCAACTTAACACCGTGGACTGTGGACGCAACTGAATGCTGGAAGAAATCGATAGAGCGAGAAGCTGGCATTCCGCAAGGGACTATGTCATCATTGGAGCGAGAGAAAGAGCATTTTTGCTATTGTAACAAAACAAAAGAGAATGCAAGTCGAACCAAAGTGTATGTAGCAAAAGGGTGGTCGCATGAATTACTGTACAATTCGATATTTTGTTTATTATTGATATAAATGTTCAGTTCACACAATGCAACGCTATGCATACAATATAAGCGTGCTTTATGATTAAGCAAACTTTTAGAATATGATCTTAAAGCGCGTATACACATTGAAACATTCTGTGAAACATTCGGCTGAAACATAATTTTGACATCTAAGTTGACACCTGGTTTATCAATTTTTCCCCTCATTTTTGTTTCAATGTGGAGAGCTGGAAAACAAAACCCAAAAACTATTTGGCCCAAAATATATCATTTTAGCCGAATCAGTTGTGTTTCCGTTAAGAAAAAATTGTTTTGATTGCACTCATAATTATTAACATCGAAATCAAGTATAATTTCGTATGAAATAAACAAAAAAAATGTAAATGTTTCGAATTAAGATTTTGTTTTGTGGAAATTCGTTAAACATAATCCTGTTCCAAAACATGTCAAACCGGGCTCGAAACTGTTCTACTGTTATACTTTCCCCTCAAGTCGAATGTCAAAAAAACGTTTCAGCCGAATGTTTCACAGAATGTTTCAATGTGTATACGCGCTTTTATTCAAATTATAACGAATACTTTAATTTAATCTTTCATTTTTTCTGCCGTGCTCTCGAAATGTTTCGGATGAGCCCACCAGCACATTATATCAACGTTGGCCATGCGGGTCGGCAGATGATGTCATCGCTCATCTCTTCGCATGCCGGCTGAGAGAGCGTGTATCATCAATTGGCAGAATGAGATAGCGATAGTGTCTCTCTGTACGGACAAATTTATTTAACAGTGTACTACAGGCCGGCGGTTTTGAATGAAGGAAAAAGAAAGTTTGAATCTTCCAAGGTACATGTGTTTGTTTTTATTATGATTTAGGCATTGCCCTTCATTCGGGGGTTTTGTTTACAATGCTTTAAAATAAAATTCTCGAAATTCAAATAATACAGAGTATCGTTACAGCACGTTACACGGATCGGTTAATCTTTTTGCTAGAAAGAAGCGGAGCGTTTTTTGTTTTGCATAATTTAAGGTATTGCATGTTTAATATTTTTCATTCATTTTATTTATGTTACGCTATTAATCTGCTGTGCAGTCTTTTGCCCCGATCCGTATAAATTAGCAAACGGTGTCCATACATCCTTCTCAGTGCTAACAGTTTTTTGCTAGAATTCACTATGCGCATCGAAAGGCTGGCCTTTGTAGTGTTAACAATAATTTTAACCATTTGCGGAATGCAACCGTTTAAATTGAACTATGCCCACAACCTTTACGAGCAAAGTCGGTTGCACTATTGGTACAGCATAATATTCACACTGTTGTATGCAATACTCAGCTCGGCCCATGCGGTCTATTCCATGCTCAATACCACTTCAACTATTAACCAGTGCCTGTTAGGAGTGCAGAGCATATTTATGGTGCTATTCGTGGTGGTTTCGAACTGCATAATCCTACGCCATCGAAACCGTATCGTATTGCTGTTGAATAGTTTGATACTTAAGAAGAAATATAAACGACAAAGGGGAAGTTTCGTCGTCGAGAATAAAGACAACCTAATGGTGAAAGGATTTTGTGCAAAAGTGTTGCTGTTGGATCACTTTTTCATAGTACTAGGTGCCTGTTTCGCTTTTATGGTGCTATTTCCTGGTCCTCTGGGCTGGAATCATGTCCCCAAGTTTTTTCACTTTCTAATCATCTGGGTGGTAGCAATTCAGAACAATTTTTTCCTGATGTTCATTTTTGCAAGCATTGGGGGCTTTAATTCCATCAATAAAAAATTGATGGACGCAATCGAGCTGGGTGAAGGGTATCTCAAAAAAGACCCAAACAGTGTGACCATTAGCAGCCTTCCGATGGTTGACGAGAATGAAACTTTGCCGAATTATGCTAAAGCAATACTGACTTACTGGGACGACCATTGGGCTATCGCTGAGACAGTTCAAAAGCTGGTAAAAATTATGGGAATCTCTCTTCTGCAACAATACAGTTGGTCATTTTTCGCCATACTTTACACGGTAACGGCAACTTGACTATTGGTAATAACCCCTCATGATGCTCACGGTGTGGTTTGTCTCAGCTATTCTATATGTATATAGTGTTCGTGGAGGAGCTTCCCGAAGACATTTCTTTGGTGACTTTAACGAAACATTTCGTTTGTTTTCTGGCGTACCAAGTCACCCAGCTGTATTACATGATATACGCACCGTGTTATTTCGATGAAAAAGCTAGGGCCTCATACTCCAAGCTTTTACAACGCGTATCTCTGCTGCACGACGATGGCGTTGGTCGATTGGTGAGAATATTGCGTATGATTCATTCTTCGTCCGATTACTTTATTTGACTAACGGCATCGGCTTTACAGGTTGAGGTCATCAGGATCGACTACCTTCATCGTAATTTCGATATCAGCATTTGTGGACTATGTGCGGTGGATCGTCGCTTTTTATTCACGGTAAAGGTTTTGCGTCTATACATTGCTGAACCGATTCATCGATAGCAGTGTTTCATTACAGATGATTACGTCGATAGCGGCTAATTTGATAATTTTACTGCAATTCTATCAAGAAAAATAACATTTCGACGAAGCAAAACCTCCGGCATGCTAGACCACCAGATGATGGGGTTAAGAATTTTTAACACGTTAGATAACACTAGAGCTGCTTCGTAAGTCCCGCTAGCAACAATCCGCCAAGCACCAGCAGACTCGCTCGAAGGCTCCCGGCCGAATTACACCCGTCACGATCGTTGCACCAGCGGCATCCCGTCTGCACCCCGATGCGTGGCTCTCCCTGGCACACGTCCACTGAATCGAAGGAGCAACCGCGAGTCTGATACCGGTCGTTGTTATCTTCGACGATCAGCTCGAAGCATCTGAAGCTCGGGGACTGGATGACCTGGACGGTTGGTTTTAAGGCGGCCACCCGTATCATGCCGAGCGACGCGGAACTGGCATCGCATTCGATGAGGTTTTCCTCGCACACACCATCGCGAGCTTCCTGGTGGTCACAGGAGAAGCAGGACAACGAGGAAGCTGCAGGAGAAGGCCGTTTTTTTGAACGGTTGAATCAGCGTTCTTTCGCAGTAGCAATAAGAAACACATCTTTACCTGTCCGTAAAATACAAAACACCGTCAACAGGTAAAACAGACCGGTTGGAATCTTCATCCTGGGCCAGGATTTACAAACTTTGGAGCTCTAACTAGCCGGTGATGCAACGATATCGAGACGCTACGAAAAACTGTCGATTTCGTCGAACACTCTCAGACCCAGACACGCCAAATCTTATCTTCACTATCGGCTGCTTATCGGTTCCATAGATAGCGGGGTAAATATTGGTGGTTGTAACACTGTGTGGTTTAATTCTTCTATAGGGTTAGTGAACGCATTTAGCCAAGTTGAGATTCAAAAACAATTTTAATTCCTTGCCGAATGAAGTATTATCTGCTGTTGCCGAGTTGAAACGAGCAGGCATGCAGTAGACTTTAACGGACATTCAACGTGGTTGCACGTGGTGGTGGGAAATGCTGGTCCATACGCTGTCCTGAGTATTCTTGAAATAAATGCGCTTAATGTGATTCAAAACAGACCAGGCTTTTTTGTTTTGCATCTAAAATGTCCTTTTGTTGACAAATGAAGCGGAAAACTATGTCCATGTATCTTTGTATGCACACTTTTTTCTCATAAGGTACACCGTGCTCTCTCCATTTGGGAATTCTCTCACACTCAAAAGCTATGCTCTCCGCTGTTCTGCACTCCCACGCCTATGCTACAACGCGTTCAGGATCCCTCAGTAGACAAAGATGCCGGCGGGCAACTCCATCATCGCCGGTTGCCATGACACCGACGAATGTGGCGTTCGGCTGTTGCGATCCGATTCAAACCGCGATTTGAGAAGCTCGATTGCTGTCCGGCTGCTGTTCCTGTTGGCAGTCGCAGGCAGCTGTTGAATGCCAACGGATCGCTCTGGAACGGACCCCGTCGGAAGCGGTAAATTGAGTAGAATCTGTGCGCCTTGGTCCAGAGTTTCTTTGCGGCCCTTTCTCGGCGTCTTGTGAATGAGCACTATCAATTGTTGATAACGGCCTCGACGGTGTGGTAGGTAACTTGGTGGATGGTTGGCGGTAATGTGTTCTTGGCCGATGGAATGTCAAGAGAACGCACATAATTCGGCCCATCTAATCATTCTGTTAACCCGGATCGAATAGTGAAGCCTTGTTTTCCGAGTTCCATAAACAGCTGACTCATGCGATGAAATGAATAGCAGCAGGCGGTGGTTTGTAGTGGGAAGTCATCAACACTCGTGTCTCGAGAAATCTCAGAATCCTCTGTCCGCAGAGGCAACAGTGTGGCAAGCGGAACCATAAATTATTCAGCAAGTTTTCGCAGCAAAGGTGGAAAGTGGATAATTGAATGTGCAAACATTAATCTGGCATTCGCGCGGATTGTGTCATTGTGTGGCTGGGAAAGTGTATATGAGCCGTGAAGATGAACCAAGACGCTCCGGAGCCGATGGAAGCTAATCATGGCAATGGTAAATATTTGAATTTGAAATTGCAGAACCAATAGTGGCAGTGGCCGTAATCAAATATGTATCGTCCCACGTTTTTGCATTTTTATGTTTTTCTAGAAGCTTTTAAACGAACTCATTAACGTTCGCTCATGAAGTATTCAAATAATACTCCGAATGCTCGATGATGACAATCTTGGGGGCGAGTTAAAGACTTCGAAACGTAACTGGTTGATATTCTTCCAATGCAGGCTCCTCAAATGCCGGAGGAAGGGCCAAAAGAAGCATGAAAAGAAATGTGTATCCAGTGCGAAGGGAATCAATCAGAAAAATTCGGTTTTTCGCAAGGTACGGCATAGCTGATCGAGTCTAAAGTTACCAAACATCCGATGCTATCGTATTTCTAATGGCGATGTATCTTGCAAACACGAACGATGGTCATCAATTTCCGGCTCGACAAGCATTTCTTTCCGTAACCCGCATTTAGGTCGCTTTATTTTGTCTTTATTTTTGTATTTGACTCAATTATGTCTATGAGTCTATGGACGAAAATTACTAGAAATCCATGGTACAACTATATCCGTCTGTGAAATTTTGAGTGTAAAGTTTGGTAAATTACCGGGCATAACGTTATCAGATATATATATAATCCTTCTACGTTATCCTAGCGGTGCATTTGGTCCAGGATATCGCGATGCAGGAGCAAACCTCAATCTTCAGCCAAGGGATAGGTCACTGGTGACAATAACATATGCGAGTCGAGTTCTCTCAACCTGACATCTCCTACCCGTTTGGAGCAAGCAGGTCATAGTTTCCGTAAGCTAATGTTTCAAATTGCCCTTCCCGTTGAATTCTTCTCGTCGCTAGCTTTGCTCAAAGGTTATGTGTTAAAGGTTTCGGAAACTAAGGGAGCGAGAAGTGAAGTAAGGGGGGCGGGACCAAGGCGGTTGGATGATGCTTGTTGCAACAATATTTTCCACAATATGGAAGCCGATTGGTAAACTCTGTTTCGTCGTAAATTTTTCATAGATACTATAATTATAACTTTTTTGAAGTTGGAAGCTAACGTCTATTTCCTTCACATACCAGAACACGTTTAATCCGGTTGAAAAATGATTACCTGGCCAAGCTTTTTCGAAAAGAACAGTTTCCAAAGATGACAAGTTTATGGACCAACGGAAATGGAACGCGATGTAATAAGCGAAGGAATTCGTGGAATGTTTGTTTGTGGGGTGAAAATCCATCCACCAGCTATACTTTCGGTATTGGCCCTTTCTACCTGCGGAAATAATAGAGAGCAAAAGGATTAATCATGCTGGTAGAGCCCGAAACAGATGGCCGCCGGAAAGGACCGTGAAGGATATTAAAAAAAAAAATCATTCGGAATAACACTATCCTTATCACTTGTATGCTGAGGGTGTAACACAATGACGTAGAGAAGGTTGGCATTAAGTTGGAATTAGTCATGTGCTCATGATCTGGCCATGTATTCTATCATGTTTTCTAGAAAAAAGGGAACGAAAGAGATGTGAAAAGGCTAGCGGGAATGTTGAAGATGTCATGAAAAATAAATCGAATGACCGAGAATATATTCCTGATCAGGATTATTACTTTTCTGAGCGGACCAAGTAATTCGTTTACGGTTGATTCGCAGTCTTGCAGCGGATACATTCACTGTGCGTAGACCTATAAATGCTTCCATTTGTGCTGTAACTGAATTCTATATGGTTCCCCATCAGACAAATCCGGAAAAGAGCTCTTCGGAAAAGAGCGTTTTATCCTCGCGAATCAGTCGTTATGTTCCTCCCGTAGTTCATTAACAGAGCTTATACCCTATCACTTTCACTGCGTATTTTATGCCTGTTTTCATATGTTTACACATTCAGTGAAACGTGAAAAACAAAGTTGGTTCCGATCGGGGGAAAAAAAAAACATCCTTTCGCAATGTGGGAATGGATTTGGTTAAGCTGGTCGCTTCCCGTTAGTTTCATCGTTCCATTTTAATTATTACCCGAAGCTGTTTCATCAACATTTTGTCTGGTTGGTTGATTTTTGTCGCCTGCGTAATTGGATTGTATAATTTTGCGCGATGCGTAACTGAATTAAACTTTGTTCGATTAACGTTTCGCAAACGCCTATGCAATGACAGGGTCGAAAAGATCCCAACATTTTACATTACTAAAACATGCAATAGAGATAGTTTTGCGAGACTCAAACTAATGACGCTTTATGTGTCCGCTAAAGAGCAGAGTCGGATTGCAAGTACATGGGTCTTATAGTTGGCTCGTTTAGTCTGTCACTTACCGAAGAAGCTGAGTTGAAGTTACTAACGATGCCCCGGAACCGGAAAATGGCCCTTTCCTTTGAAATAGCATGCATGTTTGATATTACCGTGTCAACGATTCATTACACTAGTCAAATATGTATCCTACGGGGGGAACATACAACGGTAGAGCAGTTGGCTGAAATTCAAGTAGTCCTTCCGATTTCTATCGCTAACGTTATCGCGTACAGACGAGAGAGAGAGAGAGAGAGAGAGAGAGAGAGAGAGAGAGGGAGAAGAAAAAAAGAAAAGCAAGTGCAGGTATTGCAGAATTGGAGTGTGTTGGGATATCGAATTAAGCTGGATTGATCCAATTTCCTACATGAGGCACGCGAGAGGTACGTGTTGATGGCTTACACTGTTCCTTTGCAGCAAACGAAAGTCTCTTCACGGCACTGGACAGCATTAGCGGTGGGGGTCAGGCTGGCAATGGGCAGGACGAGCGTATCCAGTACGACAGGCTGGAGTTCGAGAGTCCAGAGGATCTGATGCGCCATCTGTATTACACCTGTATGCGTTCAAATGCGACAGAACAACCCTGGGACACGGTTGGTAAGTATAGGATATTTTCTCTAACACGTTATAATGAAATGAATGAAACACAAATGAATGAAACTTGATTGTTGGCAGCACCTGTTGGGCCAGCAAATAAGTGAAAGATTTTTGCGCTTTTTATTTTCCAAATAAAATGAAATTTTGTTGGAAAGCGTCCCTGAAATTTGATCGTAAAATAAGAAGTGATTTATAACTCAAATATGGTTTTCTCCTAGATTTAAATGATTGTTTGCCAAAGAATGTATTTAAGTTTGTGTGTGTGTGCACAATAAATGCTTCGGTGGCAGTTTCGCTACGTGGCACATACCTTGAAACTTTGCGGACGCATTTACACAGTTCCAAAGTTTGACGCTAACAGTAATTGGCTGCTACCTCGAGAAAATCAACCTCGAAGCAGCGAAGGAAAACCGTTCAACGCCATCGGGTGCTAATCGGGCATGAAAGAGCCTTGTTTTGCAGCAGGATAGCTAGGAGAGAGGGCAAGAAAGAGGAAAAGAAAGAGGGAATGAGAGAGAGAGGGAGAGGAATGGCAGGTAAATTGAGTTACAGCTCAAGTTAAGTCGAGACGAAAAGTCGAGCATACAAGTCAAGTGTGCAGTCGAGAACGCGAAAGACATCTTCCTTCCGACCTGTTCTATGAATGTCTCATCTCAAGATAGTCGAGGAAGGCGAACATCCGCGAATGGGAAAGGAACCTGATTTTGAAAAATGAGTGTAAGAAAACCAAATTGATTTTCGTTGCGTTAGGTGAAACTTGGACGAGTCTAAAAAGCAATTGGAAGATGACGCCATTCAAAGATTTAAGTTTCAAGGAGTCTGGGATAATTTTTCAAGAAACTTATAAATGGCAGGAGGTGTTTAAAGACCTTCCTTCGCTTACTTACTTCGCTTCCATATGAACAATAGGATTAATTTTGCATTGCAACAAATCAAGTGTGTCGTGTAATATGTTACAGCATTTTGATATTTGATGGAGACGCATGGTACGTGGTGTGACGCGTGGCCCGAATGGTCTGTTGAACATACTACACATAAGGGATATAGTTCATAATTATTGGAATCGTTGAAAGGTTTCCACACATACATTCTTTGAATGGATCACGCCACAAGCTAGGCGTGATTTATGCAATGGTATAATAAGGTTAGATTCGAGAACGAAACATGGACTTTTGGGGAAAAAGTATGGCCCGGAACATCGGTACCGTTACCGTACAGAGACGATTGAATTAAGGCGTGCGATGCGTGCAAAACAAAACAAAAAAAAGCCCTCCAATATCGGAAGCCCGTCTGCGTTGGAAAGGTAAAGGTGTTTTATTGAAATTTATTTTGCACGTTCGAGCACACACAACATTAATTTTAATCAGTATCCCAAATCCCGGCTACAAAGCGAGTAGCAATTGTGTTGCTTGTCTTGATGATATATGATGTTTTATTTGACCAGGGATCGAACGGCGTGCTTAGAACTCGCGCTGTTACCATTGCTGGTGCGCAGGTGGTTTTTCAAGAAATTGTACCTCGTTTAGTTGTGCTGTTTAGCAGAATTTTTGTTTCCCAGCCAAACATAAGACAGGAGAATGTGGTCCTCCGGTAATGGCATTTTGCTTGCAGCCGTTTCAAAATGAACACGTCTAATGCATTAACCACGACTGGAGTCACACATTACCTTGGCCAGGAATGTTCCATTAGACAGCATGTTAGAAGGTGGAGTGACTCGTCAGACCAAGATCGTTCAGATGTCACTACTTGCGAGTGTTGTTGTCTTCTGCAGGAAGTAGAGTAGAGTTCTGCCCCCGGCGCTTCGACGGATGGTCCTGCTGGGAGCCTACCCCTGCCGGAACGGTGGCAGAAAATGATTGCCCCAAGTTTGTGCTCGGTTTCGACCATCGCCGGCTGGCCTATCGGACGTAAGTATTCGGATTGTCAACTTCCATTTCACACGCTCACACTATTTTAGACCGCTTTTGGTTACCCTAGGGAAATTAGAATTCGTAATTGATAGTTTATTGAAGGCTAGTTGGCTAGTATAGCAATTCCCGAGTGATGCAACTGTTGTTTTATTTTGCAGATGTCACGAAAATGGTTCCTGGTTCGTCCATCCGCAGTCCGGCCGGGAATGGTCCAACTACACCAACTGTGTCGATACGGAGGACATGCAGGTGAGCGACAATGAGCTTAACATAGGAACGTGGTCTTTCCCCGCTTGCATCCATCCAGTTTCCATCCCATACGTCATTTTCCCGTGGCACAGTGGCCTACCGGCATGCAGAGTACATGAAATGATAATTAAATAACAATCATTCTCGTCAAAAGCATTCTCTAAGCCACCTCCTCCCCCATCAACAAGGGTGTCCTCTTTCATTTCTCATAGGTGTTCCGACATCGATAAAGATAAATTGACAACATGACTAATGATATCGTCGTCTGGGCGTCCAAAGCACTCCCTGTCCACTGTCCCTTCTTCTCCATCCACACGACGGTGCTGTTGTGGTTGCTCGCTTTCTTAGCTCATTGAGTGCTGGTTTCAGTGAGCTGTCGGTTGGTTTACCGTCAGTTTTTTTTTTACATTTCAAACAACCAGCAACAACACGATTGTTCTGTCGCGTGCGAACTCTCGAATGAATGGCAAACTCGTGGAGGAGTTGGGTAGGAAATATGTTTGACTTATTGCACCGTTTGCGATTGTCGTTTGCGTTTGGGTCTTATCATTGCCAAGCATATCAAAACTAAATGAAAAAAAAAATGATTCAACAATCACCAGCACGGCGTGATGGCGTCAACGAATCGATTAATTCAATGAGGTGATACAAACTTGCTGTTGCTTTATCACGCACGCAACAATGAAATAACCAGAGCAACTTGGAACAGTATGTCAACGTTCCGTTGTTCCGTAATTCCTTCCTTGCTATTGAATATTATTGGCTTGGTTTCTCAAGAATACATTCAATTTTGTCCAAACGCCTAAGCAAATCCACGCCTTGCCAATCTTCTTTGGCAAAAGTTCAAATGTTTATGATGTTCCAAAATGTCATTAGATTTTTTTCTTCTTTTCCATTTACAGTTGCGACGTTTGGTGAACGACATTTACATAGGTGGATACTCCGTTTCCTTCTTGACGTTAATAATATCGCTCTGTATTTTCAACAGCTTCAGGTAAGTGCGCAAAAAGTCGATGAGTGACACTTCATCCAACTTTACATCAACGAAAATAAATGGGTCAATTTTGATGCCACGCAGACTCTCCACTATAATACTATACACAATACACCGCAAGTCCACAAATAGTCACTGGTTTATGCATGCCTGCATAGCATAGGAAATGGCGCAAGCTTTACAAGCAACAATTTGTATGAGCAAATTTCATGAATTATGTATGTAAGCATGGAAATTTTGGCCATCAGCCAAAGGCAGCCAACAGGCACAACAGCTTGTTGTACCGGTTCGGCAGAAGCACGTTGCCGATGATTGAAAGGCATAACAAAAAATATGAAGGAAAATATGTCACCAGGAACAGTTATCGTAGGGGTTTGTCCGGATGTGTTGACCCGCCCGATGTTGCTTCTCGTGATGATTGATTCTAGGGACGAATTTGGCTGCAAGATAAGAGGCTGTCGAAAGGAAGGCGGAGGAAGTGAAGGAAGGAAAGTAAGTTAGTTAGAGAGAGAGAGAGAGTAATAAAAAGAAACTCGGCAGGGCGATATCATCGTTAGTAATGGCACCGTATGAGAATGATTGATGATAACTGATTTCTTGTCGCGGTTCGGTTTGTTTGTATGATGTCTCTCTCTAGACGGATTGTTGGCAAATGACCCAATAGAGCAGTGTCCATAGGTGGCTCTCATTGTAGGCCTTTTCATTTCGTTCGTTCGAAAAGCCAAACAGGACGCCAGAAAGGAAAGTAGAGGAGGAACTCGACCAAACAGTCACCCGGTTGGATGTCGGTTGAATAAAAGATTCTTTTTCACATTCTAAGAAATGTTTGTTTCACATTTCAAGAAGCCACAATGGAGTTGGTAGATCAAGTTTGTGAGACATCGCCGGCCTGACGGAGACGTTTCTTCCAAAGTATTATTGAACCAGGCGCATTATTTGGCCCGAATAAGTGTCAGGTAGTTGTTGGCACTTAATCAATCTGCAAGGAACCCCAAACAAAAGTCCGCTGGCGGTCACGAACCACTCAGCAGTTTTAACGAAATCTCCACTGGTGAAGGAGGTGACGAAGCCAGCACTTTGTCCGCACTTTGTCACGGTAAAGTGATATGTGGTACGAAAGCGAAGATTGTTGTTTCGGAAGATGATGGCCACTTGAGGAAATTAAGCTTTGAAGAGCAATCTCGAGCGATCAGCCGAAAGAACAGCGGTAAAGGACGCCATGGTATGTATACGCCAAGAGAAACGGAAAACCGGGATAAATGTCACCATCCACATGGAGCCGTTAAATATTCATGCAAAGCCAAACGAATCGGACGTGAAAGCAGTGGAAATTGAAAAACTTTTCCAAGGGCACAAATAAAACAAACAGTCCGTTGCATGGTGTGTATTTGTTTTCTGTGTTTCTATCTGGATCGTTTGTACGCTTTCACTTGACGAACTGTTTTATTTTTTTTTGTCATTATTTTCCCCCCGCAGGACATTAAAATGCACCCGTATACGGATACACATCCATTTATTCACCTCATTGGCACTGAGCTGCATGTTTTGGATTGTATGGTACAAGTTCGTCGTAGAGGACCCGGACGTGCTGAAGGCAAACGCGGTAAGTAGGAGGATGGAAACGAGGACAGAAGGACACTTTCGCACTTGAGAACCGTAAAGGCTTTTATTTTTGTGGATATTTGCTGGTGTGGTTTCCGGTTCGATAGTGTGTATTTCCATGTTTTAGAAGGGGGCAAAAAAGGAATGCTTCCCCAGAGAATCACGGTGCGGTAGTGCCGGTCAGATACGTTGTGGACATTTGAGGAAGATTTCGGAAACCAAGACTAGGCAGCCGAAAGGGTCTATCTTGGGGGACAGGAACGACGTAGGTGTCCCTAATACGGGGCAAGAGTTGAGCAGGATGGACCACCTTTTGCGAACATAATGGACCATTGTACACCTCCAGCGTAATCTTGGCGTCGTGTAAAAGTTGCAGGACAGCAAAGTCCCTACACCTCTAAGCCAAAAGAGCAACAGTCGGGTGGAATCCGCTAACAGCGTCGAGAGAATGTAGGACATTGAAAGGGCTGGAAAAGTAAAAGAAGGATCCCTGAACGGCGAGATAGGAACGAGAGGGGCATCGAAATGATCAGGGGACATTAAAAAATACCTTCGCATGGCCAAGCCAACGAAGTTCTTGCCGTTCGTTGCCTCTACGTTGCTAATTTATTTATAAACTTGTATAGTATTCCATTTAGCTGGCAGACGCTGAAAAGCTGAAGAAAAAACGAAGAAAAAAAAAGAAAACGCCATGAAACACGCAGTCCCGGTGTATAACGCCTTATTAAAATGGGAAGCATAAGTTGGAGAACATGCGCTGGAGAATTCCTAATGTATAACGAGAGATAAGAATAACGTCTGTCATATTTTACTTTCATATTGTATTTTCTTTTTCATGGAATCACCAACGAACCGACGGAATATCAGATTTACAATGTTACACATGGGTTAAAGGGAAGATGCCGGGGAGATTACTATCAGTAATAAGTAACTCAGTATACAGTATGCTTCTCTAACAAGTATCCCACTTTTAACGAGCATTCATGGCGCAATAATTGAAGCAGAATGCCTTACCAAACGAGGTTAATTTGTGATATGTTTTGTTCAAAATTCCAACAACCCTGGACCAAAGTAATGTTTGTGGAGGGCTAACAAAACGCGATGTAGCACCGAGCATTCATTAGCGATGGTTGCGGGGTGTGGTTGATTTAAAATGCCCATACCATACCCGACCACACGGCACTCGCCACGTGGACGTTGGTTTAATTAGGTAGATGTTTTCGATGTGAACCAGCAAATGTCGATGTCCATTTGTACTTTTCACACCGATGATCAAAGAAGAACGCACTCACGACAATTCGACACGTGACCGAACGAACGAGCTGATGGGAAATTGAACTAAGTTGAAGGAAAATGCATTTTGAAATCGCATAACCAACCATCATTCGTTGGGAAATTTGTGCGCTGAAGACGAGGAAGGCGGCTTAGCTCCCAAGTCTGGGAGTCGTCGGTCATTTAACCGAACCATTTGAGTTATTTGAGAATTAACGTGTTTGAGCTTTCAAAGTTGAGTTGAATTAAACTAAATTGAGCTAAATCATTTGTTAAGTGGTTTAGAACTATTGCAGACACAAAACAAATTTATAAATAATTTTGCTGATTGGCCAAGTTCCGTGCGTATTGTATAAAACCCAAAGTAAATCCTGCTTTATCTCGAGCTGGCTCAACAATTTTGGGTTTTCCTTCCCTTTCGTTCCGAGATGCAGTAATTCGAGCAACAGACCACCATCGGTGTTGTCGTTGTCGTTGTCGGCATCGTCGTCGGTTGAATGCAGATACAACATTTAAGCACGTTTTACCGTTTGGTTTGGGCGTCCGTGAAAAGCTTCCGTAGCGAACGATGCGTCGTCAAAAACAGTTGTTTCAGTCGATTGTAGCAAGTGTTGAGCGTGTTTAATGCCTTATTTGCAAAGCGTGTAGCTTCCAGGTTTGCCCAGGTGTAGAGCGTGTGTGTATGACCCCGCGTAGGTTGGATGCATGGCGTGAAGCGATCTGTTCCGAACCGGTTTCGACAGAACAGGAACAGGATGGATGTATGGATGGATGGATGGAATGGAAATGATTGCAATGTATCAAAAATACACATGATTTTATCGCTGATTATTTTGAACATATTTTGGTTGCAAAATCCTCGTACAGCTTCTCGTAAAGATCCTGTCATGAAATGGATTATTGTAGCTATGAATGTCCATGCTGTACTACTGAATGAAAGGACAATAACAAACCACTGGTTGCAGCCAAATGTAGGGTTGCACAAGAACGAAAAAAAAGAAGAGAAAAAGGATATTTAAACCATCTCTCCATGAAAACATTCGTACACGAGTGTGTACGTTTGCCGAAAGACGCCAATCCGTCCCGGGTAAGCCATTAACTCGGATATGGTTCATTATTGCGTTCGATCGAGTCGAGTAGTGCAAGGGAATGTTCCGGCTTCCGGTGAATTTTTCCCGTCGCAAGCCACCATTTGACTAATCACCCTCTTCTTACCGCTTTTCCAGGGCTGGTGCGTCGGATTGCACATTTTACTCCACTACCTGATGCTGGTCAATTACTTCTGGATGTTCTGCGAAGGCTTACACCTGCACCTGGTGCTCGTTATTGTAAGTATGCTTGTGGTATGCGCTTGCCAGCGATGTGGAAGGAGGGAAAGTGTTCCGAAAAATGTATATTATCGATGAAGGATTTCAATATGAAGCTTAACTAAAACGACCCGATGGTTTGGAAAACTGGGTGGATACTGTAAAAGTTCATCATTTGTGGCATTATGTTCCGTGTTAGGTAGAGTACCTTAAATAAGTTCCAGTGGTCCCTGCGGTTAAAGCACTAATGTCAACACCTAGACAACGTACACACAATTTTGCTCGGAAGAGAGTGGACCCTGTTTTGCCGGTCAGGAAAATTGCCCACCGTCAGGTACATCTCCTTTAGTGCGTGTGCTTGCCCACCGTCCTGTCGCAGGGCGGTGAACGGAAAATCAATGTCGGGCTTCAGGATCACCTCATGGTGACATGGTCCATCGATGGACGAATGGGGTCATTTCCTCATTGGGGCACATTTTCACTCCGATTAGGAAGTCAGAAAGAAGTGCGGCAAGGTTGAGCTAGCTTCTGGTCAACCTCGGACGGAACCGGACGTCAGGCCATGCAGTACCCGAGCCTGGAGCCTGTTGCACGGTGCACCCGATACTTTCTTCACCTTTCGGCCACGACAACAGCCTGTCATGTCGGGGTTTTTAGAGGAAAAGAAACAAGGAAGCCAGCCTTTGCCATCCCCGAGGATGCGACGGGTTTGTGTGTGTGTGTGTGTTTTTTTGTTGCTCTAAATCGATTGCCTTGTACCGTGCCATTCCTTTCCGCTTCTCGATGCGGCTTAATTTCATTCCACTATTCTTCATCCTTTCTTCCTGCCTTCCTTCCTTCCGGAACGATCCACTCACGCGTGACAACAACAACAACAACAATGAAAACCACGACGAAAAAAAAACGCGTCGATTGTAACAAGGTCTTCATCAAGGATATTGTCGCAATGCGTTGGTTCGCCACGATCGGCTGGATATTGCCGGTGCTCCTGGTGTCCCTGTACGCTCTCGTCCGGAACGCGCAGACACACGATACGGAACAGTAAGTATTTTATGACACACAGGCACAGCTTCACCAGGAGTGCGGGTGGAGCGGTTTTTCCCTGTTTTGCTTTTCTTGTTTGCTGCCATACGACGGAAGCGGACCGGGTGAAGATTTCGTTCGGACAAACGGAAACCGCATCGGCAACGGCACTCCACGCAGTTAGTTGTTGCTCCTTTCTAAGCTTTTGCCAGCGTTTACGAAGAAAAAAAGACCCGACTTGGCACCCTGGCTGGGCGATAATAGTTAGTAGCGAGATTTTATTGTTCGTGCACCCCACGAACCGACCGGGGACGGATGATGGATTACGGGTAATATGTAATAACACCCTAATTGATAGAGGGTGTTGATGCGTCAAGCGTGGAATCAATTTCATGGTCATACCATGTGCTCGATAACGGCTTAGGAAACCTTGAAAACTTTATAATTGGAAAATGGTGTATGACAGGGTTGAATAAATAAAAAAGGCCAGATTAAAGCGTTCCCTACCTTCCTTCAAAATTTCGCAGCTGCTGGATGGACGAAAGCCACGCCATGTGGTTGCTGACGATTCCAGTTTGCTGCTCGCTGATCGCCTCGCTGGTGTTCCTTATCAACGTGGTCCGAGTGCTGCTTACGAAGCTCAGCTCCACCTCGCCCCATCCTGCCCCGCTCGGATTGCGAAAAGCCACCAGGGCAACCCTCATACTCGTAAGTATATATACTGGCTCTCGGTTTATGGCGTTCCAAGCAGCCCGTTTTGACGATGGCTCGATGTGGCGTACCGTAACATCGTTTCCTTTTTTTCCCACGAAAGATTCCGCTGTTTGGGCTGCAGCACATCCTGCTCCCGTTCCGCCCCGATAAGGGCTGCCAGCTGGAGCGCTACTACCAGATCGGCGCGGCGCTCCTCATCAGCCTGCAGGGCCTGTGCGTGTCGTGTCTGTTCTGCTTCGCCAACCACGATGTCATCTTTGCGGTGCAGTGCTATCTGAGCCGCTTCTTCCCCGACATCGTGACGCACCCGTTCCTCGAGAGTAACGGGGGCCAGCCGGCGACGCAGAGCCGCGACGTGGTTGTATGACTGCTGAACGTGCGCCGGTCCACTCCGACCAGTATTAGTCACCGCGAGCCGGCACCTCGGCCCGTGCAGATCAGTGCCGTATGAAATGGATGTGCCCTAGGCCCCTCTCCCTTCTGTTCGTGTGTCAGTGTATTGCCGGAAAATCCCTAATCCTTGTGGCGCTAACGACGACCACTCGGTGTCCTTTTGCACGGTTTGGCACTACATTACACACCAGCTGCTCTATAAATGACCGTCAAGATTACTAGAAATCAGAAGCTGTTTTGATGTATGGACAGTACAACCAACCTACAAAGATGATTTGTTAGTAAGCCGACACATCCCCTTAAAGGTGAAACATGCGGCAGCATCGAGAACGTACATTGGATCCTGTGTCGTGCCGTGCGTAGTGCGTACATAACACGGGAAACATTGTGAAATAAAGAGTATGTTTACGTCCCGTACCGTTATTCGGGTTCAAGTGTACCGTAAGCAAGAAACGCCGAAACTCATCCCTCTCACCCTTCTCACCACCGAGACCACCGGATCCGATGGATAAATCGATTTTGTTCAATTTTCCAAGCGAACAAATAAAATCAACTCTTCATTTCGGGCCCCCCCTCGAAAGGTTCGAGATTGTTTTCGCACAGCAGATCGGGGATGATACTTTGCCGATGAGTTTAAATTTTCATAGAAATGTCTTTTTGGCGAGAACCACGTGGAATGGTGAAAAAGAGAAAACGGCATCCATGCTATGGTTGATAAAGTGGCAAGATGGAGCTGGTGAAAAAAAAGGAAATAGAGCTATACTTGTGTAGAAGGCGAAACAGAAAATCCTTACAAAAAGATTTTTTGATTGTTAGTTTACTTAAAAAAAATTAAAACCGAGGGAATGATTTTGTATCAGTAAAGTAAAGCGGACTGAAACCTTGCCGCGCCACCTAGATGTGAACAACGTAAGCTCTAGTGCTGGCATTATGAGATCCGCACGTGTTACACCTGTAATAAGCTCGTGAAAAACATTACATGTACGTACAAAATGTAATGACAAAACCAAAAACAGTTAATGTAAAATGAAAAGTTAACTTGCTCACTACGTAATCCTTTGAATGATAATTGACATTCATTAAAATGCCATTTCGAAGCGGATGGTAAGCTCAGAATATGATAAAGTGATGAGCTGGTCATTAGGTTCACGTCTCCTGGTAGTCTAAAATGAACCGTGTGGCCGAGCACAGCTTTCCCGTGGTAATCATTATTTGTCTGATGGTATTGCCCTCGTTGGGCTCACTTCTTTACACCAAGCTGCACACCTACCCCCGCTGGATCACGAGCACCAACGACAGGTGGAGCTTGTTGGCTCGATTGTACACGTGGATTGATATGGCCGACTACGGGACGTCTTTGACTCGCGGCAGTTGTCCGAAAAATGAAACGTACGCGCAGTTTGGTGTATCTTGTGGAAAATCGTGCGGGACGTACGGGCAGCTCTGTCCGCTCGTGCTATTGAACCGTTGTATTTGTATAGAAGGGCATGTGCGAAATTGGCAAGGAAAATGTATACATTACACAGATTGCACTAAGACGCTGGAAGATGTTGAAATTTTACACTAATTGAAGTGTAGGATGAAGCAGATCGAGTATGTAATAAATATTGTACTTTAAGGAGGGTCATCGATATTTCCAAGGGCTCTGTTATTGCACACTTACTTTAAGCCGAAAAGTTATATGGCTCGCGAGAAAGGTACGTGAATCTACAGCTTGCTCAAAATGGCCATGCTGCATTCATTGGCATGTTGCATCATCCGTTCTCAGTCCGTTCTGCACACCTGTGTTTGCCCGTTTGTCTGCGGCGAAACGAAATGGCGCGTGTGGTTTTTCAATGTCATCGGTTTTGCACACGTTGGAGTCTGTATAAAAGCACCGTGGCTCACCGCGAGTCTGTCAGTTATCAGACACCTAAACCTTCCGAAAAATCGCCATGAAGCTGTCGTTCTTGCTTGCTATTGTTGGAGCAATCCTGTTGTTCCTGGTACGCAAACGTTGCTTCGTTTTAATGTGCTTGGAGAAATTATAGTTGATTTTTTTTTCAGAACGTTGCTGCAGTTCATGGAGACCGTGGCGGAAAGAAAACTACTGTAGCTGGAGGTACCACGCAAACTCGTGGCACAAGAGGCACCAAGGGAACCAGGCCCCCAAAGGTTGAGTCCGTCGAATCCCCTGAAAGCGTCTCCTCCGAAGGAGCTGATGCATAGGTTTTGATAAAAAATAAAGCAAACAAACCAGAATAACACTATTGCCTAACTTGAATCGATATTGTTAAGAAAAGGTTCATCCTTTAGTTCTGATTTGGTCCAGCTTTAGGTACAAACTTCAGTTACGTTACATTTGCGTTTCAGACAAATGATACGTAGTTGTCCAATCAGTACAAATGCAAATACCTTCCCGTAACCCTGCACTTCGATTGGTTCGATGTTCGAATGTGACAATGCTAAAATGGTAGTTTTCAGATGTTTTAGTTGATGTTCTTGAGGTAAGGTAATTTCAAAACTATTGGACTCGATGTCCAGCTGTTCGGACGAACTGGAGGAGTGAAAGTATAATACATGCTTATAATACTAAAAAAACCTTCAGTTTTGCATGATTATCTCCATGGGAAAAACGAAACAAAACCCTATTTTGCATTGAATTAAAGAATCGAAACAACTTGCGATTTCCGCATGTCCAATGCCTTCAAAAGCACGTTTTTATCTATTTGGATGAGGCGTTCGGGGTTTAAAAAAAAGAGAAATCTGCAGAAACCCACACAAGCATACGATGCAGCTGATTACATACGTACCAGCTTCACACGAAGGAGTTGCAGGAGATTGCAGTTTTCATAAGCGTAATGTCGGTATCGTTCTTTTCATGAATCTACATCATGCAAGCATTAGCAGACGCCGAGGTGCGGATGCGTGATTTGGTTGTATATGATTGGATACACAACAACATAACAATTGGGACTGTACAAATCGCCTGGCAAGATACCTGCAGACGTAACGAATTTTTGATTGCGAATCTCACACAACCGTCAGAGGGTTGCAAAAAACATCACGCATTAAGAATCATTCGACAGCCAGGCATTTCTGGCTAAACAAAAAATATTAATACATTTAAGGAATATGAATACTGATTGTGTCCAAATCAAATCTTGTCAAGATGCCACGAACTTGGCTAATATAATATCGTCGAACCAAATGCACTTGAAACATTAATGTGCAAAATTCTCTCTACAACCGAACGGGGTGTCCGAAAGCTGGGTTGTTTGAACAATATGTTTCGTTTCCATCTGATCACATTTCCAATGTCTTTCCCAGGCCGGTTGACAAACATTGGGCCGTATTTTAATCGTTGTTTATTATCACTGCAAAACACAGGCTAATGAAAACGGACGCTCGAAGCTTCCAGAAAGTGGCCGAAAGACACGTGTTTTGATCGTGACATACAACGATGCACATAGTATATAAAGGGATCTGCAGAGACGGCAATCAGTTTCGAGTAAAGCTTGCCAATCGACTCCAAGATGAAGGTCAATTTCTTCCTGCTTTTCATTGGAGCAATCCTGCTCTTCGTGGTACGTAGATCGTTCGGCCCTTGCGCAGAAAAAGTTTGCCAATATTTTCAAAATAATATTACCGATTTCAGAGTTTGGCTGAAGGAAAGCCTCAAGCCACCCCGACAAAGCCTACACCCGTTCCCACTAAGCCTACACCAACTCGCATTACTGATCGTACGCCAGCTCCCACTAAGCCTACACCAACTCGCATTACTGATCGTACGCCAGTTCCCACTAAGCCTACGCCAGTTCCCACTAAACCTACACCAACTCGCATTACTGATCGTACGCCAGTTCCCACTAAGCCTACCCCAGTTCCCACTAAGCCTACGCCAGCTCCCACTAGACCACTTCCGGCATAACGATTTGTTCGTGTATCTTCATCGTGGATGATGACGGTAAAGGACGGCCAGCTTAATGTCTTCGCAGTGATTTGAATTGAAATCAATAAAATAAACTTTTTAACAAGCACTTAACATGGATGCAGTAATCCACTACGCCATACCAGGGTTTGACTTCTCGATAGCGAAATTTTACAGATTGTTAGCCGAGTATGCATAATGTACTTTTCAATCGTCACAACTGGGGGGTTACACTTTTGAACTTTTTCATTTTTAGAACCTATGGAAGGATGGATAAGGTGAAATCCAAAATCAATGCAAGCGTTAAGCTAAACGCTCGAAGCTAATTACTTTTTATGATGATAACAATTTCGACGATGATAGGAAGTTCGAATATACATGACAAAGCCCTACTATTTTGTTGTATTCAAAATACGTTTTATTCCTCTATCACAAACGATATTCATATACTCTGCGAAATTATGTCCAATGCACGACATTGGGTAGAATGAATTCGATAGACAAGCACAAGATCTTAGCCAATGTTTAACTGATCGTCATTTGGCTCATCCCTGTTGGTGTTGTAGGTGTGAACGTAAGGAATAGCGGATAGAGCGGCGGAGTGCCGGAAAGTGTGGCTGTAATCAAAAACTAAATCTGCAGAAAGAATCACCGTCAAACTTACGTCCTAAAACACTTATCACGACTACGGCTAGTTGGTTGGTTCTGTCGCGCTG
This sequence comes from Anopheles atroparvus, assembly GCA_914969975.1. Lineage (NCBI taxonomy): Eukaryota > Metazoa > Arthropoda > Insecta > Diptera > Culicidae > Anopheles > Anopheles atroparvus. The sequence continues at coordinate 52,839,987 of CAJZCY010000001.1, forward strand.
CAAGGGATACACGTGTGGCCACAGTGAGCTGCGAGGTTCAATGCTCAACCAGCGGACCCCAGAACATGCGGGAAACGTGTGTTTCTTTTTCGCTGACGAAGAAATCCTTGCCCAGCTTCACGAACTCGTCCAGCGTAATCTGGCCGTCGCCATTTTTGTCGATCACGGCAAAGGAAACGGCAGCATTTTCCTCCGTCAAGCCTAGGCAGCGGAAAAACAGCTTAAACTCATGGAGCGAGATGGAACCCGACCGATCCTTGTCAACTGCCTATTAGCAGCAGAACATAATGTTCCGGGTAACGGAATGAAAGAAGAGAAAAAGCGATGGTTAGAGTTTTACGATAAAGCTTCCTTTTCTCTTCCGCTGTGGGATAATGTTTTGGAAGGGACAAACGTACCTTGTACAGGTAGGGAAGAAAACGATGAACTTTCTTCTTAAGGTCCTTATCGTTAACGACATGGTGCATCTCAGCTAAGTATTGCTCTACGGTGACTAGATTGTAGGGCGTAATTTCACCCCACTGTTGCTCCCACGTAGTCTACAAAGAGAAGAGAACATTGGTTCAATGCGTACTACTATCTTTATCGATGCTGCCTCTACCATCGCCCTGTGCCTACCCTCATGATGTCACGAAACTCGTTCTTGGCCTTGGCATCCAGGTGGCCCAGCGACGCAAACTTTTCGGTCAGGAGCATAAAGTCGTCGTACGAAATAACGCCATCCTTGTTGACGTCCATCACACCGTGAAGCGTGCGCATCTTGCGGCGCCAGAACTCGGAATTGCCCTGAAGGGGATGATCGAGAGTGTACATACATTAAACCTACTGCATTTATCTTAAAACGTGAAAAAAAATAAAAGCGAAAATACCCATTTCCTTTCGGAACAGTGCAAGACCTGAATTAAATGTAGATGTAGTAGGAAAAAATGGTTAGTACAAGAAGATTTAATATTTTGTTCAGAAGAAAAGCGTTGGACCATTCGCACAAATGGTACAAAGATCCCGTTTCCTTGCTCAAATTTAAGCATGCTTGGATCCAACGATCTCGTAGAAGCAAAACACAACAAAGAATCCGCGATGTTCGGGTTCAGTTCATGGCATACTCAGCCATCGCACGAACACAGCTTAAGAGTAAAACCACAATCTGTTGATCCAAAACAGCACAGCTGTGTCTGTGTGTTTATGTGTGGCAAGGAGAAAACAAACATTTCCAAAATGCTTCTTTTCGCCATTCGTTTGTTTCATATTCTCCAAATGCCGGCGAACTAAACGACCCGTAGCATGGCGACCGCGAGCTAACAATCCTCTCAAACCGCGGATTACATACACACAGCACGCGGGTCGCGCATTGTGGTAGTATTTGTATTGCGGTTTCAGGAATACGCCGCGTTTTTGATTTTTTTTTGCCAGCAAATGCTGTCGTAGGTTTGATAATGATCACCTAAAGCAGCTGAGTTTTCGACAGCGAACGCAAAAAGCAAGACAAGAACGTGGCCAGAAAAGAATTCAAAACAGCCATTGGGACGAAAGCCACATCCAATCATCGTAAACGTTTCGCTTGTAGCCCTTATTACCATCGCACAAGCGTGGAACAGATGACGATCAAACAGTACTGGCATTTATAATGAGATCGCAGACATTTTAGGAACCTCCCAAATCAAGCCCTCAGACTGCATTTTTTCTGAATTGAGTTACATTGTTTTAAATCGAATTGATTAGTCGGTATTCAAATGATTCGCAGCACTCCTCAACACGTAAATTTTAGGCAACAGGTTTCTTTGGGTTTGCTAACAGACCAGTCTGTTCTCTATCTCTATCTGAACGAAACATGAATGTTTTTCGTGTTTCCTTTCAGTGTGTTTGTGTTCTTTGTGACCCCAAGACGCCGTGCTGAGCGGTCCTCGGAGGGATTAACTCTCGCGCCCCGCGATCTGGTGGACCTTGAACGTGGCACCACCCGAACACGAATGCTGTGAACACTTGCTCTGACTGGGGACCCGAAATTTGCCTCACGGTCGACCATTGTGGGTTATTACTTGGCTTACCCGCTCTTTGCGTTGGCGGCGCGGAGTTCGATCACGCTCGTCGTCCGAATCTGAATCGTCGTCACTGTCGTACGCACGTTCCGGTGCGGCTGTTTTCTTCGCGTGCTTGCGGATCGACGTGGACAAGAAGCGCTTGCCGAAAGGGCCACCGATCTGTAGGCCATCCTGGCTGGGAGGCTGCGAAGGGACGTTAAGGTAGATTAATCATCAGGTAAGATTATGCCACAAGGGGTTCGGGTAAGCCGGCAGGTAAAAGCCATTCCGTTTGGAAGGTAACGCCAAACTCTCATCTAACACCGATATGTTGCCGCTGGCACGTAGTGCAGTAGCAGTCGAGGAACGTGGCCCGTTTTCGGGTGCAGCATAACGCACACAAACCATTATCACCATGTCAACACGAAAGGCAAGCACACAGCTGCATTCCTGGTCGTCAAAGTAGGCCATCAAAGAACGAATTCTGGAGCGCAGAGAAGAAACTTACTTTTGATGAAAACTAGCGAGCAAGCGAGTTACATGGATAAGAAGGCTCTGCATTTGGACCACAGTGCTCGGTTTGCTTATCAAACGCCGGTGAAGATTTCGATGCATGATTAAAGGGGAAACCTTTCACCGGCACGATGCTCTCCCGACGCCACTGTTACAGCATAATTCGAGAGTCACGAGACCCTCCGGAGCAGGTCCGTGTGGGCCCTTTTATGCTGCGACTGGGAGGTAGCCGGGTACAATAAATTATGTGCGTGTTAGAGCGGCGAGACGCAGCAGCAGCAGCACATGTCTGCCTGCACGGCGCACCGTGCATGACATAACAACATTTGTCCACCAAACAGGCGGATATACATTTTTGAGAATATGCCTGCCCTGTGGCGCTTGAGTTTTTGTCTGACCTCCGCGAACGTTTCCACCACCACGTCCACCATCAATCATGCTGAAGAAACCCAAAAAAAAAAACAACAATCGAGCGGTGCAGTGGTGCGTTAATGCGCATTAACAACGTCGCAACATTAAGCTGAAGACTTCTTCAATGCGCATGCTCCTGCGTTATTGTTGAACCCGCGAGCGATTTTATGTATTGTTTGGACCGGGTTTGTTTGTGTACTGTATTGTTTTGGATTGTGCGGAGCACAAATTTCGATGGTCAAAATCGCTTGACGGAGTTTTATTTTCTAATTCTGCTAATTCGGCTGATGCTGTGGTGCCTCGTTCATCAAACATCGAAGCGAGCCATTCAACCGTGTGCTGTGGTGATATGATTTTTCAAAACACGACAGGGCCACTTACCGTAAACGAGGCATTTCCGAATTTCCTGTTTTCGCCTCGCGTGAAAATGTACCAAACTTTAAAGATGGAGGATTGCTGCTTACCTTTTCCACTGCTGCTGAAGATTCGGCGGTAAAGGCCAGGGTTGAAGAGAGCACTTTTAGTTGCCGTTCGAACAACGGCAATGCTTGTCGGCCACAGGTTCGCAGGAGTGCGAAAGCCATTTTAGCTGTGCGTTCAGTTTTTTTTTTTTTGGGAACCGACGAAAAGTTATACCATCGACTGCGAAGACCTTTCACCTTTTCACGTTTTAACTTGCTTGATAATGGAATAGATGAATAATCTGTTTCACCCCAATTCAATAATAACAGCACAGTGAACGTTCTGGCAAAGGGATTCTTTCTCTGCCTGAGGATTAATTATTACAGTACAATTTTTCAGCACACAATCGATTAAAAAAAAGCTTGTCCAGCGCACCCTGCAAGCTGATCAGCACTGAAACATTCGTCGACCTAACGTCGTTGGCGTTTCAGAAGCAACTGAAAATTTTACCGGTACGCCGCTACCGAACCGCGGTAAAAAGAACCGATCGTCCGGATGAACCTAGTTATTCGGGTCTTAAACCATCTCTCTGAACTGGTCTAAAACGTCGGAATCTTCCATCCCACTCGGAACTTTACGTGCGAACAGATGCGTATTTGAAACCAACCGTTTCACGTTTGGTTTATTTCGCTAGTGTTGGAAATTTCTGGAACCACTCGAGCTGGGTCATTAAATTAAGCGGAAATCTGAAATTAATGTGGCATCTTAGATCAAGAGAACAAACATTTGAACAGCTGATCCTTACAAACCCACTGGACTCAGCAACCAGCGATTTTTTTTCTGACAGCCAAGACATGCACCAGTAGCACGCACAATCAACTTGCATAAAGGACGATTAACCTGGTTATCAACATTAACTATAGATGTCGCTACAATCACAGAGCGGTAATTTATTATGGAAAAACTAAAACTCCTTTGAAAATCAAATGTGGTAGTTTTTATTGTAAGACAAAAAAAGAAAATCAAATGTTTCATAAAACAGGAAAAGTGGAGAGCGCAACGAGCGCTTAAAATAATGGTTCTGTCAGCTAGGAAAGATTAAGAATGTTATTCATCTTCTTGACGTCCTTTACGTTTGCATCGATTTGGGTGTACCTTTGGAAGAGACAAGGAAGGTTAACGATTCGTAAGGCATGGTTGGAAGAATATTGATGCCACAGTTAGCCTGGGTACGTACATTTCACCGATGATTTGCTTTATGATTTCTTCCTGCTTTACCGGCAGAGCAAACGTTTTCTCCTTTGTGGACTTCTTCTTCGATTCCAGCTGAACTTGCTGTATGTTGATCTTTTGCTTCGCTTGATCGACATTTTTCTGCAGCGCCGTCACAGATTGCTTCACCTTGACGATCATGTCGGTGAATTTCTTTTCGGAGTAGGATCCTTTCGGCAGGCGCAAGGTCGCCAAACGTACCACTTCCTGGGCTCTGTTTGGGGACGAAAAATGGAAACGATGCGATGAAATCAACAGGGTGATGATGGATGGATAGATCGATTATAGGATAAAAGAAAGGCCGTTCGCATTCACTTCTCCGTCCGCCTGTCGAACAGGAGGACGTAAAAAAGTTTATTGCATCCTCAAACTAAAGTACTAAACAGTTCGTCAAGCTATCGGTCAACGATCAGGTCTCTCGAGAAGAAGTGATTTCACTTTCGGTGCACTTATGCTTTCTCTTCCGTGGCTTGCGTGACACCGGAAGCCACCGACTGTCCATCGTCAGCTGGCGCGTCCTGGCACGCCAAGGACGGGAACTTCTGGTACAGAGCAGCGCGATATTTCGGATGGCTGATGCCGTACACAATCGGATTGTAGACGGCGTTGGCCTTGGCGAACAGCGAGCCCCAGATGGTGGCCAGCGGACTGATGGGGGCCGCCTTGAAGATGCCAGTGAAGTTGATGACCAGGTACGGCGTCCAGGCCATAAACCACAGCGAGATGGTAACCAGGGCGACCTTGGCCAGCTTCATCTCGGTGCTGGTGTTCTGGGCCTCCTGCGTGCGCAGCGAGGCGACGTTCATCTTCTTGGCCTGTTCGCGCATGTTTTTCTCGTGGGCCGACACCGCCTTCAGGATGAAGGTGTACGAGTAGATGATGGTCAGCAGAGGCAACCAGTACACGAAGACGGCGTAGATGATGATGTACGATCGGCTCAGCCACGTCTGGGTCAGGTAGTCGGTTCCACAGGCGGTCATGTTGCCCTCCGGGACGTACCGGTTCCATCCGAAGAGAGGGGCCAGCGTCCAGAAGAGGGCAAAGACCCACACGCCGAAGATTCGCAGCAGCGCACCGTTGTTAGTCATCGGCTTTCCGGCAAGACCCTTCACGATGACGTTGTATCGATCAAACGCAATCATGGTCATGGTCCAGATCGAGGCGCAGCCGAACAGTGATCCAAGCATAGCATAGAGCTCGCAAGCGAATGGGCCAAAGACCCAGGTCTCATGCCAGCAGTTGATCACCATCGGCGGCCCCATGGTAAACATCATGAAGAAGTCGGAGAAGGCCAAATTGACCACCAGCAAGTTGGAGGGGGTTCGGAGTGACTTGGTATTGGTGAAGATGTACATCACGCAACCGTTACCGGTCATCGAGACCATTCCGAGCATGAAGATGGCGAAGCCCAGGATGGAGTGCCACAGCGGGTTCATTGGCGGGAACTGGTTCCAGTGGGGATGCACCATGTGCAGCATCTCCGGCGGGACCTTGTCCACCACGGTCATGTTGCCGGCACCCTGGGTCCATGCGTCGAAATGTGGTTCAACAAAAGCGGCCATTGTTGATACTTCTGGTAGATAATCCGACGGGACGAAATCAAGAAACAAGATTAGACAAAAAGAAAAAAAAAACTCCGCTTTACAGGCAAGCCTGTAACTTACCACTGTCTCGGTGAGTCTGCTGCAATAGATATGTAGTTTATGCAGTGTTGGTAACTGTTGCGGAACACACACTTTTCACTTTTCACTTTTGTTCCAATAAGCTGAAGAAAATCGATGTTACTCGAACTACTTCAGACTTATGGTGTAAGGCTTACGTTGCAACGGCTGCAAAGAACCAAGAGCGACTCAATTGGTACCGGGTCCGAAGTGCACCTTTTATACGGTGCATTTCTGCTCTCCCGGTGGCTCGCGTCTAATTGAGTTAAAAAGCCATCGCAAGACAGTTCGTTCTTCTTCGTTTTTCAAGAAATTCCTTTAAAAAAATCGAATTGCACAAGTACCTTCAAGGAACTATGGCTTCGCTAGTACTAGGCCCCATTTGGAATCCGCAATTGGGTTCATAATGGTGAGAGAAATAACGGTCAAAAGATGTGCCAAAGAAGAGGAAGCTCAACATAACGCCCGTAATAGTGGCTCAGATTTACGTTGGCGTTAAAGTTGTGGTCATTATATTTTGTGAACAGTTTTTAACACGTTAATTGAGTTATAACCGACCGTTGACAGTTCGTATATGGGATGGCGCCCTTTGGACAGATAAATGAACGCGACACCACGTGTGCGAAGCTTTAAAACGATTACTTACCTTTTGAACAGGGTGTTTTGCTTGTCGCACAGATCTTCGTAGGTTTCCGCCAGCCGTTCGGCCGTGGCTCGAATTTTCTGCTTCTCCGCCTGCAGTTCGCCGATGTCGTTCAGCTGTTGCTGCTTGAGCAGCCGGAGGACGTGCTCGCGCTTCTCGATCTCCTGGCGGGCTTTCTCGTGCCGTACGAAGTAGTGCTCGCGGAGCATCCGTGTCGCTTGGGTCAGCAGTTCGAACGCTTCCTGGGGCGTCGGTTCGCTGGACTGGTCCAGCTTCAGTATGGGGTGCGTGAGGCCGGATTTGAGGATAGACTGGATGCGTTTCTGGAACGAATCCTTCAGCATCTGTGAAGGGAAGGGACGCACACGGTATGAGTGTCGATTGGCGATTGTGTGTTTCCAGGAAACGTACATTTTTGATGGGGGATTCGCCACTGTTGGCCACCTTACCACCTCCAGTGAGTTGCCATTTGCGAATCAGGCTGTGATCGGTGATCAGATCGAGCGAAACGACCTGGCCGGACGCGAGAAACAGGACCATCCCGGAGGGAGACTGGAGCAGCGTGAATCCGAGCACCGCGTTCGGGTTTGCGTTCTGCAGTGCTTTCGTGCAAACAACGTACTCGGCGCGGCTTTGTGTGCCGAACAGTGGGTACTTTTCGGCTAGCTCCTCGCCCCCCTCCCGCTCCACGAGCTCGTACAGCTGGTGGGTAAAGTCCAGCGTGACGGCATGCAGTCCGGCGTTGTGGTACACGAAGTAGCGCGATTCGTTGAGAGGGTCGCGTTTGAGGTGCAGCGGACAGGAGTAGGTCTTGGCGGCCAGTGTGTCCGCCACGGTGGGCAGGCCCAGCTCAAGCTCGACCGTTTCCAGCACGTGCAGGTACCACTCGCACGGATAGATGGTGAGATTGCTGTCCACCAGCTCGCACGCCTGTGAGCCGCGCGTGTCGAGCGGACACAGCTCATCGATGAACAGTGCGTGGTGCGTTTTGCCCGTACTCTCGGCAATGATGACCGTTGGTGGGAGCGTCGGGATGACGATGAGCGAACACGAATCGAGCCCGTAGTTATCGTCCACCTGCGGCTGAATCGAAATCGGTCCCTGCAGCTTCGGCCGATTGGTGTCGATGCCGGCGCAAAGTACATAGACATTGCCGTCACCCCGTAGAATCACTATCGGCCACTCTACCTTCGAGCCAGCTGCTCCTGCTCCTCCTCCGCCTCCAGCGTTCTTTTTATTCTTTTGAACGATCAAAGAATCCTGAATGGGAAAGGGAAAAATCCAGAAAAGGAGGAAATGAATCACAAATCGGGGAAATTGCGCAAACAGCACACAACGCTCGGCTGGCACAGATGTCTCCTGGAAGACGACGGTAGGGGGTCGCACACGCACCAATACAGCAACCTACAAGGATCGAGCGAATGAAAATGGTTGGAAAATGCACGAGGTGCATGGCGCACTGCACCGGGGGACGACGATTATTCCGGCATCGGGTCCCCAGGTGCATATCGTATCATCGCGCGGGATGAAGTCGCACGGAAACACTTTCCTTCCTTTCCAGCCGACGGGGTCAGCTAGCGGAGCGGTGAGAAACAACACCGAACGCAAACAGAACCGGCTAAGGGGAACCTACGTTCATCAGGGTGCTCTCCTTTGGCGTTGCGGGTTGCTTCGCTGATGCGGTGACCGTTGACGACGTCGTTGACAAGAGCGTCGTCGTGGGTGAGAACGTTGTGTCGCCGATGGAGCCACTCGTCGCACCGGCAGCGGAAGAAACCACACGTGGCGGAGCAATGTCAAAATCAACAGCCGTATCGCCCAGGCTGTTGAGATAGGCGAGCTTCGACGAGCCGGCGTACGGGGCCGGGACGGGGACTGGTCCGCTTCCCGGCGATCCGGCCGAGCCGACGACCGAAGGATGTTTGCTGCCTCCCTTACTGCCACCGGTATTGGTGACGGCGGCTTGCGGTGTGGGTGTCGGCCCAATGCGCCATACATGGCGCAGCGTGTCCACGTCGTACACCCTGTAGAGAAAGGAAAAGCGGAAGGATTGGCAATTACTTTTTTTCTCTCTCCTGTTGTTCCTGGCACATTCGCCCCGAAACCCGAAACCCTTCACGGAATCGGGATACGGGACCGGGTGGGTCAACTACTATCGTCGGAGGAAAAGCGCATCTCGAACCGTTTTGACCAGCTTTGGAGCGAGTGTCACTGGTAGGCGTTTAGGGGCGAGTGTGCTGACATGAATGGTTCGGTTCGGTTTTTGAGGTTTTGTAGAACGCACGTCCGTTGCGCTGCCTCTTCCCTTCGAGAAGAACCTTCCCACATGTCTCTATGGTTTCTTTGTTTGCGTGGGACGTATTTCAATTCGCCCATACCTTATCGAGTTGTCCGACAGCAGGGCGAGCAGGTGAGAATCCGTCGGTGATGCCGGATGCCAGCGAATCTGCAGCAGCTCGATCGTTGCAATTTCGTTAAACAGATGTTCATCGGGATTGTACGAGCTGTGGAGAAAAAAAGAAAAGAAGGGTGGAACATATAATAGGATCATCAGAGAATTGTACACCGCTGAAAAGGAAGTGTACGGACCAGTCCAGACGACTGTTGTAGAGGAGTTAATAATATTGGTCGCGACTGTATGCAAACCGCGAGTAAACACATAAATACAACCGACTTATATTAATCCCGACGAACTCCGCCATCAGCCATGAGAAACGCAACTCCTTCCTCTCGCGTTCGACCACGTCCGTCCCCAAAAAACCCAATACTAACCCTCCTAGCAGTCGGTAAGTAGTAAGTGGTGCCGTTTTTGCCCATCGCGCTCTTTGCGTTTGATATCAAAGAGAAAATTATGAACGGTACATGGAAGCGTACGTAGTTTTCCTCCACGCAAACCGCACCCGATAGCAACTGGAGACGCTGCCGGCACAGGGCTGGTTGAGCCGCGGAAACCCGTATTCCGTTCGCAACGTTGGAATTTAAGGAAAAAAAAACGGCGACACATAATAAACTGTGAACTCTCATGGGTGGAACGCTTTCACCCCGGAGCTAGAGCGTCGCGTACGACGAGTTGGTAGTGTACGGTATGAAAGCAAATAAATCGAAAACTTTTCCCCGGGACACACACACGCACTCGGCCGCCATCGTACATGTATTTTGCATTTTCTTCAAATTAATTTATAAATTCAAATGTAAATAAAAATCTATAAACAACACGCGCACTGCCTAATCCTTTTTCCGGCCCAAAACCGTTCTTTACCGTCGTTCCCTCGAGTTGCCTGCCTTTCCTTACTCGGTCGCTCGATGTAAGGATGGAGTTGAACCGGTTAGAACCGTGTGGCTGGGAAATGAGCATCACCCAGGTACATGGGGACGAAACAAGGATCAACCTGCGGATCGACCATTCTGTTCCACTGTTGTTGCACTCGAAGCCAACATCGCTAGTACATTTGCGTCCAATCATTGACACCTTCTCGCCTGGCTCTGCCCATGCGGGTTTCATGTCCTATTTGGTTTCCATTTGTATTTAGTCAGGCTGCTGTATTGGACCACAAAGCTAGAACTGTCGGACATGATTTTTTTAGTCGAAAGGAAGTCGCAATGCATTCCATTTTTTGTAGTGGAAATATATCAATTCACATTAAGCAATTAGTTTAACAATGCATGCAGTGAGGAATAGAACTATTCGTACTTCATCGTTTATTTTAATGATCCGCAAAAAATGGGTCTGTAATGTCACACCGGATGTAATTCACGTATGAATAATAGTGGAAGCTGCAGTTACGGATCCAGTGCCTGGACACAAGCAGTCGAACACTTTCGTATCCGTGTGCCCCCCGCGGGAGCAGCATGGGAAAAGGTATATTATAATTTAGCAAAATTAAAAAGTACTACCATTTCCCATTGCGAAAGGCGAGAATAACGAAACCTGACTTTCCGTCTGAATTCCCTTGCCCTACGACCCGCGGCCGTACCCGTACTAGCTGATCTACAGCCTGTTCTGGCACTAATCAAAGTGGAGTGGAGTGGAGTAGAGTGGAGTATCCATGTCCATGCCGCCACCCGTTCGTTGTCCGGAGCCCGTTTCGGACACGTTAATATTCATTTGTATCCCTAATTCCCCAAACTTGAGAAGTACAAGCGCACCGTCGTAACGTAGCCTTTCGTCGTTCCGCTTGACCGGGTCGGGACGCCGGCGTGGAATCGGTTCGGGCGAAGGCAATCGCATATACATATACATACTCCATGGGCCAGCCACGTTTAAGCACTGACTGCAGAATCTGGGTAACAATAAAACAATCTGGTCACATGGCACATCCCTTTCCGGCGCCCAGTCGCGTCCCGGTGCGGTTCGACGTGCTTCGGCAAATGCCCTCTTCCGGTTCCGCAAAAAGAAAGCGAGGAGAAACACGTTGGAAAAAGGATAAAATCGTCGAGAAAAAAGTATTAATATAACATGTTTAAATTAATACAAAGCCTCTTATACCCGTGGCCTCTTCCCTCTTTTTTGTTCGGGCACCGAAATCCGCGCACCGTATCTTTCAACATGAGGGCAAGGCAAAAAGAGCGATGAATGCGACAAAGGCCACATCGAAATCGCTTATGCTGCGTTCTCCTTTCCGCCGCCGACATCCTTGCCGTCTCTTGGCAAGACTTTTTCTGCGCAAAGTCCACGAAATGGGGTTTCCCTCCATGGCCTTCATCCGATGGTGCTATCACATTTTCCAATGGTGTAATTCATTTTATCCACACATGTCACCTGCCTTCTGCCGCCGCCCAGCAATCCGGACCTTTATCGCCGAGGGTGCCTGTTTTAATTTTTACAATTTAAAACCCGAAAAAATATAATAATACATTAAGGGTTTTTTTTGTCTCGTCCACTTACAGCAGATACAAAATCTCTCATCGGACAATGATACGCCAAGACAGGGAGGGAAAGGGAGGACGATGACTTTTTTTTTTTGCAACGGTAGATAACTTTGCAAGGAAAAATTCTCCTTTCGGCGGCGCGTATCATTACCGCATCGTGTGTTCCGTCGCTTCCGGGCAACCCCCCCTCACCCTCTTCCAAGTAATCCAACGATCCTGGGGCGCCAGGAGCCACTGGCCATCCATCGTCGACGAAAGGGAAAAAGAGCATCTCGGAGGACGAAACAGAGGGCGAAAAAAAAAAACTACTGTGAGACATCAGTACCGGCTGTATTGTTGCATTTGGGGTTTCCCCCGTAACCTTTCTGGGCATTAAACTTCTTGTGCTCATTTTTCTATATTTGCAGCGGGAAAATATGTATATATTACTCATGTTATTGTCGTTTGGTGTAGCGCGGGGTGGTTGGTTGTTGGGTGAGTTTGTCCACCCGGGGCTCCGAACGCGATGATGTCGTACTTTTCATTGGTTAACTCTTTGCGAAAAGATTTGCGCGGTCGGCGGCGGTTGGCGACGGCACAAAATTTGACCCTTTCTAGCCCAAAAGAGAACCCACCGCACCAACCGGCATCGGGCCACACATTCGGGGACACACTCACTCACTTTTTTCTCTCTCCGGGTTTCCCCGGGATTTTCGGCGATTTTGCCTGCCACCCCCCGACGGAAAGTGATTTTTCCACTTGTTTTATCTCTTGCAGCATTGGTGTCCACCCCTTTTGTTCTTTGGGCAGCCAGCCCTTTCGGGTTCCGTGCCCCAAACCACCACGAATAAGAAAACCACGGCCGGGCGACATATTTGGCGAGCCGCGCGTGCACAGAGGAAAGCGAGACAGTTAGAAATATATTTTAATCTGATGATGGGAAGCCGCCGAAAATAAATAATACCCAAGGATGCGCGGACTGAAGCACCAGAAAAAAAAACCAACTCCAACTACCTATACTTATCCTTAACATTGTCCCCGACTACCATGCTAATTCTTTTCGGTCGGATCCGAACCGAGGGAGCGAGAGAGAGAGAGTGAAAGAGTGAGCGTGTGTGAGTGAACACAAAAAAACACATCCTTAAAACCGGAAAGAGTCCGAAGAAAGGATCTAGTGTGGTCAGGAGGAGGGCGTCATGAATGTCTGAAACAACGTCGACGGTCGTGCGATAAAGAGAATTTGTACGAAATCGTATCCGCTTAAAAAATACACACATTAAAATATGGGAATTATTGTTCGAGAGGTTGGCACGGTTAAACAGTTGACTGCGAGCCGTGCGAAGGGGAAGGGGGCCCGAAATAGTGTAAGGGCATAATGAAAGGATAAAACCTTCAGAGCATGAGACACGCCGGCGATTCGGTCCAGCAGGAAGGAAGTATTTTTTGTCAATTTGAATTTTTCCCTGCGTAGGGGTTTATCTGACTTTTTCGAGCGCTCCCAATGCTCCCTGCTACTTATGTTTCATGGTGTACAAATATATATTTCGGGTTCCAATGTTGGTCACTGTGTACACGTGCTGTGCGGGGCACATCAATGCAACTCTTAAGACAGCGATATCCTTTGCCAGCTGGAAATGGCCACAAAAGCTCTCTTTTTTTTGCTCAAAAGCAACCACAACCCGTGTGTACCGTACCGCAAGGTAAGAAGGTTGGACAATTTTTTGTGATTTTTGTTTGTAGTCCATCGCGTTGGGCGCTCAATCTGGAACTTAGTGCCTTAGAGAAGGATGGGGGGAAAAAATCCTCGCAAGAAGTAAGAAGCATTCGACGTTCTTTCGTTTTCTTTTCTGTGCTAAGAACAAATTTATGGGCACTTCTTTTCTAGTTGCCCACCTTGCCTGGCTCAACCAAAACCAAATGTGTGTCCAAAGGATTTCCAACATAAAATCTTAGGCAAGGGTAAGCAGCTTTCCGGTGCTTCGGTCGCGAGCATCTGGAAGTTGTGATGTTGGGAAAATAAAATAGACGGTAGAATGTATTTTTCTAAAGAAATTAATGAAATGAGTTGAATTGTGAAAGGGGTTGTACCGTTGTGTGTGTACCGCCCTAAGGATCATTGATTTGGTATGGAGGAGAGTTGAGGAGCGGAGGAGAACATGTTTGGTCATTCCTTCGCGTTAGGCTTTAAAAAATTGACCACCATTTGCCACTTGCACTGGAGAAGAATAATTTGTGAAGGTGCTTGCCGGCAGGAAGGGACATTAGTTAAAATGTTGATCATTAGAACACGGCAAGACCCAGCTTCGTCCTGGGTAGCGCTCGGGGCGAATAGCAATAAAAATCGTCGTAAAAAATTAATCAAACTCCGTGTTCGAAACCAATACCGTTGGCAATTCGGCAGGTGCCGCCGTTTGCTAACGATATTACACTGCAATAATCGTGACCATTTTTCAGCAAAAACACTGCCAAACGATTATTATCTCGCTCTCGTGGCTGGCGGCAGTTGGGGGAGGTAAGTACCGATTTTAATTCCAGCACAACACTTTCGCCGGTGATGAAAAGAGGAAGGGTTGGGCAGGTGGGCCACGATCGCGGAAAAACGTGTCAGGTTCGTCGATAGTGGTGGACTCATTAAAAGACAACTCCCGCGTTTCCCGCGCCTTTCCAATCCTCCAGGGCTCCTCGGGAACCGGCTACAGGGTGTGGTAGTGGTTGTGGTCGATAATGACAACAACGACGACGACGACGCTGACGACGGTGACTTTTGGCAAACGACGCGCCGCGGATTTCTGCGCCGGCGAAGATAAGCCCGGCAACACCAAAGTAATGAAACCAAATCGGTGACAATAAAAATTTAAAATTATCCCGCCTCCCCCACCACGAGATTCGGAAGGGAGAAAGGGTGCACGATGAACGGGCGTGGATGGAACTGGGTTGTGTATTGTTGTTCGACCGTAATGGCCCCATTCCCCTTTTTTTTTTGCAACCCATTCGACGCGATGGGTGATAGTCCGCGTTTTTCCTGCTGCTCCTGCTCTTCGCGATTTCGTCCCAGGGATTTTCACGACGATCATTTCGCGTGGTGTGTTAGAAACTTCTCCCCACTTCAACTCGTCGCTGGTCCACGTCATTTGCATGGACCACTTCTAATTCCTATTGATAACGGAATGCGAAACGAATTCCACCTTAATTGGTCTTGGATTTTTAAACTATGCACTAACCTCGCGTCGAGCAACTGAACGGCTTCCTTAAAGCGCCTCAACCTAGCGCCTACCCTAGCCGACTCAAATGTGTGAGATTGGGGGATTTTTATTCGAACCATGTCCTGTCCTCAGCCATCGATAAACCGTGGTGGTTTTGGCAGCTCGTGCAAACATCCCCAGTGCTACGTTTGATGATGGTCTTCTTATGGTGAAGGTGAAGAAAGCTTAACCCTTACCCGATGGTGTACAGAACACATCAGGTTCGGATGGTGTCTGCGTGGCGACTTGCGCGATTCCGCGGTGGAAATGGGAAATTTATTCAAAACTGCATAATCAGCAAACGCTCTGGTGTAAGTGTTCGGCTGACGGCGACATCTTTGCCGCTGACTTTGGATTAATTTTACTCCTACCGACGGCGGAAGGGAGGAAAAGAGTTACCACCGCATTATGCCCGTGGTATTGATTGCGGGTTCACGGTGGAGCCGGCCGCCCCTCAAGTAGCCCTCAAAAGTGCTAATTTCTAAAGTTTATAAAAAGCATTAAAATTCATTTCATATCAAGATTCGCCCGCTTGAACCATCGGAAATGCCACCTGTCCAGGGATTCTTTTACGACGGCAACTGTCTGCCACAACATGCGTGGTCTCTTACGTGCCTGTGGAGTGCTACCGAGGGAAGGCAATTGGAGCGTGCGTGATTGTGGTAAAAATAAGTTGGCATGTCCTCTGCGTGGACCATCTATCACCGTGTGCCGGAGTAGGTGTGAGTATTGAACGTCATGGTCGCGCAGGAGCTCGAAAGACGTTCGCAACTCTTTTATTGGCGCAGTGGGGTGAGGACATACTTCCTGGACGCGGAACCTGCTTGCCGTCAACGAGAAAGCTCACATCAAGGTGATACCCTCTCGTAAAAAGGGCATTGCGACGTCAGCGATTTGGTAAATTTTATTAAAATATGCAAATTTTCATGTTTACTGTTATGATTGGATTATTTAAAACAAGCTAATTACTTCAACAGATCAAATAATCTAATGTTCCCAATTAAAACAGCGTCGAAGATTTTCCAGCCTGTCCTGCTGGGGTCGCGAGAAGAGGATTGGGAGAGTAAGAGGACAGGGGACGGTCGTAAAATAATGCTTTGGATAATGTCTTCAGGTTATATAAAGCAATGGCGTATATTAAGCTGCATGGCGGTTTTATAAAATAATCTGAACGGTTTCATTTGTTCTGAGAATGTTCCAGTGTTCACTTACGAAAGTAATAGTTCAAAAAAAATGTCGCTAGTTTTCTGTGCCAGTAATAACGTTTAGATACCAAAAATTTATAAAATCACCAAAGATAAAGTTTGAAACATAATAACCAAAATTGTACCATCCTTTGAAGAAGATACTTTCCTCAATCTATACTCCAAAGTTTCTACTTTCATTTTGTCCAGATAAAAGACATAATAGTTCCCAGTTCGATCGTTTAATGCTGGTGGCTGGTTGTGTTGCGGTGGGAAGAGTTTTATCAAAAATTACCTACCGGTTCGCCAAGAAAAAAGGCCCGGTTATTTGACGCGATGACAGGATGCGCTGAAAGGGGTTGATTTTTCATCGAGCAGGAGTTCCCCTTTCCCACTGGCGCACTGAAGAGAGGGAGAGGTGAAATGTGCGCCAGACCGTCCTGGGAACCGGGAAGAACGAAACCAGACCACCATCAATCGTATGAGCCGTGGTAAAACCTCTAACCGGGATAAAAGTATCCTGGAAGGAATGAGGGGGATAGTAAATTTCGTTCCTTTCCTATCCGTCAGGACATTAGCATAATTTTCCTGCGCCACCATCGAATAAGACACAAACTGCGAGGCGGACGGCCATTATCTTGGGCTGGTTTCCAGCCGAACAGCAATTGCTGATAGCGTGGGCGACGTAATTGATGCGGCTGGTTGATGCTAGTCCAGCAGAACCCGACAGCAGTTCCCGGCGCTGATAGTCGAAGGCTGGCAGGCCAACTAGCGTCTTTATCGAAGCTGCTTCGATTGAACCGGAAAATTCACTGATCCCCTGAATCGCGACGCCCGCTTTCGTAGCATTGTCTGGTTATCTCGAACCGCGGAAGGAACTTTTCCCGAGGAGCTTAAAATTACCTCTTTTCCAGCATCGAAACCTTCCACTTTTATTTTAACGCTAGATGCAGCACCGGGAGCGAGTACGAGTTAACATGCAAACACCATTAGGCCCTACGCTATACTCCGTAGATGGTGTCTGGTTGCGAGAGGTGCCAACTGGAACGATCCATAGTCCAGGAAAGCGGCAAAATGTTCCTCTCTCTTCATCATTGAGGTTCAATTTGCAGGGTGAGGCCCGAAAATACACACACTACTAATTATAATTTCCTTTCAGCTGCCTTGTGACTTGTTTTGTGAGTTGATTATTTTTATTGGCTATTGCCAAAGAAAGAAAGTCAAAGACCCAGATAGAAAACGCGAAACAAGGACAAAGTCTTCGCCACGAGTTTTTCGTTGCGTCGTGCGACGAGAAAGGGGTTCCACGCCGTTCCAATGTCAAATCTAAGGGCGCACCGACTGTAATTCTTTCTCCGTAGGTTCCTCTTTCGCGTAAAATGAACTGCCAGATGCGCGGACGAACAATCCTTTGAAGCTTGAGCTCACGGATGATGTGATCGCGTTCCTGGGGCTGGAAGCAAGCGGGGACTAGATAAAAACGACAAGCTAAGTGTCTGAGTGACTGGTTTGTCAGTTTGGCAGCATCCGGTGGATGGTGAGAGCATGGTTTGAGGGGTACTTGCAGCAGCGGCAGTGAGAGATTTTTCAGATTGCACGTTGGAGTCAGATTTTCTTCGGGATAAAAATCGTATCGTACGTATAATGTCGCGTAGGAGAAGGAACCAAACACCAGTGCCAGTGGATCACCAGGAGACCGGGGATCTGAAAAAAGGAGTGATTAAAAGAATAGCACAACAAAGTGAGCATCTTTTGAGCGAATTTCTTACGGTGCTTTTGGAACGGTGGTCTTCCCTTTCGGTCTTAACTTCGGTTATCGTATGCGCTGGTTCGAAACAGGAGCTGCAAAAATTTAACGTATGTTGTTGCTTTTTTCAGCCGGCAGAAAGGGGAAAAGTAAACATCGGAGCAAAAGACCAAGCGCGTACCACAAGCGGCAGTCGGTGGGAGAATGTGGCAAGGGCACATAACATTAAGACAATCTCAATTGTTTGAAAAATTCGTCTTCCGTTACTAAACGAATCGCAGCATGGGAGTGAGAATGCTTGACTGGTGGGGTAAGTAAGTTGGTTGGAATGGTGTTGCAAATTTGGGGTTGTTTGGTTCGTCGTCCGGGATATCCGTGAAAGGAAGGGCGCAAATCCAAAACTTTGCCTTTGACTGAACATACAACGGATCATTCCTTTATTGGATGGAGATAATTTTTGTTCTGAAAAATGGAAAAAAGTTGTACAGCATCCATCGACAAAGAAACACGACGAGCAACAAATATTTTCGGTAGAAACGATACGAAAACATGCTCTTGTGTTCTGGGTAATCGATGTCGAAAGTCAACATGTTTATCTTTAATGGAGGAATATGTGTACTCTTGTATGGAGGAACAGAGCTAATTGCACACACAAAAATGTGGAGAAAATTTCAAAGTTTTCTCAATGAGTTACTCTTTCTTTGCCTAAAACATGAACGATTCGCTATACACTTCATTCAATAATTGCGAAGAAGAATGCTGTGAGACTGTTTCCATTTGTACAACATACAAATCAACACATGCACAAAGTATTAGATCTCCATATTCATCCATTATTTATTCGCACTTGATATGCTGCAATCGTCCACTTCAACAGTTCTGGCTCGGAGACGAGCGTGTTAATGATCGAATGGCAAATAACCAAAGCTATCATGGAATCGAGAACCCGGAACGAGCAGTTGGGAGGCGCAAGTCATGGCATACATTTTTAATTGATGCACAATTGGATTCAGAATCAATCGAGATGGAAAACGGGAGAAAAGCTGGGCGCCTCGATGGCAACGGCGATGGCAACGCCGTAGCGAACCATGGCGTTAACGGTTGGCATAGCAGACTATGAATATTAATGGACCTTTGGGTCATCTGGAGTTGTCACCGGGTGCCGTAGGCCGCTCAAACCGGGTGACTTCTGGGACTCCGGCGGAGGTGATATCAGCAATTCAGTTCATTACCGGGGTGTGCGCTTGTGGTTTACAATCGAATAATCACTGCTATCACAGGATTTATCCGAGAAGTTCATTACCCCAGACTCGGGGAAACCGAATTCCTTTGTGGAACGGTGTTCTAACATAATTATTCGTAAAGGTTTTTTTGTCGTGCGCTGGAGTTTTTTGTCTTTGTTTTCCGCCTAGGCGAAGACGAATACGGTTGTTGTACATAACCAGCAACTCTGATGATTGATTTTTAAATTAATTTTTAATTTATTCAGGAAAGCCCTCCCTAGTGTCTACCCATAGTCAGCCCACGGGTGCGACGTTTTCAATGGTAGTAGGGCAAAGAGTGTTGTTGTTGATGGACAATTTCCACATTTTCCTCAAGCTTTGTTTTAAAAAAAATCAACACGACCTATCAATTTCTGCCTATTATGATATTGTCCGAAGGACGAGGAGGATGGAAACAAACGAGGATGTTGAAAGAAAATCACTTTTCTTCCTCGCTTCCCAAAAGTTGGTTGGTGTTTGGTCAAATTTTTTATTCAATTTTAATTGAGTTGTGAATAAATATATTCACGACCATCCCTGACGGATTTTCCTGGAGAAAGTTTCGATTGCGAGAACGGCCGCTTCTCGTGGTCACTTTAGCTGGTCGTCCGCGAGGGAAACATTTTTTGTACTTTTGGGAAACATCGCCATTCGATTAAGGATCGCATCGAGAAAAGCTACCCGGGAACGGTTTGATTGTCGGTTCCCGCGTTGCTTGTTCGGTTGGTTTTTGGCGGAAAATTGAATTATCTTTCCGACTTTCACAACCCAAGCTCCCAGCTGCAAATTGGTTGACGGAATCCAATGTTAACGCTTTCTACGGAGAAGATTAGAAAGTCACGAGACTGAACCAGAGGTTCGTCGACAGTTCTGATTGGGAAAGGAAAAATGATTCGTTTTAATTTTTCGCTCCAATGAAGCCTTCGCCGGGTCCGAAGCAAATACCCGAAGGACCAGGTGGTTGGTTGGAGGAGGGCTTGTTTCCCAATTGAAAAATTTCCCAAAAATTAAAAGCTGTTTTCCCACCGTCCTTTGTTCCTATATCTCACGTTTCTGCTCGGTGGTGTGCGAAGGATGCCCGTGCTCTTCTGGTTTTGATTTATTAATCGCCGTGCGTCGGGCTGTTGCTCTAATGGTGCTGATGGTGGCGTAAATTATAACCAGAAAAATTCAACCATTTGCTTCCCGTGCCACTCCAGCCCACGCCACCCCATCCCCCACCAACATGCCGGCGAAGGGAAAACAAAGATAGCGAAGGTGATGATGATTTCTTCTAATGACAAATATGTGTTGAGAATTAATCTAATTATTCGAAGGTGTTACAAATTTTCCGAAAATATTCCCCATTATCGTTGCCGTTAATGGCGTTCGCTCCGGCGCGCTCCGAGACGTTGTTGCTTCTCAATGGTACCCTCGAGGGTCTACCGCGTTCCCCGCGTGCCATCCCACCGTTCGTCGTCGCTGAGAAAATTGAATCTCGCGAAAAAAGGGGTAAGCCATGCGCCACTGCCAGCGCCACTGGCAAGGATAATGTAGCAGAATCGTCGTTTCGGTTGTTGGTGCCTAATATTTATTTGTTGACGGTTTATAAGGATTCTCCTGCTTTCCTCCTACCGCCGCCGCTGCCCATGTCCCACTCGACCGATTGTGTCCATCGTCCATGGAGCGGACCGAGCGGTAGCGTAGGGTAGGTGTTTGGTGGGAGGCTATATATACCTCTCGCAAGGTAGGCATTACGATCGGGCAAGTTGGGCGGGTATAATGTGATCTTAACACCTCCCTGGCGTAAAGGGAAGTGAAGACAATGTCCCGAGAAGTCGGTGGCGTTCGTCTTGCGTAGGCACTTCCTTGAGTTGCCCACTGCTGGGGATTAGAGAGTATTGCTCCGGTTTGTGGTACGTGAGACAATTTTTGAGAACTTGCTTTTAGCGCTAATGGCTGGGCCGAGGGAATGGGGAGCCGCGCGTTAACCCGTTGAAGGATATTTACGTTTGGCTTCCTCGCGACGATAATGATTATAAGTACGCGTGTAAATGAGGGGTATCATTATTTCGATAGATTGTAATTTTTCACCCACACGCTCACCGTGCTTTCGAACCGGATTGTTCGAGAGCTTCGTTTTATGAGGAAGGGCAGCTTTAATTAAAATCGGAAATGGCCAGTTTTATTGTTGGTTACGGAACACGTTTTGCTACCCGAATATGAATCGTAAATGCAATCCTGCTGTAAATTACCAATCCGTGTAATACAAGATATAATATGGAATCCGCAACAGGAAACATAACAACAAGGAAAAAACAATTAAACATGCTTGCACTGAAGCCTTTCTCTGGTATTAAGTCTGGAGCCATTCATCCATAATCTTTAATACAACAAGTTGCAATGAGAACGAAAAGATTTTATCAAACCCACCTTATGCATTTACTGTCGCGCTTGAAACGGAAAAGTGCGAGGATAATTTGCTGTCATGTCTTGCACAAGGATGCACTCTTTTTCACTGCAGAACCCACGATACTTTTGTCTAACTCTGCAAGAACGGGGAGGCATGCTGGTGAGGTTTTCAAAGGATGATAATTACTTAAGCGAGCGAATTCGGACGTTCGGAGATAGTGTCGTCTCGGATTCAGTTGCCACTAAAAATCGGCTCCAGTAAAACACAATTGTCCGATTTGAATAGCAGCAGAACATTGCGAATTGTAGCCGGTCCGTAGCTAATTTGAAGATAACCAAGTAGCAGAATTCAAAATTTTGACAAAATTGTATCTCCCCTCGCTGCCACCCTCCGTTGAGTCCTTCGAAGATCCTGAGCTTCTTGGTATGGTCGAGCGGGTTTAGTAAAAGGGGAAACTCCTCACCAAAATGGAAGCAAAGAGAAGACATTCTCGTTCCTTCGATTTGCTGCTGCATCACCTAGAAGTCGGTGCAAAGTGAAACGAGGAATGTAGGGATGGAGAACGGGTGGGTGGTTGAAGCCTTACTTCTTTACGAAGCAGTGTGTAGGAATTGTATCACTGCAGCACAGGGAGGAGAATGATGCTGCAGGACGAAAAGATTCTCCTCAACCTGCAGGCGAAATTTATTGAAGGTAAAAACTTTTACTAATAATTTGCATTTTATATTTTCCGCCATGAGCTTTTCCCGGAGTGTGCAGGAATTGTTCCGTTCGGAAGGTGGATTTTCGAAGCGAGGAACGGGAAAACAGAACGCACGGTAAGGTCGACAGGGGCAGGGAAGACACAAATAAGACTGATATAAATATGTCCAGTACTGACAATTGTCTACTCGGAAACTTCCAAGAAACGTGCCAGAACGGGAAGGGATGTTAAATTATACAGCTCTAAACAAGATTACAGAACACCAGTCCATGACCAAAGGATGAATGGTACATTTAGAAAAGAAAGAAAGAGAACGATACAGTGGTAGCAGGGAAAATGAGAGTTCCAGGATGGACTAGCGCCACAAATCACCATGCCTTCCGATTGGAGGATTCCATTTGTCCTGTTTTGGGAAGCATCTTTTCACAGAGTCTCATTTTGGGGTCTTTGATTGGAACAATCAGCTCGTATTCTTAGTTCGTTTAGAAAAAAAAGAAGAGAATCCTAAGAACAAGCTATGTTTCCTACCCAAAGATGTGGCTTTCGGTGGGAGCGCCCAAATTTGTGCAAAGCACAAATCTACTCCGATTACGGTCAGGAGGGACCCCAATGCTGCCCTCATTTGCACCGCTGTTTGGGGTCATGCTGGACAATGACGGCACTGGGAACCCGTTGATAGTTGCTTGCCGGGACAGATACCTGCATTTCCGCAATTATAATTTCATCGGGTTTGTTTCCGGTCGGTGCGCGAAAGAAGCCATCATCATCACCAGCATTTGCCGTCAGCGCCGAAGCCGAAAGCGAATATAATACGAGCAATAATAATAATAACAATACTATGATATTTCATTCTCATTTGCTTCAACGGCCTCCAAATGAACGGTTGGTCTTTGCCGTTTTGGTTGGTCCACGCCACCACAGCAATGGCAGTGCGCTGCTGCAGGACGTTGAGGGAATGAGTCCCGCGGCGGAACGAATCGGAGGAAGTGGTTGTATGGAATAATAAATACATCGGACTCCGGTCGGAAGTCGGGACCTCGGACAGAATTTAGGACAACATCGGGGAAAGGAGGAAAAAAAATAAAAAAAAAGGATGACGCAAAGGGTTCGTTGGTAGAATTCGCGAAAGCTGCTTTCTTCTCCAAACGTTTTACTACTGTCCGCAACTTTCCCGGCATGGCCAGGGGAGAGGAGAACCCAGCGTTGGAATGACTCCCGCACAGGAAAGTTCGTTCATTCGAAACAGATCATCCATTTGGTCCGAAGGTGAGTAAAGCGCGGTTGAGCATCCAGAACGCCGGCCCGTGGCAAACGACCATGACCGAGAGGGTTAGAGGCCAGGCGAGGCAACGTTCCGCATTACCTGAAGATCAAAATGAAACAGCGTAGCAGCAGGAGCGAAACCAGCTCCCGCAGCATCCGGGACGGGCTCGGATTCGGCACGGTAGCAAAAGTCGGGAGCGAATTTTCTAGTTAAATTAATTGTAAATTTTGCAATTATTATTTTGCGGTGAGGTAAATTAAATATCATATAATTTCATAGCTTCTGCTCGGTTTGGCGTAGCGTGAGCAAAACCCGAGGACGCAACTGGCGAACGAACTGGTGACTTCTGCCTTTTCCCGGGTGGGATGGCGTACCTTGCCGAACGTTTGACTGTTGGGCCACCAGCACCAGTGCTGCTAGTTTGACCTCCGCCTCGTGCCGGATGATGATAGTGTATGATCTCTGCAACGGCTGTTGAAGCTTTCATTTTGTTGCGGGGAGGTATTTTTCGTAACCGATTGCAGGATTTCCGCAACGGGAACAAACCAGACAAACGAACAGTTTTACACCGATGCGGAGATGTCCTTTTCTACTGACGACTGAGGGAAGGAAGGAAGTTCAGCAATTGAGACGAACTTGGCTGAGAAACGCGGCACGTTTATGTATTAGTATATTTTCTACTTAATGCAAAGAAAATAATGATGCCACAATGCAAGTTTGATATGAAAATTATACTTTTCCAACCATTTGTTTGGCACGTTTTATAAAAGACAACAATTGCAAGGCATTCATCAAAGAATTGTCTTCTTTCAATGGGAAAGCAGCATCAAACTGCGTTGGGATCGTAACAGACCGTAACGTTAGACAGGAAGTTCATTTCTTCAGTTAACTGGAGGAATGAAACCTGAACTAGTCAGCACGGCATTTCAAATAAATCTTCGTATGGTATTCCCGCGTTCTTTCGGGGGAACGGAAAATCACCGCTAAGATGGCCGTCTTTTGTCTTGACTGCGAATAAATTTGTCTTATCTTGCATCCGGGCTCCTGCTGCCGTCTTTCCTTTCTTCCGTGTTCTACCGGACTTGCCATTCCACTTGTGAAAGTGGAATCCACTCTCTTCCTCCTGTTCTCGGGTGGTCGAACTAGTGCTTCGCTCCTCGGTCGGCTACTTAACTCTTTTAATTTTATGACCATTTACTTCCGTTTTGTAACGGTGCCTTGGTTTGAGAAGAACTTCAACATTTAGTACGGTGGCAACTTCCATTCCGAACACCGCCGAACGAAATGAACTGAAAGCGCAGAATTTGCACAATGTGCCGCTTTGTCTGCCGTCTGCTGCTACGAAGTGCACGCGTAGCAGAGATCATTACTATTTGCTCCTTCCGTTTGTGGTGACGACGATTTTTCGAAACATAATTTCGGATTTTTATTGAACGCATGTCACAGAGAAAAAGGAGTAAGCGCCTCCTCTCGATTCCGCACAGCGACTTCGCTTCAACGATGTTCAATTTGAATTTGGTAGTATTTGCACTGATGTGAAATTAAAATTATATCACCACATGCTTTTATGTACGCAACTCCCTGCCTCCTCTACTCCTCCGTACTCTCGCCTTCGATAGGTGGAAAAGCATATTTTAATTAATATCTTCGAAACTGCCGTTGACTCGGTTGCGCGGCAGGTTCCTTTGACAACGAAAGATCCCAACGTGGGGAGCCCGGTGGGTTTCGGCGGTTCTTTTCACCATATTTGCCAGCCAACCAAACCACGATCACACACGCGATCAAAGAGCGCTGCTCGATGGTGGGAGGCATCTTCTGTGGCCAAAGAAAACTCCTTCCATTCGTGGTGTTTATCATGGATCCAAAGGAAACACCTGGCGTAGGCATGGGATGGCAAGACGCACGCATACAATGAGGTATTGCCCTAGGTATGTTGCGGTTCAATAATTAAACGCGAATCTTGCGGGCATGCATAAATGAGTTTCATAACAAATTTTAAGACTTTATTTGTCTTTTGGGACGAGAGCGGAAAAAAGGATGATAGTACAATAAGTTCTCGTTCCATCGGACGTCGTAAAACCCTGTGCACCACTACATTTTCTACGAGCGAAAGTTTCCACCGAGAAAAGTGACCTCCCAAAACTAAGCGGCAGCAAGTCGGCTCCGTAAAGGCCGGCTCAAAAGGTGCATCTAGAGTCTGCCTAGCCTAGTTCACCACGCAATTACGACCCTCGAAATTTACCAACCTGTAGAAAAGATAATCTTCCTGCGTCTCGGTCGTAAAACCCTTTTCGGGGTTCCTTTTTGTTTTTGATTTTGGGGGAGAACCACCGGTGGAGGGCACTGCAAGGTGCACGGGAAAAGCCAGCCGACGTTCCATCAATCAGCAGCGCTAAGTCCGTTGAAATATGATTGCGCGATACGGACGGAGGCCACCCATTAGCTCGATCGCACGGTAAAAAAAAGAAAAGAAAACACACAGTGTACATACTTGCATTCCGGGATAAGTAACATTTTTGAAATTACGACGAAAAGAGGGTTTGCACCGTGCGCCGGATAGGCGGAAGGATTAACAAAAATTCACATATTTATGGTCGTGTTCAAAGTCATTTCCCTGGTTTGCCTTTTTTTTTTGTTTTTTGTTGCGGTGTGCTTAACGGCGGTTTTACGAAATAAGGACAGCAAAGGAGATGGGGGCGAAGCTGACATAAGGTGGGTCGGGTCTCGATCCTCGTACAATGTCGCATTTTTTATTCATGCTCGGTACAGCGTCATTCGACGGCATCCTCGATTTTCCCCCCGAGGGGTTGAAATGCAGTTGGTTTGTAGATGAATTTCTCCCACCGTCCCAGGGCCTTCGCTACGACTTTAGGAGTTTTCCTTTCTTTCTGGTGGACATTTTTGTCACGGGTGCAGCTCGGAGATTCATGGCGTCGATTACTCGAATTTGCTTATGCATAGGCACGATTTTCGCCGAAAAAAAAAAGGGGAAATAAGGGAACGGATGGACAACCCCTTCGTTTCGTTTTTGCAGATTGCTGAAGCGGGAAACGAAAAAGGGTTTGCAGCCCGATAACCATGTTCTGTTTTGTTTTTACGGGGGAAAACGATTAGTAAAGGCTGGGAGGAAAAAATTGATTCCAATTTTGATTGTCCTTTTCAGTGCGACTTAGCCCATGAAATACAACGTTCTGCAATAGTCCACGATGGGTACGTACGCTCTGTGTAAGTTGAGTAATTCGGGCCTACACTCTGTTGACAGATCGTGGCAAGAAGTAGTTGCCAAAAAGTTGCTCATCTCACCAACGGTTCGGTTTATTATTTATTCAGGCCCAGCACACGGAGCAACCTCCATCCTGAAGTGGATTTTCGCTGATTTGAGATCATCACCATAAATCACGAATCACGAGCTACTTTGCATCATGAGAAAAGGGTTGGCAAATATATAGTGGCAACACGGCGGAGGGACAGAGAGAGAGAGAGCGCAGGACGAAATCTGACAAAAGCTTCCAGCAGAAGATTAATAAATTTGAAGGAAAAAATACAAAAAAAACCTCTCCACCTTCACCAAGGGAATCAGGAAACCAAGCGACAGCAGCGGCGGTCTAATCGAAAAAAAAAAACATCCTCCGGTGCGATTTCACCACTCAAAATTTGTTACTTTCACTCATTGCACTTTGCACGCCGGGAAAACACTCCTGCCGGCAACCGGAAAGGGCACCAGATGAAGGATTTTATGGGGTTAACTTTTATGGCAGCATAAAATCCCGCACTCACCAGCAGTAGCCTGCGCTCGTGCAGTGTTGCGGTGAGTCAGAAGGAAGGGTCGGGTTAATTCTTTCTCACCTTGTGCCGCCCCCTCCTTGATTAACCATTCAATCCTTTCTGCTGATGCGGAAGGAGCGAGAGTTAAAAACGTTTGGCGGACAGGACCGCGGCATGGAGATGCTGCGTGGGCCGAAATCGACGAGGATTATCAATGTTCAAACGAAAGCCAGCCAACACACACACACACACACACGCAAACAGACAACGCACACAAACAAAACCAACAGGGTCCCGATTGCAGGGGAATTGGTAAATATTAGATAAAACAGAAACGTCCACGACATGAAATAATAAAAAAGTACTGTGTGTGTGTGTGAGAGAGAGAGAGAAAAAGAGAGGGAGAAAAAAAAAAGAAATGTACAAGAACGCGCCGAACTTAACCCCTTTACATCCGGAATCGGGACATTTCCAAGGCCTCGTTTCCTCGTGAGCCACCGTTGCTTTTGTCACCGTGCCTTGGTCTGAGGAAATCCTTGATCGCGCCCGTCTGTTTTTACTCAGGGCCACCATTTTCCAGATCATCCCCCCCCCCCCCCTCCTCTATTCCACGCGGCCCGGGATGAGTGTGGGGCCTTTTACGTGTGTAAATCGCATGTAATTTTTCCTTGTCGTGCATCTTGGAGATACTTTTTTCTTATCCTTCCTATAAACAGTGGCAAGGTTTTTTTTTTCCAAAGGCACCCCTTCGCGCCAACGATGACCATTTTTCGTTTTCCGTGAAGAATCATCATCAGAAGAAATACTGATTTTTTTATGATTTTCAATTTAGTTCCGCTTGTTTGTACCCTTTCGTTTCGTGCAGAGGCAGTTTTTTTATTTCGTTTGCCACAGCGCAGGGGTTTTCCTATTTATCCATTTTCGACATCAGTTGGACGATCTGCCCCGAGCCGGGTCAGTATGAGCAACGTAATTAATTAGCCTCCGACGGAAGGGTTGATGGTAGATGACAGACACAAAAAATAGTAAGACTGGTCAAAGAGACCTCTTTTGAGAGAGAGAGAGAGAGAGAGAGGGAGAAAAATTAGAAGGGCGTCAAGAACGCACCGGATTTATGTTTCGAATGTGTTAAATATATATGGAATGAAAATGTTATACCTTGTCAAATACATTTCAAAACAGATGCATCACGAAATTCGCCAAACCAGAGGAACTTGTTCGGCGGAAATTTTTATCTGTACATAAAGAGCTGCATCCGAGGCGCGAGACAGCGAATATATTGCTGGTAGTTTATCTCAAGATCTCCAAGGAGTTTACCCCGTGCGCAGATTGGAAAAAGGTTTTAATTTATGCGTATCACTGTATGCGGGCGAATCGTCATTTATCGCCGTCAGTCAATGCGGCGTCCGTTTCGCTCCCGAAGGGCATTGAAACGGCCACGGGGAAGGATGACAGAACGGCCCCGTTGAGGTGTCTTATCCGTGTCTGCCCGCATGAAGGATGACAGAAGTCGCCTAAGAAAGCGACCCATCGAAATCCGGCGGGCGAAGATGCTGGCCGTCCACGATGGCCATCGGTGTTGCCCTTGCTGTTGTGCGTTTGTTGGCCCCTTTCTTCGGCCGTACGTTGTAACATCCAATGCCCGGTATTTGTTATAATTAAATGAAAATATTATTTTTAATTAGCGGCGCACGAAAAAGGGTCCCTGCACCGTCCGTCCGGTTTCATTTATCTGCGAATTTTCATCCACCATTCACCGCAGGTTCCGCTGCCTGCGCCGTTGTTTCACGTAAAGTTTCGTGAAGGAAGCGGAAAGGGGAACGGGAATATATAAATTTCCAGTCAAGAAACCCAGTTACTTTTCCTCGCACGCACAGCTTCAGCATCCGCTCCTTGGTGCCCTTGCCACGGTGACAAGCCGAACGCATATACGCATGAAAAGTCGGAGAAAACTTTGACTGATGGATAAAAATTTGAATATGATTCTCGGCTCCACCTATGCTGAAGGCACCCCATCCCTCGTCTGCCGGCAAGCAGTCGAACCGGCTTCGTTCACGAGGGCGACGGCTATGGGTTGCCCTTAGGTTCGCGGATGGTGGAAAATCTCGCGATATCCGCGCGTGAACCTCGCAGTCGAAAAAGAAATGAGCTCCCAGATCCGTGACATTATTTTTAATTTAAAGTTTCGTCGTTTGGTAATCAGAGATTAGAGATTTTCCTTCCGTTTTCGGGCGAGGCGAGGTTTCCTTCCGTGCTCGATTCCCGTCCTCCGGGGACCGCTCTCCGCTTCCCGGGAGGGGCTTTGCGAACAGAGAAGAGGCAGTTTTCTTTTGATCTTTTACCAGTCAAGCGGTGATGGTGACCCAGTCGAAGCCCTTTCTCGCCGAACCCACAAAATCACATTCTCCTCGCAAGTGACACGACATCACGCATCATCATCTTCTTGCGTTCTCCCTTCCCCCGGGCAGGCCGGGTAGACGGGTGATCCCCAGGTGTACCGGGAGGACAAGAACAATTTCATGTATACAAATGACTTCTTTTCACCCTGTGGGGCGAAGATTTTTAATTGAATCCCATTTTTCCTCGCTTGTTCGTTTTTGTTTGCCAGGACACGGCCTTCGCTGGCCCATCCAAGACGCACGGTGGGCGCTGGAGGGAAGGATCTTTGATAAAATGCCTACCGAACAACGCATTCCTTGCCGGTCGTTGCATGTCCCCCGAGGGGAGAGCGGAGGCGATACACCCCTGAAACGAACCTGATCATCATCTTGACAACATCCTACAATTATGCGTGTGTGCACGGGAAAGGGGTTGCGTTCATGCGAGTTTTTCCGAGGTTTTCCTGCAAAGATAAGACACATGAAAAGAAGGTAACTACGCCCGCTAACGGGGCACGTGTGCTCTTTCTGGAATGTTAAAAAATGACAGAAGCTTCAGAAAAATTCCTCGCTGCGATTGAACGAGTTGGGGGTGCGGACATTACCGGCCTTAAAATGTCGAGCGAAAACAGAGCGGGACGCTGGGTGGATGCAAGGTGGTTATCACTTATCAAAAGCAAAAACAGGTGTAGCGTGGATTTTTGAAGGTGATTATCGCCTACATGGCGGTTGAATCTGTCATGCCCTTCCGGGGCGACAAGAATGGGGGCAAGAAAACCCTTTAAAAATTATTTTAAAAGCATGATAGCCCGAGCATGGTATGGCTGGTGGCGCTTTCGGGAGCGTTTTAGCCGTGGTAGAGGATGTTCCGAGTAAAGGGTGTACCAGCGCTGCCATCGTCACCATCATCGGCGGAGGCTTTTCTGGCTACCGATGGCATCGATGGCTTCTGGCGTTTTTTTTAAATTTCCACCCTGCCTAGGCTTTCCATTAGCAAGCCGAAGGTGTGGGTTGACGGTCGCGGGGTGTCGCAAAAGACAGCAAGTATGTGGTGGTTCCATAAATGCGTTCCGTGCGCATCCACGCCTCGCCTGAGCAGCACGTGTAGAGTGGAGAGTGATGTCGAACGGAGAGTGAAACGATGTTTTCAGCGGGAAATAGACCGGTATCCGGCGCTGATAACGGAAGACGACGAAGATGGCGTTATGGCGTGCCCTTTCGATGAACCCGGCCCGAAGGGCCATCAGCATCCACCGGCGGCACATCAACTCGCTGTTTCATTTCATTAGCATATTATTAAATATGTTGGCTTTATGTATTGACTGAACGCGTGTGTTCGTGTGTTCGGGTGTAATGGATTAATTTTTTCGTGACCGTTGTTAATGTAGCGCGTTTTTTGTTCCTATAATTTCTGCAAGTCTCTTTGTTTGCTGATAATGTGTCACCTAAAAATAGTGTAGGTAAAAAAAAACAATACAATCATAGCGTTGGCCGAGCTTTAGAATTTTTAAACAAACGAACAAGCTGATTAACTTTATTTTCAGGATATCGTTGCACGAACAATGGCAGAAGAATACTGCAGAAATAATCGCAGAATGGCGCAGCGATCGCATCGGTTTCATGGCCATGGCTATGTGGAATATAAATTTCAAACTGAACACATTAGTTAAGGAAGTTTTAAGTCAGGTAAAGACATTATTATAATTCATGCCGTTTGGGCGACACCATCCGTGCCGTGGCACCGTCCAAGGAAGGGGAGAGGCCACAGCAGCTTCGGTGTTTTCTTCTTGCGCCGTCGGGAACAAACGAGCTTTACCGTCTCCTTTTTTTTGCCAAACAGCCTCCCGAAGGTTTGCGCTTAGAAAAAGAAGTCCTACACTTCCGGGACCGGCCGGACCAACCGGGGAAGCGAACTCCGGGTGGTCGGTTTGAAAAGGGAAAGGTAAATATCTCCAGCGCGAGACGGACGGTGTAAGTTGTAAAAATGTGCGACACCGTTTGTGTTTAATTGCGCACCGTGAAGCGCCACGTGGAATTCGCGATACACAATCCGCGGCATGGCAGCGTCGTCTACGGCAATCCCATACAGTATTAGCCGAAGGACCCAACCTATGATGGGACCCGACTGGCGGTAGGAGGTGCGACAGGTTTCACTTCTGTTTAATATGATTTCGTTTCTTGCGGAGAAGGAAATAAATATTTATACTGGCGCGCCACCGAGCGTGTACCGAACGCGAACGCGAGATTGTTTTTTTTCTTCTTTCGGTACTATCCTAGACCCGAGAGATGATGGCTTTTAATCGCTTTTTAATGGCGCAGCATCAGCGAGTGTGAGGTTTTCTTTTTGATTTATTTGAACAAAACCGTCCGACCGACAACCGTTCATCCTTGGCAATTTTTGGGCAAACGCGCATCGGCCAAATGGATGCGTGCGGAAACTCCCCGGAAAACGTGTTTGTGTTGCGAAGAAATGGAACACGCGTGGCCGGGGCGGCCCCCGGGACGAACGGGCTAGGCCATCGTATCGTTCGCCGGCATCCTTTCCGTGGGGGGGCTGGGTACACGTAGGAACATTTGCTGCTACCTGCCACCGGTCACGAAAGGGATTTTCGGGAATCAAAGAAAAACTTCCATTACGTTTGATCATCATGATCCTTTCATTTTCGGTGATTTCCCCGGATCTCGGTTGGCCGGAATCGCTTGAAATTGGAAACCCTGCCAGCGGTCACATACACGCCGCGGAGTGACTATCCAATGTTTCAAAGGTAGAGAACATCGCAAGGATACGACAGCTCCACGTATGCGCCTGTGTGTGTGTGACTCCGCCAGAACATACCGCGTCCTAGTGCAAACGGAAAGGTTACTTAATTTTTTTTACGGACTTGCGATAAATGGACATAAATTATCCTCGCCCAAAGGAAACCCCGACCCGGGCAAACTCCTGCCTCCTGAAGAATTACGGTAAAGGGTAAAAAGAAACGCGGTGAGAGGGGATGGGGGCGATGGTATGTAAGGATTGAGGAAGGACGAGAAAAAAATACACACACAGAGCGTCGTACGTTACAGCCCGTTCATTACTAGCAGACAAATAAAATGTAATAAAATATTAAAAGCATCGCCTTACTCCATCCAACAACTCTTCACCTCATTCCCCCGTGTTCTGTTCGGATCCGGATCTTTTCCTCCGCGTTCCGATACGACGATGACAACGAATTCGCCGGTGCGGTCAGTCGGAGGATGGTCAACGAACGGATCCCCTTTTTTTTGGGCTGGACCTTCGGACCAACTTCGACCGGCAAGCAAAAGGGGTTCTGTGGCGTCTCTACGCATCTCGCTACGCGTGGCGCCGCACGCAAACATTGGCCGGATCCAGTATCTGTTCCTTTCGACTGCCCCGTGTATCCGTCCCATATCTTTCCACCTAATATATTTGCTTTGATTAAATAATTAAGCGAACGTTACATGGGTTCCGCTTCTTTCGAGCGCCCTAAGAGTGGATGACGCGCGGAAAAAAGTGACCACACGGAGAGGGCGAGACCGCGCGCTTGAACACGTCGGAGCCGAAACCTTCGCGAAATTATAATAATCACTTCCAGATTCCTAATGGATTCATTTGCAGAACTCCGTTAATTTACGGGGGCGGGCCTGACGCGGCAGGGAGAGAAAGCATCTGAGTAGGGATGGCGCGTAACCCTCGGAACAAACCTGGCTTGCCTCCTTTGCTGCACTGGACGCAAATGGTCACTTCTATCGTTTTACTTTAGATTTGAATTTCGGAATGCCCCAACACCGACCACCCGTTTGCTTCTCAAGCGTTTAGCTCCGCCATGCTCGAGTTTCGGCGGCAGTTCAACGGAGTGGTCAGTTCCTATCATCCGTACGAAATGAAAGATTATCCCGTACAGCAACATAAATACATAATGAATATGGAGAAACACGGTCGGAATTATTTTCCGCCATCCCACGAAACCCTTCGGTAGTCGACTTCCTCCTTACTGTAGCGAGTTTCCTTTAGAAAAAAAGATTATTGGTACCAACCATGGGTCGACGGAAAATCACAAGGAATGCTCGTGTACGTGTGGATAGTTCATCCAATTGGACATTGCATGGCGCAGTTATTGTAGTTGCAGGGATTATCTGTCGCTGTTGTTTAACGTTCGGTGGTCTGTAGTATACTCTCAACTGCTCCATGTTCACAGAGCGCATAAACAGAAATAACTCTGCAAGACACCAAGAAAAGGGTAAGAAGCGTCGAGATGCGGAGCGTCGAAGTTCGAAAGTTATTCTTTACATCAATGACTAGCGTAGTTAAGCTTTACTAGATACACATAAAATGTAGCAGTTACCTCCGCGAAAATGGAATGCAAATTGAGCCTGCACTTCGAAGGAACTCTCCGCCACCAGTCCAACTAACGCTACGGCCTCGGCAAAAATTTGCAGCGCCCAAATGGCGGCCCCGAGCCGGGGCTCAGCTTGTAGTGGGAAATTTCATTCTTTATAATCTTTTAATAATAGCTATGCAGTAGTATTTTGCAGTTTGATATGCGGGAGAATAAATTTTATCCCCCAAAACTTGTGTATGTTGTCCCTTCGCTCACCATGTCCCTCCATTTTCAGCCGGCCGGTTGCGGTTGCGATTGTGCACCGGGGAAAAGTTCGGCTCTGTTGTTTCTCGTTTCGCCACTGCCGCCGCCAGTCGGAGCTACGGAAAACCGATTTCTCCTACTAGTTCTCACAATTCAACGGAAAAAGCGTAACACACATTGGGCATTGCAAAAGCACACCAAGCAAAGCAAACAAACAAACCGACCGAGCCCTTTCGCAAACGCAAATCGCAAACGTTTCTCGTTTTCATAGTCTGTTCCAATTTTCAAACGACTCTCGAGATTTCCCACCCGAAAGCGGCGGTGGTTTTTGGTTGTGCATTCGGGATATCGTTTCCTGTGCGATTCGGAAAATCTGTAAGAACCGTAACTGTTCATTAGCTCTTGTTTGGAAGCGAAAATGAAACTAAGGTTGATCAGACTAAATGTGTGTGAGTGTGCGCTTTAGAGCGGATTCCAAAACGGGGTAGTATGGAAAAGATTGGAGTAGGTAGTTCGTTAGAACTATTGGGAATGATTACAAAAGCGAACATGCTAGAATTGTCTATCCGATCATTTAGTCAATGTCTTTATTATAGATCTTTTATAGATTGAGAACGAACCAAGGTGTGAAACAAAACCTAACAAATGTTCTATGACTTGCCTTTGTTGGTTTGTAATTTTGTATGCACATATAAAGATGGTTTTCGAATAATACGTTCATATCAATAGTAGGTAGATGTGCAAGTATTTACTACCGACCAATTCCGAACTTTGGGAATAAAGTCAAATATACCTTCTTTTTATTTTTTTGCAGCGACGAACTTGTTCGAGGTCGGTTCTCCGTATTTTACGAACTCACAAAAGCTTCGCAAAAGCTAATCGTTCTGCGAGTCGATTTTGACACACACGCCAGGACCTCGTACCACACAGCAAAGCGACCGCTCTGGAACCGTGATGTTGATCCAAAGGAGAACAAGAAGGGGGTATAAGAAGATTCGGGCATCGGAAAAACGTAAGCACTGTGCTGCTTGCACCGAGTCTGAACTTAATTTTCACATATCGGATGTGCCTTTGTGATACACATCAGAAGTTCGTAAGTACGACTGTGTTTGCGTGCCAGTGTGAGTGAATGTATGTGGGTGTGTAGCTTTTGCTAGTTAAACATAGAAATCTAATTAAAATTAAATCAAATGAAATTTAGATGAACATTTCGCTGCGACGGGAACGCTCCGCCAACGAAATCGTCAAACGAACCTCCCGAAAACGATTTTTGGCAAGACGCCGGGCACGGGGCTTCCGGACAAGCGCTGGTGGGACGGTTTGACTTTCGTTGTTTTTCTTTTGTCGAAAATGTGTTTTACTTCTGGGTGGCGATGCAAAGCTGCTACTGCTACTGCTTTATGCGAACCCAAACAAGAAGACGTAATTCAGTATCGAGAGGAAGCAGTGTGTGTGTGTTTGTATGTACGAACAAGCAGTAGGGAGTTCAGGAACCGTGCAGAAATCCTTTCGTTTCAAATTGTCTGGAACAAGATTTGCGCTAATCCTTTTCACATCGTGTTTTCGAAGCCATCTTCTCATTCCTCTCGAACTGGCGCGAAGGCGACAGTCGAGATTCATACCGGCAAACTCTACGGGACTATAAATAAAAATAAACAACGAGAAATTAAGTCCACTTGAATCTTATTAGGTATTAATTTTTGGCGGTTTCCGGTTGCACGGGATCCGGCGTGAAGTGGGACTCTTAACTTTTTGGAGCATGATTAGCTTCGCACTCGCGAAACAGAGTCACACCGGACGTCGCGAAAGGGTGGTCTCTCTGTGTGTCGCAAGCCTGACCATTCTAGCGAGCTAGCAAGGACACTCCCCACTTAGCAAGGACAGCATCAGCAGCAGCGCGAAGGGAATTAATGTTATGGGTTTTCTATGCTAATTCTTAGTGTACAATCTTCCCCTTGTACTATCCATTTTCGCTTCTACGACTGCAAACTCGGAAATGACCCTCAGCAATTATACCTAAAAACCGATTCCAGCGACTGCGATCCACTTACCGACAGATGATGCACTCCTTTCCGTTCTGGTACTGACCGCTGGGGCCCCAGCGACGGGGCAGTTCGATGATGGAGAAACCCTTCGTGCCGGCCAGGGCCAGAAAAGTTCCATCCGTGGACGGAAGTATCTTTTCCACCGTGTAGTTCTGCGGAGCCGATGGAATCAGCGTCTGCGGGGTTAAAAACGAATGGAAAATTTAGCAACAGGACAACAAAACGGAAGGTAGGAAGAACATCGACTAACGGCCTCCGCCGAGGACAAACTAATACCGATGGCCGGGGGCATGTTTTTAGGTTTGGTAATTATACAACGATTCAAATTCCCTCGCAATCTTTTCTCCGGCTGTAACTTTTTCCAACATTCATTCCTCCCAATCTCCGGCCCCTCCGTTCATCGGGCTTGCTAGACCCATCCGCGCCAAACGCGTCTTCGCGTAATCGGAACACAAGAGGTGGCAATAAAAATTTTGAATTATAACGACAAACTCATCCACCGCACCAACCCATCGACCCCGGTGCTCGTAATTCATTAATGAGGATCCTTTTTTCTACAGCTCGAACGATGGTTGCGAGGGACCGGCGGCAGCTGGCATATCCCGCTGGGGCAACCGTCGGAGCCGAGGCGTCGTTCGATATGGCTTGTTTTTTAATGTTTGCCCATAAATATGAATAATAGATATAGACTGCTAATAAACTGTGTTCGAAACTGGAGAAATTGTATCGATGCTACTAAACCGGTTTGTATACATTCAGGGGCGCAATGCTGAAGGCCGGAGGCCGAGAATAGACGGTAGGTGGTGGAGTAAAAAATAAATTTGGACGCATTGTTGAAAGAAAATGGCGTGTAATTAAAGAAAACTCCAGCGATTCAATTACAGAAGGATGGTGACGTCAGGAAGGTGAAATGATGGAGGAAAAGGGATGGCCATTCTCGCTGATACAAGGACATGAATGGACCATGAAAAATTCGTTTTCGTTCCATTGCGGAATAAAATATTGGAGTACATTTGTCAGGGTCGAACGAAGACAATTTTTTGCTGTTGTCCTCGATTTGAAAGCAGCAGGACTTTGAAACGAATACTTGAAAAATATCTCGGTTGCTATAAGAAATGTACTACAAAGCCTTAAGGCAGTTGGTTCATTTTAAGACTGATTGAACTCTATTCCATTCGATTAATCATGAGCAGCAACTGCAATCGAAGTTAAAGCTTAAGTTCATCAATAGCGTAAATATAAGGCAGGGAAGACTTCTAGATATTATCGGATTTTTTTGAACGCACAGCTCCATTAACTGATTATTTATCTCCTCTCAAACAAGTGCCGTACACTTATGCCTGACGAGTTACCCGACAACTTGAATATTTTGATTACCGATCCAGCAATACAATCAACACGATGGAAGGTTTTTTACGTTCGTAGCCATCGTTGTCGAGTTTAGTTGTTTTTTTTTCTCTTTTCGTTGCTATTGCTTCGCCTATCCGTTCATTTGCATGATGATTTTGTGTTTCCCTGTGTCCAAGTACGATTATTATGCTTCCTTCTTCAAGCCCTACGCCCTCCTCATGCCTCTCATGCTGGCCTCGGGTATACTTTTCCGCTATATTAACATCTCCATTAC
Organism: Anopheles atroparvus; assembly: GCA_914969975.1. Lineage (NCBI taxonomy): Eukaryota > Metazoa > Arthropoda > Insecta > Diptera > Culicidae > Anopheles > Anopheles atroparvus. The sequence continues at coordinate 52,877,947 of CAJZCY010000001.1, forward strand.
CGTGTCGCTTTCGAAGGAAACACGGCGGAGACGATCGGCCTCCTTTGGGCTGCCATCGATTTATCTTGCGAGGCTCCGAAGTACTGACACTGGCTCGTTTCAATTTGATGGAACTTGGCCAAGGGTAGTTAGATAAAATTACATTACCTTCACCGAATGCCCATCGAAGGGATAGCGCGCGATATGCAAAAGTAGGGAGGGGAGGAAATATTTTCCCGTTCCTGTTTTTCGTTTTCCTTAGTGAAACTCCCCGAGGCGCGGTGCTTTCCAGTGAGACAAGGGTGGAGTTTTCCCGTGAAGAAACAACAAAAAATTGATTTTAAACCCTAGGTATATATTTTTTTCCTGTTTGTGGCGCAATATTTTTTTCCCCCGTAAGCGAAAACTGGAAAAAGAAAGTGGACGAAGGCGTTCAGTAGATAGGAAAAAGAAGAAAAAAAACGCAGAAAGGCGATATAAATAATGTATATACATTAGTCAATCTATTTGTGGCTCGTTCCGATGGTCCCACCCGATGGTTCTGGGTTCTGTCATTTCTTGGGAGAATCGCCACGCACGATGACATAGCCATAAAAATTAAGCTCCTATTTTAATTTTCCATTCACTTTAAAGAATGGCAGCCTTAGTACCGAGCGAACGAGACGGGAAACGGCGGAAACAGTGACTAAACCGCTCATATTCGACTTCGGGGGCGTGCTTCGGAGATCCCAGGAGACTGCCGCAGTGAGGAAAATGACAAACTTTTACCGATAATTTATGCATAGAGGTCAAACCGGGTCCGATGGACGATTGCCTCCGACATGTCCGTGGTTCGGCTTTCGTTGGTAGGTCTCTAGAGTGTGTGCGAGTGTTGGGCAGGACGTTGGGACGAAACAAATTTGTCATTCGGTGCTTTTGCCCACGTCACTTCACTTTCCCTGCCACTGCGGGCGCCATCGCGCGAATGGCGAGGGAAATGGGCGGCCAATTCGATGGTGTGCTTCTGTGGCACAGAAACATAACTCATAATGAAATACATTTTAATTCTGATCTTCACGATTTTTGACGCAACGAACGGTCACAATTCCCCGAACGCGAAGCTGTGTAACATTTTTGTTTGTTAAGATGTAATAATTTATGAAGCAACTGTTGGGGCAGATCTGTGAAGGAATGAAATGAGTCTGATTGAAGACAATATCAAAAGCCTGGCATTAAAAAGCACAGTTATCACTTTCCTTAATTAAATATGAATACACCAAGCACTTTAGCACAAACATTTGTTCAATTGTACGGCGCAGTTCCTCGAGGGCATTGAAGTCTTCCAAACGCTGTTGGCTGTTTTCGTTTGTACCGTTTTCAAGCTATCGAAACACAAAATAAAAACCTTCTTGCGTATGCGTGCAACGCAAAGGGGAAAATTCGTTTGCAAATTGAATTCCAATCGATCATTGATTTGTCTGGCTCGAGGTAACCTTTCCTTCGCTGGGCTACCAGAGCGAACAATTTGCACATTCAGTGACTTTCTCTTTTTCTCTCTATCTACCACCAATCCCCAAGCAGCATCCATCCGGACGTGAGCCGACACTTATCGGCGATTGGTTCAGACGTCGAATTTATGTCCTTTCGACGGCGGGAATGAAATCGATCGAAAACACGAGAGGCGTCCCAAAGGGAGAAAGAACGAGCTGACAGTACGTATCGAGCCCGAAGGACCGCTGCCGTTCCGTGCCGGTGGAACTTGCGCCGTTGGGACCTTTTTTTCACCCATCGTAGAGCTTCCCAGCCGGCTTTCACGAGTGCTTTACATTGAAAAGCGCAAATCCTTTGAAGAATCGGAGAACATTCGCCTTTTCTAGTTCGGACGAAAGAAAAGATTTAGAGATTTCATTTTTACTTGTTTCCCTAACAAATTACGCAACAAAATGGCGCGTGTACAACATGATTTTCTGAAGTTGGAAATACGTTAAAGTGTGTTAATGTAGAAATGAGAAGAGTTGAATATTACACTAGTAGCCATATTCATGAAACTTCGCTGATCTTTTATACAAATATTGTTCAAAAACTTTTTATAACCTTTTCTTGATTTAATGTTATCATATTGGGAACCTTACAATGTATTAAAATCCAGCCTTGCCTCAGGACAAAGACTCCGCGCTAAGTAACCCAACGAACCACAAAAATATAAAGCCAGCGTATGATCGCGTGGCGTTATCTCAATTTAACAATTTCCCCGCTACCGCTCGCGGCGAACATTGCACCGGGATTCATCTACCTAAACATCAGCTCCTATTAGCCGAGAAACAAGTTCACCTATCAGATTTTTTGTCAGAAGCATAATAGAACCGACCGAAACACCCCACAGCCAACCTACGGATGTTCGCCTCGGATCCGGGGAAAGCAGGTATGGGGCAGATTTTTTTATCATTAACAACCTATCACGGCGGTAGTGCAATGGGAGCAATCGGTCGCAACGTCGCACTCACAGCGGAGGGCCTTCGGCTCTGGTCTATAATTTCGCCGCATAAACATATACGATCCATTGTGGTGCTCGTCTTCCAAGGGAGCGAAGACGAGGGGAGAGGCCGCACCGTTTTTCGAACCAAGTACCGAAGATACACACTGGGCGTACTTGTGCTCCGCTGTTGGTTGGTTTGTGCAAGCGCTCCCTATATTAACCTAGAATTAAAAGTCTGCTTTCTTCGCCTTAAGGATAAGACATACAATTTTTATAATTCATCGCGATGGAAAATGCGCAACGGTGCAGGCCATAGCCGTGAAGGAGGAAGGGACCGAACGGTAGAGACGGAGGTGAAGATGTTCATCTGGCGCTAGGGAAAACGAACAACTCCGAAGGAATGTTGTATTTTTTTTTCAATCTTGAACCTCCTATTTTTACCGCTGTTCGTATCGTGACCTTTTTTTTGAAAAAAAAAAAAAGAAAAAAGATCAAGCTGGTAAAATCGAGAGGAAGGAGGGGAATGTGTCCGAAGCGGGCAGATGGAAATGGCAAAGGGGATGAAACGGAAAACGAACTCATCAGCACGGTCCTGCGAAGGAAGTGCACTATCCCAATGGAAAGCGCCACCGGGCGTCTCCATCTGCCGGAATTTGTTTGTGACGAACGATTGTGGACCCTGCAGGTGCCACCATTTTTCATCTTTATTCGCCTTCCTGGAGCCAACCGAAGCAAGTTTAGTTACCCTGACTCCCGCCCCCTTTTGCGTCCATGGTCCATGGTCCTAGCGGTTGCCTTTTGCGTAAGGAAAACTCGAAAATTATTTATGATAATGCATATGCCCGTCTAAAAAGACCCGTTGCTGGTAGTCGTAGGGGTAAAGGGCAGGCAAGGGTTAGTAGTCCCGTCCCTGCAGTGTGGGATCATCCAATACTCCCCATGGTGGAGGGATGCATTTGGGTATGACACGAAGCTAACCCTCATCATGCCAGTGCTGCACGGGTATGATTTCGGCGAAGGAAAATCATCGTGGCGCTTGAGGAGTGCATGCGGATTAAAAAAGAAAGAAAGAAAAGAAACGAGCAACAGGAAAGAAAGCGGAAAATTTGTTCACTTCATTTTCCCCTTCCTCCCACAACCGAGTTCAAGCCACCCGGCGGCATCATTCCGGCCTCGTACTCACATTCGAGTTGAAGAGAAACATAAAACAACCAGCATCAACGTAATCATCAGTAGCATATCATGCTCCGTACGCGCGTCTCTCCCGCCATCCGGCTTCGGGGAAATTAGCCTTCTTGCCCGCGCTATGTGTGCTTTATGGACGTATGTTACGCCAGGATGATTCCCGCAGGATGTGCCGGAACTGACTGCTTCCTTCGCCATGTCGTGATTATCCGCGCTGAACATTCCCAATTAAAAATTTGTTTTTCTTAGCCAACAGAAACAGTAACGTAGAAGAATGCGAAGCGCTCGTTTTAGGCGGTTCGTTGTGCTCACGTCTGCAATTCACCCAATCCGTCATCATATCGAAGAATGAACCGCGATATTTTGGTGTCATATTTGGGACATTAACAAGGAAACAAAGATTCGCTCGCAGTGTAGACAGAAGACAATATTTATATTCAATAATCAAAGACAATAAACGCCGACAAATTGGATACCATTGCTTTGTCTTTTGAGAGCTGTTCTTCGTCGGAGTAGACTTTGTCCTCAAACAAATGTCCTTTTTAACAAGCTATTATTCATAAGCTTTCTTTTACAACTTCTACAAACTATGGACGTGAAAGTGTCAATGCATCGACGTTGTCGCCTTCGAGAAGAGTCGTTGAATTTGATAGCCGTCAGTCGTAGGAAAACTCGAGAAGCAAACATCCAATTTGATGCGTAGAAACCCGAATAAACAGCCACATAACAAACTTACAATCGGTTGAATTGTATCATGCAGTAAATGCTAAACGGCACGATAAGATTGGACGTTGCGTAGTTTACATGATTTTATAGACGACAGTACGGGAAAAAATGGACGCGTGCATTCTGTCGTAAAACTTTATTATGCATTTCGTCTAAGCCAATCTACATAATATCGAATGGTAGTTCAACAACCATTGGTGCTGAAACGAGACCCTTGAGATCAACTCCGTTAAATCCGTTATTTACTTGTTTCTTCCAATCTCTACCTCCTCTCTGGGTATGTTTGGTGAGCGATTTTGATTCAATTGCAAAGCAAATATATTATTTCAATCACTCAGAGTGCGTACCTCGCCGAATTAGAAAGAATTTTCTTCCGCCACGGAGCGAAACATAATGATCAAGAATGCGACTCGTTTATGTCGTAACTCACAACGCGAAAAAAAAACAATTGTTTGTGGGAGGAAAAAAACACGTACAATCTAGTATCACTTAACAAAATAATAAATAGCTTCACTTTCGTTTGAATGCCAATTTATGCACCCTTTCTGCGTACAACTTTTCTACGAGGTGACACGAAACCAGGCGAATCCTTTTCGCAACTCTTTTCCTACGATCAATTCCTTACCCAGCCAAGGCGTCCCAAGCGAGCAGAAAAAGAAAGACTCTGTAAAGAGGAATATTTTCACGAAATTTGCATTTTTTTTCCCCTCCACTGGTCCTCGTTGAGTACGAGTCATTGCTGGAGCCAATAATCGTTCTTCTTGACTTCTGCCACCAAGTATCATTCGCTTTCAAGAAAAAAGGGCGGCCAGGCCATCAAAAGGGCTGCCATCTCTCCTCTTAGGGTTTTATTTGATTTCTTCACCCATCAAGAAATGCTGGCGAGTTCGCCGAACCGTGACGGTGTTGATGAATCCTTTCTAATTTTGTTTGAATTTCACACCTCGTTATGAGATTTTTTCGCTTCGCACAAAAGTTCATGATAAAATGCAGGTGAATAAATAAGCAACGGCACTGGCGGGGAACAAAAGCAACAGCCAGGAACTAAATTAATTATTCTCAACTGGCCAGAACGAGCGGCGCCAGTGGGAAAAGGTTCAAATTACCAATGGTATTTCGCACCATCGTGAATAAGTTTTCACCTTCAATTGACTTCCGTTTCGTCGGTGGTAAACGATTGGTATTTTTAATTTAAAAAAATATAGCGCTAGGAAATTGTTGAAGGAAAGGGTACTGATTGCATATCTGCACGAGATGTCATTTGAACAAAATGGAACCATTTTTTTTTAATATGAACATTTTTTTAAATATAAGACTCGTGTTCCTTCTTTGGCATAAAAAGCGCTAGTCCTTTAGAAGACTATTCCCACAAAACATCTTTTATTCTTTGCTCATTTTCAGAATGAAGAATGGAATATCGAAGAGTAATTTCTCTGTTATTCATCTTTAACAATCGCTGGTGGAGAGCAATAATGACACAAGACAGAAAACGGTAAAAACGTTGTGTGGCACAAAAACTTAAATAAGAAATGAATGGAAAATATAATTACACCTGTTCTGACTGCACTTTCAAGTGGCGCGAAAAACGTTTTTCTTCGCATGTCGCTGCTCGAAGCCATCCATACCTTCTGTTTGCACTGGCTCAGAATTGCCAGTAGCCGGAGTTGGCAAAAAAAATAAAATACATCAAACAAACAGGCCAGTCGGGAGGAGCGAAAAAAAAAAAACAACTGAGAATCAAAAAGGTGGCAGAAAAAGCGCCCATCGGTCGGTAGCCACGCAGAGGGATAAGAATCCTTGCTGGGAGGAAACGAGAAACCAGATCCAATGGATTTTTATTCCACACAGCAAAGAACGGACTCGACGATACTAGAAAACCGACGGGCTCGTTTTGGCGGCCTTTTGCACCCTCTCATACTCGTGAAGAAACCGACCGCGAGCCCCGAGTGAGTGAAACCGGATGTGAGTTGGTATAGATGGAATTGGTTCCCTTTCTGGTTTGGGCCATGGATCGCACAAGTGGCACCGCAGCGGAAGAGCGAGGCAGGGCCACGAAAACCACGATGAACATATTCCTCAGACTCGTTCCAAAGCGTGGAAAGTGAGCGAAAACGAACGCCGTCCGCAAGAGTGTGTACTTGTGCATGCATGAAGGCCTCTTGCGGGTTCCTTTGACTTCCGCATGCAGATTTTTTTTTTCTGCTGCCCTCACGTCGCGAACGTTTGGCCTTTGGTGGGCTCGGTGCCCATTGCGGTTGTTGTTCCGCGGTTGCGGTTTTCCGTGGCCGATCCAAAGAGCGTGCAGGAAACCGGAACCGGACGGAGATCTCGGTCGGCAATAATTATAATCATAAATCGGTTAGAGATTTGTAGACGCCAAGTGCGACAAGACCGTCCTCCAACCCGTCTTTCGTGCTTGGAAATGCCGCGAATCAGCGAACGGGCTACACTTCAGTGCGTCATCGACGGGGTGAGTTGGGTGGTTAAAAAATTACAAACGATTCTTAGCAATGGCTGGAATGCAAAAATCACCAAAGCGAATCATGTAATACTGACGGCGTGGCGGCAGCGGCCTAGTGGTGTGCACACACATCTTGTGCAATAGAAACTACAAAAAAAAAATGAAATAAAATTACAAAGCATCAAAAACCACGCGCATCGTGGTGGAAAACCCTACCGGAAGTGCAAAACCGGTCCCTCAAGGAGTTTCCGTCTGGTGAGGAAAAACTTTGAAAGGTACAAAATTACGGCATTATCATAAAAGACGCGACAAACTTGAATTTTCCACTTCATCGAAGTTCACAAGATCCGTCTGTACGGTAAGAATTTGCCACAGGAACAGGCCACCATGAGCATTCAGCAAAACCACAAGAATATTTGTCAAGCATTTGCCTTTTATCTTATTTTTAATATGGAAATTTTGTTTGACACAACCGTTGCAGCAATTCTCCATTCAAACTTATCCGGTAAAAACGTTTAAATATTATAATATGTTATACTTTTCTTGTTACTGATAGATGACATTTTGAGCAACATAAATGCGAAATAGCTCTCACGCATTGCATTTGATTGCGAGGGATAGAAGTAAATGTATTGGAACCTTATTAGCACCTTTCGAGCGGAACTCTAATCCTAACACCCTCTAACATCCCTTCCTACCGCAGCGAACAATAAATGCGAATATCAACGAATGGTGGAACGGATGGGGGAAAATCAAATCAACATCCCGCGAGGCGTCCACAGGCTCCTCTTGTCTCGATAGAGAGTGGACTGTTGTTTCCCAGGAGACACGACACGAGGCATCGTTTCGTCAAAGGTACGGGCAGGGCATAAAAAAGCGAAAAACCACCCCAACCTTCCTATCTTCCCGTTCATCCGTCCGTCCGTTCATTCATCCATCCATCTAGCCCATTATCCACCCGGAAACGGATGTAGTAACAGATGTTTGGCCATCAGCCTTGACAAATGGCCTGTGAATTAAATTGGTTAATAGATGATGGATACGTATCAGAAACATCACACCCCGGACTCGACCTGCTTTTTGATGATCGAAGAGATAAGAGGAGCCATATTTTGACCGTCTTTCCGGCCGTCCTTCCTCGTCCCTCGTTCGAGGGCCCAATTTATTGCCCGAGCAAAGCCTCACAAACCGAGCATGGTGGCAGCTGAAGGCACTCTAGGCTAAGGTGACGTTGACCATAATCATAATAATAGATCATTATATCGTTAGGGACATCAGAAGGAAAAATAAAAATAAAACCAAACAAAATTGTTACAACGTCGAAGATGATGAGGAAAGCATAAGGGATCACTTTCCATGCCGCTGCGCAACATCCTCACGGGTAAAGGCCAATGTACGGGTCGGTTACGGAAGAGCCCAACGGAATGACCAGAACAGACTTGGCCTTGCACCTAACCTGATGACTCGGATAGAGAAGCCAACGATAGGTTGAAAGTAAATTGGATCATGTCGGATCACTTGGGAGGGGGCCGACTCTTCCCGAACCATCCCCGGTCGGTCGATGATGCATACATGATTGAGAACATTGAGCCGGGAGCTATTAGAGTGGCTGGTGTTTTTGCAGGTTGATGGTGTTCCACAGTGTAGGCGGTTTCCTTCCTGCTGTGCCGTAGAAGATAATTTGGCAGCAGACGGGAAAGGTAACAGTAGTGCAGCTCGTTACCAGAAACAATGACTTTATTTACGATTATTACCATCTATGAGAATCGTTCCGAGAAGGAAAAGGTGGCTCTTTTTTCGCGAAAGCGCTTTGATGAAGAAAGGCTTGCGGAATGAACTTTTCCATTTTCGTCTGCTGCAAATTTGTTTCGGCTGCAACTCGAGTTCAGGAAGATGCAACAAAGATATTGCACTTCTTCGTGGCCAACGAATAGGACTTTTTATGTAAATGGACTCCATTTTTGCAAGCCTTAATACTTTGAAAAAAAAAAAAACCAACGATGATTCGACTCCATACTAGGGTAAACCTTTTCTTGGCTGATCCGTTCCTTCTCATTCGCAGGGGGTGAGTTTTAGCATCATTTTCACTACTGCTGAGAGAATCTACGGAAAAAATGAGACTGGATTAGCACCTTGCAAAACGTGCACGTGGATTGAAAAATAATGTGGCCAGTGAAATAAATTATGAAAACTAGCGTTGGAATACTTTAAGTTAAGTTAATCTTCTTGGCGTGTACTTATAACACTATTAAACATAAAATTGTTTTTGCTAAGGTCTTAGTGATTTCGTGAGGTAAAAACGATCATTCAAACATGAACCGAAAGTATCTTAGCATATACTAGAGTCTTTGGTTGATACATTAAGATATAGTAATCGCTTTGCACTAGTGATCCTGTCCATGAGGTACCAAAAGATACATTCTTTTGACCTTTATAACAGGGATTTATCCTTGTCGTATTTTCTCGAATTCTTGCTCACACATTTGAACGAGTTTCGGGGGATGTAATATTTCCTACCGAACAAACGTGCAAACAATGCATGGCTTGGAAAGTTTGTCACTGTGTATTTATTAATCTCGAATCTTTGCCCCATAGCACCGAACAAAGGGAATGAAATTTCGTTTGTTAACAAACAAGCAGGTCCCATGGCACGACCGTGCAAGGCGGTATGTTTCCGCATGCCCACACCACCGAGGACTCAATATCGCGTTGCCAAATGCGCTTGAAACTTTCCATCAAACATCACTACCACCTACCACGCCGAAACGTTCAGTTTTTGTGTGACGGAATTTGCCTTTCCTACGTTACCTACCCGCGGTTGAGTTGTTCGGTGGGTTTGATGACAGGTTGTAATGCCATTTTTATCTATTTCTTTTTCCCTAACATCAAGAAGCTAATAATCAACGCTCGCGATGTCTTCAAATTTTCACTACCGCACGGTCGCTTTCGCTACAGCCCGTTGTCTTTGTATCGTCGTACTGCCGCCTACCGCTCCGTTTCCGGGAAGAACTCAAGAGAAAGATTATGCCTTTCAAAAGGCCACCGAAAGCGGCCGGAGTCAAACCATTGTCAAGTTGGAGTTTCTTTTTAAAATTCTCCTCCTCTCGGCGTAGTTCGATCCGTCAGTCAGCACGAGGAAAGCGTATGTTGGGGGAATCCGAGATTCGGTGGGATAAATGTGCGTCCCTTTTATGATGTATTTGTTCTATGTGATATTGTGCAGCAGTCTCTTCGGTGGCCACGGTTTGCCAGCACGACCAAAGCACGAGAGGATCAAATACACAAACATCACATACACATGTGAGGAAAGGGGCATTTCAACGCTGCTCCGAAAGTTCTTCATTCAGCCAATCTCTGTCCGGACTTTATCCATTCCGCTCATCGAATTTCCACGATGAGCAAGGGCGACGGGGGGAATGGCAGGTTGCGGGCGGGGCGGTTTGTCGGGGGAATGATAAACTCACGCAGTGACAATCGGAAGGCAAATAAAAAGAAACCTCAAGACAAACGGCTTCCATCACTACTTTCTTATTCTATACTCGATTCAAGCGACTCGTGTCCCGAGAACTGGTCCCGTGGCAGGATGTCCATCTTTGTCTACTGCTGTTCCGTCCCGTCTCGTGTTGAGTGTGCTCTACTCTACAAATAAAAATGTGCTTTAGACATCGAGAGATCTCCACACCAAGTGTGTTTGAAGATGAACGAAGGATTCCTTCTTCGCACTGGAGGCATGGATTCGCACATATCTCGACCGAATTCATACAATTTTCGACGCCCGCACTCTGCGCCACTGTCGAACGAATGGACGTGGACAACTATCGTCCTCACGTTGGCACGACAATACAAAACCACTGGCGATGCCGAGGTGGATGATGGGTTGGCAATCGCCATAAATTTTCCCGCTGCTAGATCCGCTAGCATTCTCGCTTCATTCCACTCCAGATTCCTTGTCAGAGCTGTGAGGAAGACCCTTTGTACCGATTGGGAGGGAGTGGAACCACAATTGGATATCTTTTGCACAGTTATGTAAGCGGGGCTCTGTTTGGATGGACACATATTTACTCCAGATGGTGTGGCTTGAAAATAAGTAGGGCAAGCGGATTAGGGTGGACTGAATGAAGTTATCGACAACAGATCAATAAGGAGTCATAAAAGGAAATCATCACTGATGAATGAATAGAAACGACAATGTATGATACTACTTACCATTGACAATGAGTTTTCGAGTGTATTACACACAAACACACACACACACACACACGCATGATAAACACAAATTTCATAGATGTTATATTTGCTGTACAACATCCAAAATAATCTTAAGCTCCAAAACTGCTTCGCTCTATGCTTCATGTACCGGAAGAAGCACACTCGAAGGAAATGCACCTCGCTTGCATTTCGAACGGCCCTAACGTCTACCCTTACGCCGAAGAAACGGCGCACCGACGGTAAAGGAAGTCAAAAAGATGACAGTAAATATATCAAAGATGTTGAAATGGATTCCCATGACAAAGCTCAGCGCTGGCTGGCTCGCTCATCGGCCGGTTGCCCCATTCAAAGGATGCAGCAGTGCGCCGTTGCACGGACGGAGTATCGAGACGCAAAACTTCGGCAAAGAGGGAACATAAAAGTAGAGTGATAATTTTTAAAATATTATAAAAAGAATGAACTACCAGCAACAGCAGGCAGCAGCAGGTTTGGATGGTAGTTGGTTTCGTGTTTTTTTTTTCTTGCCTTTCACAAATCCGGCGCATGAAGGTGCAGCTTCTTTCGGCCCGGCGGACGCTGCCAAGTGGGGGATGTAGGCGTGAGTTCATTGCGGGATGGGGAAAGAAATGGGAAAAGTTCCGTTTTTGCCACCAGTTCCGACGAAGAGGCAGGTCGGTTCTAGTGATCAAGAAATACGTGCAGAACTATCTACCGGGAATCGGAAGTGCAGAGGGACGCCCTTCAACCACGGTGGACGAGCGAGACGTGGCGTGTGGTCGGAGGCAGGAATTATTTTATTATTACGATGAGTGTGGGTACAATTTATACTTTTGAGATACTATTATTAGTGCAGTTGCGAAATTTCTTAATACTTCCGTAATTAAGGTTTTCTGGTGTTGCTAGCCGGTGCCTTGTTTTTACTACTTCCACGATTTTATGACCTGCTCTCATCGACCCACCGGGCCCGAGAAGATCTCGGAACTTATCGCTCTGCCAAGCAGAATGCCTTTTTTGCCGCGGTGCTGCCGGGGTGCGTTTTAATGTCACACTAAATCTGATGATCGACGTGACATAATCATTATCACATCCCGAAGCATATTGATGGGTACGCAAAAGCGCGCGAACAGCGACGGTAGAGCCTCATCGCCAAACACGCTGCTCAGGGCGCATAGATTGATGTGAACATTTTGTCACCGAGGCGCTGGCGGTATCACATTATCTTGCCGTGGAAGTCGACTACATTTTGACTCGAAAATACCAAAGGACGCAAAGAAGGCAAGGCCACGTTGACTGCAGAGAAACACCCCGGGGAGTTATAATTTTATAAATGGGTTGGGGATGAAAATTTATGACCCTGCTGCCTATTTGCTCGTCCAGGATATAAATTTGTGAATGATAAACCCAGCCACTGCTCTTTGCCACCCAGGCAGTATTAGCTGTTCTTCCGGTATGGGTCACGAGGTGAGTTTTATCCGGCATGAATTGGATTTTTCCCCTCACATCTCACACCTCTGGTTGGTGTATGCATTTTGCAGGTTTCCAACTGGTAGTTGTTCGATTATCAATCATCATACAATAAAAGAAGAACATACGAACAATTAAATCAACTCGAAATATAATGGTAAGGCTCACTGATAAGGAGGATAAAAAAATCCCTTTAACTAAAAAGCAATAGTAATAAAATTGTAGGTCCAAAACGATTTCTAACGCGAAGTAATGTTGGCACGGATATTAAACTGTAAAATTTTCAGGTAGGCGAAAATAGATCATCCGAATTGTTATATTTGTCTCGTAGTAACGATAAACCGAAACAAATCATCTTTAAAATGATTTATGCTAGTTTTACAGCAATTCCAGCTCTATTAGCCGGTAGGTCAAAAACGCATTTCGTTTTTTTATCACGTTACCACATCTGTCGCCCCCACCTCTGCCACCTAAGGAAAAAACATCCAATGTCGACGATTTCTAGGACATACCGCTTCAAGCGCTCACAGCCATCGTCAGGAAAATGATACCATTTTTATGGATTGGCAGACCGAAATGACAAAAAAGTAGCCAATGTGATCACCCTCAGGCGAATGAATGTTAATCATTGCTGCTCGGTAATTTGGCCACGAGGTAGAACGCCGGTAGGTAGATTTTAGAAAAAAGAACAGTTACGAAATCGACCCCTGGAACGGATAGGCGGGCGGAAGAAGTGCCATCTCGTTTGGGTGCGCACTTTCCAAACGGGGGGCGACGAGGACCGAGAAAATCCATTATTATCAAACTTTCTTTCTATGACCGCTTTGGCACGGTTCGGGAAGGAAAGCGTAATAAAATTTCCTTCCTATAATTTAAATCGCTCTCGCCAAATGCCGAATGGAAGGACGAGGTCGGGCAATCTAGGGGTATAAATGGAAATTCATTTTCGGTTCCTTTTTCGGACTGTGTGAGATAAAACGTGCACTTTGGGGTCCGGTGTGGGGTGGATCAGCAGCGTAAAAAATAAAAAGAAATAAAAATAAGAATAGGCACAAGTTGGAGCTGGTGGAAAAAAATCCCGACCAGTTCTCGCGATACATAAACATCGGAAGAATAATGAAATGAACCACAGATATTCGCGTCCATGAGCGTGTGGCAGCACAAGGACTCCTTTTGCGATTGCATATAATTTAAGATTACGGCCATAAAAGCTAATTAGACCGATAAATAATCCATTATTATTTGATAAACTACCGACATTGAAAGTTGCTTCCGAAAAAGAAACGTCTAAATTGAAGGTGCTTAAATAACGAATTGCGAGCGATCAGCTGAAAAGCGAATATATTTTTTTCACCAACCGTACGTCCGGCATCTGTCAAACGACATTGTTTGCAGAACAGGCAGTTTGGAGGTTATGTACTGCCGGCCAAAAATTATCATACATATTTGCGTATTACCTGGTGATTTAGTTGATCTTGCTTACGAGAAGCAGCGGCACGCCAGTTTAGCGCCATAATGCAACAGTTTTTTGCATTCCAAACGAATAACATATCGTCTTTCGATTCCACCAGATTTTGCGTATGTTTATGGTCGTCAGGAAAACAATCCCGAGCCACTTGAAACATCTTTGTAGCATTGAAGCCGAAACTGTCCGTTTTCGATGCCATGATGAACTGTTGGTTCACTCTTCACTTAGTTTCCCAGAAAGCTGCCGGCAGATCTATATTTTTTCCACAATCTACACTAAATTATGTGACGATACGTGCAGCGGCACTTCGGCAAGCGAATCAAAACAAAACAAAACTAGTGTGGAGAGTTCGCACCACCTAGGTTCGCACTGGTCCTGGTAATGGAACGGTGAACCCAGTTGTGTGCATTCACTCTACGAACCGGTGTTGACGTCTGCGAACCGGTTTTGATCCAAAAAATACCGCCTGAGCAACGACCAAAATCGGTAAACTTTGACCAAAACCCGGTTCGAAGGGGTTTTACGTGTAAACAGGTTCAAATAATCGGTAAACTTGGACCAAAACCGGTAAACCTGGACCAAAACCGATTCTGGCAGCACTCGGAATCGGTTTTTTTTTACGAATGACGTGTTGATTGTTTATTATTTTTCATATTGACCGCCTGGTAGGATCACCGGGTAATTTTACAACTTTGTTCTGTAATAACTTTGAATTGACCAATGGTATTGACTTGAAATTTTTAGAATGCATTCTTAATTGTGTGTTAATCGTTTTGTCGAAAAGTGAAAAGTTTTGAAAAACATTAAATAGTTTTTCACATTTTTCGATTCTATGAATATTCCCTTAAATTAGAGTTTGCATTTTTCTGTACTTTATTTCGTTTATATTTTTAAACGTCTTATTGACTGGCATATTGTTATTTTCAGAGAAGCTGTTAAAATTGTTTAGAAGCTATTGCATGATAATAGGAGTGCAAACATTCTCTTTGAATGTAAGTAAAAAAAAAAAAAAAACGTCGTTGAAAACAGGTTTTGAATGCACCTCATTCCCGGCAAAATTAACGACATTGAAAACTAATTGCTATCTTTAGTGTAGTTGCACATTCATCTTTATTCAATTTACATTCAACATGTAATTGCAAGCTTCTAATTTCCATTCCACAATATCCATCTTGAAATGCGATAATAGTCATGACGACTAAGTTTTTGAACTAACTGTTACACATAATAAGTATAGCACAATTTTTTCCAAGGACCATGCTTGAATATTTTCCCCATGGCTCATAATTATTTCCCTGAGCAAGAAACGTGATGTTGTGTGTATAATATTCTCATTTAGCAATCATTTGTCAATGTCGAAAGTAGCTGATCAGAAAGTACACATACTCTCGATTTCCGTGTGGAGAAAGATGTTATTGAATTTGGGTTGAATCGTTTCACTGTTATCTGTTGTGGTTCAGCGGAGGATTCGAAAACTCAAGAATCGACCGAGAGGAATTCTACTGGCTTTCGGCGTCATAAATGGATAATGGTGAAACGCTCGTTGAGCTACATAAATTTATTCCTAACGCATACTGTATCAATTTTTCTTTCTTTCGGGAGCCCATTTATCAGAGTAAAGATGAAAACGAAAAGCCACGTCGAGCAGGGGCAGGATGTCACTTTACGGTTGGCATTCATAAAACATATCTATTTCTCCCCGATGTCATTTTTGGCCAAAGATGTCCCACTTCCCTTATGGGAAGTGTGTTCGTTGTCTGTCAGTCATAGTGTTTTTCTCGGAGGGTGGATGGTGGCATTGAACATTTCTCTCAATCATCAATCCATCCGCTGTAAAGTGTACACATCCGCTTGGGTTTTCCTTTTGCGCTGCAGGTTTCCCGGTTCCCGGGCACGTAGGACCTGAACAGATTGTAAGAACGAAAAGATTGGAATTCTTGTGCCAATGTCGTAGATCTCTGATTGTTCTCGTTCGTCAACCTAACGACAGTTATGACTTTCTAATGGGACGAAATTTCGAATGATTGGGCAGGTAGAGTGTATTTCCAAGCGAACCAAATCCATGTAATAAAATATTTAAACCTTGAGTTATGGCTGGGTGTAGTGCCTTTGCATGTCGATACACTAGGGAAGACATAAACCGATAAGACCTGTGCATCTTTGAAATATGGAATTTTATGAAAATAATTCAAGAGTAGAACCTTTATATTTTACATGGAAAGAATGTGTTTTTACATTCTTTGGTTTGGTGTCTGAATTTTTCCTCCATCGATGTTTCATACGTTTAAAAATTCATCATCGACTCACCGTCTTACCCGTCTGTTGCGATAGAAAAAATGGATCAATTAACCTTTGCAACCAGCCGGACTGGAAATGTTGAATATTAGCGGCACCTTAGTATGCAAGCCACTACTCGCGCGATGCACTCATCGATTGATCAAGTGCATCTTTTGTATTCAAGCTGCATTTCAACTCTCGTGCCCACCCATCTGTTTTTTTACGTTGCTTTCAGGTGGGCGCAGTAAAAACAGTTTGCATTAAGTACCCTGAGTATTGAACAGTGAAGTCCGGTACTATACCACAGTCTAAACATGGAGAAAACGGCACCAACACCAACGATCGCCACTGGCGTCAGTACAGCTCGATACATTTTGCTTTCAGTTTGCCGGCAACGATCGACGTTCAGCTTCACTCGCTGCATTCAGTCAACGGTCGACTGTCGGTGGAAGAGCTGAGCAGTATCGAAGCCTCCGGCAACGTGAAACATTTGTGCCTTTAGGTCTCGTGATTTCTCCCAGCTGTGCCATGCGTTACCATACGATAATCATCACAGCATCTGTGCTGCTCCTGTTCGTTACAAAAACAGGTTGGGGACACTCTGCAAGGTGGCACCTTTCGGTCAACGATCGCGGCGTCGATGGTGCACTTTGTAACCGGTGCCAAACGTGCGCTTGTTTTCTCTTCTCTTTCAAGGACTCGCGCTCGACTGTGACTTTTGCTACGGAGAGGAGGATTGCTCGCTGGTCAGGGACGTGCCGGTGGTGACGTGCGACGAAGAATCCGTTCAACTGACCAACAGCAGTCTGGCCAGCTTCATCCGTCCCTTGCGAACCGCGCTACCCACGATGCGCAACAGCTACGAGTGTGTCCACGTGCGCGCCACCTCCGTGAGTGGCCACGTGTTCCTGTTTGTCCGTGGGTGCGTCCATCGTCTGGAGGGAGCGGAACGTTTCTGTTCCCTGTCGCATGCCGCCTTCCAAGGAGCGCTCGAGTGCGTGGCCTGTGACGGGGAGGACCGCTGCAATCACATTCCCTTGCCCGATGTTGCCGGTGGATCGTCAGTCGAAATCAGCCGGTCACTGCTCTCGCTAATGTGCGTCTCGTTAGCGATGGTTTTTGCAGCCCGGGCAGCCACATCGAGCAGCTGATGCAGCCCAATAAAAGAAACGCAAATCACCACCCCATTACAATTACGGAGGTTCGTGTCTTGTCCGTTTCGCGATCGCGCAATCTCCCGTCTCCAATGGAGGCTGAATAAAGACTCCGTTTCCCTTTTGCAAACTCGTGTCTGTGTTTGAAAGTATTTTGATCTGTGCATATTGTCGCAGTAGTGGCTCCTTCGGCTCGAAGTAAAACCCTTCGAAAGAAGTAAAGCGAAGTAAAGATAGCTACGCTTGAAACACCGCTGGGTCACCAGTGATTTCGAAACGTGGCCGACACTCTGCAAATTACCACCGCAAGCATGTGAAACTCCATCGTGCTCAATTATGTTTCGTACACTTGAACTTTGCCGATTAGTTTGCGCTTTGCGTAAGACTGCGTGCAAGATTAACTTCATACGGCCCAAGGAGCTCGCCTCGCTGTCGGTCGCATTATTCGCAAGACGTTATGACGTACGCACCCATGAAGGGCTCTGGTCGTGCACCTAGACCGGCTCAATCAATAAACATATAATTAAATTCAATCAAAACAATGCGGCTCAAAACAGCCGCCACGAGCCGTCTCGGTCTCCTAGGCGGGCGAGGTGGAGGTTTATCGTCAACGGTTGAACCGGTTCTTGAGAAGGCGCTCCTCTCGCGATGCGGGGAATCGTAGAATGGCGGAATGTGAACGTGTGGGACACAAGGACATGGCACATTCAAGCTTCTTTTGGAAGCTGAAGGTGATAATGACGGCGTTGAGCTGAGGGTGAATGCCCCATCCACGAATGCCCGGAAGAGCCCTTGTTCGGGAAACGCGGGATGGAGTTATAGTTCGTAGAAACGGCGGGGCGTGCTGCTAGCGTAAGGGTTCACCTGACAGGATGGATTGACGGTTGGTGTGCTCAAGTTTGCGTTCGGTTTTTGGGAGTTTGTTTGTATTTATTAAACAAATATCGTATTCATAAATCAAATCTCGCACATCCAGGCGTAGTCCTTTTTCTCCTGAATCACCGGGCGAATCTCAGCCTCGGCAACCCAATCCTCCCACTCCAGGCTTCTGATCCACGCACTTGGACACTTTTGCTCAATGGCTGATTCGGTAGTTGCGTCGCCTTAGTAGGTATCTCCCGCCTAACAACTCCTGTTTTCCCCTTTTGCGCGTCCTTTCCATACACAATTTGTCCTCCTGTTTCCGCCACTTTCCTTCTTTACCAAGTGCGTAGGCGTAGGGAGCCAACATACTCATCAACACTCGAAGCCTCTTGCGTTTGATAAAGAAGTAATTTAAATTTTCTATAAATTCTCCCGATTTACTAAGGAGACACGTACGAAACACGTTCCTAGACGTCATCCTCAGAGCATATTTCGTGTCACAGAGTGTCTGTGACGTACACATGTTACTGGCTTAAAGCTCGGAACAATCATGCCTTATAAATTAATGAGAAAAATGTTAATGTTGTATGGTTATATTAATTCGCACCTAATGATATGAGATTTCGAACATGTTTTCCAAAAAGCAACATTCAGCAGCCAATATCATCGACATTAGGAGTTTAACTTATGGGCTTATACTTCCGTTACTTCTTAGTTTTCTTTGAAGGCACTCCAAATTTAATTTATTAACACTTGACCTTAACATATTTGCCATACGCACCTTTCATCGATAAATATCTCCTCGTCGATACTTGAGTTAAGTCCGCCCATCTGAAGCCAGCTTGTCGTTGGGTCCTGTCTTGTAAGAGTTATGTGTTTGCCTGGTGCCGAAATTTCGCCAGCTCCGCCGGACGACCTAATCGGATGATGGCACTTGCGAATCCGATCAAACACAACGCCTCGACTACTGCATCCGGTTTGCCGACTAGACGCGGTTGGCCGGAGCGCATCGAAAGAAACCGTTGCCGTTTTCTTAGAGCGAAAAGGATCGCACGTCCCATTCCGGACATCCTGAAATCATCCTTCGCAATTTTCAGGGACATTCATCTTCCAGAACCATCAAACGCTGCCCATAAGGCGATGGGAGCTTGTTCCTGGGAGCCGCTCCGTCTGATTTATGACTTTGGGGTTCCCAAGAATAACTTCATCAAGCAGGACGACTGCCGGCACCCTCGAAAGAGTCGCTTATGATTGCTTTGAAGCCAAGGTTCACCGCATCGCGTGCTGGCGGGCTGGAGGTCGGTGGAAGATCTGCAGGAAAACTATTGAGAGCACATGAAGACGCCGGTAGCCGCCAATGCGTACGACGTTGAAGGATCTGCGGATCCACAGACATTGACTCGAGGCAACCCTGTATTTCGCTCGGCGAGCTGTGTTGATTCGTAATAATAATAAGTAATTATTTATGCCTCAATAGAAAATCACGTATCGTGCGAGGCATACCTTTTGCCAAGGGGTTGAGCCAGCCGTTTGCTTCAAACCAAAGGCGAAGAAGTGACGGATGTCGGGAATGTGAGTTTTGAGATTGGGAAAATGCTTTCAATCCTTCCGAAAACAGGAAGGTTCTGTTGTTGTTAGAATGCCATCGGGAAATTGGAACAACAAAGACGCCTTTTGCCTCCTTCCCCATCCTGCTAGTCGGTGGCAGGACTTTCCCATCGTCGTTTCTCATGCTAGTTTGGAGTGTCAAAACTAAACGGACACGTGCTTGGGTAGACGTGGGTTAGTACGTGGTAAAAATCTTTCAAACGTTGATGATAATTAATTCCGTCGCTGTTTGTACAAAATCGTATGCGTTTAATTTTGGCAACCGTGAGCAGTGGCGGTGTGCGGTAGGTAAACAAATGAATATTTTAATCTGTGGGTTTCCAAACTCGGAGAGAAACGCGAATCATGTCCTATACAAATGATTTGATGGAATGAAGCAATGATATGTTAATGAATTGTTAAAATATGTTACCAACATACCTTCAATCAAGAAGCTTTTTTTCAAAATTACATCGCGTTGGAGTACATTGGAAATTAAATTACAATGGAGGAGAGAGAGAGAGAGAGAGAGAGAGAATGAGAGCGAGAGAAAGGAACACGGATAGTCGTCTACAACGTTACGATTGTTAATAGCATTGGTAAAAGTTAATGGTGGTATTAATCAAATCAATTGTGTGCACTTGGCAAAAGGCTTTAAAACCACGATTGCCTCGAAAACTGCTTCCCATGCGGAGAATGCTTGCCTTATCCCTTCCCGACGACGTCCAGATCCAGGGAAAACGAACTCCTTCAGGCGCTCGGTCGAATGCCGGAAACGATTTATATCTTATAAGACGCCCGAAGCAACCCGTTCCAGAGTGCGGCCGGAACTAGCCGCAAGGGGCCGGGGCCACAAACTGCTCGTCTGTATTGGGCCGATGTGATTTGTTCAACCTCCTTTGGTTCGAACGGGAGGCAGAGGTGTCTTGGCCGATCCTTTACGCCACTCACCTTGGCGAGCCAATGCCAAGACGAATTGGTGTAAAATTTTGAATGTATGTCTTGTGCGAAGAATAAACAACCCGGCACCCGTGGTCGGGTAGATATGTGCAAAGTTGGAAGAAACGTATAAATTTCCCCCCAACCGCCCAGCTTTTGCAGTGGCAACGAGCAAGCGGCGCTGAACGACGTTTCGGTTGTCCTTCCTGTCCTGTTCCTTGTTTCCGTTGGCACCGGGACAGAGACGGTCTCCTTTTCGCAATCATGCATCCCGAAACCCACCGCACAAGCAAACACCAGCACGTGGCCGTGTCTCGTGGTCCGCACCGATCGATGAAAGCGGAAGTGAAGCGCGGTGTTACTCAGTGTGGTGTACCCCGGCGACTTGCGTCCTGCGCTTTCTTCGCTGACTACCTCAAACCTAAACCGCATTATATTATTAAAGTTGTTTATGTTTCTTATAATATCAAATTAAGAGTTGGAGATTAGTTAAGATAAAGCGCATATAAATTACGATAGACTTAAATTGATTTTTGCTCCGTAAGAGCGGATGCTATTCCGCGTGTTCCAAGGTGGCCATCGGGTGGCAAGGCTACGATGACACGGTTGCCCACGCCGCCGCGTCTATCGAACAGTCGGACAGCGGGACGGGAGCCGGTCGGGGTGGGCTCTGTTTGAGTTTAGTTTTCTTCGTCAGAAAGACAAGCGAAGGACACACGCAAGCAGTATGTGGTCGACGAGCGCACGGAATGGTGGAGCAAAGCCGCGGAAAGTTTTGTCTAGCGGCGTGTCTAATGTTACACCAGAGGTGAGTTATAGCGGTTACGGCGGTAGCGACTGGTGCCAGTTCCCGCTACCGGGCGGCTGTGTATGTGTGGGCTACCGAAGGAATGTTCGATTGGAAGGATCGAGTTTCCTTATCCTTTCCCGGCTCGGTCAGGCAGAGCCCGCTGTTTGCCTTTGTTTGGCTAATTAATTATTTTAATTATTAATATGAATTCGACGCCGGCACCGTGCCTTGATGAACTTCCATCGTTCAGTTACGCTTGCACATCCTTGTTTGCTCCGATAAGGTGGCAAGCTATAAGAGGGTGGGATGCTGCAGAAAGTCAGCTAGGGTACCGCAGGATCACCAAAAATATTCCCGATTTTCATACTTACCTCTCTTGGCTCCATGGACTCCTTTGTCGACGTTAAATGTGAAAGCAATTTGCATCTGCTTACTTAATCAAATAGCAATAGTTAACATGTGTTGAATCGATAGTAAACAGCAGCAAAACTGTACATGAATTATGTTTTTAAAAAACGCCATAAAACATTCGAATTATTGATAAATAAATACGCGCATATGTTGATTGCTCACTTATTTGAGTGTGCAGGCGGAATTGTTATTTTCAGAAAAGCTATCCAAGGACAATGGTCAATTGCAGGCGTCGTGATTGCGGTTTAAATTTTTGATCGATGCAACCGTGGCACTTCTGTTCTCTTATCACGGGAAGCACTAGCTCGAAACGTTTCGAACCAGTAACGCCTGGAAGTGTTCACCAGAACATGGGTTCAGCAGGTTTGATTTTGTGTGCTACACTAATCTTAGCAAAAATCGTAAATGGTAAGTTGAATCATAAACCGTTGCTTGAAGAATCTGTAGCTTGGTGGGATCTTTTCCGCAGGATCGGGTATCCAGTGCATCCACTGTATCGCGCAAGGAGAGGAGAGTGTCTGCGATTCCACCGGTGAGTCTATGCCGTGCAACGAAGAACTGGCCGAGCGATACTTGAGCATTTTTGAGCGCCTCAACGAGAACATCGACGTAGAGAAGGTTGATAAGACGCAGTTCAAGTGCTTCAAGTTTAGGATGGATGGCCATGAAGCTTACCACTTGAAAGGGTGCACATACAAGAATCTGCAGATCTGCGACACCATTCTAGACGGAATGGCCTGCAAAACGTGCGAAACGACGGACTGCAACAGCATGTACAATTCGGATTATTACGATGAAGATAGCGGACATGTAGCCATACGCCAGGCATCGATTGTAGTAACATCGATCTGTGTATTGTTTCTAGGTGTATTTTGTTTCACCGGAATGTATTAGGTAAAACTCCTTTCCGAGTAAGATTTCACCACGATTGTATTATCAACTCGACAACGCAAAAGCACCGATTAGGACAGCCATGTTGAGCAGCAATCCCGTAAGCACACTATGCCCGCGATCGTGTAGTGACTGTCCACTGTTATATATGCACCTTAGAGCGCCATTAATTTCCCTGTGAGGCTCGCTGCAAATGTTTTTCGTGCCAGATGTACATCCCCGTACAGCAAAGATGTTGCTTGAATTGACTAAGAGAAAAGTGATGTTTCACAGTGTTGGGATTATTAGGCCATGTCGAACGAAATGTTGTAAATGCTTAAACCTCACCCGTCAGGCTAAACTCCACGCTTACACAGCTGTACTCCGTGGCGGGAGCGGTGTATGTGCTGAGATTGGTAAAAAATTGGTTCAGCTGCAACACTGTTTGATTCACGATAGTGGCAGTGCAGGGAACGGACGGTATGGTTTGATTTGTGTCACAAGCTTGCACTCCAACACAAACGGGACAGTCCGTGGCTTGAGCTGTACAAGAAACAAAAAAGGGACATCAATTACTTTCATGAAATCTGACGGATTGGCAAAGAATCACTAAACTAACCGGATTTGCTGAGAACTCCAAAGATAGTGACGAACACTAACGTAAGGCGTACGTTATTAGCCATCTTGCTTCGACACCGCTTCTGAGCGTACTGGCAAGCATGAGCTAAAATGTTGCCATTCAGAATGGCTGGTGAGTCACTTGAAACACTTGAAAAGGCTTATGAATTGTTGCCTCGTGGTAGTATCTGGTAGCTTCTGAATCATTCGCCATATGGGTTTGAAACAACTGATAAGAGCTTACGATGATTAAACGGTGCATGTGCGCAAACTAGCGGGTTGCCTCTTAAAAGCGAAATACATTTAAAACGTTCTGCGTTATTGACGATGGCTTAAAAGTTGAGTAGAATGAATCCTTAAATCTATTACAATTTTTCGGAATACACCTCACGTTATTTGTTGAATATAAGCACACCAAACCATGGAATAAAAGAAAAAAAAAACCATCGTCCATCGAGGCTAATTGGAACGTAGCAGAGGGTACAGTGAACGTGTGGTCATGTGAAAGAAAGCAAAGCGCCGAGCGGGAAATGAATCGGATCATTCGAGACAGATGCTTCCAATTTCGTCGGACAAATCACATTTGCCCGGCACGATATGATTTCCGAGTCTGGGAGAGTTGAAAATTCCAAACCATCCACTGCCATGCGGACGACGAACGAGTTGGTGTTGGTCACAGAATCGGTTTTCAATCCGGTGCAGAGTGCCTCCGAAAGTCATTCTGTAGTAGTTGTTTTTTTTTCCTTTCCACTCTGCTCCATTCTGACCATGACCATCCTTTGGCGGCCAAGGATGCCAGGATGCATTGCAATGCCACGTTGCATGGTTATGAGTGTATCAATAATAACTGCGGTTTGATCAAGAGCCGTTTTCGACCCTTTCCAGACGCGTGCAGGCAATCGGGGATGAGACTTTTCCGGATTGCCGGAAGCCAGATAATGCTCGGTTCGTGCGGCTACGTGCGGCTGGAATATTGGCGATGATCCGCCCGTCCTCGGAACACGGCAGGCATTTCCGCAACGCACCACGCCGCCTGCGGGAAAGGTAAAAGAGCAAATAATTGCATATTTGAATCCAATCCGTGTCGATGCGCCTGCGAGGTATGCAATGGATAGATGGAAAAACGTCAAGGGTTCGGTAGGCTACGGGGAGTGTGATGAAAACGTTGTCATCGTTGCTCGCTTTCCGCTGGGGAATCGGTTTGAGTGTCAATTTCCTCGTTTCCAGCTGCCACTCGCTTCCCATCGGCTCCCTTCGCCCTGCCGACACTTGGTCCATTGCGGTCAGTTAGGTGTCTGTTTCCCCTTTTCACATGTGTGGCCTTTCGACGGCGTGTTTGGGTGCCGGGTGTCGAATGTTTGGTTTGCCATCGGGCATCAAATATGTAACATACCCCAGAAGGCCTCAGAGGGACCGTTCGACAATGGAAGGCTAGATCGAGTGCGGGTTATTGTATTCGATGGCTATATGCATATTTTACTATCCCCTTCCGTTGGCATTTGCCCCATCCGGTTGATGTACGGTCCGATGACGGTCGGCAGCAAAAAACTGACCGATCCGATGCAATGTCACAGCTTTTTATGTTTTTTGTTTTCTTTTCCATGCTGCAATCAAATCCATACGGTGGGAGTAGGTGGAAATTAAAAAAAAAAAAAAAACAAATCATTTGCAATCCGATGAGTTTGGGGCCCGTGCAGTGGATGATTCGGCAATAATGATAATCCAGTGGCAGACAACCTGCATCTGGTGGTTTTCTGCGATCTGTTTTGTGCCGGTGACAAAACATTGGTGTGAACCGGACGGAATTGGGTTTGATTGAATTGACGCCATTGGTTGATTCAGCGGGACGTGGCGAAATGAATATTTCATGGGCACGAGTTGATTATGAGCAGTGGAGTTTGATTTATGATGTGTGATTTAAAATTAAATCACTTAATTGGTTTTTGCATATTCGATGCACCGTTCCCTCCTTCGGTGGCGTGTTGTAATCCGATGCGTTGCTTGTCACATTCGATGTGCATTTGAGCGATGATCATTTCAAAGGGTTGAGGAGCGTTTTTTTTGTATGTAGGATTGTGCCATTCGTCAAAAAACGCTCCAAAACTGGCCAATTTGTGGGATAAACTGGTGATAAATTGAACTCATTACTGCGCGTCGAACCGGCACTTCCGGATTGTCGATTGTTGAACACTACCCGAAAATGAACAATTTGATTTGGTTCAGCGGTGGCGATAGTAAATGGAAATAAATAAATAAATGTAATGAACATTAATAAAAGGGGCAGGTGTTGATGCTTCAGCCTTCATTTTATATTGGTTTAACACTTCCTGCACGTCGGGCTGTTGAAGGTTAACGAATCGCGCCATGAATTATTTGCTGCGCGTTCTCATAGGTGGCATCATTTTAATAGTAGGAAGCTTATTTCAAAGTTCCAAGCTGTTGTGGAGTTCTAGTGATCGCTAAGAATCAATTCTTTTTCACAGAGTGTAAGCTTAGCTCACCATGGTCGTGGCGATCATGGCGGCAGAGATGGAGACGACAGGGATGGCAACGACAGGGACGGAGACTGGAATAGAGATTCGCCGTCCTGGAATACTTATCCTTCATCGACGGTCAATCCGGTGTACACAGCTACGGCCTTTCCCGGCTTCACGGTGAATAGAAACATTACCGTGACAATCCCTCCCTTTCCAATAAACACATCGTTTGATGTGAGAAATGGATAGGAGGTGCCAGCCGTTTTGTTGAAGCGAATGTTGGTGTCTGGATTTAAATAAACGCTGTTTTAAAATAACATTCATTCTTCTAAGACAACTTTATATTTTCGGGAAAATTTGATCTTCGCACACAACAGATTTCGGTTTTCGGTAAACTGATTTAACCACAGAATTGTCACTGAAAATGAGTTTAGTGGAAAATGTGCACCCTGAGAATTAGCTCACCATGAACTCGATAATGCATACGTATTTATACAATTAAGAGTTAATCTGCGTTAAAACATTCCACTGTCAGCTGTCGGTTAGTGCTATTTCAGGTGCTTTAGCAGAGTCCACGGCAAGGCAAGGAGAAGTACTGCTAACCGGAAGCAAAACGGACACTCTCATCGCATCGGAAGCGATGGGCCGTTAGGATTGGCTCTCGGTAAAAAAGCGCATAAATTAATTTACTCTGCTCGTCGCCGTCGACACGGATTCGAGTTTTTCGCCGGAGGCAAAGGGCGAAACCGGAAACGATCTGGTCTATTTCGGACGGGCTAGGAAAGTTGAGCGGTGCTATCTACCGTTTTGCACTTAGGACGGACGTCTCTATAGCAGGACGCGGGGGCGGGGATGTGGGTGGGATTTAATTCCTATTTTAATTTTTCGTAACCCTTTCGGGCAGCAGCGCGTTTCTTGATATTTTCTTAGCAAAGTTTTTGGCACGTGTTGGCACGGGCACGGTGCTGACTAATTTGTCTCCTCTCCTGAAGATGGCAAAAAGCAGCAAATCGTACGTCCCGATTCGCGACGATCATGTCCAATGGCGTGGAATGTTCGGACGGAAGTTCGGAGCACGGCGAGGGGCGTGGAAAACCCAAAACCGAGCGCAATACATTACCATATAATTCACAATTATCATTGCGGGGAAGAGCTAATTGTGGTTTATGTGTGTAAAGTGACGTTGAGTTGAAGGTGGGGACGCCAGGTGATGGAGGCGGCAGTGGTTTATTAAAAGACCTTCCATAAACATCGTCCGCGGCCCGTGCCCTGTGGTAGGCTTTGATGCAGAATCCAGCGTGCTGAGGTAGCAAAGATGCCACCGGTCCGAGAATTGCAATCGCTTTTTTATTTGCAGCAAGTCCTCGCGGTTTGGCTGCGATTCCGCGGCGGAAGAACCTTGAATGAAGCACCACGGAAGACCTCTGGAAAAGTCATGCTTCAGCTCTCCGGAACTTCGAAACTACCGGAAGGGGTTGTTCATCCTATGATATTATAGTGGATTTAGGTGAATAAATTATAGCGAAAGTGGAAAGTTAATCAGAGCGCCAGAGTAAATGCTTCACTAGGCAGGAAAGTTTTTCGTTTTTGCTTTGGCATTTCCTACGACATTTTTTGTTCAACTGGTTGACCCAGCTGGAGTTGTATCAAAAAGCTGCAGAGAGCTACATATAACAACTGAACGTAACGGAGCATAGGTGAGTGCATTTTACGATAAGGTGAGACGTGACAATACACTGCGGTCATTCCACACCAAAGTAAAATGAATTGTGGGTGACATAACCGGAAAGATAGAGATGAATGAAGAAATTATAGCCAGCCCTCACTTAGACAAAGGTAAAAGATCTAAATAAGAAATAAAAGCTTATTGAAAGAATACCAATTACGGTAAAAAGGATTCCAGCCCGGGTTAAGTTGATTTTGTTGATGGCCAAATTATCATTTTATCTTTGAAATGCAGGAAATTCATTACAGAAATAAAAGCCGACGATTTCAACGAGTCCATAGTATTTCCCGTTATTTTCCTATGTTACTCTGAAAGCTTAAACATCAATTAGCAGGTTAGCGATAATCTGCCTCAACTTGGACATCATAGACACATATGGTTGTGTTCGTATTGCCCCGAGGCGTAAGATAAGTGGTTTGATCAATTCTCAACCCGGTGATTTCAATGTTCGGGTCTTACTTCATAGGCACAAAACACCCGCGCAAAGTGCTTAAAGTTACCATGTTTAGCAAAACAGGTTGCGACCAGTTGCGATAAACTCCTGAGCACTCGTGACAAACAACACACGATACATGAGTATTTTTCAACATCCGCCAACAGTCATGCAAAAAAAAAAAAAAAACAGCAGGTGAAGAGAACAGAACAGGGAACAAACTGCTTAAAAAACGAACAAGAATAAGAAAGCAATTAAAACTGAGAAACAAAGGAAGCCAAACCGCAGATTAAAACTCACATGCTAGAAGGAATACATGTAATGTTGCCACTATAGTGCCAATCAAGTCAGTTGGATTGTGCCACAGGTGTCGATCGGTCGTGTCTTGTGACTTATGCCGGAGGTAGTTGTCTTAAATATCAATGATACTAAAGTTTATAGCGTACGTTTTTCTATATTTCTCATAGTTTACGATTCCGACAAAGAATGGTTGAGTAACCTATCAACACTTTAGTGAATAACGAACATCTGATAAGGGTTTCAAATAATGTTTATTACTTGTGCTCGATCGATTGCAGAAAAACGCTGTGAAAGTGAACTGATAGCGAGATGGTTAAGCTGTTTGCTTTTTGAAGAATTAAATTGAATTGTTTGCTCATCATTTGATTTCTGACAAAAGTAATCTTAAGGCGCTCTGTCAATACAAACCAATGTCATCTTCACATCTTTGTCGGATGGCTTGCAAATTTGGTGGCCTGTTCATGTTCGTAGAGCATATCATAGCAAATCAATCATAATTTCGATAGCAGCCTGTCCCGTAGCTCGAACTATCTCGATTCCATTCATCAAATGTTTCCAAACGGCTGCTTTCTTATTCAGCTCGAAAAAGGCCAAAGTCATAAACCCACTTAAGGATATTATTTATGATTTGCGAATAAATCGTTGCGCATCCCCGGGACGGTGGGCGTTGTGTAGGTAGCGATATACCTTGCATCATAAAAGTGTGTGTAGAAAAGAATAGAAATACGTGAAGCCAGCTGTCAGCTAAGCAATGACTATTTTCTGAGGGGCGGGAATCAGTGCTAGGTCAAACAGTGGTCAGAATCAGGAAGGGAGCTGGTGTGGAATCCGATTCTCCGCACGAAACGATACAAAACCGGTAGCACACCGAATCGGCAGCAGAGGGTGCATTTACAATGAGGTCATCGTGTAAAATCTGAATAGAAGATTAGGTACGGTCGTGTAACATCTTTGCCACAGTTTCGAGAGGATCCTTCGACTCAGGGGGGGGGGGGGGGGGGGGAAGGGACGGAGTAGGAAGACTGCCTGGTTGGGTAGCCGAGTTTGGAATGGGTGGCAAGGCACATGAGTTGGTCGGTGGATTCAGATAGAAAAAAAGGAAAGGTGGGCCATCGTTGAGTGTGAATCGAGGGAACGGGAACGAAAAGTCAAAAAGGGCAGCATTATTTATGATTGAAGAGATGGACAGTGGAAGAATGGAAGAACGAATCTTTCTGGGCGAGCTTAAAAAAAGTTCCTGTGAGAGAAAAGATCAAATCAATTCAATTTGTTACTGCGAGCTAAAGATTGTTGATTTCTTCTGGGTTCCTGGGTTCCCGCACTGAATGGAGGTTCGTTTGGGTTGGTTGCTATTTGTTTGCCCTCTTCGTTTCCCCCAGCAGTCCGTGGGAGACTAATGATAATCAGGACACGGCCAGAAGGATGTCTGCCGTCCGCCAACGTTGTCGACCGGGGAATAAAAATTTAACGAGGGGAAATTGATATTTGTCTAGCTCATAAATTGTTGGAATTTTTTAGGAATAAATTTTATAGCTTATTACGTCCAATTTGTAGCATCGGAAACTGAAATGAGGCATGGTTTGTTTCGGATTCGGCCTTGCAGATGAATCAAGTCGTTGGGATTTTCTGGGCAACAGCAGTGTGGCTGCTGGTGATCCTTGCAGGCAGCTCATCCGCATCGAAGTGTCCCCGGGCTGAAGCTGAAACACCCGGCGGTGTGCGTCGAGTGATCCTGGACTTGGACGCTGGTGGAGACGATGCCTGGGCATTGACGATGCTGCTGATGAACGAAGAGAAGTACAACATCTGCGTCCAGGCCGTAACCTGCACGCATGGGAATGCTCAGGTGCCGGACGTGGCCGTCAACGTGTTGCGTATCTTGGAGGCTCTGGGTCGCTTGGATGTGCCGGTGTATCTGGGTGCTAGTGAGCCACTTATCACGCCGCCTCCTGAGCGAAAAGATTCCCATTACTTTTGGGGCCACAATGGTTTTGGGGACGTCGACTTCGGCGGGATGCCAGTAACAAGCTTCCCGCAACCAGAACATGCTGTCCTTAAGATGAACGAGCTGTTCCAGAGTGTAAGTATGACTAAAAAAAATCTGTATCTATCATTTATAATCTCTTTTGTTTTACTTCCATCTAGTACCCGAATAGAATTACCCTGTTAGCAGTGGGGCCTTTGACGAACGTTGCTTTGCTTTACAAGATGTACCCGGAGGTGAGGGACAAGATAGCCAGTGTGTACATACTGGGCGGCAATCGACACGGTGTTGGCAACACGGCCTTTGCGGCGGAGTTCAACTTCTTCAGCGATCCCGAAGCCGCACACATCGTACTCAACAACTCACCGATGACCGTCAACGTGTTTCCCTGGGAAACGGTTGTTTCGCTGATGTCGCTGTTTTCCACCACGTGGCGCTTCGAGACGTTCATTAAAACTTCAAACCGTGCCATTCAGGTACTCAATAAGGTGGAATGGGAGATCTACGCCCAGGAGGATGGATGGACACCGTGCGACATGTACGTGGCGGCAGTTTTCCTGAACAATACTATCCTGGAGTCGGTGGTAAAGTATCGAGCAACGGTGGAACTGAATGGGCGCGTGACAAGAGGAATGATGGCCATTTTGCATCACGTCACGGATTCGGAGGAACACAATGTTGCCGTCATAGACAAGATTGACGGGGAAGAGGTCCGTCGCATGTTACTCTCTTTGGACGTTGAGAAAAAATCTACATGAGAAGTTGCTTCAGTTAAACCAACGAGGAACTGTATGCTTTTAGCTAGCTGCAAATTAAATACATTGCCCTTCCAACGAATTTTTCTTCGTGTAAGAGATGTGTACTGTTCTGTGATGAAACGATACAGTTTGTAGGTGTGTGCATTTTATTTAAACGGGACTGATTCACCCGCTATTTATGGCAAACCACAATGCAAACACGCGTTTTCCACACAGAACTTTTCAAATAATTGAGGCGTTGTTAACACGAGCAAAATGAATCCGTGACATGTGCAAGGGATTTTCAACCGCATAACGTAAGTCAAAGGAAGGGAATGGAAAAAAGGACGATACAGTAATGTTTCGGTTTCTGTTTGTTTTTAATATGCTTATCTAAATATAAAAAACGTCAGATGTACGTTACGAAATTATAATATTCGAAAAGAAACATCACCCACACGTTCGCCCGGTGTCGAAGGAGGAGCAACACGCATAATAGAAGCGGACAGGACAAATGAATTTTTCACAACTTAAGTTGGGCTATAGCGACGGGTTCGTGTGAAAAAGGGATGCGCGCACGGACGTAATCAACGACAGTGTGCAAAATGCAAAAGCCATCACGCATCTGCGATTTCAAAATGTGAGCTATTCCGTATGTGTCGCAGGAAACGGGAAGCGACTGCAGACAAACCTGGGGAAGGAGCAAGACAAAAAATTGAAATGTTAAAAGAATAAAAATAGAAGACTGGCATTGCAAACATGGCGCAGAAGGTAAGGAGCAGGAAGATACCAGAAGGGAGAGTGGATCTGAACGTGAAAAAAGGCTGAATAGATTTGAGAAATTGCTCCAGAAGGATCCTTGTAACTTGAAAGAGGATCGGATAGGAACCGGAGGTAAATCTGGGTAGGAATTAAATAAAAATATAAATTAAAAGCAAGGTGGCCTCCCTACTGACGCCCGCGCTATCAAGGGAGAAGAAAGTTAAAAAACAAGCATAATTACATAAAACATTATTATTACGATACACACCAGGTCGGCCCCGGTGCAATGGAATGCCGCGGCTGAGGCCTTTGCCTTTGAGGGAAAACGAACCGGAAGATGGTTTCGTTGACAATAACAACAAAAAAGCATCCAACGGCAACCTTTTGCTTTGGCATGGGAGGATAACGGATGAAGGTTATAGTGAAAAGGGGTGTAGCACTCCCTTGGGGTTGCGCTTCGAGCATCGCTGCCCAAACGCATCGTCGGAACACGAGTCTGGGCGCACGTTTATCTGTTTTGCATGTACAAAAGGATTGTAATTTTTAAAATTCTTTAAATGTCCACCGAGCATCGCAAACGCAAATAATAAGGGGCACGTAATATGAATGTGATCCTATGGAGTTCTTTGCGTTACGGGCGTGTAGTTCGCGAGGGCAGCATTAGCCGCTACGGAGAGTCCAGTGTCCTGCAGTTTGAAGGAATAATGAAATTAAAATTCGCGTTGACGTTGCGCCGAGGATGCGCGGAGGGCAGAGGAGCTGCTCTCGAAGTGGGGATTGCGGGCGAGTCAGTAAGTGAAATTCTTCCAACCGTTACAATTATTTAAAATTGCATACGAGCAAAATATATTACATTTATTATCACAAGATAACACGTGGCAACGGGAGCAAGAGTTGTGTGCCCTTCTTCCCACATCCACATCGAGTGGCCACAAAGTGTTCGTATACTGGGAGAAACGTGACTGGAGTAGGTGCCCGATCTTCTTTTACTTCAGAAGCATACTCTTTTTCGAACTGCCTGAACTTTTTCGTACTAAAATGATGGCACAAGAGTTATGATAAACATGCGATGGAAAGGACGGAAGAGGGGAAGGCGCAGGTCTGAAAAGGGAGGAAAGGAGTATGTGGAGTTAGGTGAGTGAAAATAATTTAAAATTCTTGTGGCTAGCGTACGTCCCCTCGGCACCATCTATTAAGACGCGGGGTGAGGATGCTTTTGGCAACGGCGTATTAGGGACTGGGAACAACACCCTAGGAGAATGAGAGGAACAGCTTGAGGTACGGGCCTTATCGGGTTTGCTGATGGCGAGTCTCCCCAAAGCAAAGTGATAGACTGAGTCGCTGGTCGTGTGATCTCCCAGAAGCAGCTAAAGGCGCTTCCTTTTTTAAGTTGTCCACTGGGAAGTCTCATCCCGGCCAGTCCACCGAGATGCGTTGAAAGTGCGAGCCGATGTAAATTATTTAAGCACAATGTGTTGTACGACCGGTGCACCAGAGCCCCAGAGCACCAGCTTGGGAGTTCTTCCAAAGGGTGACAGTGGGTTCGCTGTTAGACAAGATAGTCGGGGCGTCACGGGCCGAATAAGTTTGTTATATTGGGCTGTTTAGCAGCTCGAAAGAAAAACTGGTGAGTATGGTTAAAAAAAAAACGATATAAACGTGAAAGTTGAAACGAAATTAATTTCTAAAAACATAAACATAAAAGACAACAACGTTCCGGAGTATGCCTGCTTACAGACAATAGACTTGACTGTCCACTACATATATTGTTCTCGTGCCTGGAGGGATGGATTGGACGTCGTGCAGGCTTCCACCAATTTTCAACAAGAGCAGGGGGACTGAAGGGATGTCTACCCGTACCCATACTAAGGTGTGGGAGACACACTTTGAATCAACAATAAGATGTGAAAATCGTTTTGAATTGTGGTTGAAATTACGCCGCAAAGGAAAATGCAAATCGGTGTGTTATTTGCTACCTGTAAGAATTGCTTCATGGTTCCGTATGGACTTTCTTCTTAGTCAAGGAAACGCGGTAGTTAAAGAAAAGATGGAGAAAAAAGTGTTCACCAATGAAGTCCCATAGCAAAAACCGTCATGCCTCGTGGTTTCCACTATGGTTCCTGTACCATTTTTTTTTGGATTGAGACGAAAATGTGTTTGGATCGATGTGACGATGAGGGAAAAGCGAGCTCTACGTGGTACCGTCGAACTGATATTGTAAATTTTAATATCACGAATTTTATTACTTTTTAATATCACATTTGCTTGAAACGCACTCGTCAGTATCGTGCCGTGAAGGTTGTTACGGAAGTTTGGAAATATGTTTTGCAGCCATCTTCCTCGGGAGAGATTCTTCAAAGAAGTCGAACGTGCAGAGCTCGGATCTCAACCGTAACCGCGAGTAGGAGTACAAAGAGAAAAAAAAATCGTGAGGAGCTCTACTTTGCAGTAAAGGAAGTAATTGATATTGCGGAATAAATATTGAATACATTATTTATCTATTATGTATGGTAATTTAGCATGCATAATTTATCTGTAGAAAAATTTTCAATTTCACCAAACCCAAGTAGTCGCCAGAGTTCCTTCCTGTAACGCCCCTTCACGCCGCACGAACGGTGTCTTCTCGGCGTCGATCGACGCTCTCTAATGCTCGTAAGTGATTCTTCCTCAGCCAAATGAACAGTCTATTTATGGTAGGGAAATCCCTTTCAACCGCCTTTTTTCTCCATCTTCATTTTGCATCTCGCAGATTTTACAAAGCTGCCAATTTCTTTGCTTTTTTTCGACTGGATGAAAGATGAAGGCTTTCAAGGGAAAAAAAAGTTGCAGGAAATCAAACGATATAAAACGGGACGAAACGAAACGAAACGGAAGAAGAAATTATTGCTTAATAGAAAGAAAATGATTAAGACGATATTGACGGCGGCGTGCGGGCCAAAGTGTGCCGTGCTTTCTCTGGTGCAGTCGCAGGAGGCGATGCTTGAATGATTTCCAAGATTTGCGATGGTTTGTGAAATTTAATGGCGTCAAAGAGGGTGAAACCGCGACCGGGCTTCAGTCGTCTGGTGCAGGGGGGAATTTTCCGTCGTCTTGCGTTGCTGCAGCGTTTGTTTCGGTTTTATGCATAAATTGCACATTAATTTTATGACTTCACCATCAATATGGTGGAAATTAAGTGAAAGAAAAGTGATATTTCAAAGATAACGACTTTTTGATGAATGATTTCGAACGGATAGCCGGTCGCTCACTCGGAAGTGCGTCAGCAATGGATGATAACAATGAGCCATTAGCTGCAAGACGTCGAAATATGAGCATTTCTTTGTCTGAAAGAAATGGCTCATTAAGCTTGTGCAAAAAAATTGATCATCAATATCTGCTACGCGATAGGGGGACCCCAACTGAAACAATTGGATACTGGAATTATTTTTTTTTTGTTTTGCTGGAGGAAGTAGTCAATTTTTTATCTCGGTTTTTGCCACTAGCAACCATAGCAGCATTCCAACCGTCTTTCCTTTGTCAATCGTATGCAAAACGATTGTATTAAAACAACAAGCCTTCCAGAAGCTATAAAGTGACAAAAGTCATATCGCTTTGCCCAGTAGCCACAAATCGTATTATCATCTCGGGCCCTGTTAGGAGGTAAATTGACAGAACTCCTTGGGGAGCCAGATCTGTACGCGTTTTCCTTTTTTGATGGTCTTCGGCATGCCACGGAAAACTGGTAGGGTAGAAAGTGGGCCGTGTTGTAACATATCGTCCTTGTTATGGCACGTTCCTGGTCCGGTCCCTCCGTTCGACGGATTTCCTCATATCAGTCAGCAGGAAAAGACGTTACGCTTCAACACGGAACCGTCCGACTCCTGCTTGTGGTATGCATGTGTGTAGTTGCTGCAGGGCCTGTGTTAACTGATTCCGATATGTGATGAACGCGGGAGGGAGCGTTTTGTGTGTATATACAAGCAATTACTCCAACCCTCCGAAACGGGACGAGTTTAGCGAGAACACCCCAAAATCGAATACGATTCGCAGCTAAACCAAACCCCGGAATTTTCTGCAGAACAAAAATCGTCCACCGCAGCGTCAACTCCACGCAGGTTCCACGTCGTTTCCCATTCGAGGCGAGGAAAGGGGACGGAGTGTGGAAGTAAAATAAACAATATATTCATTTCACATGTTCTACATATCAATACCACCACGCAGGAGGAAGCTCTAAGGAAGCAAACCCTA
Source organism: Anopheles atroparvus (assembly GCA_914969975.1). Classification (NCBI taxonomy): domain Eukaryota; kingdom Metazoa; phylum Arthropoda; class Insecta; order Diptera; family Culicidae; genus Anopheles; species Anopheles atroparvus. Next base: position 52,914,050 of record CAJZCY010000001.1, read on the forward strand.
AACCAGTGTCTCCATGCCACACGTTTCCCACCGAGCGAATATTCGTGGCGAGTGCTCAGGATCAAGAAAGATTTTTTTTTTTTTGCCAACGCCCGTGAAGGGTGAATGCATAAACAAATGCGAAATCCCAACCGAATCGAACCGAAAAGCGAAAAGCGTCAATGCAATCGGTGTTCTATCTGCCACTCGAAATCTAGAGGATACCAAACCCGAAAGGGCCTTCTTTTCTTTCCGGTGGGTTCTTTTCCACACAGTCCATTCGTGTGTGGATGTTTTTTTCTGTGTTGCTCTCTGTAGAATATAAAAGGATTAAGGAAACGGAAATCGAGGGAAAATAAAAAGATAGCCACCGACCGTCTGCACCCCAAAAGAAAGCGAAAGAATGGGTGGGTACGAACAGATACGCCGTTACGCTTGAAGTATTCGACAGTTCTTCTTTGTTGAGGTTGAATGGGCAATTGAGCGGGATCACATATCTCACACAGATTCGGCAAGCTAGCGGGGGGTTTTTCGAAGTGGAAAATTTGCGTCCAGACAATGCTCCGATATGCTACTTACCGCAACGTATGTGCCGGAACTGGGAGGATATTGGAAAATCGTTTTTTTATTGCGGCGGAAGACCGACTGTCCGAGCATCCAGAGGGAGATGTTTTATCATACTGTCGGTGTACGGTGCTGCTAGATGCGTGTTTTGCGGGTTAAGAGATTTGTTTTCGATACGAAGATGTAGTGTATGGAGCATCCAGCATTTTCGTTCTGCTCGACAGCCTTGGGTGGAAGACGGGGGAACAGGAATAACAGTTGAGGGCCAAATTGAGTTACAGCGATCCAATTGTGGCCACTTGGCAGTCATTGATATGCAAAGAAATGGTCGCCCACAAAGGGGGAGAGGCTGACGGGGATTTTATGTGGATTTAATGTATTGATATTTATCAACAATTTGCGTATGCAATATGATTTTGATTTATTGAGCAGCAATAACTTGTCCGATAGTTTATTGTTTCACATTCTTTGCTGCTGTAAGATTGATTTTAAGCAATTTCGGATATGTTGGATAGGATACGTTTTTTACTATAAAAAAATTTCTATAAACGCGTATCATTACATAGCGCAGTTTCCATCGTATTCCACGGCACGACCACTTTTCAATATGAGTATGTAAAATACTGAAATAAGAATCTGTATTCTGCAACAAATGCATTGCATGACCCGCTCACTCGTTGCGACGTAATCCGATAAGCTCCTTCCATTTTTCTCATAATAAATCAAAAGAAGGGTACATAAATAGTGCGAAAATGTACACATATCCTATAAATACATGAAATACGGTTGCCGGAGCCTCGATTGCGTATGCTGCGTGAAGAAATCGTATCGTATTGCAGAAATCCATACATCATCCGGCCGCCCTGTCGAGTGGCATCTGCCAGAAGGAGACACAATCGAGTGCTAATGTGTGAAGAAGCGTCGAAGGATTTCGGTAAAATGAGATTTGACAGCTCCGAGCATCGGAAAGAAGTCCCGGTATTGCCGTAAGGACATCCTTACTTTGGCAGGTGAGGTGAAATGGAGAGAGGGCATTTCGGAGGAGTTCTCCACGCGACCACGCTAGGGCCCACGTAATGAAGTGTGTGGGGCGGTGCAAGTTTTCTTCGAAACGTCTTTCGCACGCTGCTAGTTGTGAGTTATGGGCGCCACTTGGAGGATGAAATATCTATTATTTATTGCAATCACTGACATCTTCGCATGAACTCGGCTCGTTTGTTGTGGAGGCAGCACGCTCGACGATGGACGCGGTATCGGGAAACCCGACCACTCATTTCGTTCTCCACACGCAAACGAGTCACGTTTGTGCGGGAGCCGTTCCTTCAGCGGCACCCTGGCAGGCACATGCCTTCCCCGTGAAAACCGATGAGGGCAGGAAAACTCGCGGTCGATGACGCGGACACAAATCCAATCATTATAAAGTGCTGCCAATATATCATCGACCCTTAATCGTCAACTTTCACCGGGCGGCCTCGAGCCGACTGAGACGAATTTATGTAAAACCAATCCAAATAAATGAAGTTGCTTCCTTTTGTGCTGCTTTCTTCGCGGGGTGCAGGTTTTAAAATGGCAACTCCTTTACTGGCGCTATCGGGAAACGGGCTTTGGTAGGAAAAATCCTTTCTGTGTAACGTGAAAGGGGAGAGATGATTTATTCCCGGTGATTTATCGACTTCCTCCGCTATGCCGTGGCCGTAGCTTGGTTTTTTTTCTTCGCGTTGAAACCAAATGGCATCAGACAGGAAATCTTTTCTTACAATGGGATCGTATGATTCCGGTGGCGTCGGTTTACGACAGGCCATTATCGCCGACTGTGCAGACTGCGTCGAAACATCTCGTTTTGACTGTCGTGTAATACGCCGGATGAGAGATACGTATTCCATTCTAATATAAGCGATTCGCTATTCCGTTCAAGAACCGTTCCGCTACGTGCATTGTGGTAATGAACACATCGGAAGCATGTCAGGCATGCGTTTCGTGCGAACGTGGTTTGGGATGAGGAAATCTATCGACAACGCAATCAACTCTCGGGCATCGCAAAGATAGAATCGAAACATGCTCATATGCGGTTGAATTGTTTTAAAACAACGGTCAGTGACAAGCTGCATGGCAGTTTGCTAGTTACAGCCAGTGATGAATTGTCTTGTTGCAGTTTTTTACACGTTTGCGTTGCTCTGTGCGGTACGCATGGCAGTGGGAGCAGTGGTAAGTTATTCATGGCAAAAAATCTAAAACTAATAGTGTTGCTTGGTAAAAACTGTCTCATTTGAATTTACAGATGTATGAGGTCGTGCTGAATAGCTTCGAAGCAATGCCACGCGAAAGAGATGATTTATTCGACTATGGAACAATTCGATTGACGCGAAAAGGAAAAAACACATTCAGCATCGCTGGCTCATTCACGGTGTTCCAAAATGCTGGCGCCGAAATACAGGTCAGGTCACAATGAGTTTAGCTCACATTAATGCAACATCGACTGTTTGTTTCGACAATTTTGTTTGTTCGTTAGGCTCACTGGACGATCTACAAGATCGAGTTTGTCGGCATGAAGCATACATTTATCAATGGTCACGGATCGCTATGTAAGATCATTGCGAGCGACGAGGTCATATATCCTTCTCTGCTGGAAACATCCACGCTGCCCCCGCAAAACTCCTGCCCGTTCCCGAAGGGGAACTACACGATCTATGATTACATAGCGGATGAAGAGAAACTTCCTGCAGCTTTGCCATTGAGCGAATGGCAGGTGGAGCTGACACTAACCCTGGATGCCAAAATTTGTGGGGGTTTTAGGGTTCGTTTTGCGACCAAACCCAATAAAGCTTAACCAGAGAATAGCTTGACACCATCTCCGTCTCCTATGCTTATTTCACGGACAAATGATTTTAAATAAAACACACTTTTCGCGTTAATCAGTTATGAATTCAGTATGGCGTAAATCCGGTAAGTTTGGCATTCAACATGAACTGTACATCTTTAAACACGAGCATCCGATTTGCGGCTTACCAGCATACCAGCAGTGCTGTATTCGTGCATTAAGAACGTTATCGGAAATAGCCCCGGTTGACTGTTTCTTTATTCGTGAAACACGGGAAATGAGTGATACATTTTTGGCAAAATTGACATATGCCAAATACGTGCGATAATCATATAAACTCCCGAAGAAGCGACCAACCCACCTTGGTCGACCGGGTTGAAATAGAAGGGAAAATTGTCGGCCGGATGGACGAGCTGGTTTTATTTCTTTTTAACAACACTTCGTGACATTTAGCTTGCTCCCAGCCCAACTTATTCCGCCCTGAGTACTACCACGGTGCACAGCCCGTTTCTGGTACGAATCGCGTCTGAAGCGTGGGCAATCATTCCGTTCCGTCGGTAGCTTCAGGTCCATATCAATAAAAACGGGAAATTCTCACATGGGCAATTGTCAACGGTTCCGGGACTGACTTACGGCCATTGCGGTGCTGCAGCCGCTCCACTAACTACCTCGGCAGAGATCATCAAAGAATGGTGGCCCTTTCGGGACGTCGTAAACCGATGCGGATCGGAAGAGAAGGCGGCCTCGGAAAGTAGCCGCTGTACGGTCAAACCCAGAGAGAGAGAGAGAGAGAGAGAGAAGGAATAATCCGATACCGTAAGCCACCCTTACGGTTGCATATCTCACGGGCGAAAGATGTCCGTCCGCTGACAGATGAGGCGGTTCCGCAACGGTCATCGGCGGTGGCAGTGCATTCCGTCCGGCATAAGGTTTCTTCGTCAGGTTCGTACAGTTTATGGGTTTTTAACAACTCGTTAGTTTTCACTTAAGACGTTTTACGTTCTTTCAACGACATTTTCTCGTGACGTGGCACTGACTTTGGATTGCCTTTTCGCATGAATCGCCTCATCGTACCCCGGTTGCTTCGCTCGCCGAGTGTTGCTGCTTCGACTCGCCGTCGCTATTTGGCACGATTACGGCAGTTGCAATCCCTCGGACCTAATAAGAAAACCTAATCCCAGCTGATTTTCATTTCACCGGTTCGATGAACCGAAGACCATGGCCTCGGGAAAGCGTTCTCCAGCGAATAGGCACACTGGGTTCACGAATGTTGTAAACTTTGCGCCGAGGGTGGTGTTCTGTAATTTGATTTAAAATTAATTTTGACCAGCAAACTGTACTGTACGCTTGGATTTGACCAGGTGGATAAACCCTTTTCTCGCGGCGACGGCTTCCTGTGGCTTCCGCAATGCCTTTCGATGGTCGATTTCCTCTTTAGTCTTTGATCTGCCAATCTATGGAGGCCAATGGAGAAAAAGAGAAGGAGGGAGTGGTGTCCCCGAGCGTCCGAGCGTTAAATTTAAGCCATTTGACTTTACGGCATTCGCTTCTTTGGCATTCCGCGTAAAGGGGCACCGCTGTCAGTTTGATTGGCCTATAAAAAAAAGAATGGTAGAAAATCATAATGGGATGAAGGACGGTGCAAGGTGATTTTTTCATGATTCGCTGCCTTGTGGCCTTGGGTCTTTGGTCCACTTTTACTTTGCCTGCTCTCTCGGGATCCTTTCGTGGACAATGTCATCCGTGACAAGTCCCTGGACGGGGTAGGAAGATGAGAAAAAGTAAAAAAAAAAAAAATGTACGCCAGCACAGAACGTCACTCACGCGTAGTGCCAGCCGAAGGAACGATATTAGAAGCGAAGAAACATCCGTAGGAAGACTGCTGCAGGCAAAAAAGCATACTTCTGGGCCGTGGAGAGCTGCTGCCCGAACCAGCATGAGTTGTGGGAGTAATGACGACGGCTCCTCGGGGACTGATGCCGCCTCCGTTCGGGATGATTTATAGATATTATCTGTAATTTGAAGATATTTGATAATTTTTTATGTAAATTCATAATTAAATTTTTTATTAATGTCCGCTCGCAAATGGGCGTTTTTCTGCTCGATGAGATAGATGGCGTTTCGGTCCGGAAAGATGGGAAATCATGAAATTTCCTCTCTCTGTCTTGCGTTCCGACTGTGACCAACAGATTCCAGACGTGTAATTGTGAGTTAAGTTTTTCTGTATCCCAGGATGAGTCTCGTTAGAACGATTTGGTACAAAATGAGTTTTCATGTCGCGATAGAATCGTTGATTTCCACCGATTGTATTAAAAACTATTCATGTTGTTCTCTTCGAAATTTCAGGACAATGCCCTCGGGTGTATGTTTTTCCTTGTCAATGATTGTAAGTACATCAAAACGGCGCGGAAATCTGAATGGTTGCTCCTTCCGGCATGTTAGTAATCAAACCTTCATCATGTTCGTTCGAAGATGTGCTAACATCCGTTTGAAAGGTCGTTATTCGAATGCCGTGTAATTATTACACACTGACAGCTAAATTTGGACCGTTTTGCAGCAGACAGCAAAGTTAGTTCGTTGCCTTATGGTCGGTTTTTGGAAAAAGTTTTTCGACGTTTCCTGGCTGCAGATATCGAGTTGGTTTGGTGGAGAAACTACAACGAAACATGATTGAGGCAATACAAAACAAAACAAAAAAAGAAAAAGGCGGATGAAGACAAAGGCTCAGAGAAAGGCAAATCGAACTGTCATAAATTATGTTACAAATTGCTGGCCTTCAAACTTTAGACGGTTTCTTTTCGTTGGCGCACCATTTTCATACGAAGAAAAAGGACTTTATGTGGATAATTAAATTAGATCGAGACCAAAGTTCGAAAACCTTCCACGATGGCGTCTCAAGGTATAAACATTGTGAACAGAGAAAAAATGTTCCAAGGAAGTGATGTACAACACAGACTAAAGAATGGCAAAACGGAAATTGCACCCTACTTCGGTCGCGTCGCGGTCGCCCGTTCCGAGTCGACTTTTCCGCCTCGCCCAATCACGAACATGCAAACGTTGGATTCGACCGAATGCGGTTACCTTGTAATTGGAAGCCTATGCCGGTGAAAAGTTGAATCGTTATTACTTTCGTCGGGCAATTGGCGACCGATTTGGGCATTTGTTTTCACTCAGCATAACATGAAATAATTCGCTTGATGTCGGGCTTAAATCAAACCGCCAGAGTTTCGTACGCTATTGCGCCAAACGATGAACAAGGCTCCAATATTTAAAATTAAACGTTCCATGCGACGCAGGGAAAAAATGAAAATCCCTCGACCTGACAAGAACAATCCTTTTGAGCCGATAAACCATTTGACTTGCCTAGTTTGCTATCAATCTGAGACTGAAACGATTTTTTTGCTCTCTTCGCCTTTTGTGGTGCGGTTATGGGAACATGCAGGGAAGGTTCATCATCCGAATTTCCTTTCGTTCCTACGCACCGCATCGCGCTTGTCGTGAGATTGTCCTGGCCTATCTGTTTGCCAGATTCTGTTGTGCCCCTTGGCGGATGTGCTCCTTCACCCGAGGGTGACAGATTCTCCCCGTTGATCCTCCGTGGCATGGGTTCAGGCTGGTTCATTTTCAATCACATCAAAAGCATAATGGAGGAAATTTTATTTTGTTTGTTTTTTTTTTTTGAGCAACGATTTGCCGTCAGCTCGCATGTATCGTCGCTTTTCTGCAGCCTTTGTTTACCGTGGATGTTCAATCTATTATCCATGTTTTGCGCGAACGGCTGAGGTTATTCAAGAACCCAAGGATTGGCCGCGGTTGACGTAAAGATATCAGGACGTTGGGTACATGAATTTGAAGCATGAAAAAAAAGAAATGTAGCGTTAATGGTTACGTGACGGGAAAAAAAGGAAAACTGTTGATTCTTTGATCAGGCACTACACCCTTATATATTCGTTTTGTAAAGCATCTATTCATTTGAAAACATCTTATTTTGTAGATCCTTATCTTAGGTTAATAAGAATTGATTTTATTTTTAAATCATTGTTTTTAAGTGAATCACACATAAGTTCACATTGGTGTGAATTTTCATTCCCGGGACATGTTGCGAATTGTCAATAAACTACTTTCTCCTCAAGATAATTTTAATAGGGTGGCCTTCAACTTCTTAACACCTTTCTATTTAATAAATATCCACGGCCCTGTGGCTCGATTACGCAGAAGCTAGTAACTCCGGCGGAGGAAATCCTATCCGGGGGGCGACTTTCACCCCCATTGCGTTTCGGAAATATCCCAAGTGGTTTTTTCCCCCCGCAAAAGTGTGTAAGTTATCGGTTCCTGTCCCTTTCTACGTGGGGCTCTTTTGTGTGATCGAGAAAACATCTTGTAAGTTTGTGGGTTTTTGGTTTTTATTGTCCAAGTTTTCGTTCGATTCGTCCACTTGCCGAAGCATTCTTGCGGGTTGTAGGTTCCAGCTGAATGTGTTGGAGATTGTACTGCAGTAGGAGATCCAAGGGGAGGAGGAATGATAGCAACCTAGCAACCTTGCTATCGTTTGAAAAGGGTCTTCTGGTTTTGTTCAGTTGTGGTTGCGTACAAAAACTCCCACTCACGTTTCACGTGGCCTCGCAGAAGTGTAGGTAGTGTATTGTTTTTGTCGCTCGGCAGGACGCTTATAGTACGAGCCGTTTTTCTTGCATTTTCTCGAGTTGTCGAATGAAAGTTCATCCTTCTCGTAAGTTAAGTTCGCTTGGAGCAATTCATAGGTTGCTGGAGAGGGAATTTCTTGAGTTTCGAGCATCAATGTTCTTCAGTATTGAAAATAAATGGATTATGGGTTGTTTTTGTATGGATCCGAAATTGCTAAAAGGAAAGGACACCTAAGTAATATTCAACCGTTCGGATGGCAAACGATGAGCAATGATTTGTTAATTGGTCGGTTTCGAACATCTGATTTTGAAATTCTCTGTAACACTGATTTACGACAGTTTTCCGAACACTTGTGAGTTTAAAGAAATAAAATCTCCAGGAAGGATTGGAACCATTGATGCATGGATTGTGAATCGAATGTCGAGTTAACTGGGATGAGAAGCAAAACGGAGCAAGTAAAAAAAAAGCCTGAAGATGTTAATGGTGCTCAGACGAACTGGGATCCATATCGCAGATCTTGTATTATGATTTATGCCTTCCGGTGGTCGCTTAAACAACCGCAAAGGGAAAATATTTTCTCGAATTCCACCCACCCACCATTGAACCCTTGGCTTCATGGAGCGGGGATGGAATCTAATGATAACTGAGATACCATGACGCCCAGTGCCGCTCTGGCAATGGCGTAAAAGGGCATAAATTAATTAATGAAATTAACAATAAATCATAAAAATTTAATTTAAAAAATCCACAAATTTACCATTTTTCTTCTTTTATCGGACTTCTGGTTGTTTTAGCGTTTGTTTTTTCTACCCTTCGCTCTGTGTACTTTATCTTGGCACCGTGACGAAGGTCCGCTTTGGCACGAGGCGGAAAAATGAGACAAATCCGGGGGAGTGAAGTGAAAACAGTAACCCTTTTACTTGATCCCGTTCACCCACGCGCTCGACTCGGCTGGCCAAATTTTTCTAGCAGGACTCCTTTGATTCATTTGAAGTTTTGATTTTTTTCCCCTTTTCCTAACTGCAGCCTTACCAGAAACCGATCCCAACGGAAGGCGCTGATGGGAGAACGTCAGAGACGTACCCCACAGCACCGCTGGCCAGTCGACCTCGGAGGAGTTGAAGAAGAAATATCAAATATTTACTTTTAATTCGGATCGTTTTTTTTTCCTTTCACGACACGCAAACTTCTTTTTTTTTTGTTGCACCGCGTTCCCTAGGAGTTCGGGCTTGATTTTCCTGCGTTTCGTTGCAATGCGGTACGTTTTTAACGATTTACTTTTTTTTTTGCCTTGTTCCACTGTTGGAAAGAGTGGCCGAAGAAAACTAAAATGGGAGCAAAAAGAGTAGAATTACACAGGAAGCAATTTTCTGCCGGTGGCTTCAGCAGGAAAACTCTTCGAATACAGTCTGTGACGTGGTTTCGACCAAGTTTTTTTTTTCGCCGGTAACCCTTTTATGCTTGCTTCTTTTCGAGCCGTTCAAGCCTGACACTAAGAAAGGCCATACCAGCCGCGGGGAAGCCAGAGCAGTAAATCTTTCAATAATTTAGGCCGCAATATTTTTTTTTATTTTATCCGTTCGGCATTTTTTCCCTGTCGCTACTTGTCCCAGCCGTTGCTGTCACTTTCTGCCAAACTGAGCCACCGTCTGCGCCGTCATCTGGTTAGCCATCGTCATTCTGGTAGTCCTTGGACGTCATCCGGGGACTACAGTTGCTAAGCAAGTGGATAAGAATTGAGGCAGTAGAAAAAGGGGTTGCTATCTCAGGGGTATCGGGATTCGTGGGTAATTTTTTATATCTTCTTTCTGCTTTCTTTTATCCCATCGGGATTGTTGTGGGAAAATAAGTGTGGAAATATGCACAGTGAACGGGTGGTTTTGTACTTTTCAAAGTTCTTTAATTTCGACCCAAGGCAAGCATGAAAAGATGAAAAATTCATCACCGTTTGTCGAGCGAGATTGGCATGGCAAAGGCGAATCAATCACTGGGCATATTCTTTGATGCCACCCGCCGCCATCAGCTCAAGATTCGATCGAGCCGCTATCCGACGCCGGGCCAAGATGCGCTGTATGAACGGCGAGAAGAGGTTGGGGTTCATCTCATCCGGATTGTTTGCCCCGACGATGAAGGAAACTATGACCGCGATGATGATCGTTATCAGGGCTCCCATAGTCGTGTACCACAGGTAGGACACGTGGTAGAGTGCAAACTCTGGTTCACTTTGAAATGAATCACAATGGAAAGGAGTTAGTACATCTGCATAACGGATTTGAGATCTGCTTTTCTCACATCGGTGTAGAGTCGATCGATGGGATAGTCCTGTTGATTGCAAGCATGCTCATCGGTTCACTGGCGATAAAATGATAGCTGCAGCCCTGCGTATCGATTGGCTTCAGCTCAAATGTCAGTTCTCCGCTTGCAATGGCTAGCTGCGCCTTTAGGCAAATCCATATCATTACCGCCAACCCGACTGATCCACCGATGATTGCACCCTAGAACGGCAGGATCGTGATTATGATGAGACTGATAAAGTCTGGGAAATTTGTCTTACGGTTCCATTTGCCCAAGGAATCAGCACACCGAGCGTGAATATGCCAAGCAACGGTCCGTTACTCACGCTTCCTAAGCTCATGGAGAGTTGCAGTACTGAGCCGAGTTTTTCAACGACGAGTACAAGCACAACACAGATGGCTCCAAATATGGCTACAACTGCTCGCATGATAATCCTACAAGAGAGTAAATTGAAATGTATTTCGAACGACTCCAGTCTGAAGCGGGACCTACGAGCTTTGTTTCTCCGAAAGTGGCCGATTGGAGAAAGGCTTGAAGAAGTCCTCCAGTACCACAGCGGACATCGAGTTCAAGCCAGTCGACAGGGAGCTTAAGGCGGCAGAAAACACGCCAGCGACAAAAAGCCCCGGAAGCCCCGGAAAGTCTCCCAGCGTGTCCATGACCAGCAGCGGCAGCAGCTGGTCCTTGGCCTTCGCCAGCTTCGTTGTGAGAGGATCGCAGTCGTAATACTTGGCGTAGATCAGGAGACCACTGTAGCAGCAGAGGGCCAGCAGGATGAGTGTTCCAACGATGAATGTCCAAAGTGCTTTCTTCGCGGCGGCCAACGTCGGCAGTGAGAGGTATCGTTGGATCATGTTCTGACTAACGGCATTCGTTTTCAGCCAGTACACGACACCTCCGATCACGCACGAGTAAATGTTGTGGCGGGTCGTCATATCGAAGCGAAGATCAGGACCTTCGATTCTTCCACTAGCCCTGGCCCGTTCCATCACCACCGACAGCCCACCCACGTCCAGCGTTCCTTTGACGATGGTTAACACCATGGCGCCGAACATGAGCACGGTCTGGACGACATCGGTCCAAACGACGGCCTTCAGCCCTCCGACGCAGGTGTAGAAAATGCAGATGACACACACGATAGGGGTTATTAGGTGCACGTTGATTCCCGTCACCTGGTTGAACGCCAGCGCTGGAACATAGATAACTATCGGCAGCCATGCCATCTAGTGGAAAGCGAAACAAGCACAAACGTTAGTCGTTCTTTTTGTCGAAAGGAAAGCGTCATAGTTGTGCGGTTTCCATTTGCCTAAATGCGTAATCTCGGCTGACAAACACAGTGCAATTTGCTGTTGGGCCATGCGGTCCGCTTAAGGCTGTCCAAAACGGCTGACCAGCCTTTGGCTTGTGTTTTGGCTCGTATAGGGGCCAGTGACTGCGGCAGGGATGGCTCAATTGGGATAAATTGAAAAATTGCCATTTTCCGACTGCGACGCACTATACCCCGTCCCTTGCCGTTGATGGTTCGTTCCATTGTTGTGCTGATCTGATTTACGACTGACCTTGCGAGCGGTTACAACAACGGCCAACAGCTGCTTCGATGTACTTACCGTGGCCAAGGTAAAAAGAATTGATCCGAAGAGGCGCATTCGTTTGTCGAACCGGGTTTGCAGATACTGCGAAAAAGATACATTGGCATGCTATATCAGCTGGCCTCGTGCCTTTAGTAAACCGTTGTTGCTTACTTGATAGGTGGAAGTTAGCTTTAAGTTGTGAAACACGGGTAGGTAGAAGTACATCATGATGAAACCCATGGTTATAACTCCGCCAACGATGTACATGTACTGAACTCCGTAAAGATAGATTTCGGTCGGTGTTCCAAGCAGCGATATTCCAGAGATGAAGCTGGACATGAACAAACACAATTTCAATGGTTGTGTATTTTCATAATCGCCATCGTTAAGAGCCAGTGAAATGTGTTGAATAGTTTACTTTTGATTTTTTTTACCTAGCTATCAACGATAACGAGACTGGAATGATTTTCATCTGCCGATTTCCCACTAAGTAATCTGCCTCAGCTTCACCCTTTTTGGCTTTCTTTTTCAAAAAGCCGAAATAGATCCCGATCATCGCACAGCTTAGTAGCATAAGCACAAACACCACATAGTCGTACAGTCCAAACTTTTGCAGCGACACCTTCACGTCATCGACGTCAAGCCCCGCCATTTTGGCAGGTACACGGATGGTTCTTTACTTGGAAACGACGCGCTTTCCTGTTGAAGATTTTCAAACAACTACAACACGGTGTGATCACACATGGTGTGTTTCTTATCACTCGTTACTATGACGCTCCACAGCGAAGGCAAGGAGGATCGAGTGATTTTTATCAAACGCTCTCCTCTACTCCACGCTGAGAAGCACACAGGATGGCAGTAAAGCACGATGTTGCCGGAACGATCTGAGACGCGAAACTGACCGACCTGATCGACGATGATCCTACATAAGAGGACGCTCTGGCTCGAGTCAAGATGGGGTCAAATTATGGCTTGTTAAGACGGGCCGCATAAAGCAGCTTGCAGCTCGGTTGCACGTAGGGAAATATTGATCGTGTGCCATTCCCACCATGTATTGGACGCGGTGGACGTTGACCGATTATTCAATTTCGAGCCATAGGTTTCAGCCACGCAAGGAACGATCACTTGATGCTGTTGCAAAAGTGGTTCATCTGGGAGCTTGCACATTGTGATCATATTTTATTTTGGCGAGTCGCGTTGACCCACAGACCCCGCTGCCAATCATCTTATGACTCCTAGCAAATAAACAATCCTCCTCCAACTGTGCTCCCAAAATAGTCGTCGCAGGCTCCGTCCTGCCATGCTCAGGAGGCGTGGTTGATAAATGTCTCACCGCGACCTAGAACAGGACAACTAGCTGCCTTTTGATGAGAGTTGTATCTTGCGAACGGGTTTTCTCAGCACACCTTCCGCGCTGGGGAACCGGAGTTTTCCCCTTTTGAAGGCTGGGGGGCACAGGGCTTAATTGGCAGAAACGGGAGAGCTAGCAAGAGCAACAGGGAGAGTGTGAATTTAATAAGATGAGACCGTCGTTTATTAGCCGGTAGGAGCTGAGACACGCTTTCGCTAGCTTTGCATAATTCGCTCGTGATTACGTAGTGTGAGAAAAAGTGTGCAACCGTGCGGTACGGTCCACAGAGGGAGGCTGCCGACGATTTAATTAGATGAGAGAAAGTAGCACGAGCGTCGTGAGAGCAAGATTCATAAGGTGAATAATGAGAAGTTTTCGGCTAATTTTACCCCACTCGACAGGTGACGGCGCAAGCCGTTCGGATTTCAGAGTGTTCGCTCAAGACGGGGAACCACATGATTAAAAAAAAAAATGGGTCTATATTGCGATTGATAAGAAAACAACGATACGGTCAAAGTTTAGAAACTAGTCCATACCAGTTCTAGGAAGGAAGGAAGGAAGGAAAATGAATGGAAATGGCTGGAAGGACTGGCACACGTTGTAGCAGTCTCGCCGGCTCATGGATCACTAGGCGTCCGCTTTGTTTGTCACTTTCACTCTCTGTTGATTTCCACACCCCGGAAAGGGTTGCCGACCCGAGGGTCAGTCATCGCCGATGACATTTACAGATATCAACAATTTCTGCCGGTCATCGCATTTAGCGCTGTCTGTGCGAGTTTTCCATGGCGAGTTTCCCCAACGCGGAAAATGACCGCGTCACTCGTATTGAAGGGTTAAAAGCATGCCGTGTGCCAATGTGTGCTTCATGTTTTCACGTTTATGTTTTGTGGGAGCGTAAAATAAAAGTGGACAGAATCATAGAACAAATATTATGATTGTTTCACGAACAATATCGATTTTACCTTTTGGCGGAGGGAAAATAGGGTTAGACGATGAGAATCCAGAAACGTGTTCAATGCATATAGCAATAGGGGAAAGACTTGCAAACTTATTTTACGATTTTTCAAACAACCGCAGACTTATAAAACAACCTAAAATATTCGGGCCCATCCATTGCATGGATACTTTTTACTTTAATGTCAATCCAAAAAACTAGAAAAAAATATTGATTTCACCCTCCTGAAAGCGACAATTTAGGAATTGCCACCGTAACTCACACCTCAAATTAAATGGAATGGTACACGCTATGGACAAAACACATACTGCAGGGCATCGGCGTATCATCGGCATCGGATACAATATATCTGGCCCTGACATCCAGCCAAGCTTTGCATGTTTCCAATTCCAATAAGCCTGAGGCCTTAACACATAGAGGGTATCGCACTAAAACGATGTCCTTGAGCATCCATGGCGAGTCCGGGGACTGTCCGGTTTATAGAGTATGGGTATGGCTATTAAAACCAATTACATCATTGCCATATGCTTACATGCACACCAGGTGGGATGTTGGTGCACCTTCCTCGTCCGAACGCAGTACCAGAGGAGAGTGGTTTGAGTGTATAGATCCAGTGTAGTGTCGGAGCAGTTGCCTAGAAGAAACGATGCCCCTCTAGGTGCACAGCAAGCTGCACCAAGCCACGTAGTCCGGGTCAAGCAAGCTCGAATCGTCCAGCAACACGTCGATCTCGCCCACAGCAGCTTCCCGGGCCATGAGCCGGGAAATGTATTATCAAAAACCGAACGCCAAGGGGTTATTTCGACAGTTAATTGATTTGTATTTACATTAAATACAAGCCGCAAGCTTCTA
The DNA here is from genome assembly GCA_914969975.1 of Anopheles atroparvus. Classification (NCBI taxonomy): domain Eukaryota; kingdom Metazoa; phylum Arthropoda; class Insecta; order Diptera; family Culicidae; genus Anopheles; species Anopheles atroparvus. The sequence continues at coordinate 52,929,079 of CAJZCY010000001.1, forward strand.
ATCTACGGTCGTGTGTTCCGTTTCGCGTGGCGAATGTTAGGGATGGCTTCGGCGGTTCGTTCAAAATTACCTATAGACGTATGAAACCATGTCATGTGTTGCTTCATGGTGTATAAGGTCACGGGCTTGCGATGTTGTGACTCATCCTTGTGAACATCTAAACAGTTCAATTATTGTCTAAAATGATGGACTGCGATTTTAATTGAAAGAAAACATATCATCATCAATGCTTTCCAATTCACCAAATATCCAATCAAAAGCAAACAAGTTTTATTTCCCCATCTCTAGCTATATTTCGATACATATAATTTTACTAAAGGGTTCAGTGCTCTATTCCCACTGATGCATCCGTCGATAAAGGAGACGTTGGCTTCTTTTTTATGAAATCAACTGACGTTTATTTTTTTTTCAGCGAACGCTTAATGTAATTTACGGGCTTCTCCAACACCTCCACACCAACTGTAACACTTTGCTTTGCTACAAACTTAAGCATGAAATGAGGGTGGCAACAGTCTGAAAAAGTGGAGAGAAACACCTCAAATATATATGTTGATTGTGCTTGTTCTTGAAGGATATTTCTCCGGAATACGGGCTTGGATACCGGTTGTCTCGACCCCTGTTAAGAAAAACAAAATCGAGAGGAGTAATTCTTGTAGAAAAAAAGATGACTTGTAAGAAGCCGTTTTTTGAAAGAGCAAAAAGAAAACGATATCAAAGAAAGAAAGAAAAAAATAAAGGCGCCAAGAGGTTGGGAAAAGGCGTTTGAAAACAATAAAAAAATAAACGTCCTCGCACTCCGATGGACAAAACCATCGAACCTGAGCAGAGGGCTTGGGTCAATGTTGAGCGAAGGGCTCAGTGTTTTTCCATGGAAGGCGGTTCGTATTTCAATTAAAAAATAGAAGATATTTACTCATTTGCCTTGGAGAGTGAAAAATATGGGTGCGGGTAGAAACCGGACTGCGAAGGACACTGACGTCAGTTTGAATTGTTTTTTTTTTAACTTGGCGGCACTTTCGACCCTCACAACCGATTCATCTTATCAAACTGCGAAAGACGGGTAAAAACTTGAAACGGGAGATGCAATCTGTCTAATTTTCTTTGAATTTATTTCCGTTACTTTAGATTTTGGACCCAACTGTCCCGTTCCGGGTGGGAGGTTTTTTTTTTCTACCATCTTGGTGTTTTATTTTGGCTGGGCACCTTCAACGGTATTGTTTGGTGACCGTTTCGAGACACAATATTGGCTAAAGGGGTTGACTTAATTAACGATGGTTTTGTTGATTTAGGAGCTCATTCTTATTAGGATTTTTCTGGCCGGTTATTTTTCTTCTGTTGATCCATTTGTTCTTGATCGCAGAGAAGTTTGCGGGGGAACACAGAGCAGCTCTGTCAAGAAGACTGTCGTTACTTTAAGAACATGTTCTTGCAGCAAAGAACCGGGTGCCGATGCTTTATTTCACTCGTTGATGAAATATGTTCAAATAAGTAAACCCTCCGTTGGCCGTAGTATCCGTGCGGTAATAATCCACCTTTTGCTTTCAATCAATCAACAGGAACCAAACGCTAAGCCAATATAGCCATCGCTAGTGATGATTACCGTGGGTGATGGGAACGTGTCTAGCTGGACGTCCAGCATCCGGTCCTTAAGAAGCGGTGATTCTTTATTCATAAATCCTACCGACGTCCGTGCTTACCGAAAACAGCTTGAGCCGCACGGAACTTTGGAGTGGTGGAGCGGTGAAAGGAGATAAAATCACTCATTAAAGCGAATGAGATTCTAATGGACTGCGGGCTGTGTGAGGCGTTGGCCGAGATTTTTGTTCCCGTGTTTTTGGGGTTGCGATAAGTCCTAGCAGGCCAAAGACCAATGGCCAAACGAGAGAACGGGAGCGAACGAAAGTGCAAGAAGAAGCGTAAGTTTGTTTCATGTTTTCCTATTATTACTATCGTATTAATGAATAATATTTATGATCCACAATAAATCACCAAGATTACCGTATGATTCTTTGATCTGTCCCAAAAAAGAAGTGAAGTTGGACGACGTTAGATATTTCGCTTACACTGTTGACCGAAATGATAAGCAGTGACCACTTCCATCACTTTGCCGAATGTTCGTTGGTTAGAGGCGCATTATTATCTTTCGCAGATTTCTCTTTACCTCGCTCATTGCGAAGAGAAAACCGGAAGAAAGCCAAGCACCACGCAAAACCATGAACCAACACAGATTTTCTTATATTTATAAATCCTCTTCGAGACGATTCGTTCTTTTTCTGATGGCTTTCCGTTCCGTTGTTTGTTTCTGCTAGGATCAAAAACATTCCGAGTTGCCGTACTTCCGTTGTAACTAAGCGCTTACTTACAGGATCATTTTGGATATCAAAGAAGAATAGAAAGCGTGGACAAGGATTTATGTTTGTAAATATATCCCTCCCAGGAATGTTATGTGCAATTTCCTTTTTTTCTGGACGAAGACATGCTTACACGACAGACTGTGAATCTTCTGAAAGTCTATTATCGATGGATGGTGATGGTTGAAATGTTTTCGTCACGAAGAGTGCCGACAATGCGTAGGTATTTTGCAGTATGATTTTTTATTTATAATCTCATATTTATAATACCTTTCAAATTAACTTTCGTTTGCCATAAAATCATTTGCTTACCAAACAAATTCTCATTCTATAAACATAAAAATCAATTCCCGTTTGAATCGCCTGATTTTGTACACACACTGATTACTAAAATCATCCACTTCATAAAGTCCTGTCAAACAAATGAACAATTCAATCGACTCTTGCTGCATGCATTGAGTGGGGGACCACCATTAAGACTAGCATAATGGAAGAAAATGACCACTTTGTCCCGCATTTTACCCTGAATTCGATATGAACATCCTTTTGTTCGCAAATTGGTATACCAACCCTTCTTCAGCAAAAAAGGTAGACTTTGCTGCACTACGTGTTCCTTTGCCTGAATTTCACCCAACCTTTTTTGCTCTCGCATGTCGAACCAGATCATTTTGATCAGCCACAAGGACACGAGAAAGCGTCGAAGCTGGGGCGGTTGAAGGTGACTACACATGTTCTATCACTTTCGATGGATCGAGATTTGTCCCTGGTTCGGTGACGATATTCCTGTTTATGTTCGCTTGATTGCTCAACGGCCCATCCCGAGCGTATCAGTTTCAAATCTCTTTTGTTCCCTTTTGGGGTTTGTGACGTGTGTCCTGGATATATTGAACAGTCGTCGCCGACGCGGCATCACATGTCCCAAAGGGTTTGTATTGCGTTTGCAATGAAACTCGAATTTACCCTCGGCTCCCGAGAGAATGAAAGTGAAAAAGGATAACTGCTTGCCAGCCTTCAAGGCAACGCAGACTTTCATGCAGTCTCAATCGTTTCCTTGTGGGCCAGAAGTGAAATCAACCGTTTACGATTATGATGCTTCCACTGGACCGTTTTAGATTATGATACTTCGAATGGGGTGAGGAAAGTGTCAATGTTGCATCGTCCAGCGTTTGAGGATCGACCCATTCATTGACGGTCGGCCATCAAAGTGGAAGTGGATTGAATGGCCATTACTCACGGTGATTCCGGCCCTTGATCGCCTCCGGAAAGCCGACCGAAGGCCCAGTACACCCTTTTGAACGGTGCTGCTTGCAACCGGCTGCAAAGTACGATGGACACAAGCGAGCTCTTGAAGACTGCAGTTGCAGTTTCATGGATGCAACTTTACCGAACACAAAAGGGTGATGAGTTCGGAGAGTATGAGAAAAGGCTGGTAGGCGTTTCAGTTGAGTGGGTGTTGCTGTTGATGATGAGATTGAATTTCAATAACAATAGGATGCGTTCTCAAGCATATAAAGCATAATTGCAGGATTTAGCTCAGTAGAGTGTCGTCTTTTACTGTCCATTACTGCGCCAGTTTATCAATTTCGGATGAATATGTGTGGAATGGAATAGAAGGGAAACTGTGTTTGATGTTTGCAATGAGGTGTGATAAATCACTTATGAATTAGGGACGATTGTAGAAGTCTTGACGATGATGATTGACTATACATAATCGTACGAAACATGTTAACACTGAGATGGGCAGAGGCATAAAGTTTTCTGACACATTTGAAGATGCTGCAGCTTTGGTTTAAATATTTCTATTTACCTTGGATAAGGCCATAATTACACTAGACACAGATTTTGTTCAAGTAGTTACTACTCAATTATTCAGCTTAAAGTAGAAATCAATCCAATCTGTCCTCAGCCTTCAAAGAAGGCATGTAGGCTCAAGCAGTAGAACTTATAGTGTGTGCGGTCTGATTTATGGTACGTTTTAATTAACGCACCGCTCGAAAACTAGGCAATCACTAGGCTTAATGAGTATTCGGCTGAATTCATTTAATTTATAGCTGACCAGACGAAGCCATCTGCCTTCGCACTTCGGAGTTGTCCGGAGGCAGCCGAGCGATGATCCGAGTATAGTAGGTTAACGAAGGGAGCAATAGTAAAGGTTCACCAGAAACGAGTAGGAAGTAGTAAGTTGGGGTAGCCCCAAAGGGGAATACGGATTAAAAAAGAACAACAGGAAGTCCATCCTAATTGCTAATCCACACTATTACGCGTCCGCGTCGGGAGGTCGGCGGATGCCTTGGTTTCTGCTATGAATTATTCGCCACCATCGTGAAAACGAACGAATGTGTATGAAATGCTTGGGCTGTTTTCTGGTCATAAATTTTCCCATCGGATCCGGAACGAGCGAATAAGTGAAAGGTGTGTGTGTGGGTGTGCACAATGCAGCATCGAGTACTTTATTCGTAGAAGGGAAACCTTTCAAACTTGTTCCACTTCTACGGATTGGCTTCGATTGCTGGCAAAAGGTGAGAGTAGAATAAATTAGGGCCACATCCGAAGAGGCTTGTGATGAAAGACACCAGTGCACACAATGAAATTCACTCTAGGAGACCTTGGGACGCTGGAAGGAGGGAAGATAAACACACAATTAATTCTTATATTTGTTGTGACAAGTAGACAAATTGATTTGAATCCTATGGGAAACGAGCTGCGGCCAATTTTCATTCCTCACCCTGCTATCAGGCTTCGATCCGATAGCTTGCCACTGTCGGTAACTACTTCTGCTAGTTAAAAAAAGGGCGAAAAACACATGGTCCACTTGGTGTGCCGCAAGGAACGTTTCTATGTCGTAAATAAAGGAAGGCTCTGCGGAAACGAACGCAGGAGACAAAGCAAATTCTTAGAGAAGCAGATAAAAAGGATGTATTACACACACACACACACACACACACACACCGGACAAATGCTGGATCGGAAGAGCATCCCGTTGGTCGCTGGTCGATTAGCTCTTAGCTGGGATAATGGATCCGGGCCGGGGGGAATGAGCTGGGCAGAGAATACCTACAAGCCATGTTACGAGGAGACGATGGTGCTGGGATGGACCTTTCGTCCAGATGATATTGATTTGTTTTCCTGGCGTAAACGTCCGTTACGCTTTCCCAGTTTCTTATGGAAAACGGCAGCTAGCTCTGTGCGGCTTCTTGATTTCCGCCTGAAGACGGTTCTAATTTATCAGTCCCGGCACGGTTTGACAGTCGCATCTTTCACGAAGCCCTTCTAATAAATTTATCTACTTCCCAGGATCGGCTGCAAGCGAACATCGCCCGGGATGACCGATACCCACGGCCCTGGATTCGATACATCTCGCACCCAAAACTAGGAAGATAGCGAATCGGAAAGCCACTACGCGGCGGCAAGAAGCCCGATGTGAACGTGAGGTGAATGGGCAACCACTGCTCCTCGAGCGATTGCCAAGGGAACGAAGACCCGCAAGACTGCCGGCCACTGGCTGGTTCCGTGCCATGCGACAATTGTGCGAGCTTCAATAGTTTTGACAGTTGACCGATGGCGACCGGCGGGAGAAATGTCATGCCAAGGACAAGGGCGGTGATTCCTTGGAAAGCGACTTTCGGCCGTGGCCGAGGCGGATGTGTCACCGAGGGAATTCTCCCGGATTGTGATCTGGTAATTGATTTGGTTTGCATAATTGAGCAGGGATTAGGGCGGTGTGTTGGGTTTCGGCAACGGCGACCCACGTTGCCCAGGAAGGGGAAACTACGCAACTAGCAACTATTATTCGTGTGATACGAATTGAATGTTAAGTTTGTGGTTTCTGGCAAACTGGACACTCTCCATCTATTCCTACAATGTTGTGTTTAGTTGAACGGAGCGGAGGGATGAATGTGCATTTATCTCGTGTTAGTGGCGCATTACGTCTGCAATGTTTAGCCATGAGAGAAAACTCAGTTGTTGTAAATATGTTTGTTTCAGATGATTCAATTTAGAGGATTATTTCATGTTTTTCTCGATAGTTGGTTTTTCTTGAGCCCACAAGTTGCCTGTAATCATTTTCCATATTCTCATTTTATAACTTTACGGCCACTAATCCAAATTTACAAACAACATAATACACTTCTTTGAAATCTGTGTTCTCACCTTCCTAACTCACTGAACAAAACTGCACGCATATGGCATCAAAACAGAAATTAACAGATGTAAAGCTCTTGCCGTGATTTATGCTGTTCATTGCGCTGTCCCGAAAGGCTGAATTTTAGAGTTTGGAATTCTTTCGCGTTGCTTGGCTGCCTTCTCGCTCCGTTCAGATGGGGACTCGATCCTGCTCGGGTTATTCTTACCGTGCGCATAACGCACGTCTCCTGGATGGTGACAAAACTCTCACAAACGTCCACGCAATCTTCGGCCACAACAAAGATCTCGGTTGTCCATCATGCCGAAGGCGTGATTCCGTACCGGAATGGCACGAGGAGAACACATTCTTCACCGTCCCCTGACTCATGTATCAAACAAAGTACGAAATCAGTTAATATAAATATTTCATTTTGCTGATATAATTTCAATTTATTTTCCCACCCCGGACCGCCCAGGCTGCTGCCATAACGGAACGCTTCGACCGTGTTTGCCTGCACCGGTGCATTCTGGCAGGAAACGAGGATGCTTCCATTATGATTTAGCCGGGGGTCGACAAATGGCGACTTGGCTAGCCGTGTGCCCAAGACTTTCCAGACGGAACCTTCCGATATGCGTGCGCCGAGGTTTCTCGGGGACGGATTCGTCTGATATTAGATGCTTCTGATGATGATCTCCGTGACCGTGTTCCGGTACGCCCCTCGATACCGGCGGCTCCAAAGTTTTGTGTGTGTGTGTGTATGTATGTTTGTAGACACGTTCATGTTTCGTTCTGGAAAATTATTTTAATGGAATTTTTCGCTCCAAGCCTCAACCATCCTCGGTCGTTCCTTTGCGATCCGAAACCAAGGCGGATTTGGTCGCTGTGAGGGCAACAATTACCAGCGACGCAATCTTTGCCGGGAAGGACTCTGCACGGTAGTCCACCGGGATGGGAGGGAACGCGAGGTGAGCGCATGTTCTAATCCAGTCACATTACAACGTTGATTCCAACTGGGGGTTTGCTACCTGAGACCAGAATTGGAACACTCTCATCTGGAGGAATGCACATCCGACCCATCTCCTGCCTTTCCCCAAGCCCCCATGCCTCCTGGTCCTAGTCCTGGGGGACGTTGCAAACCGGGTGATTTCTCATCACTTCAATGAAGCTGCACTCTCATTCCGAAAACTGTCCCATTCCCTTGGATGTCGAGTTTCGCGGAGAAAGCCCCGGTCGGCTCCACAAGAACGTCAGTGACTGAAGCGAAAGCGCAAACAGACATCACACCAGTCTTGTGGGGGTTTTCTATTCGTGGCAACAATGCGAAGAGGAGCAAGAGCGATAGATGGAGACGGAGCGGAAATGCACGAGAGCGGAGATAGGGCTAGGGAGGTTCATCTGATAGCAGTGATCTGAATCGCATGTGAATCGGTTTTCCTACTGTCCGCCGTCGTCGTTTTCTCTCGTCCGGTGTATTTCGAGATTCATCACCTATTTCCGTGCGAGAGAAATAAATCCTCAAAGTGTGCTCCTTGCAGGTTCCGGCGAGGAGCAGCCTGATTTGCCCGACGTTGCCAATGGCTCGGGACACACACGCACTGGGCATTCGGTTCGCCGAACGTATCTGAAAACTAAATCTTGACTTAAACTGTCAGAGATTGTCTCTGACGGTGGCCCGGGCCCTCTGATGTCGGTCTATTTTGGGCCTCTTGCATCGTCGCCGTCGGCTTCGTTCGAGACGGAATGACGGTGGCCGTTCCCGGATGGTTTGAGTCGCTCAATGCTACTTTGTCCTTGTAAGGATAATCGTGCAGTCATTCTGCACACGAAGGAAGGCCTGTGTGAAGGAAGGAGAAGATGCTGCGGGCCACGAGTGGCCCAATCCTCTCCCGTGTGCTCGGCCGTTTGTATTTATCCATATTTCAGACGATTTCATCTATCTATCTACTTGGGTGGCCACTTCGAGGCCTGCTCACTGCACGGGAGAAGACGTTCGAGTTTGGCCCGGGTGACAATGCGAGTTGCACGGTGCAAGACGAAGTGATTGGGTCGGTAATTTACAATCCGATACTTTTAGCCACCCGGCTCGAAACGTGGACGGAGGCCGTCGTTGAGGCTGGGGAAATGATTATTGTTTCAAAACCATTCAGCAGAAGAAGTCTGGCGTGAATCTCTGAAGCCAACTGTCTCAGACCAGCGAGGTCGGCTAGTGGATCCGACCGTCCGGCCGTTTGCTTTGCAGCGACGGTTCGCAGTCAGAAGAGAAAAGTTAATTCCTGTTTGAGTGATAAATCATGATTGATTATTTATTGCCGCACCATCTCCGTGCGGAAACACCGAGGCCGGAGCAATCAGCTCAATCGGAAAATGCGAAGCCAAAGGATTCCAAGTTCAATGCAAATGGACGACAAGGATTGAACGGATGTCTCGTTCGTCCGCTTGTCCTGGGTTTGGTGGAACCGATGAGAAATGGGCAAAATCCGTGCTGGTGATTCAGCAGATAACTGTCTCGGGATTATAATTTGTCAATCAGAATTTATCCCCCTTTGGCGATCGCTCTTACGGTTTCTTTGGGACCACGGAACACGGAAGGTGGATTATCCGAAAAAGGGGTAAGGCACACGTTGACGATTCGAAGGGACTTCTTCTCTTTTCTTATTGAATCGATTTGAATTGTACTCACGCCTCGCATTATGATGTTTGATGTTTTTTACAACAATCAATAGATCAATTTCCGATTCAATTGGTGTATTCTGTTGCGCGTGTAATTTACTCGTACCATTAAATCAACATCACGCTAAATCCAGCATCCGTTTCGAAACTTTGAGTGCATTCATGCGATGCGATGCATCTGTCGCCAAGCACGCGGATGGCAGATCATCTCTTCCAACGAATGCACACAGATGTTAGGAAGGGTTGCGTATGTGTTTAATTGAAACAATTTGACGATAAATATTTATGCATCCTTCCTGTGCCACTCCAACGTACGAATCATTCATCGAATCGCGTTCGGTGCAGGACCTACAGTTCATGGAAAAAAGGGTTAAAAGCTGGTGAGGGAGGAGGAGAATCGAAACATATTTATGGGGTTAAATAACTTGCACACCGTTGGGCGCCAGCCATTCGGTGTTGGAACGTGCAGCGGTTTTTAGGAATGTGTGCCACCATCACCACAATCGTTCTCCGTTTGATTCCTGTCACCTGTCAACCGGTTCCCATTCCAACGCCAAGCGTCCCCCTCTTTCTCTCACTCTATATCTCTCTGTCTCACTCGCACAAATCGAGAAACCTAGGACCGATTGCACGCGTGTGTGTGTGTGTGGTTGACTGGAAAATTGCAACAAACTATTTTGAAGAGCGATTGTGTTTGACAGTTTTCAATTGCGGATAGGTCATAAATTTGTCCAGCAGCCCGGTGAAACCGTACGGCGCCGGCAGTCGAAACCGTATCTCCGGAAACTGAACGCCTATCGATGAATAGAGGATAGACCCGGTGGTTCCGTTCGTGTGTTGGCTCCTAGTACTGCTCGCCTTCGGTCAGCACGAGGTGGAGGATTGAGTGCAGTTTTTGTTTGCATTCAAATGGTGCCTGGTGCACGGTGCACTCTTGCAGTGCAGCGATAGGTTTTGCCGGCACCGATTGCGACAGCAATGGATGGGAGTAGGCAGGCCGACGTGCCACTCGGTATCGGTTGACCTTTTGCGATCGAATGATGCACCAGAGAGCAGAACAAGCTGCCGAAATGTGGTGCAGCGCCGGGTTCGAGCATTTTGTGCCGTACGTAATGCACTCCATTTGTTCCAAAAACATCATTGCGTTGCAGCCCGAAACCGAATGTTGCCCAACAAAATGGTTGATTTATTTGCTCAATTGCAATAAATAATTGTTGCATATCGTGGAGGGACCCGGCGCTTCCTCCCAGCAGTTGGTTTCAGGCAAAAAAGGATTTCGCCAAGCGTATCCTGACTTTGACATCGAACGGCAGCACCGATGCTTTGCCAGCCGGAAGCCGGGCAGTCGTGGTGTAGAACACATTTTATTAGTTTTCAATTCATGCTGATATTGGGGCCATAAATTTGACTACCATCGGGTAAACGCTGAGCTTCCAATGAGGGGTTTCACATCGGGTGGCTGGTGCCAGATGGATGTCGGGCGGAGCTAGTCAAGTAGAAGTTTATCTTTCGGCTGTTGACTGTCGATTCCTACTGACATCGTCTGTACCAGTTTGGCCGTAACAGCTGCCGTTCCGCTAGGACATTATAGCATAAATCATTTCTGATTACCGTTTATCTGCAGTCGTTACAGGGGGTTTTGTTGTTCGAAGGAGGGACATGCTGAAGAGAAAACGCTCTTGAAGACACACGCCAAACCTTTTCAATGTCATTACGGTCTAGTTTTTTGCTGTAATAAGAAATAGAAAAGAATTAAATCGAATAGAAAAAGTACCGGCAAGTATCGAATACTTACATTCATCTTAATACTCTGCTGTCTTCCCATGCGCATAACCTTTTGAAACGAAACCAGTAAATAGTTCAATTTCACGAAGAAGTACAATTTTAATCAACAAAGAAGGACGATACAAACGCATTGATGTACTGCAATGGTTTCATAGTTGCTTTTGTTTTCGATCCGACCATCTCGTCTGGCAAATCCAATGTCGATCAATTCGTTCCCGAACATTAATCTCAGTCCTCCCAATTCTTCTGCAACCGTACCCTGGAGGACGTACGACACTAATTAACAACCTCGTGCTAATCACCGTACCCATTTCGACTGAACCACTGCCAGCTTCCAGGACGACTCCAGGTCGGTGGAGTCGCCCAGCTCGCTGTACTTCGGCGCGGTACATACGACCGACCATGTGGGATTTCCACTCGAATCCTGTTTTTCATTGCATTTCCGTTTGTAGCTTTTTATTTTAGCCGTCCGGTACCGATCGTCGACACTATCGTCAGGAATGAGGAGCCGGAGCGCCATCGTTTTAATTGAAACCAATAAAAACCAGTTCAATCAAAGGAAATTGATTCCCGCTGTGGTCCAGAGCGCCTCACACGTCGCTGTGTCCCATGGTCGGCTGTGAAAGGTCGTCGGAAAACTTACCGCCAGAGAGCCAGAGGCCCCATGGGTTGGGTGGACGCCGTCAAGTGATCCGTTCCAGTTGAGTCGATGCGAGACCGAGCCATTGGCCAACTCCCCGGAGCTCCACGGGACGCGGGGAGAAAACCGTACTGCTCTCACCGTAATAGCAATTGTTGTTCATCCCAAAATCATCATTAAAAGAACAACCAATTAACAGTAAAAAAAAAAAAAGATCTAAATAATCACAAACGGCCCTTCCCATGGTCCGGTTAAGCGCCCGTCTCGATAAAGACGCCTGGGATTGGATGGAGAGGAAATAAAAGCGATAAAAGTAAATCGTTTTCCATCGAGTGGAGGAGCAACAAAACCCATGTCGGTCCGATGGTCGGGCCCCTGGCGAGAATTCAAGGCCGGCGGAAATCGACATTCGGTCCCGGGTGGCGGTAGTTTCCGATAGTCGGGAAAACGACCCGGGGAACGGCTCTTAATGTGTTCCCATCGTGTTTCGATGGGATCGACGGAAAGTGCATGGAAAAAAGGTTCATCTGCTCCAGGGCAAACCACCCCAGAAGCGTAATGGCAAGTTGCGCTTCGAGACACCGTGCGTCGGAAAACGATCGATAGTGGCAGGAAACGATGGGAAGTAATAGTTTCGGGAAGGGAAAACAACAATTACCGATGGCGGTGGCAAATACGTGTATGCAAAAGCTGGGGAGAATTAATGCAGCGGCGAGATAATGGCGGAGCGGTTTTGCTATAGCTGCTGTAGCGTGTTTATTGTTGATGAAAGGTGTGTGGAAAAACCCGTTTTCTGAACAGAAACGTCCGAGACATTCTAAATCCCTGGCCGAGCGAAAAGATGTTAAAAGATTGGCCAACATCTGAATGGCCCCCAATCCAGAATGAGACACTCTCTCAGGTTCAGCCTTGGGAAGAAAAACGACGCGCTATCGATAGTTAGTTGGTTGCGCTGCTAATGCTTTTTACGTCCACTCGTTCCGGGTTACCCTTTCCCTGGCTGACCCGGTTACGGAGAAACAATCATTCATTCCTACCGTGTAGCCTGATCCCGTGCAGATGCCATCCGGTAAACCTTGAGCCGTTCGAATTCATTTATTTCCGTCTGCTACACCATCGGTCGTCGCTTCTGGCGCTTCTGGGCTGCTGCTTCTCACCGCAAGGATGTAGCTGCGACCCTCCGTGACTGACCAGCGGAAGCCGGAACACACCCCGGAGCCGCTTTTCCTCGGGTCCGGTTTAATCACACTTGAGCGCCATCCGGATATTCGATGTCCCAGAAATTGACAGTAAATAGGGTCTAATCGTGTGAGTGCGCAATGGCCATGCGGGGGGTTTTTCGGTTTTTCGGTTTTCCAGAATATTGTGACAATCGTCATCGGAATCATTTATTTTGTTTTCCCGGCCCCGTAAGGTCACGATGAGGCACCTTTTTCCGCCTTGCTCTCGCCTGGGAAGTGTAGTCAAAACAAAGATCTTGAGCAATGAGTGGAATCTGCCTGAAGGCAGGATGCCGGGGGTTAGCACAAGTTAAACTCGGTCAACCCAGGAACCGGTGTGTGTGTGTGTGTGTGTGTACTCATCGAACAGCCTTTGGACGACTTTGGCAACTGTGGCGAAATCCATATATCATTTTGAGAAAGGACAAATGTAATTTTGATATCAAATAAGATTAATGATTTGCGCTACCATTTCCTTCAACCCCCCTCGGGGAATGTTGGAGTGGCGGGATGAGTGGCGGTGGGAGATGGGCAAATGGACTGGTGACTGATGTGTGAGTTTTATGCCGCATGGCCGTGCGCCTTTTTTGTCTTCGATAGCTAAGGTCCTTCGGGATGGGGTGGCAAGGAACGGGGTCGTTATTTTAGCCTTTTTTCGCCACTTGAATCGATGCGTAACGTGTGGGAAGTTAGTATTGTGGGTTTTGTTCATTCCTGCACTGCGAGGATTCGACCCTTCGCCTTACGCTTGGATGGCTTAGAAGATTCTTCAGGAGCTCGTAGCGTCCGAACGGCTGTGAAAACCTACAGGCAAAAACGGCCGCTCGTATGTAAATGGCATTAGAGGATATCTTCCGTGAAAGAAAAGCAGAATGAGCACGAGAGTGTGTGCTGCTATCTTTTATTAATTATTATTTGATGATATTCCAGACTTTTTTCACGGGTTTGCTGAGTGGCCCTCGCCAAGCGGGAAAAGCTACATCGTTGCTCGAGTAAATCCAACTGTTCGAAGGGAGGGAAAAAACCCCAAATTAAGGGTTGGGTCACTTCGGTGGAAGAAAAATTGTCATTTTCAGCTCCGATGGCGCTCCGGTTGTCCAGTGTCCCTGGGCAGCTTCGGCCGGTGACAGGCCGTGGTTGTTTGTAATAAGCTTATTCACGTTGAAGATTTATTGCTAATGGATTGATTGATGGAACGTGGATCATCGTTCAAGGCGCCGTGCGTGTTTGAGCGCACAAAAATGACGAAATGGGCTGACGGATGACGGCCGACTGGCCGAAAGGCCGGTTAATTTAACGTTGGCTGTGGAAAAGAATCAGAGCGGCCCGGGGTGCGGTGCGAAGGGTGCGCTTTGCTTCGCCGGGGAAAACCGGAGGAAAAGCGGTCATTCGGAAAGCAAAATAAAAACCCCGACGCAAGTCGAAGGAGTGGCCGGTCGTGATGGTGGGCAAATGGGTGACATGACTGGAGAAAATGCTACAATGGATTACTTCATTTATTGATTGTCGCTAGCCTCGAGTCGCTCCCGAACACGCCTTTCGCAGTAATTAATATTCGAATGACATGGACTTTTCCCGCCCGGGAAACACACACGTGGTAAGGGTAGGCGAGCGACGATGATGATGAGATGGGAGTGGTTCAATATGAATAAAAAGAGTGGAAATTATGCCCAATGCTATGTGAGCCTTTGAGCCCCCATTGGAGGTCGACAAAGAATTTTCTCAAATGTTTCCTTAGTTCAAATACTTTGAGACGCTTAAGAAAACCCCAATCCTTTAAGGTCGATCGTCTAAAGCCGCGTTCGACATTTTGTGCACGCGTAAACACGACTCCTTTCTTGCAATGCACACTCGGCTCGTGGAATGTCTCGTAAAACTTTTAATAGACGATTAAAACTTGTCCAATCAATGGTAACGAATAACTAGCGACCGATGTTGTCCAGTGGAAAACTACCACCAAAAGGGCAGTGAAAATCACGTCAACAGCTCGACCAAACGAGGTAAAGTACACGAAATCTCGAGTCCCCGGGCGAACCGGGTGTCCCCGGGTTTGGGTGAGGGTGGCGTGGGCGACGCGTTTGATGGCTCCTTAATGAATTTGGCTGCATGGCCGCCGAGAAGAAATAAGAAATTTATAGATAGACCAGCCACAAATGTGTGTAGTTAAATTATAACTCCACGTAGTTTATGAAGCCATTCCAGAGTCACCTTGGCATCTATTAGCCACCGATTCTCCGTCTCCGTCTTGCGTAGGATGGTAGGCCCACGCCTGGCCCATACCAGCAATGGGGGGGGCGCACTCATTAATATCCTATTAAATTTATACGGCCACTCGTTGTCTATAAAATGGAAAATCTTGCGCCATTTCCTGCCAAACCGTCCGTCGATATAGTTTTTTCCCCGGGAAAGGGCATGCGGCAGAGGGCGCGCCGGTCGGTAGCGGTTGCTCACCGATTTGGCTGCGAATGTGTCGTGTCCAGTGGCGTGTCCTACGAAAATCGATCCAGAATTAGGGATTTTTCTGCAAACCCGGAATGTTTGTCGCAAGATATTCCCCTCTCACGAAGGCCACGCAACGACCGCACACTGCACAGAGGCACAATAAAGGTCGGTGAGTACTAGCGTGTCATTCCCGGGGAACATGCCTATTCCATTATCGGAAACACGCATGCCAAACCGGCCGCTTGCGTCTTATTGGCTCCACCGTAAGATATGGAGCCATAAACTGACCGAACGGCAGCGGATGGGCATTTAATGGGCTACGGCTCTGTCCTCGGCACGTCCCCGAGGTGGCAACATTTAATATCATGTCACTTTTCTCATCAACCGCAAATCAATAGATACGAGAGACAATCGTAAAAATTGGCCAGCATCGGGGTGGAAGAAAATAAGCCAGCGGACGAACACGGCAAAAATATCATCAGCTCGTTCCGAACCGTCCTGTTCCTGTTCCTTTTGATTTCCTCTGTTGAACAAACGATGCCGGAATGGGCAATGTGTTGCACTGATATCGGAAGTGGCTCGCAGGACAAACATTGGGGTTTTGTGCAGAAACCATGTGCGGCTGCCATCCACCCTGCTCCTTCGTGGGCACGCACACAAAGAGCGACGGAATTGACCAGTGTCATGAAAATCTTATTTTTATGACACGTTTGCCGGCCGTACTTCCTTTCGTCGCCTTTCGTCCCCTATTCCGTGGGCAGGATCGAAAGGTTCGTTCGGAATAGATGGGGAGGAATCCGACGTCCCTCCTACCCTGTTGGGACTTCATGTGTGGACGATGGAATATATTACTATTTATTGCACCATCCGTTCGGGCCGTTGTGTTTGTGCATCGGACGTGTCCCGTTCCCGACGTCGACGTGCAGTTGTGTCCGAGCGCGCGGAATTGATCGATAAAACAACATCCCACGGCCAACGTGTGCCACCGGAAAAGCCACGGAAGCCACCGGAACTCAAGGAAAGCATCGGATGATGGTCACTTAGCAAGATGGGACGGCAGCAAACGACGGCGTCTTGCTCGCTTGCGCCCCCGGTTTCCCGCCTTCCCGGTTGTTATTAATTTTCATTAGGGACAAATTACACTTTATTGTTTTCATCAGAATTTGTTCACTTTCTTTTCTGCCCTCATGCGCTAAGTCTCTACCTCCCGAGGCTCGATTGCAACCGGATCGCACTTTACGGCCGTAACATGTCGACGGACGGAGTCCACCTTTCTCCCATTTCCCCGAGGCCTGCTGCAAAACACGGAAAGGAATACCCAGAGGCCGGTTGTGTTCGTATCTCATAAAAAGTGGTGTCATCCTGATTGCTGTTAACAGCCGGTGGCACAATTCGGTAGGAAGAGTCCACGGGGCGAAGAAGTGAAATTGTCCACCGGAACGCTCTGGCTACGGCGAGGCCATCGAATGGCAGTCAATAACTATTACGTGCGATTTGCTTTCACTCGTTTATGGGTTTTTATTTTCGCCAAATCAACCGACATCCCTTTTTTGTCTGGCCTACCGAGCCTTGTCGGAGAAAGCTTGGGTGGCAATCGATGTTGTCCAAGAACGGGAAGGAAAAGCTGACGATAATTACGGTGGCCTCCCACAGGACAGATTCATCGGCACCGGCTGCCGAAACATCCCCGAAGCGGACGGGAACGGTGGACGGCACATGCTTCGATCATAAAAATAGTGGAAATATATGCGAGTATTTATGTCGGGCAATGTGTGACCAACGTTAAATCGCTTAACCATCGGTAGTTGGATCTTCTTCTTCGCATTGCATTGCATTAGTCTTCTTCCCTTTCAAGGCGTGGAGAAGGAGAAGGAGGAAAGGACGTCGAGGGCTTAGAAACGTGTGGTGAAGGGCATCTTGTAAGAAGCGAGAAAATGAACACATAGTTGTGAAGGAATTCTTATAAAGAAGTAGAGTAACATGGAGTCTACTAAAATTACAGTAAGATTTAAACAAAAATACACAAAGGAGGATTGGCTGTGAATACAAGCGGATTTCAACGCTAGACAATCGATTTAAAAACACATGTTGGTTTCGCAATAGCCCAAAAGACTAAAACTCCAATCTTTTCGCTGGCTTTGAAGTTTTTGCTGCTGTAACAAAATCAACGTCACCAAACAAGCAATAAAAAAGAAACACCAAAACGGATCTAAATTTTGATTGAATTTTAAGGAAGCTGGCGACGAGGACATTCGCCCGGAACGGACCAAAAGTTGTCCGGGTGCGCAAAACTTTGCTTCAACGGTTCCGGTCACACGGGGCAACTTTCTCCACTGGACATATTCACCAACCCACCGTCCCCCAAACGCACACACAGTCGCAAACAGTTGTGAGCGATTTTTCCGAGCGAAAGTTGATTTCATTAGGAATGAATGAAAAATTCAAACCAGCTCCTCCACGCTTGTAAGTCACTCGGATGCATAAGGGAGGAACGGGAAGGAGCCGTGGCGAGGCTTCAATCACTCCCATCCGAACTTTGACTTATCGTCCTTTGCCTCTGGGGCTACATTTTGACGAGTGACGTGCCCGATGGAGACAGGAAGGGGAAGGGAAGGTGTGGTTGAGTTTTAGCGTCCTCTGGAGATCCTGCCCAACAAGCAGCAACGAAATCCTCGACGGATTCATCCATCTCACTGAGCCACTGTAGTGCGTAGGGGGTTGGCAATACTTTTTCTGTGGCCCACCCCTCCATTTTCCGCCAAGCCATTTTCGAACAAACAATCCACACAGCTCACAGATTTGCCGGCTTCCTTCTGGTGCGCTTTATCACCTTGGCTTTTCGGTTGTAAAACGCTCTCGTTGCTCCGTGCGCCATGTCTCCGCAGCTCCGAGAAGCATCCTTGGTCCTGGAACGCGTGTAATCTTTCACCGTACTCCCCACTCTTGCACTCTTCTTCTCTCGGACCCACAGACATATACGCACGGTGAAGATGATTAGCGCGAGAAATCCCCCAGTCCGTCGCTCGCAACTCACTGCATCGAGAGCATTTTCTTACCCTTGCGTACGCGGGAAGCCAGAGTTCGGCAGGAGTGGAGTAAAAGCAAAATCTACTAATGCATAGTTGATGCGCAGCAGCCGAAATAAAACAAAGCTATAAATAACGAAAAGTTTACGATTTTTTTATAGTTATCATTTTGCGGGCTGCCACCGTGGCGAGTACTCGAGGTTCGGTACGTACTTACGGCGAAGTTCCGGTGCTCGGGCGTTATACCCGTGACTGCTGACTGCTGTAGCGAGCGTGGCTCTTCGCATCCTTTGCTAGTGCTCGCAGCGGAAACGTGCCGATGCACGGCTCTTCGGCGCTAAGTATTGGTGATGTGCAACTGTCATTTTCCTGCTGGTCCTTTTTTCCCAACGAATCCGGCTGGCTGCGTGTGAAACGACCGCCTACAACAGGATTGAGAGATGGGATAAAATTGAAGCTTACTCATTTATTCATTCATCAATTTCTTAGAAATGCCTTTTTGCTTTCACGCTCGCTATGGCCCCGCCGGCTTGGAGGAAACAATCTTGCTCGGGTCGCCGGATTTTCCCAAAGGTCCCCCCGAACGAAGGCATTCGAAGACGGATAGGATGGCATCGGTGAACATTTCTTAGCATTCATGCTCCACTCTCCCAAGGAGAAAAATAAAACCCCAAATTCATTGAGACGCATTTCTTCGGCGATTTGTACGCAAGGGTAAGCCGAAAGAGACGGAAAGTTTTATGTTTCTCAGCCGGATTTTCCGCGATTCACTGTTGTTTATGATACCGATGTTTTATTCTCTTGCCGCGTTTGTCCTCTTGACGTATTCGTTCTATAGGTCATGAAGATGCAGGAAAAAAGCCGGTGATTCCAAGAAATAGCGTCCTAATGCCGGCGCTCGTCCTTTTCTCCATGTCGGTAGGAAGATTGACATGTTCCCCCCTCTTATCCAGCTTCTCCAGTATCAAACCCTCAGTCTGCGAACACTTCAGCACACTTCTCCTATCTACACACCTGCACTGAAGTACGGTAAAACAGGCGTTCAGTTTGTTTCAAGTACCCTCTTAGAAATAACGAGGTATGGCTTAACACCCCACTTCCTAAGGCACATGCGATGACTTTTGACTAATTAGAATTTTTTCAGTCCCACCTAACCCGAGCAGGCTCGAAAAGGGTTGCCGAGGCATTGTCAGGAATCAGCATTATTCTTGCGCGTTGCACCATTCAGGGCATCCGCATCCGCATCCGCATCCTGGACCAAACAACCCACTGGTGCAGTGACTTGCCGCTCCCGCTCTTCCTGCCAGCTGACGAAACCCAACGCCTCAGTCGCCGCCGAACCACCAAATCGCCGTTAATCCCTAAATAGCGGCAACCGGAAGAGCACCGATACGATAGCAGCCACAATACGATGACCGCCTCCGTGCACACCAAAGTACTCCACGTTCTCTGCCTATTGACTGTGACAACGAAAACACGGAAGGAAAGGTAAGAAATAACTCTAACTCTGAACTGGGAACTGAGCCCCGTCAGCCAAAAGGCGTTAGCTTCAATGGCAAGAGGAACACTATTCAGGTATCCTGTTTTGTTTTTTGCCGGCAACCGTGAATTCTGCAACGGAAGTTGTTGCTGCTGACATATTTATTTAACGATCGCTAATTATGGCACACAGACAACAAGCCGCCCTCGGTTAATTATGATGCGTACTGCAACCATCCTGCTGATATTGTGTCCCTTTCTCCGCGCGTTACTAATTCGACAACCGCAAGGCTGCTGGATGAACTCCTCGTCAAGAAGTACGGAACCTCTCTGGTCCACATCATCATGTGGCTAGGTAAAAAAGGACAAGACGATTATGGCAACCCAGCAGGCCGCCCTCTCTGCGTGCGGGCTCAATTGGGTGAAAGTGATTGACCAAAAATGGTCGAACTTCCCCCCTTCGTTCCGTCCTGGTTCGCCGCTGGGTGTGTGAAAACTTTTCCACATTTTCAACGAGTCGCCACGGAACCCTTGCCGGAATGCCGTTCCATTTGCTCGCTTGCCCGCCGGCGAAAGGATGAAGGCTCATAAATCTTGCCCGTAGCTGGAGACACGGCCGAGGGCAGAGGCCGACCCCCATCGAGTCGCTGAGCTCTTGGCGGTGTGCCTGCAGGAGAAGGCAACCATCAAACTGGAGGAAGAAAATGAATGTTGCCAAAGTTTGAAAACAATAAAACTTAATCGAGAGGGCAGTCAAGTGTGTGTTTTTCCGAGAGGCGTACGCGCGACGACAGAGGAGGGGGAGCACTCGGAGGAGCCAAACATGGAACTATAAATTTTCCTCAAGAGAGTTTCCTCCTCTTCGGCAAGACGGCATTTTCCCCCTTGTTGGCACTTGAACCGAACTTCTCACCTCTTTCTGCCGTCCTTTCTGCCCGGGGACGGCTCTTTCCCACCGTGCGGTGGTCGCCTGTTTTGGAGACAATTCCGATGGTCAGCCAGAGTGCTTCCCGTTCGCATCCGTAAGCCCATCCATCGGCGCCGGCCTTGGTGGTCGAAACTCTTGGAAAAACTGAAGGGCCCGACGAGTTGAAGAGGTGGTTTCGATAGTTTTCGACCACTTTTCCCAGGCAGACTATTTCGCTCGACTCACCCTTTTTGCACGCCCTGACTGGCCAACCGGACATCCCAGGCATTTAAAAAGTCTTTAGAAAAGTGCTCAAACAATAAATATTTGTTTCCCCGGGGACTGGGGGGGGCCATTTTTCTTCCACCGACCGAAGCCGGACGGAGTCGTGCTGCTTCGAACATTACGTGCGACATATGCTTGGTCTAATCGTTGCTCGGATTTTGTGCGCACCCCCTGCCGTTGTTTTGGGTTGTTTCATGTGTTGAACGGAGTGGTGGTCATTTCGGAAAATCTTTGTGAATGGAAAAGGGTGAAGAAACTGAACGATCTGTCCATAAATCAATGTATTCGAGCACTTGGATCGGCCTAGCTGCGCGTAGTTTCGAACGCTGCGCCAGTCGAGCAGTCTGATCGTGTTCAGCATCATGCACCATGGCGTGTAATGCGTATTGCCTACTCAAAGGCGCAAAACATATCCATCCGATTTGTTCGAATCGAATTGACTGGCAACGGATCGTACCGTCTTTTCGGTATGAATCGAAACTCATTTCCTAACTTCGACGTATCCAGAAGTAGGAAATCAATTAATTCACCCCAAGCGATTAACATCTCGTTGCTGGTTGGTCTTCGAATCTCCGTGAAATAGCAATTTTATTGATCTCGTTTGAAATGGCTCTTGCATAAATCCATCGATAACATCTTGTCCCGTCTAATAGACTACGTTCGTCGTCGTAGTACAGGATAGCTTTTATTCGTTTCCGACCCTTTTTTTTCTCGGGAAAGTGCGTAATGTGCCGATGATAAGTAGCATGTTTTCAATTATGTTGACCCCATTCCAGCAGCTTGCTTACGAGCGACCGAACGGGAACCGGAAAAAAAGAATACTTCACACAACCTTCCGCTGCCACGTCGGCCGTTGGACCGTTTCTATTTGTTATAGTTTTATGGTTCCTTTTTCAGACCATTTTCCTCGAAATAAATGGTGCAATAAATATAAAATCTCTTCGAAGATTGCTTCTCTGGCTCGAGCCGGCCCTTCGCAGCTCTTCACGCACATATGTACGGTTCCCCCGGGAACGACAATACATAAACTAATTTACCACCCTATTGACCACGTTTCGCTACCCTTTTTACGGTGATGCAGCAAAGATTGCGGTGCTTCGTCGGGCCCAATTTCTTCGCTCAAATGTCCACAGCCTTTCTTTCGTTTGGTCGTTGACTGTTGATTGGCCTTCCCCTTTGATTGTGGCCCCTTTGATCGTGCTCCGTTGGCTATCAGCTCCGACGGGAATCCATTGATTGTGTATCGAACCCGATAATTCCAAGTGTGGAATTCAGCCCAGTATTCATTATGCAGCAAAATACTCGCGGCAAGCTGTGGTGGGCAGCAGGCGAAACAGGTTAGCAGATTTGCTGGCATCAACCTCTTAGTTGAAGTTTCCTCGGATGGTCAGCTCAGGAAAGCAGTCAGCTGGCGAGACGGAAAGGAAGATACCGTCCCTAGGGCTCCCTCCCCAGACAGTTTGGCGTTGGCCTTGAAATCGAATCTGCATTCCCCGGAGGTCGTTTAAACGACTCCCGCTCCCGTTGCTCCGATTCCTTCGGTGGCGAAATCCTTATTGACAGCCATGGGAAATTGGCGGGCTCCGATCGGCCCGGGGACCACCGTATCACCGGCGGTGGCATGGCATTTCCATTACTGATGGGATTTAGAGCCCTCGAAGCGAATCGCGACGAGATTCGCGCTCGCAATGTTCGATCGGGCGATGCGATGCCTTCGCCACGATTGCATACGTCGGCAAAACGCACCCTGTCGGCGTAATCTGGATATGCTGGGCGCAGCAGGAATGCCGAATGCGCTGCAAAGGGCACAAAAACCAGTCCGGAATGCCGATGAATATTTGACAATCGATAGTCGGTAGAATGAAGCAATCAAAACAAAACACGCGATGGGAACATCCGTAACGGACAGTTCCGACAACTCGTTCGAAAGGATCGTTGAACTGTTGAAGAATATTTCACTATAGTAACATGGTGGACCATCGCTCTGAACTTGTATACTGTTGATTTTTCTTGCCTTTCTTGTTTAGAATAAATATTGCTTCGTGGTATGCTATAGCAATCCTATTTTCTTATTGGTCATAATTCAATTTTCTCGCCAATTAGATTGATTAAATGTTCCCGGAAATCGTTATTTTTTCCCATAGAACTAAGGGACAGCTTATATTACAGCCCCAAGAGAGGTCGATTTTCCCATACACTTAGCGAGTCGTGCTACTGACGTGAAGGATGCTATTTCAATTAAACTTCAGATGATCACATTTTTCGCATACATTCCCACCAGACTTACAGCGTTTTGGCGTATTGAACGGGGAAAAAACCCTCGAGCGAAAGTTGTGTCAAAAACGACCTGGAGCAATTTAAAAAATGTCAAATGCTAAAAGAACGCAAGAAGGGGATCGGAGAGGAGACAAGGAAAGGATCTGTTTCACATCCTTTGAGCTGCAAGTGTATCATTCTCACTCGTTCGATCGATGTGAAAAATATATATATATCTTCTGCTCGCAAAGCCCTCCGTGTGATTGTGATTGTTGCCTTTTAAGTAATTGGAGTGCGTAAATGTCAAACACTTGTGTTGTCAGGTGAACAAACCTCAGAGCGAAAGGAACACGACAAGGGAACGAGAGGAGGAAGGGAAAAACGGGTGCGAAAACATGATCAAGCATTAACAACATCGTTGCCCACCGAGCAGTTTTAGCATATTTCTTTGATTCGGTTCGGTGGCGGTTCGGCATCGGCTTTGATACCCGGCCCCGGTTCGTCGATCGGCACCGACTTTGATCTTTTGAAGCAGTTTAAATCAATGATCGTTTGCCGCGCCATCACTTCATTGTTTTGTTGCTTTATTTTTTCTCTCTCTATCGACATTTATTGCGCTGGCACAGGCCGAGTGGGAGCTTTTCATTGGATCGACCACAGGCCGCGGGATTGACCGCGTTCGGCATTGATGGAAAAGGGAACAGCCAACTCGATCGCTTGGGGACGCGAGAAAATCAACCGCTGGAATGAAAACGAACCGATTTACCTCCATTGATAATTGCAATTGAAGGGCGCAAGACGTTCATTGCATCTGGGATTCCGGCTCTCCAATTGCGATTCTTCGGTAAGTAATACTCTTTCTCTTCCGCTCGTTGCAAAATCACGGATAATTGAAGCAGCAGGGTTCGCCTCGAGGCAACAATGCTGCGGCAAAAGCGGGGGAAAAATGCTGCATGAAGGCCTCAAGAATGTTTGTTTCTATCTTGCTCCTTCCTTCGGTTCCTCGTTTCGATCGACTTCCACGAGAAGGGGCAGAAAGGACGGCTGTACGGAGAGGCAATTAATTGATATTGTTTTTTAATTGACGCCGGTACTTCAGAGAACGTCACAAAACGACCGGAGATTCGCTACAGCCCGGCGACCCTCCGGAGTGCAGCGAGTCGGTCGTCAGCGTTCAGAACCTTCGAGGCACCAACCTGCTAAGATGGCAGGCCTGGCCCAACGCACTCGATGCATCTCAGCTGCATTGCGACACGATCAATAAATCTTCCCCTGAAATGGCTTTACGGACTTCTTGTTCGGACACCCTCCCTGACCACGAAGAATCGACATTTTTAACGCGTTTTAACGCCCGAAAGCATTTATTGATCGATCATCACCCGGGGGGGAGTGAGACCGCGCCAAGAATTTGCAATCACTTCATTAAAATTTCGTGCACCGTATCCGACCGTGGACCTTCCCTTCTCATCGCCGCATGACAGAGCCGTCTTCATCGCAGGGCCACTTAAGATGCAGTTTAAGTGCCGTGTGCTTCGACGGACCGCTCCGAAACGGCCGGTTTATCATCGACCGTAAATCAACACCACACCGAGACGAACGGCGGTCGCTTCGGTATCGCCGATCGATGGAGACGAAAAGTCAATAAAATAGGCTCGCAAGTCCGAATCCCGGCAAACACGATCAGGGGAAAAAAAAGGACGTTTCAAACCTGTTGAGTGATTATTTAACGACCACCAGCGGACTCCAGAGGCTTAGAAGTTCCTTCGCTTACCTTTTTCGATGCTTTTCAATGGGCTCGAGGTGGCTTCCTTTTCTTTGCTTCCTGTTTCCTTCGCCCGGCGATCCTTCGGTAATTGATTTACCACCTTCCTTGGCGCACTTGACACCCGACCCCTGCCCTGCTAAGGGCGACGCAATTGATTGGGTTAACCCGGTGCAGTAAACTGCGGCTAAATGCATTTTCGATCATTACATCAATTGAGGACGATGGCGTCGACATTTCGTTACGACTCACAGGTTTGTTTTAGAATGAAAGGAAGAAAACAAAACTGTCCTAGCCTTCGGTGGGTGTTCGTTTTATTGAGTTAAGACACAGCGCACACAGTGGGAGCAAAGGTCCCGAGCAAGCCGAAACGTTGGTTTCCATTTGTTTAAAAATCAATGGCTATAAATTATTTTTATTGCCCATTAGGGCCTCGATGTTTGATTATAATCATTTGATTTATTCAATTTATTTCGGCGGCGGCGAGTGTTTTGTTTTTTTTGGGTGTTCGATAAATTACATCGTGGTTTATTGTTTCTGTTCGGTCGCTGTAGAATTTTCAAGTTAAAATCAAAAAGCTTACAGGCGCGCTTTGTATCTCGGTGTTCTGAGGGATAAGCGGGGGATTTATTGGAAACCGGAGTGATAGCACCGTGAAAAATCTTTGGGTTGTGGGTCGAAAAGCTTTGCCTGCATTCAACCTGCTGGGGGTTTTGAATGAACTTTGTCCAAAACTGCGAGTTACAACACAACTTTAGGGGAGTTAAGCGTAAACAAAACCTTTTCATGTTCTTCATGTTCATGGGTGTCTCTTCTTGGCTTTCTATCTCTATGCGTCGTTCTCTGTTTAGTTCACTCCATCCACTGTTGGTTCACTCTCGGTCAGCTTTTCCAACCCTTACGTCGTTGAATACACCCAAACGAACCTAAAATAAACTCCCCTTTGCTTGGTTCCAGCTAAGGTTTACTTGCAATGCAGTTTCTGAGGGCCGCTGTGCTTGCTGGTGATGGACGGGCCTGAACTCGGTCTCGGTTGGTCAGTTTTCAATCGATAAATGTGAAATCAATTCCATTCCGTCGCGTTGCTCCACTCCGCTTCGCCTTTCGCTCGCTTGATCGCGTCCATCGTAGCTGCCCTTTTTCCACGGAACCCAGCCTTCTGGGGGGCGTTCCGTGTGACGATGTGTTTGTGCCGGCGTACGTGGCGCTGCCCGAACGCGTCATCGAACCGTCGATTGGTCGATTCGGAAAACGACTAGTCACGCTTGACCAGCGCTTGAGTGGTTTCTGCCGCGTGTCCTATCATTTTCCTTTCCTCGAATGTTGAATGCTGATCGGGAAAAGGAGGTGGCCTAATAGGCGGTGAGAGAAGGGAAGGAGTATACAGTCATCGTAGCACAAGTGAGGGAAAGCCACGCCAGGGTCAGTCGTTTATCGATTTTGTCGCCTAACGGAACTCACGCTGCGGGTTTTTTTCCGATGCTAATTTGCATTTTTGACCCATTTCTAATGCCAAACACACACTATCGATAGTTTTAAATCACGCTACGATTTACGAGCGCCGATAAATGAAGCACGGAAGGGCAGAGCGTTTCTTGTGCAAACAGACGAAGGAGCCTCTCCTCGTGTTCTGCGAGGCAAGAAGGACGATAATTATCAATTAATTAAATTGATTTATTATAATGATATCATTAATATTGTGCACTCCCGGTGGTGGTTTCGATCGGAAACCAAAAGGTACGTTGGACGAAATAAAAAGGCATTTCGATTTCTTCTCTTGCTTCCCTCCGGTCCCACGTTCCAATCCCCGCCACTAGATGACGCTCGGATGAAGTTCCTTTCGCGGCGGCCGGTGTTCGATAAAGTTCGGAGTGAATAAATTCTATTGGCTTGGGCGGCCGGCCCATTCGTGGGGCTTTTTGCTCGGGTAGGGAGTAGAGGTCAGCACCGAAGGGATTACAAATTTGCTATCAGCATGAAATTATCTGTCGGTGGTCGCCGTTCTAGCCTCGTTCCGGATTGGGTTCGTTGGCGCGACCAGCTGTCTCCACGGGTTTCGCGATCGCCGCTCGCACTTTCTTCCCATGCGGCTCCAGAAGTCTTTCTTTCTCGCTCCTACTGCCGCGGCTGCTCGTAGTGTAATAAGCTTCATGATTAATGGTGGAGCATTCCGGGGAGAAACCGAAACGCTGCCGTTTGCGGTGGCAGTACTGGAAGGGAGGTCACGTTTAAAGGGAGTGTTGGGGGTGTTAAAGAGGCGTTTGAGAAGTGCGGAGAACCGAGAACTGGACATGGACAAAATAAATAATAAGTAAAACAGCACCAGTGGCAGCAAACATTCTCCCCACACAAACCGACGCACAGTCGGTGATTCGATGGTACTTTACATATTAACAATAAGCGGAAAACGGCTACTGGAACTGAGACCTCGGCAACCCTGGCCCTGAACAGCAACGGCCGAGCGGTCAGTTCCGGCGAGCCCCCACCACCGTCACGTCCGGGTCCGTTTCAGGAGAGGCAGCACGCCAGGGAAGCGGTCGCACGAAGAAACCACGTGGTGCGGTCGCGTTTTCGAGGGACACCGTTCGGAAACAACACGAATTAAATGTTGAAGGGACGGACGGGGGCGAAAGTAAGAAAACATAAAGAGAATGCGTTCCATCGTCAGGGCCACTTCGGAAGCGGATTTTCCTGCCGTCTGCGAGGCCATCGAACTGTCCACCCGCGCGATCCGATTCGCTGCTGCTCGTGCTCGATACTCGACCCCCCACATCGATTATAGATTTTCGGTGGATTATAAATTATTATTGACCATTTATTACACCGCGGCTATTTGTCTTGCGCCTTCTGTTTGCCTCGCGGTGGTATCGGTGCTATTATTGTTGTGTTTGAATCATTCCGTTTTTTATAACCTCACGCTTTAAACGGCCCGAATTTGTGATGTAAAAGCATCTGTTCGATAATGATACCTATTTATTTAGAGAATGTACATTGAAGCTCTTGGCAACCAACAGTGCTCTATAGAAGAACCTTTAAATGAAGCACACATTTGGTTCATTAAAATTCATAATATCTAGAGTTGTGCAACAAAGCTTCACATAATTAATTCTTCTCCAAATCCATAACAATGTTCCAAATATGTATAACTTTAAGGAGACTTTCTTTTGGGCTTTTAACCATGAAGAAAGAGTTTGGCAGCTGTTATTAATACCCAAGACGCAGCAGGACAGACAAAAAAAATTGAAGTAAGAAAAACCCTCGCATCGATCTGAGATGGATCAGCAATTTATGAAATACAAAATAGAAGGATTAATCAATCGAGGGTACGATTGTCGCTATTGACAATTCAACTGATTTAACGAAGAATGCGTCGCAATTGCTTGTGACACAGCATGAATTGAGTTCAATGAAACTGTGCGGTCTTAAAAAAAAAAAATCTTTAGATGGCGCACAAAAACACGACGAGACTTTCCAATCACACATCACAGCTATTTAGATTGAAAACAAAAATGCTCGGATTGTCAAAGTCTAATTCCACTCCAGCATCCATCCTACTTGCAACCACCGTCTTCCGAAGGTCACCACCTACAGCTTTCCGAGCGAAGAGCTCCTCAAGAAAAGGATTTCAAGTGTTTGATTGAATGGAAGGGCGATCCTTTTACCGACGCTGGGATCAGCCCGGCAAGCAAAAGGGACTCCCGCCGTGGTCCTTTGTCCTTTGTCGTCCTTTCTCTTCCCCTGTGGCATCCTCAGCCCTGGCACCACTCGAACCGAACCTAATCATCCCCGGTCCATCCCCGGATTGCCATTGACGTGACCCGAACCGACAATCCTACCGGGGGAAGCTACTTCGACAGGCCGCTTACATTATTGACAAACAATAACACAAACTTCTCTCGAGTGCCGAAAAAAACAACAAGCAACGGGCTGAAATGTCTTGCAAGGGAACGAGAGAGAGTAAGAGAGAGAGAGAGAAACACAGGTGATGGTGCAACACATGCTTAGTTCGATTTGTGATTCCCTGTCTGAGGGGGAAAAAGCACAGAAATACCACAAGAAATCGTCAACCGATCGGCGAAGGAGGAAAAATGTCATCGAGGTATTTTCAAATATTTAATATGTGTCTCTGAAGTGTTCTCCTCCTTCCCTCCCTTCCCCAAGGCCGGAACGCAAACGCAAGGGTCGACTCACCCGAGGGAAGGAGCATAAAATCTGGCACAATGTCCCGGGTGCGATGCGATTTCAATTGCGTTACCTTTCGTCATTCCGTTTTCCATTCCTTTCTTCGGTCGATGGTCAATCAATGCATTCCCTTCGGTTGGTGGGTAATTTTTTAATGCATCTCCCCTCCCGGTTTGCCTGAAGAACTAGCACATTTCCGAATGCGAAGTACTCTCTATCCATCCACAGCCAACAGTCCCGAGCGGGTTTGTTTGCATCGCACTCGAGGATTGTATATTATTGATTTGTTTAACCGTTCCATTATTTGTTTGTGTAAGTGATTATGATAAACATGCCCACCACCTCCTCCTTGTATTCTGCGAGTCGACTCCTGGATGAGATGCAATAGCGCCCACACATCATCATTCCTGGGTGTAAAGGAAGTCAACTTCGAACGTCCCAGAGCCGTTGTCCTCAAGGTGGCTTGCAGTTCGGTGTGAGTGTTGTTAGAACCATTCTCTACGTCTTACTCGACGGACTTCCTATCTGCCACACTCCCAATCTGCCTTTCTCCTGCCGGTCGGAACGCAACGATGTGCACGAGAAGTGGATGCCCATTTTCCTGCCGTTGGGTCTTGGGCGACCTTCATTCACCAGCATAAGCGCAACCCTTCAAACACGGCCAGGCCCGGGCTGACCACAACCCTGGGCCATCCTATGCGGCACGTCAACGTCCAAAGTTCCAAGTGCTCTCGTGTGCAGTGGCTTTGTTTTTGTTTGTTTTCTATAATTTATAATTCAGTCCGGCCACTGCTCGCAACTCAAGGGAGTCGCAGCGAACGGCGGGTCTGCAGTCAAAACGGCTCGAGGCCGAGAACGATGGAGCGAATGCGGGAGGACGATCGCGACTAACTGCTCACAGACGAGGTTTGCTTTGATGAAGTGATGGAATTTTAAACGGTAAATACAGCGGTCGCTGGCTCCCGACCTCTACTAACCGCGGTCTTCCGCTCCACCCCCTCGCTGGGGGTTCCTGGATCTTGGAACATGTTTCCTAATGATACTCGCACAGATTCGCAGCGCAGATCCGTGTGCATTGGGTCTTGTGCAGCGTTTGGTCAGCTTAGTCCCGTTTTTGCTCAATCACGCGCGATAAACGTTACGCTAATTGAAATGTTAACCAGCCGTGTTGCTGTCGCCCGATGGTGTTGGATGCTGCTGCAAACCGAGGTGCGGTGTGGAAGATGGCACTGTTTTTACATGAGCTGATAAGATGTCGCTTCAATCTGAGGAACTGAATTTGAGGATTTTGTAAAGTGCAATGAAACACGAGCATACTTTTGAAACATCCAACCGTTCTTCTAATGAACGTCGTAGAAATCCCACGATTGCAATCGGTTTCTAATCCGATTCCAGGAACGCCTTTGCACATGGGAAACCGTTTGCGGCGGGTTCGAAATGGCAAAGTTGTCAATTCGCCAAAAAGGCCCCGCATGGAGGAAGACTTCCAGTGTGTCAAGAGCGACCAAATACGACCGCGAGTGAGACGAATCGCTCAGACAAATCACCGCAGGCTATCGGCTGACTGTGGTGTCCGTTTTGAGGCCATCCCCGAACGATGCCAGACGACCTGCGATGGGCAAGCACATTCGAACGATAACCCACGTTTCGCGGCTTCGATCAAGCATCCCCCGGACCGGCCACGTTTGCGGCCCGAGCGGTCCGTGCGGCCGGGCAGAGGCTTAAAAAAATCAATTTCGACAGTTTAATTACAGCAAAGATCAGCATCGGATTGGATCGAACAAGCGGAGCCATATGACTCCAACCGGCTTCCCTGCGAGCGAAGGTTACTGACGGATCACGGAATCGAGCGCGCTGCGCATGAAGGATGCAAGGATGAAAGATCCCGGGGACCGCGTGGCCGCGAAAGGTGATGGAGGGATGGTCGGAGTTGACAGTTAAAATGAAAACTAATCAAAAAATGATACTCTGCCATGTGGATTGGCGTTTCGTTCCAGACCTCCGTTCAGCGTCTTCGCCAGCGGCGACGGCACCGGCGCGGCGCGGGTTCGATTCCTTCGAGGTTCAATTTTTCTATCCTTCGTTCTGCTTGCCATGGCCATCATCCCGGCCATGCGCCTTCGATCTCTTTCACTTGGAACGGCTGTGCTCGAGTGGAAGGTTGCGCACAACAGGGGAAATGTGTCAAAATGCCACATCGGTTGATATTCGATATATTCGAAGGTGGATTTGATTGATTCCGACTCCGGCCGGGCTGCGTTTTCCCCCGACGGTCCCGATCCGTTTTTAACTAACCATTTTTTCAACGTTCGGAACGTTGGAATGTAATTAACTGCTTGACCGTTACCAATTGGCCGACCCCGATTCGAAGCCCCCGATGGGAAAGGGTTCGCTTGCTTGCGAGACGGAGGGAGACCCTCGTGAAAGGGGACAAATTAGAAGCGAGGTTTTCCATAATCGATCAATAATGTGAGAAGTTATGAAGAGCAGCGCACCGAACGCACGGAGCAGTCCGCACGGTACGGTATGGGGCCGTTGCGCGTTGGCCAACATTTTTCCGGTGCCGATCAATCATCCCGTGGCATAAGCCCTGGCGGGACCGCTACCGCCGGACAAGTGGGCTACAACTAATACTGTTTGCTGCTGCCGGTTTTGCTGCCGGCCGACCCGGGAGGGAGACGAATTCGATCGGCTCCAGCTGCGTCAACCGGTTCACTCGATTTTGCGCCATGCCGCTGTCGGGAGTAGTAATAAAATCAAAAAACAAAAATCAAATCGTCAAGCGGCGGCAATTACGCAGGGCAACGTCTGGCGACGCGCAGAGCAGAAGCCGCTGGAGGCTGATTATCGCACATTAAACCGGTTCAGCTTGACGCAGAAGTCGTGGCGTAGCGAACGTCAAGTGGCAGGCCGCCACCGCTCGTTTGACAGTCGATCATAATCAAATAATATGTAATAAATTATATTAAGCGTGAAGTCCGCACGGCGAGTATTAACTGTCCTGGAGCGGCCTGGTGGGCTCGACGACGAAAGGAAACGAATTGGAGGACCCTTGAGTGGACGGAGAGGAATGATTGGATTCTGCAAGTGCTTGCAATCAATCGATCTTCGACCGTAGTCCACCGTAACGATAAGCTGGTTAGTTGAGAGCAGCATGATGGTTCCGTCGGAACTTCGGGACGCAGCACGAACACACTCGCCTCTCTCTCTCTCTCTCTCTTTCTCTCACTCTGACCTGGTTCTGGCTCTTCCTCTCTACAGCAGAGCTCATCCGTCAAAGAGGGAAGAGGAAGCGCAGAAAGAAATCCCAAATTCATCATTCCCGGAATCACTTGGTCAAGACCTGAATCCGGATCCAGCTACCGACTGCTGGCCTCACTTCACATATTGGTCCGTCGGACGTGGTGTTTATCCAATTTTCGGCTGATTTCGATTGTTTTGCTCGACATCGTCGTCGTCATCGTCGCCATCATCAGCTGCGTTATTATCATCAATCATGTTGTCGCCACAGTTGGACCGCTCTTCGCGAACTTCGTTGGCGCTGGAGACGCTCCAAGACGACCAGGCCCGCTCCTAAATGGTTACAAGTCGTATCGTCTCTCGATCGGTCGCTGGTATTGCTTAGCTAGGCTTAATTCCTCAATTACAGACGCTCGCTTTACGATCTTCAATTCAAATCGTTAAACCATCGTCGGACGATCGCACTTTGATCGATTCCTGCTCGAGAGTTGATGGATCTGAGAAGGAGGGCTCGGTCGTTGGCGATCACGTGCATGGTGGAAGGGGGAGAGGGACCGGAGGGGGTGAGGGGGGAATTGAATTAACAACATAAACACAGATCACAGATTGATTATTCCCCCGCTCGATCCAGCTCGAGGCGCAACGTAAAAGCATAAACAAAAATTAAACAGTAGCCGGAATGGAATGAACATCTGAAGAGAACTTCGCGTCTTAAGTTGCACTTGAGTTCATAAGTCAGCCGTGGCGGCGCGTTTCAAACGTGGTTCGAGTTTGGTTGTATAATCATCATCATCCTCATCATCATCTTCACCGTCACGACTTCGCCCTCTCTTTGCGATCATTCCTGCTTCGAACTTTCGTAGACAGTATCAACAATTCGTTTTAACTGTTACTAGTCTCGAGATACGCAGGTGCATCGACTTCGATCCGTCCAGCTTTATAGTTTGCCGATTATCTTCGATGCATAAAAATGGGAATGACTCAATCCTGTCGATGCACCTCTACCGGATATTACTGCTGCAACCGAGTGGTGATTATCGTGTGGAACTAATGTCGTTAAAACGCAATTCGCTTTCCCCATTCATCGAATCCTTGAACTCGGATGCTTCACATGGTAAGAGTGATGCAAAGGACACATGGGATTTCATGGTTCGTTGCAGTGCCTTTTTCAACAACGACGTCATCTCTGGGGGTACTGAATGCAACGTTCGGCGTTCCGTTTATCTCCCGCTTCGACTCGGCGATCGTTGACTTTTTAATATGCAATGCGACGAATTCGAGGTAATGTGGGAGTTTTTGATGGGTCAGCCGGTTGCGGAACGAAACCAATAATTTATTGCCCCGGCCCGGGCGGAATCACCGAGATCGGGATTGGCAATCTTAAATCACCATGGTGCGGCTGTCTTCAATCCATTCCGGATCCAGCCCAAGACCGCCAGGGAAGGCGCGCGAACGACTTTGAAACTGTCGCAAAATTTGACTCTTTTGGTCACTATCATCGCCACAATCGATAAATAATTTACCATAACGGTGCACGATGGGCGACGCATACTAATCGTTTTGCCCTGTCGACTGGCAAAGACGGGCAACGTGGAGGAGATGGAGGGCCAGACGGATCGGTTGCAGCTTAATTTATTTGCCTCCATGTCGATGGCGTGGAGTCGCGGATCGTGGGAACCGGTCGGAGGATCAATTTTTGTCACGTTCACACAAATCACCGAGCTTGCCTCGAGGATACAATCAATCTGAAGATGAGCGGGTGCGGGGCCGACAACGACAAAATGACATGAGAAAAAAAAGCCATAACAATCGACCTTTTCCGATGAGTCGGTATGTTAATCCATAGATGGAAGCAAAGTCACTCGAGTGTTTTGGCATCGAGTGATATGGAAGAAGAAAGAAAAAAAATGAGGATTTTTTTCCCCACAATATAGCATAAAACTAATTCATTGCGGTATGCTTAGGACAATAAAATTTCCTCCGCTGGACATTAAAAGTTTTGTATTTAAAAATCTAAACAAACGACGAAGGTTCTTTAATGTGGTTTCATTTTGTAACCCTAACGTGTTTGCTACATAAAATTGAAAGAGATTGCACGATGTCCTTTGAAGAATGGCATGTTTCACTAATCGGAACGTTTTTTTAGGCTTATCTTCGTAATCGGTTTCCTCCAAACGTTATTGCCCTTTGATGTATTCTACTTGTTTCACTTCTTTGGGAGGTTTTTTTTTTTGAGAGTTCTGTTCAATCCATTCACATCTTTTTGGATCTGACTGCATCTTCCGGATTGACAGGTTGCAATTAAACGCTTTTCACATCCAGCACAAACATTCGTCTAAAACGAATTTTATTTCCTCATTTTACCCTCTCGTTCATTCTCGCGCCCTGTGTCTTTCCCTATGCTGCAGAAGGAACTGCCTTCTTTGTGTGCATAAGGATCCTTGGGCGGCTCGGAAACCGAGTCGGTGCAGTAGGGTTCAAAATGCATCGGTGGCCGAATGTGCTGCTGATCGGTGAAAGAAAATTGCAATCTTCCTTCTGTCCGACAGCTCAGACTTCCTCCTTGCGAGGCCTGCGATTTTGCGTTCATTTCCATCATTTTCCCCGTTCCTGGATCGTGGCTGGAGGGAATCCGATTGCGAAATCAGCCAGAAGTCGAACGGGAATAATAACTTTTCAGTGGGACGACAGCACTGACAATGACGTGCGCATTTACGTCGGCTCGGGGTCCGATTCCGAACGGAGCCTCAGGAAGCAGCAAGGGTGCGGTTGATGAGGATGTTGATGATATTTCACCGCTTCTCCTGCATGTGGCTTCGCGGATTGGAACAATTTTTCTGCATCTTTTTACGTCTAGTTTTTTTTTGCAGCCTCCATTCGAAGGGCCTTTCGAATGAAATTCGACGGAATGGAAGTCTTCAACCCCCGTTCCTCCAATCTTTTTCGTTTGCCAGCCATAGAAGGGCAGATGACGCCCTTTTTTAATGTTTCTTTTTCTGACCCAATGCAGAGTCCAAAACGCCAGAATGTCTCTCTGACATCGTAGTGCGATCGGAATGAAGGAATTCGAACCCGATGCCGGGACGAGCCTGCCTTCCGTCGCTGAAACAGGGCGGGAAAATCATTTTGAAGGATTCGCCAGCAACGAGAGCGCTGTAATTATATGGGCAATTTTTGATTGATTCTTAACGCATACGGACTTGGGCGCATTGGGTTACTCGCGAATGCAGATTTGTGCCAATAGTGCTGCCGGCGATCGCAGCGTGTCTCGGAACGGGAAAAGCTGTCGCCGATCAGGCGCTCGAAATAAGTGGCTTATCCTAAGCAAGCCGCGTGAAAAGCTGTGATTAAAATATTTCCCTGAAAGGTTACAATTAATCAAAACCACGCTCGCGGAGCGATCATAAAATACCGATGCTGGTGTCACTTGCCGGCGGACTCCAGCGAAGTTGCATTGCGAAGCGATTGGAAAAAGCAACGAAAAAGTGCCAAACAGAATGAAAACATGGGGATAGATCGTAAGTACTTTTCTTTCGAAATAAAGAATAAGTTATAGTTTTATTCTAGAGGGTAAAAACGTTGACTGTAAATGACTTAAACGTTCGATGCTTCAGACAGTTGTGGAATCATCCAAACGATTGTACTACGTCTGCCTTGTTTGTGTAGATTGCTTTTTAAAGATACGCCTTTAGAACATCGGTTTATTGACTTCGCAGCGTGAGCCCGGGCTGATCGAGTGCAAAGAACGTGCTACCGTCTTACCCCGCCTTTTCCTTTGCTTAATGCAGATCTGATTAATGTCGAGTCAGCGCACAAGAAGAAAAGCGTTCCGTACTTTTCGAATGTAAATTCAATAAACCCTTTATCCTATCCGTTCGCCTCTTGCCGGGAAGGACAAGCTGGGCTCGAGCCAGAGTCAGGGAGTAGAGCTAGAACGGTAGCACGAGCGGGATCGCCAACCCATCCCATAAAAGCAGCCGGGAACATGGCCCCACTGTGGAGCTTATAAATTGCCGATCATTAATCATAAATCAATACACTCTCGCGGATGATGGCAGGAGGCTGTGTGTGGTTCCCCCCTCTCTGCTTGCCTCACGGTCTCACTTTTCCAAGCACGGACTCGAATGGAAGGACAGACCTCCACGGCGATCGCCACCGTCGCATCGGAATCAGATATCGAAACAAATAAAAACATGCCGTGGAGTGTTATTAATTAGCCTGTAAATAGATAAAGCAAGTCCCGCGAGGTGCCTCGGCCCAGTGCTGCACTTCATTCATGATCGGCCGGCCGGCACAGGGATCGAAGCTGCCGGAACAGGTTTCCAACACCCGGGCACGATCGCGAACCCCAGCGACGTGATAAGCGCATTAAAACCGGCCCTCGGCTTGCGTGTTTCCCGTGGAAGAAGGTTTTCCTTGTCCCCACCAAACTCCGGGAATCGTGAGGCGGTGTTTCCTGGCCGCCTGAGTGTTGCATCTGTTCTCCTGTTGCTCCTACGCTTTGCATTACGGGCGCTTATCAAAGTTCCAACAGACTCGATGTTGGTTTAGGCTTTCGTAGACTTTCAAGCCGAACTCAAGCGGCATCGCTGAAGTGTTCCAACGATATTACAGGTGATCCTTCGCCGAAACCGTCTGATAGAACAGAGAAAACGAAAAAAAGATTCGATTGTCCTCCGGTCGGTGCAGCTTCAGCGATCTAAGGTGGGGTTTGCTAGTTTGCTCCTTAGACGGAGCGGACAGAGAACTCATCTGTGCATTGAAAACCGAGTGCAGGACAGAGGAGGCAGGGCCAACGGCAACGAAATACCAAACAAATAAACACTAAAATAAACCGGAATTGAACTCGGAGTCGGTGTGGGCTCGAGATGGCAATAAAATGTTCTCCAAATAATTGTTTTGGGTAAGAACGAAACAATCGCTGGCAATCATCCGCACATATGCACCGCAGCGCACCGGGGGATGTAAAAGCGGCCGCCATCGTCGTGGATGAATGAAATCTATTCGAGACATCAAAATACGGGCGTCCAGAATGGACCAGAAACCGTCCGCGGCATGACTTCTTACGCCCGCTCCGTGCGATCCCGTCCACAATCTCGGTCGATCGATGCTGGGGCAACTAAACGGCGATTTTAATGAGCGATGCCGATGGGAAATAAAACGAAACCAAATAGTTACGCTCGTTGTAAATGGCGGTGTACAAAGATCGAGCCGCCAGAACAAACGCGGCTCCGATTGACGCTCGATCCCGTCCGGAGCCGTTTTGCGCTCGATCGACGCCGGATCCGAAGGAAATGAATTTAGTGGCCATAAAACTGTGTCAGTTTATGGTGAAACATTGCTGTAGGCCTCGGTCGGTTTATTTTGAAACATTCAACGATCGCCTTATGATCGCTCGAGATGTCTTTTTAAGCTTGCTTTTCAGCGCGATCTTCAGTGAATCGAATGCAATTTCAGATATGGCTTTATTTCAAAAGCCGCAGAAATGGACTTGTTTTGTGTGTGTGTGTGTACGTGTAAACGAGGCATGATGTTTTTGTGTTTCCACGATCGAAGGGAAAGCTGTGCAGTCGTCACAGTGAAAATGATGTACGGCTAGTTTGAGATTTTCATTGGCCTACAGCTCCCGTTTGTATAATTCGAAATGTTCGCCCGGTTAAAGCCAAGGGTTTACGTTTACAAAATAAGGCCACGCTTCATTTACGATTAGCCTGCTGCCGGACGGAGCCGTAAATGAAGATTTTATACGCGCATCCGATACGCGCGCCCAGTATCATTGAGCATTTGTAATTTAAATGTGAGAAACCCCACAACTTGTCGGAGCTCCTGCCCTACACTACGAAAGTCCAATCGCACCAAATCGCCAGCTGTACGCGGGGGAGAGTAGTAAAAAACGAGATCACCTATCACCTGCACCGGAATTCACCCTTTGCGCCTTCCGGCAAGCCTGCCCCAACACAGCCAGCCCTTTGCACATCGCCTTCCGGTTGCAGCTACCGGAGCCAAAAGGGGGGATGATTACCAAACCATTGTTTTTCGTTACACTTAATTTTATCTCTTTCTCTCTCTTTGCAGCCTTCCTGCCTCCTGCTCCTGCGCTCTCTCCGGCCTTGTTCCTTTCGGACCCCCAGTCAGGCCGTGTGGATTTCGGCCTGGTGCAGCAGCGTTACTCACTGGACCGAGTATCTTTCGAAACCAATCTTTGATTCAACAGCAACGACACCATTTACATTAATTTTAATTTTATACCTTCGCCGGCTTCGGAAGCCACTGGAATCTCTTCGGTGGACCCTTACGGTCCGCACCGCAGATTAGAACCGGGACGAGGATGCAGCAGGCAATCCGAATAGCTAATGTACACCTCCGGCGCGTACATTTTGATATCAGAGTTTGAATGAAAATTTACCATTAAACAAGTTCAGTCGCGCTCGCGCACCCTTCCACTATCGCGGAGAGATGATCGTTGATTTGCTCACTCCATGAGCTCCATTTTTCACCACCTTTCCATCGCTTTTCCTCCCGGAAAAGCCACGATCTGGCGCGGTTAATTATTCGCCAACCCAGCGCTAGGCTAGACAGGAGCTACACACAGGGAATAGGGGAAATTCGTTTGATCGTGCTGATCTGATCCTCCCTATTGTTTGCACCTTGATGCTCGTCGGCTCAGCATGGACCGCGGGGAAAAAGCCCAAACGACGGAATCGCGTGAAATCGCGTATCGACGGTCGTGTTGGGCAGGAAAAGCCGGTAGTGCCCCGACACCTTCTTTGTGCCAGGTTCGCCCCTCATTTCCCCGTCATCAGCTCGATGGTCCATTGTTTCTGGTGGCCCGTTGGGACCGTGTTTCGGTATGTCTCGTGGTTGGGTTGAGGCATCCGCCGGGGGAAAAGCTTGAGGCCATTTTCGACACTTCTCCGACGATGCGCAGCACACAATGGCTAATGGCTTAAATGGTGTGGATCGCCAACGACGACGACGACGACGACGACGACGCCGTCGCCACAGTCGCGTCTTGGTGTTTGTCGGTCGCCGTCGTCAGCACGGCATTTCCTTTGACTCCGCATTCATCCATCTTTTCCTTTTCCCTTCGCTTTCCTTTCCTTTTTCTTCCTTTTTTTTTGGTTGGGAAAAATGGTGCGAAAACGCGGCGCGACACAAGCCGGCCCTGATGTTTTTAATATAGTTTGAATACAAACATAAAGCTTATAAATTAAAAACGAAGCCAACCGAAACTATAACTGATCTTTAACATTTCTTTCCATTGCCGTTGCGAAGGGAGCTCCCAGGCGTTTCTCCCGCCTCAACTCCCCTCCCCGGGAAGGGTGCGTTGTATGTGTGTTTTGGTCTTTATTTTATGCACTGCACTCGAGTGCGGTGCGATTAGTAAAGTTTATTTTCGAAGGCGGCAAGTGGCAGCCAAGGTTCGCCGTCCCTCCCGGTCTTTGTTCGGGACGTTCGCTTACTCGCGGTTCTCTTTCTTTCGAGCCCCCAGGAGGGCCCAGAAACCGCCCAGGGAAACCCAGAAAGGGGGAGAAAAAAAAAAGGTGAATATTGTAATGAGGCAGCTATTGCGAGTCGTTCGTCAACACCGCGCGACCCGTTCGGATTAGCTACGCGGGGTTCACCGAGCCGGTAGGTGTTCAGTTCGCGCTTCACTGGCCACGACCAAGATACGGTTGTTCTGATAATAATGCTCAATGGCTGCGGCTTTATTCGTCTCCAACGGGGACGATGTTGATTCGACTTGTAAGTTCTCGGTGGCTTGGTTTGGGTCGTGTTGTAGATTCGTATTGTTGCGCCCGTTATTACTTCGGTATTCATGTGTTTCAGGGCATCCATCATTCCTGAGGCGAAAATGTGAGGGCATTTTGTGAGTGAAACACTTCTGGTCGATTCAATGAAAAATCAGTCATAGCTGGGCTCGGTTCGAAACAAATCGCGACCATGCAAAAGACTCAACATTTGATAGCACCTCGATTCGCCTCGGATTGAGGTTTCCATTCCTTCGTACAGGGCACTTTTCTCTTTTCACTCTCATTACGTGCGACGCGTGGACATCAAGAAACGACCGAAGGGAAGGATGGAAAAGCGTACCGGCAACGCTATGATCGAGCGTTGGAGAAAATAAATAAAATTATGATCTTTACCTATGCCAACAAACCGCCACGATCGCTCGGCATCGGGGGGAAAAGAGGTATAAGTGTCATGCGGAGCAAATGGTACGGTTTGGAATTGCATTTATCATGCGAAATCATACACCGCCGATCGGTTGCATTGCCGAGGGTTCAGAAAACTCGCAGTCGGGCGGCTCCGAAGCACAGTCATAATCAATTTTGCCGAACAAAACCAAATGCAGCGCGGTTTAAAAGACTTCCCTGTAAACACACGCACCTCCAATACCTGCACACACACACACCCTCGCCATCCCTTCTCCTTCAAACACCGATGGCAGCCAGTCGATGCCATGATGGAACAATAAACTGATCTACCACGAGATTTGCATTAAAAATTAGTTTCACTCATCGGATTAAATTCATATTTATTGATGTTTGTAATGATATTACAGATGC
This sequence comes from Anopheles atroparvus, assembly GCA_914969975.1. NCBI lineage: Eukaryota > Metazoa > Arthropoda > Insecta > Diptera > Culicidae > Anopheles > Anopheles atroparvus. Next base: position 52,970,017 of record CAJZCY010000001.1, read on the forward strand.
GGATTTATTTGCATTCGCCTGCATTCGTTCCCTCCCTCCTCCCTCTCTTGCTTGATTTCTTACTTGGCTCTTACTTGGCTAGAACCGGCAGAGGCGTGCTTCGCAATGATATTTACGATTATCTGCGCACCTTTCCGTGGTTGCTGGGCGAACGAGAACTGCACCGAGTTGCGGGATGCATCTGCTCCTTTCGTTCGCGTCGCCTCCCTACAGGCTGGGTTGTCATTTGATCCCAGCGCTTACAACCCTTCTTGAGCTTGAGCGTATTCACGAAAAGAAAAGGATCATAAGGTAAGCCTTCCACGAACGAGCAGGCCCAGGAAAGCCACTGGAGATTGACATCGATTGGGCACGTGATTGTTGGGCTCATCGGTTGGGGAACATTTATTTTTCCAGCGATCCGTTCCATCGGTCGTCTTCAAAGGGTTTCGGTGGTCAATTTCGGAAACGCACGGGTTTGTTTAGCACCGATACGTGATCGAAGCCGTGTTTGCGGTTAAGACCACCGAGTTATTTTGTGAATCTTTAATCCGCAACACCATGCATAATAGAGCACGAAACAAGCAGGTACAGTCTATATCACATTGTAGATGAAGATTTACATGTTCGTTCGTCTTCGAACACGTCAGTTAATTCGCCATGGACTTCGATATAGAACCCTTAATCTTCCATTACTGGAGGGGGGTTCTCCGGGGGTCTTTTTTTGCGCGTGTACCATGTCTCCAAAAAGTCGTGCAATATTGGCAAGAGTTCTCACGGTTGTAAGAACTTCGTGGAAATTGTCACGTTAAAAATCCGACCGAAGAACAGCAGCAACAGCAATGAGGGGTAATAATTATCCACTGCATGCAACATGGAATCATTTTCGTGGTTTTTTTTTTGCATATTCGTTCGTCGTTATGTGTGAAGCTGTCCCATTTGCCTTCCATGTGCCTGTCCTGATGCTTAACAGCTCGTCGCCGCGTAGTCGCAGGTCATGAGAATAAAAAAAAAAAACGCCACAGACATGCGTTTCAAGACTGATGGTTCTTCGCAGGGGCCCGACCGAGTGCGGATCTTGACACAGAAACTGCACATCTTTGGACGATGCTCGCCCAAAAGCCACTGCAGCTGCATTGTCGTTCGCGGTCTACTCAATACCATTGGAGCACGTGCATCAACGACACGGCTGGAATCGATGGTGGGATTCACTTTGGAAATTTACGTCCCGAGAATCATGTCAATGTCCTGTCGCCGGTCGGTCCTGCTCCGAGCCGGTCCATCCTTTCTGATTTATGCTCTTCAACGTCGCCGCCAAGACACAAACGAACAGATCGGGCGCGAGATTTACGAGATCTTGTCGCGCTCACTCAGCGCTCAGCGTCCCATTGGGCTTCGGGCTCGGAAGCCCGCGAGCACGTAACGCGTATATAGCCCATACTCTGCGCCACAGTGCTGGCCCCGCTTACTCGGAAAAGTGTCCGGGGGCCCGCTCACACACGATGGGCGGCGGAAGCTCGTGCGTTCTTTTCCGGAATGATATATGACACATTTTAATGCCAACCCGAGAAGCCGGCCCCCCCCCAATGGCACCGGGGCGAGAGGAGAGGACGGCCGGCGCACAAGCTGATCTCTGAAAGCACTCGAGATACTCACCTCGCCTGCGCTCGTTAGAGGCGTGGGGTGAAAAAGGCGAACAGCGCTATCGGGAGGTGTTGCTGCTCCGACGAGGCCCGGTTGGGGCGATCGTGTACTCCTCGGGATCGGATCCTCGTGAACTTCATGGCGGTATTCAACACCGGCCAGTGTTAAGTCGATACCATTTGATACGGTTTGGCATTCACCGGGAGGCGGAAAAGAGAGGATGCCACCAAACGAGGGCAAAAGGCAGAGCAAAAGGGACGAAAGAGAGCAAGAGAGAAAGAGAGCAAGAGAGAAAGAGAGAGAGTCAGCTAAAAAGGGGTAAAGTCCTAATATGCAACGTGTCGGTGTGTGGTGCCAACATAACAAAGATTAAATAATTTATTAGAGTGATTTGATGATTTATACAGAACAAATATTAATTTATGCACTCATCGGCGTACGATCACTCGATTTTTCTCTCCTTCTGTCTCACTTGCCCAGTGCATGCCGCTCTATCAGTCGCCCGTGCCTGCCCCACGGCGCAACCCACACGATCGCGCTCCGACGCCTGGGGGATGTTAAAAACAATCATTTATTAATAACACCGAAGGTGTAGTATTGCTAATTCATTATCGGTTTTCGTGCCTCGAACGTAAGTTGTTGTCCGGGGCCGTGTTAAATTGGCTATTAATCTGTATCAGCAACATGCCTTTTTTGCACCTCGGCGTGGTCTGTGAGGTCCAGCGCGACCACCGTGGAAGACCTTTCCCCGTATATTTATTGGACCAGAAAGACTGCAGGCTCTGTGGCTGTGAGTGAGTGAGCTTTCTGCCGTGCATCGTCGCCCAGGCTGGAGACCTTAGTTTTTCACATTTACTTTAGCACGACTTCTGTCTTTCTCAAGATCGCATCCCAAAAATCCATGTTCAAAGGGATCCGCAAAAGGAGAAGCAGGAGGCATTTGCAAACAATATCATCACGGGAAGGACCGGGCAGTGGTGCGAAGCGAAAAGGATTAAGTTTCCATCCGAGATCTCCGAGATGTCCGTCGGTCCTTGGCGACGAACAATACCATCGTCGTCAAGGATACGTTCTAGGGAGGCGATCGTCGCATGTTTGCCAAAAGTTAACTAATTGGTCTGTCAGATACGCGATGGGCTCTGAAGGATTCCCGAGAATTCCCGGGTCCGGCTTAGAATGCTACGCCTGCGGCGTGAGGCGACCGAAAGATCGCGAGTTCTGCGGAATCGTTGCCGATCGATCGCAGGTATCTCCAAGCGTGCGCCAGTTCGCAGTTGCACGTGAGGGAAACAAAACGCGTAAAATGTAAATTCAAATCTAGTTTAAACGAGTTGTTTATGAGGGATGACCGAGAGTCACCGTTCGCGCCATCCCAAGCGGCCATAAGTCATCCAATATTTACTCCCGAACGTGCCTAGAAAGATCATTTTCCCTTGCGACATGCTCCGCCGAGTTCTCGGGATGGCTTCTGGCAGCCGGAGTCCACAGACGGCGTTCGTCGGATGGAACGTGTTGGCACGATAGGTTCAGACCACTCGGTAGCGACATACCTGCATCGGACGTTTATGTATCTGATTAGAAAACCACACGGAACCCAATTTTCCTGGAGTGGGCCGTTCCGAGGGGGAAGGGCTGGCGTGAGGGCGGTGAAGTTGTGTCGCATAATCTGGGCCTTCCCATCTTGCGCCTCTCGGAGTCTCGTGCGCACGTGCAATCATTTGACAAGCCAGTGGCTTCCAGACCTTCCAACGGTGGCCGAGACCTCGTGGAGGAGGTTTAATTTCTTTAACGAGTTTTGTAATAAATTAATCCAATAACAATCAACAGGCTCCACGGTACGGAACCGGGGCCGCTTCCGAAGACGAGCAGCCACCGCGTTCACAGTTGCGGTCGGCGTCACAGTAGTCGTCGAAATGCAAGCCAATGAGTGCGAGATTGGATGGTGCTGATAGGGACAAGCTGCCCCGTCCCGGTTTGTCGGGAGATTTGACATATCTGTAACTAGCGAGAGTTTTGGTTCAGTGACCGGCCGACATGCGAGGATTGAGGCGTTGGAGCAGACACCCGCACCCGCCGTGGCCATCTTGTTCGTCGCGTCTGACCATCGGCCAAAGCGGGACAACGTTGGTGCATCTGTGACCGGCAGGCAAACAAACCGATGCGGTTTAATATTTTCGATTAAGTGCTCTTAATTTTTCGGACCGACGGCGCTGTTCTGGATCGCTTCCTGCATAATGCATGTCCGTTGCATGCCGGGCGAGTGAAGCGGAGAGGGAAGCGGCCCGCCTTATCTGATTATCAATATCCTGCCCAAGGGAGGGGGGAGGGGGATATTGTACTACACGTGAAAGACACGAGTTACGGTCCGGCGAGCAAAACGCACATCGGCCGACGGACAGAACGGTCTGTCCCCTCCGTGCGCCATCGAGTTTCGGTCGATTTTGGATGTTGGAATTGGGAATTATCATGCTTAATCAAATGAAGTTATGTTAATTTCTCCGGCCGGACGGGGGGAATAACTTTAATTGGTGCGATACGGAGAAAATGCTACTTAGAAATTCACTACTGACCATCGTACCTACAGCTGTTCGGCTGGCGCAATTCTGACCGTCCCGTTAATCCGATGGACCATAGCGGCCGGAACTGCATTTGTGGTAACTTCTTTCGCCCTTTTCCCCCACAGTTCGGTTACGGTTCAGCAATTTATCTAAGCTGCGGCGCGGGAGCTCCAAACGCCCGTCGGTACTCCGGCTTCGTTCGGTCGGAGGCGCGAAGAAAGTATCGTATTTCTGGTACGGCAAACGCGATTCCATCGAACTCATGCACTGATCCCTTCGTGGTGTGTTTTGCCTCCTTAATTGGTTCTTTTTTAATTTATGTCCTCGCGAGGATGCACTAATATTCTCTGAGAGAACCCTGTGACAGACTTGCGCGATTTTGTTTTATCGAAAAGTTTGCGAAACTATTTTCATAGGGAAATGTAACAAAGTGCAAGGAATCGCAGAACTAAAAGACCAACTGACTAGGTATTTAGTCGAATATTGATCTTCTGAGTCTTCCTCTCCTTCTCGAAACGAGTCGAAGCTCAATCGTTTTTAACTAGCTCTGAAAAAAAAAAAACATACGGACTCGAGGGAACCAAAAAACGATCACCAAATAAATCAACCGTCAAGCACTCCAGCACTCCAGAGCACCTTCGTTCAGCATAAGAGCCAGAAAAGGAGCGACCTACCACCGTCTCACCCGCACAGTCCTCGTTGGTGGCGATCGAATAAATTTGAAAATGACAGAATACATCAGACACTAATTTACGATCTCACACCGTGCGTACTTCTTTGTGCTTCAGCGTGCGCGTGTGTGTGTTTTCCATTCCTGTTTGGCCCGCGATGTGTCTTCCCTGCGGTCCGCTCCCAGTCCCTCACCTCCCGGCTCCAGTCGAGAATGATTTGCCAGGAACGCGGGCCAAGAATGCGCCCGGGGAAGCCGACGAGAGAAAGGCGATTAAAGGAGTGTGTAATTTGATCAACGGGAGAACGAGATATCTATTGGGTGAAAGATTGTTTATTGGTGTCATTTCTACGCCGGTGGTTCGCCGGGATCGATCGCGCTGCTAGTGTTCATAAATAATGCCTCCTTCCATTTGGGAATCCGCGCCGAAGCGGGATCGGGACAAGATCTATTACCCGATCGCGATCACGCGACGCCAAGCGAGGTGAATCCTGCGAACAACCAGAACGCAACCCCGATGGTCCGCCTCGAACGAGATGGGCAGCTGAATTGGAAATTCAGTTTGTTTTTTCCGGGTTTTTTTTTTTGCTTATCGCCATTCGACATCGGTCCGGGGCGTCATAAATTAGCTCGATTTCTATGAAAATTACGGATTAATTTGTCACCGAAAACCACCGCGCCAGGAAATCTCGGGCCATAAAACAATGGCACATTTGGAGCGGGTGCGTTGGTGTCGGAGCGAGTCTTTTCGTTCGTTGATCGATTTCATCGACTGCGAACGAGTTTCAATTTTCGAAAGACTCCACGGCGACGACGACGACGGCAAGAAAGCCGATGGGAACCACCGGGCCGCAGCCTGGTTTGGGCTGTGCTTGATTTATCTGCGAAGAGACGGTTGTTAAATAGCCACAGCAAAACCGTGAGCAACCTTTTACACTCCCCCGAAGCGCGAGACCTCCACGAAGAGAACCGAAAATGGAAATTGATTGATATTTAAAGCGACTGCAGCGAAGGTGTTTCCTGTTGCCTGTTTTGCGCCGATTAAATCACGGATCAATAGGAAAAGGTAGGTAACAAAAATGAAGCATCTCTTCTCCCAACCCCAATTCACTAAGAGAACAAAATCATTAACCCATTAAAAAGCAAACACGAACCCACACTCATCGCTCTATCGGCATTTGGCGTAATACCAGCCGAATGGTGGAAATAAATTGCTCATCATGCTTCCAACCCTTACACTTCCAACCGATGGGGCCCGCATGAGCCCGAGGCTGGCGCGGGTTGACAAGACAAATGTGTGACATGCCATTCCCATACCATGCGTATGTGTGCGTTTGTGATCGCATAACATTGGTAAATTGTTTTAAAATCGCTTCAACAGGTGTCAATTCGATTATACGCCACACGGTTTTCCCACTTTTCGCCGGCTTCAACGGGAACATCCGATTCCTCCATCCGCGACGCAAGCGGGAAAAGGACCAGTTGGTGCGTGAGGTGAGGTAATTTCATTACATGCTCCGGATAATGCTCGTGCAGTCGACGACCAACGACGATTTCATCGAGCTCGGTCGTCGAGCCCGGTGTCGAGATTGGCATGCTGTAGATTCCACCCAAAACACACACACACACACACTCGACCGAGAGGGTGCACAGAGATTCCTCCCCTAAGGGTATGCAAAATATCTTCCTGAGCAAAGCGAGGGTGAGTTTGTGCTAGCTCTTTCGGTTAGGGGATGGCTTGTGCAACTGCATTTGCATTCGCAACGCCGGAAGCTATCGATTGCAATCCCGTGCCAGTGTCCTGCCATGTTAAATGTGATAAATTATCGGCAGCGATACTTCGGCGTTCACCAACACCCCCCTTCCAGCGGGTCCCACAGTCAGCGGGGATAATGGTTACGATTAGTTCCGCGGAGCCAAAGCGGTCGAGCGTCAATTAACCGGATCAACTGACCACGAGTGTGTCGAATGGTTTGGGGTGACTTTGCGATGGCCGTTGAATGGGGCGCGAACAAGAGAGAAAAAAGGGAGCGAACAAGCGTAAAACATTTCGCCAATGAAAACACCTCACCGTCACCTCATGGGCGAAAGTCGCGCGAGAACCCGGAACGGAAGTGGATTCCAGCCGATCCGAACGATACGATCCCACTCCATTGGCCGCGTTTGCCCCCGGTTTTGTTCGATACATGCCTGGCGTGGCGGGAGTTTGATATAGTGATTTTTTAAGCCCTTTTATATCTCCATGTATTTGCCTCTTATCCACTCGCTCGCTAGCTGGCGGACTGGTTGATGCACTGGTCTTCCTTTTTTCTGGCGAAGTATTCGATATCCGATCGGCTCACACCATCCAAAAAAGGCGGCAAATGGTGAAATTGGTAGCGAGGAATTTTCCACTTCATTCGTGTGTAGGTGCCGGTGATTTTTTGTTGCCTATTTTGGCAGGTCCAACGGTCCATCTCTGGTGGTTCAAACATCGGTTTACACAATCAGTCCGCAAGGGCCCCCGAAGGAATCACAGGGCGGTGAAGCCGATGAGTGGCGTTTAAAATTAATGAAAAGGAAATTAAAAGTAATTAAAAGTTAAATTTCATTTGCACATGAGCCACCCATTGGCCGGCGTCGGATTCAGTTTTCTCTAGGCACTTCCAGAGCCAAGCAGCAGGAAAAATTAAAATGGCACTCTCTGCCTTTCTGGCTATGGCGAGCAATAACTTCCTGTCCTATGTCTGGGTAATTGAATTTATGTTCTCGATGCGCAGATTCACTCCTTGCCCCGCAAGGTACACGCACGCTCAATTGGCTCGATGAGAACACGATTATTAGAAAGGAGGAAGTTTCACATTGATTGATGAGCTGCTCTTATGAGTAGGAAGGAAAAGGGGAAGTTCGGTTTACTTGCCAAAAGAAAAAAGGGCTCCCCCGGAATTGCTTTCGGACCGGTGAGATCGACGCAGCAGCGAGGACGCATTTCCCGGAATCTGGATGCATATGCAATCAATCAGTCCGCTGCCAAATCCGCAAGTGCACCCGTCGGAATGCGTTCGGTTCTTACTTATTGGCTGGTGTTCGGAACCATCGAAGCAGTTCGCTCGGGGAAGTGTTTTATTACTTTCTGCCTCTTTGTTAGTTGGCGCAAGATGCCACGAAAGGATGGTGGTGCGCAAGTGGATGCGGCAGGTGGTTGCTGACGTGCCTCTGGCGGAGAAATGGATTTGCGAAGATAATCAATCATGCATCCACGGACGAATCAGTGATGGCTTCTAATTACTTTTGCTGTACGACGTTTGGGTGTGATTGAAAAATAAACAAGATTGGTTTGGAAGATGGGAGGCAACTTCCTTCTACTAAAATAAGCTTTATGCCTCTTTTTTCTAAGATTGACTACACATGCTCTAAATGGTTAATCCATTATGATTTATGATGGATCCAATGTTAGCTCCGACTTGTTATGATAAATAAAACAGATTATAGGTGAAATAAACTGTTGAATCCTTTGTTAAGTGGACAAGTATTTCATAGGCACTTTTAATGTATCAGATATTACATCCAAACATCGCACAAGCACCTTTAATGCCGCTGATCTGAAACTAGCAACAGATCTGAACTGTACCGTCGGTTAGTCTTTCCCTTCTCTGCCACGTTTAAGCCGCGGAATGCCATTTCTAAGCGTAACCGAATCCAACTATAATTTCCCTGCAGTTGCACTTATTTATTGTGCAGTTCTTCATTCGCCTGCCTGCTCACGCGTTCATTTCTTAACTTTGCGTGCAACGTCTTGTGCCTGCAGCGCATATGGAAGGCCGGCAAATGGAGTCATAATTTCATACGTTCGAGATCGTTTAGAATTGATTGTAGGTGGAATTTATTCCTGCTTCTGGAATTTATCACCGGAGCTCGAGTTCAACGGGGGAAATGGAACCTGTTCTTCTTTGTGGCTTACCTGCTTTGAGCTTTGCAACACGAACGCGAACCTATCCTTCGCGAAGCCGAAACACAAATGTGATCCCTTGACGATCGAAATCATCGCCGGTAGGCCGGAACTCGAGGAGGGCTTGGTCTCCTCACTCAATTCCAATCAATTTATGGTATTATTCACCAAAATCGAAATATTATTATGTTAAAATATTTTACGACCCGAAGAAACGTGAAGCGATATCGAGGAACCGTCGTTGTGCTTCGGATGGCCCGACCTTTTTTCCACCGCTGACGGGAAACGGGGAAGCTATCACGCAACTTTAGCCACCGTATTTTTTCGTTCATCTTACGCGTCTCCAATTCTGTGCCGTTCGAAGATGTCCCCACGAGGCGTAGCGCCACGCATGCGGCGAGAGTTTGCGGGGTTCGAGAAAGGTTCGACCGAAGATTATCTGCCACAGCAGAACTACGCCTTGGCCTCGGTGCAGGCGAAGAAAATCCAAAAAACCGATCGACGACGAACGGAGGAAGTAAATGAGAAGATTGAAAAAGGCCAGCCAAAACAACGGAAAATAAAGAAATAAATTACCAACCTCGAGGAGAAAAAAGGAAGCGACAAAACGCAGTCAAACACCGATCGAACATTCACATAAATTAGTCACCGGGAAGGAAAGGAAACCCCCGCTAGGTGGAACGGTCGGTGCAGGTAGGGCAGGACCTGGGCATGTGGGCATGTCGGCGCAGCAGGACAACAAGTGTGGCTTCGACGACTCTCGCCGGCCGGCATGTTCTCGGGCGAAGCAGAAGGTGCAATAAAAATAGAAAACGAATAAATTATCTACCGGTTAGCGATTGGATCCTCGTGCCCGGCCGCTCTCGATCACCGGCGACGGATCACCCTGTGGTTGTTTCTTCTGATTTTGTGCCCCGGTGAGCAGAGTTTGTGGGTTTATTCTTTGCCATTCTTTAACGCTTGTTTCCTTTGTGCTGTTCCCAAGCACCAGCAAGGCCTCGGATGCTGGCGTGGAGCGACGAAGGCTGCAAGGAGTTCCATATTTGGGTGCAATAAATGTCAAAACATAATCGAAATGATTTACGTGGGTTTTGCGGAAGCGAGCGAGAGGCAAATACAAAGTGTTATCGACGAGCGTAACTCTGGAGTCCTTTTAATCTGTTCGTATGAAAACTCCCGTTAGGTACGCTTAGAAAAGAAAACTTTGAAGAATATCCTGTTATTCCAGGACTGTGTCCTTTTTTTTACGAGCTTCCTTCGAACCCTCCCCGATTTTCTAATGGCCATATTGAAGGTTCACGATTCGATTCAATGTTTGCCCATCGCCTCAAGACGATTTTCAGCTATCAAATGAGCCTAAGTCTTGGGCTGATCCACATGCAGATTTGATTGGACTTACTTTGTGTTCGCTAGGCTTCGGTGCTTGCCATTGCATACATATATCTCATTCATTTTGAGCACGAAAATCAGGTTTTTTAACGAACAGAATCTCGGGGCACTAATTAATTTTCTATCGAGGGAAACCCACACAACTCGGTTTGGGCACACTCGAGTTCAGTATTGACAAGATTGCCATCATCAATTCCCTGTGTTTCCTCGAATTTATCGAATTTCGACGACGCGATGGTCCAATCTGCGCTCTATCAACACTTTCCGATCGTCCGATGAGTGGACAATCTTGGCTCATCTCCATTCGCCCCGAAAACGTCTACGCGACCTGAGACTGCGGTAATTGCTCGACGGAGAGGCGACCGAACAAATTAGGGACAACGGCTAATGGTGACGGCGGGAGAGAGAAATTCATTTTCGATAAATATCCCAACTAATTTTTTCAATCCTCTGAGCTCGTGAGATTCCAAGCTGGCAAACTGGACACTGGACTGGAGTGTCGCCTTAACATATTGAATCAAATGTTCGACGGACAGGAAGGCACTCGAGCAGCCGCAGCATCCAAACGACCCCATCGAGACATCGAACTCGAAGATAAACAAATGGAAAGCAATAAAATTTATAAATTATAATAACTATTATTATATGCTTTCCAGCTACCTCTATGGGTGACGCTCGTGTGACACTCGATCCACCTGGAGCCGGGCATCGAGGGAATCGAACGATCGAAGTCATGAAAAGAGAAGTCATCTTCATTCACCGAAACGATCTTCGACAGAAGCAGCAGCAGCTTTGGATCTTATCTTCCCAACGATCTCTCAAGACGATGGGTTCTGTCTGCTTGTTCTTCAGCCCGCTGGACTGCTGATACTGCTGCCCGAGGGCCGTGCGCTCCGCTGCTCGCTAGTCTAACCTGAGTTCGATTATAACTCACCCGAACCCATAACTACTCGTCGCGCTTTGTTGTGAGGAAGCTTCCGAATCCGCCGGGCACCGGGCGACGGTTCCGAATGTGTCCCAAGCCGGGAACCGGGGCTTAGGGACGTGTTTGCTTTCTTCCGTCGTATCTTTCATCGTTGGATTCAGCGATCTCCGAAAAGATCGACCGAGCGACCGGGGCCGACGGACATAACCTTTATCGTTAGCATTCATCTTTGAAAACGCTCGTAAAGATTGACTATCTGATAATTTGACTCATTGACAAATGTTTACATTGGCCATTTATACACCACGAAGCACTCTCTCTCTCTCTCACACACTCGCGCCGTCGTTGCCCGAGACAGAAGGTAGAAATGGCTGGTGTCTTCGACCCACGGAAAATGTAACGGGGAAGAATCTGTTTATGGATTATTTGAATCCTTTCCCGCAACGCACTGCGCCGAAGTGTTGGACTGCTCTCCTGAGCATCCGATTCTGTACATCGTGGCTTCCTGAAGCGTCGTAACTTTCTTCCTCTACCCTTTCATTTCCATTTCCTTCACCATCGCCGATTGCTTCGAAATGGTTGCTTCTTCCGGAAAATGTGAGATAGAAAGGAAAAAAAAAGAAACACCACAGCAGCATCTCAGCAGTGCTTAATCGTTTCCGTTCAATATCAGTAATGGCAAAATCTTGTTCGCCATTAGTTATTGTCACACTCCATTTCACGCCTTCAGGAGCGCTGATTTGCGGGCTTTTTTTTCCCGTGGACCGTAGAAAAAACAGTTAAAGTTACATTTCCGCAACGGATAACGCCGAGTTTGAACCGTAAGCGTTTTGGTTCGCATTTTGTAATTCAAGTTTATCGCTGAACAGTACAACTTTCTTTGAAAAATAGGGTTACGTGATTCTGAGCTATCACAACTGATTGGATGTGATAATTTATTAGTGGAAGGATCATTGATTGATTGGCATTATGTCATTGTTGCAATTCGTTAAATAACCGAGAACATATGACCCGACCGACGGCAACGCGGCACGATTCTATCAGCTTTTCGATCCACACGATCATCGAAAGGAAGAAAATGTGCCTTTCAATCTATTCATTCCAATTATACCCCCGGGGAGAGCCGCTTTCTTACGTCAATAATATTTCACGATCTGCATGAATGAAAACAGACTCACCGCTTCGTACGCGTTGCAGTTGGTGGCTGTTGAAAATAAATTATCACACCCCGTAAGTTTAGCTTCTAATTGAATTTGACGGGAGCCATCGTAAATTTATCAAACGAATTGAATTGAAACCACGGTAAGCCGGCAACGGCCCGGGATTGATCCTGCCCGGAATGTGGCTATTGAAGCTCGGCAAGAGTCCACCGCCGCCGGTCCTAGTGTGATGATTTGTTTCGCCTCGTAATCGGATTGCGCCGCAACACACCGACCGTCAGCCGTCCGTGCAACCGGGTGGGACTGACTGGTAAGCCGGCATACAAATGATCCACACTCGCGATCTCGCGGGCGACTTCGACTTCGAAGTCGGGGACTCAATCGATATCATTAATTTTGATTTTCCTTCCATCATCCAGCAGGAGCTGGGGGCGAGTCAGAAGGGAGGTGGTACCGACAACGACCGTATCGATGCATACCGAGCGATCGGAGCGACTCCATCGTTCATTAATCAATTTCGGCTGAGCTGCGGATCGTGCGCATCAGCGTCGCAATATCAACACCGACCGCGGGGAGCAAGCAAGTCTGTGAGCCATCGGGAATGGGTGAAGGTGAGGACTTATGTACCAGCTACCAGCCTTCGGGACCGCACCTTCGACAGTATCTCACCGGAGGCGGCACAAGTGATCGATCAGATCACACGGGATCGCCTGATCGCAGCAGAGTCCTCGGCGGGCAATTAGGACGCGCTGGCTAATTAATCAATCTCCGCCATTCTCCGCTAAGGGGGCTTCCGGCGAAGGTCAGATTATGGATTATCGAAGATAGCCTCGAACATAATCGTGTCGCAAACGGAATATTGAACTATCGATGACATACCTCCCGGGTGGTGTTACCTCTGCAACAAGCCGAACGCTCGGCTGCATCATTAATAATGCTTCTTCCTTCCTGCTTTTTAACCCCTTTTCAGCTTACGAGATCGATCGATTCCAATCGACGTGCGCAAACACCATCCGCTCGAAGTGTTCGAACCATCAAATGCAATCGCCAATGCTTGCCGGACGCTCGAGAAGCTTCGCAGCTCTAACAATATTTGGCCATTTACGATCGGAGTCGATCGCTAACGATCGAACATTGAGTTGATTTTTATCCACAGATAAGCCCGTTTCCAGCGTTCATCGTGGGAAGCACGCCATCGCGACCGGTTTCGGATTTTGGAGGCAACGAAATTTTCATATTTATCCAATAGCTATTTGTCACCCGGTAAGGACTGAACGATGCTGATCGTTCGATATTGGAACGGGTTGTGCGATCGAAAGCCATTCGAGGCGAAGAAAAGAGAAGGGTAAACAAGAGTTCCTGAGGTGAACATTCCCGTTCGGAGTTCCTTGTTTTAAGTGGAGCTTATGGAATATGTTGTGCCATGTTTTTATGTGAAATTGTCGAATGGATGCTGGTGTCAATGCCGGACGGCACAACAAGATGGAAACGGTTCAGTGTAGGGGACGGAAAAAGTTCATCTAGTTGAATTATTGAGATTAATTGCCAGTGTGCACGTAAATTAGCGTCCATCGGAAGTGCGAAGCGATTGACACGAGACGTTCATTTTACGCTCATTGGCTCGTCGTCTTGTCCGATGGACGCGGCACGTCTTCGCCTGTCTCGGTGGGCTGCCGGACAGATTGTTGACCGTTCGTCCCCGATCCGTATCAGTTCCGTTGACACGAGGCTTGCCTTCGAACAGTGATGTGTGATGTGTGGAGACTAACTGCCTCCCAGCCGCCATTCGTCGTGTGCTGACGCGCGAGCAGGCGCGTGGAAGAGCAGCCATATCATAAATTAACCAAACGCAGCTTCCGGTGCGGAGTGGCGCAGGTCGGGTCAACACCGTCCACAGCTGGTGTCGTCTTCGGCGCGACACGCGAAACGCTCGCAGTGGTCATAAATCTTTAAGATAACACTCCATTTCCTAACCTCCTGGTCTCCCTCTCTCGGCCCGACGCTGCCAAAAGAATTAATTGATAAAAATTATTACCGATTGAATAAGAGCAAACGCTTCCGAGTTTGAAATGGAGCAAGGGGAGATCGGAGGGACGATCGTTTCCAGTGGAATGACGTCGTTTCATCAAACCAGAACGGCAGGCATCCGGTGGGTGGAAAACGATAAGCAACAAAGTGAACCAGACGGATATTCGATATTGCAACACTTGCTCGAATCTCATTTCATTCGTGTACAGTATATCGGGATATTACACGGCTTACTGCAAACACTGTACAGAGGTCGGTTGGTTTGAATCTTTGTTTTCCGGTTTGAATTCTTTTGATTTGCTGCCCGGTAGGAATGGGATAATAGAAAGCACTGCAACGTTAACTCTTTGATTATTGTGAATGGAGGGAAGGCTTCACAAAGAATTAAAAAAAAAACACTTGTGGTTAGCGAGGGAAAAAGCCTATCACAGGTGAAAAACTGGCGTAACGCCACATCGGCACAATAGCATCGATTCGAGAGCAGTCGACTGCATCCCCGACGACGAGTCTTGACAGAGCGGAATTGATGAGCATTGCATTCCACAGAACCGATTCGTGACGCTTCTCTCGATGGCCCTGAGCTACCCCCGACGCCACTGGCCACAAAATCCATATCGAATGTTCTCTCTCCGCAACCCTAAAGCACCCCAACCAGAAAACCCCAGCCTCCAAGCAACGTCACCTCATCTCGTCAATGGCCAGATTCTGCTGCAATTCTATAGCCATTCTATCGTCCCATCGCATCGTAACACGCTTCATAAACAGAAAACGATATTGTTATGGTTGCATTCGGTTTGGGTCCCGACTGCAACATGTGCACGGTGCACGCCCGATGCGTTCGGGTGGCATTGACGGAGTTGCATTCTTTTGTTCTGCCCGCCGGAGTCGGAAGCGAGTAATTTGATCCGATGCAATATTTTGCGTGGGGCGAACAGTGAAATTGAAGCGCTGGTAATGCGTTAACTTTTTTTCTGTCGTGTTTTGTGTGTCACTGGAACTGTGTTCTTCTCCAATGTATGTATGTATGCACAAAAACCACTTTTGTTACGGGTGTCATATGCACATCCGAGCTTGTACACAAGTTATAATCCAAGTCCAAGCGTCGAATACTTTTTTGCTTTACCGTTCTGAAACATGCATAAACAATGTTGACTTCCCTTAGGAAACCTTAGGAAACCTATTCAAAATATATTTCACATTGTCTTGCTATCTATTGACCCAAACGGAACGATTGAAAAGAAAGAAGACTGACCACAGACGTTTTAGCATGCGCAACACAGCTATAAAAGCCCATTCATCAACATCAATACTAGTTCCACGGCATTTCGGAATCGATCAAAGGCTACGGACAAGACGCGCTCTTGCTACTCCAAACTGCCGACTGTAGCTGTACGTGATCGATTGCTTACCAATTATTCCTCCCATGTTTTTTCGCTGTATGGATTCAACGAGATGCGGAATAGGGAGCCTCATCGAACCAGAAAGCTCATCGAAAGTTCGTTCAACCAGGTTTGTTTGGAACAACAGGACTTGAATGTTTGAAGTAGCATGGATTCTTAGACTAATCGACGATTGGTTTACGCGGGCAAACCGACAACACAAGCCTCCGAGGTGGCTCCAAACCTTCTCAACGATCATCATCACTGATGGTTCTTGACGTTGACCCAGCTCCCGAGTCAATTCGCAGTAGCACCGCAACATCATCGGCTCGAGGAGGGGAAAACAAACATAATGGATTACATTGTACCACGGACCAGAAGTCCAGAAGCTGAGATCTTCAAAACACGGCTGACCAGAATTGTCCGCGGGTGGTTGCTCGTTGTATCAAATCGATCTTCATCGTTCGACACTGATGTTGCCAGAGTTCCGAATTGGTAAATTTGAAATCTTAAAGGGAACAGGAAGTCGATTGGGTTTGGAATGTCAGTGTGCTTCAAAATTCGCCTGCCATTCGTCCCCGGACATATCACAGACGGAGTGGGAATTTTATGACAAACAAGTGTCTCACTCGAACTGTGAATCCTCCACGAAGCTAGCCCATACAATGTTCTGGTTCGATCTAGCGATACTGATGATTCACCTTCCGATGTTTAAAATATACACCAAATAGTAGAGTCATTCGATTTGATTGGCCAACAAAACCAACGGGAGGGGATGTTTAATTTGTCACTTCAGTTGTTCTCACTTCATTGCAGACTTCATCCATCGTTGGCGATGACGAAGAGGACAAGTTTGTCGAGAAAATTGACATCGTTTGATGATGGTGGAACTAATTGATCTCTATGATTGAGGACGAATTGCGTGCGTTTATATGGGCTATGGTCGAATCTGTATTCTGCGACTTTTCGATCGAAACAGATTTGGGTTAGGTGCAACTTTAAATCGATATGGTAGTTGAAGTTTATGTAAACAAGATTAAAAACACACGTTTAAGAGGTTGAATAACGAGCAGTGGAAGGCAAGTTCTGAACTTTTGGCTTTACTGTTAAAAATCAAAATCGTTTATCAGGGGAATAGAATCCAAATTTTTTTTTTTTATAAATCTCATCTTCATGCTAGTTAATTTTTCTTTTCATTGTGTCTCGCTACAAAGTGTCTCGGGCCATTTTAGCCTTCTCATAGGTTTTACCAGCTGGTGATATCCTGTTACGATTGTGAAACAGGCACAAATTCGAAAGCCTGAAGAGCGAGCGGCTGAAGATGAAAGATCCAGACATGGAAAGAAAGCGATGTGAAAAATGTGCATTACATTGAACGATTTGAAGAAACTTCAAACAGCAGCATCGTATACTCGAACAACGGTTTAAAGACAATCTAAAGAGCTATGGAGAAAAGGAAAAAGAGATAGAACGAGGGAGCTAAAAGGAGGAAACGAATGAAAGTTATGAAATAATGTAGCACCGTAACACTGAAAAGGTTAAAGATGAAAAATTCGCCCAACATTAGTCTCGAACCCGCTGTCGATGGTTTTCCCATTATTCAAAAGCTGGGAGCCGGCGGATCCATTTTAAATTCGGGCCTGTAAGGGTGGAGTTTGGAAAAAAGCTAGCCTGTTCGGGTTCCGGGGCTTCCGTCCGCAGGTTGATGAAAAATTTGATCTCAAACAGACAACCACAAAGCAGGCGATGGGCGATCGAAGTCTTCTGCGTTTCGGCTGCGATCACCAGCAAATCAGATCACTCGAGAAGTGTTGGGTTCGTTCGGAGTCGTGAATCGCCAAAAGGACGCCGGGAAATGAGAAATTAGTTGGTACACCTTCCCACCTTCGTTCTCGATCGGGTAGTGAAGGTAAATGGGACTTTTCCTTTTGCGGCGTACCGTTGTCGGTGTTGTCTTTCGTGACGAAGGCTACCAAAGGAGAACCGGTGCCCGGGGTCACCGGAGGCAAACGTCGAACAACCGACCGACACATACGGAGCAACGTCGCCAACGCCACGCTAATGGCGTTAATAACATTCGATTTGAAAAATGTCTTTCAATTCTTTCGCTTCGATGCTTCGCTGCTCCGTACAGCCCGGAGGCCTAATTTCTGTTCAGGACCGTTCGGATCGCACGGCGGCCGGTGACTTAATCCGAAACTAATTTTGCACAATTAATCAGCGACCGGGAGCGTTACTTCGATTCTTCGCTTCAATACAACTGCCGCTCGCGAGAAGTGCCCTCTATCAGCTCCTTTGCACCGGGGCGAATGCGCAGATTCAGTGCTCGAGTGCGGAAAGCTTCAAATGATCCAATTTGTTATTCTGGGTGAGCAATCGGAGTCAAGTGACTCTAGGAAATCAATTCCGTACGATCTCGATTGCGGCCCGGACCTGGGCTCGGCCCGGTTCCAAGAAGCCGTCCATGTCATCAGTTCCCTGAGAACACGAGGGCCCATCGCAGAAGCGTCGTGGAGCAGTGGAGCAGTGATAGGAGAGTTTGTCACGGTCCATAAAACTCTATCGCCTTCGCTGCTCCCTCTGGCAGCTCCAGCCGAAGTTGTTCTTCTAGAGACCCTTTGCCTCGATTGCCTGGCCCATGCCTCGATGGAAATGGGTTTTCGGGAGTGGATCGCGTACAAAACAGCGTTGAGCGGCCGTGATTTATAGCGGATATTGAAATTTTATAGCTTAACGCCTTTCTGATGCTTGATCGTCGATAAGTGAAAGGTGCAAGTTTATGCTTTATGTTTTTATGCTGCACAGCCGCCAACAGAGGAAACCCAGCCGAGGCCGAAGCGCAGCGAGCGTCTGATCCGAACGTGGAGAATCGAGTCTAGCGCGTCAAATAGGAGACAACTGGAGAATCGATGACAAGACAAGGGGCCAAATGGAAATAAAATTTGAATAAAACTTTATAGTTCCCTCGCCTCCACTGGGCGTTATGGTGGCGAACGGCGGTCCGGCTGAATTGATTCACTCGAAAAAAGGCCCGCGAGTGAGCGATGTTGAAACAATTTGTCCGATCCATTCATCGGTCGCGGGTATTTTCTTCTGGACGTTCGAATCTACGTGGTTGTCGTGGATCCATACGAAACGGACACTTTTTCACAGGTTGTGAGAAGGACCATAAAAAAACACGCTTGCTTTGTTACACGACCGCGGATTGATGACACGCCATCGCTACCGATCGGATGCTAATGGCCATTGAAGCGAAGGTGCGAATGAACTGATCGTTTTGAAGGAATCTTGTTTCTGAGAACCACGTTCCAAGGATTTCCCAAGTGGTTTTGAGGTTGAGCAGCGGCCACTTGTTCATTTTAATTACCAATTCGAAGGTGTGTAACATCTTTTTCTTGTGGGAAATGTATGCTCGGAAGTGTCTTAAACATATTATTTACCAGCAGAACTCAATTTCACACAAAGTTTGGTTGGTTCCTGTGGCGATATGTATTTTCCGGAGTTACTGAGCATCCATCGTCATCTCTTCAAATACAACAGAAACAGTTTCGACAAATCGTGCAAACCTTTTCTAGAGCTGCCTGGACGAGGTTCAAAGCACATCATTGGAGGCGAACTATAACTTTGACCTCTCCGCAATTTACGACACGTTTGCGCTGCTTCACAGGCCATCATTCCCTGTTTGACCGAGCCGTACGCCTTCGGCACTTTCGGCGTCTAATTATGATGGCAAATATTTGCCCTCCTGCGTGTTGAGCATTCATATCTGGTCCGCCACGCTCTAGCGGCACGTCGGACACGGGAAGGCGGGCGAGTTGTGGACGTGTTACCGCATTTCGAAAAATTGAACATCGCTCCTTTCGGCCGTGGAGTCGAGAGCCATAAACCTTCGAGGACACCCGCCCCGAAGGGCCACGCATCGGAGCAGGTGTACCGAATTCCGTCCCAAATCGGCTGCAAGCTGCCCCGAGGGTACGCAAAACTATTTGAAAACGTAACTACTTTCCTTCGCCGGCTCGCGACCGGCCTTTTGCGGCACGTGAGTATTTGTACAGGCTGCGGACGCAGGATACACGGGATTGCCCACATCAATCGCCATCCACCGTCCCGGGGCAACGGGCCGGGCATCGAAGGTCCTAGCTCGGCCGCTGTCTGATTGGAGTTGAAAAGTTTCGGCGGATGTGTTTGATTTTCCTTTCCGGTTGAGGGTAAGGAAATTTTAGCCAAAACAATTTCTTACGACCGACTTTTGGAGGTGTTCGCCTGCAGGGTCGGGTCAGGCACTTGGGTAGGTCCAAGAAGCAGCGGAAACGTAAGGAATGTGTGTTGCGATCTTCCTGATCTGTTTGATCTTCGGTATTATTCTATCCCAAGGTTCTGGAGGAATTCGCTGCGGTTACTTTGGGATAGGGGCTGAGAGGAGTAAGTTCTCCCAAGTTCGAGAAGTAGGTGAAGATTATTTATTTGATCTAATTAATTTCGGTACGCGGATACAATTCCCCCCGTTTTATCGTGGGACCGCTTCCACCTGTAGCAACGCTCCGAAGTTGAAGGATTGTCGACGGATTGTGGATATCCTGCGCCGCGATTCTTCGTCACAAAATGGCAATATATCAATTCTGCTGCCATCAATCCGATGTTGGTGTCGGCAAACCGTACCGAATGATGACTCAATTAGATCGAACAAAATAATCAAATATTTCTTTCCCGTGCCGGTCCCAAGACGTCACGGAAATGGTCAACGTCTCAAGCAACCGCCCTGCAAACCTGTGAGATGTGCTCACAATAGGAAATCAAATAATGAATCCTAATGGGAACCGTAAAATCATTCACAAGCTCCACTTATCTATGCTTCCCTGGACCGAGGGTCTGCTTTCGGGCCCGTCAAACACAGAGGGACAGAGCGAAACCAAACTCATCACCTTTCGATCCTGACCATCAGGCATCGGTCATAAAAAAACACCACTTCCAAACGAAGCAACGATTCAACACTTGGTCGTCTTCCCGCATGCGGAGCAGCCTGGTTTCAATGGACTAAATACAAGCCGAGGAGAGGAATCATTCATCGATGGTATTGATTAATGATGCCCGGGGAATGTTTATTTATGGGCTGTCGGTGAGCCGTCTTCCCGTAGTTTGATGTTTCTTTTGCGCGTCGTTTGAAATCGAGATCTCCGGAACGAGTCGGCGTCTAAATCCATGAAATCGTCGAGCCTTACAGACGGACACTTTCGGTTCGTTCGTTTCTTTCCCAGCGTCGGTAATTCTTCCAATTCGGCGCACCTTCGTTTGAAGATGAATCCATCTCAAAAGTCGTCTGCCGAAAGCCACAAGCGGACCACGGGCGCTCCTTTTACGCGGACCGCGGGCACAATTAATCGTCTCATTACACATTAATGAGGGACTTTTCCGTTGCCAATCGTTTTCTCTAGGTGGTGTAGAAGCCGCTTCCCCAGGTCGTCTGAACGCAGCGCTTTGGGATTATGTGGATTAATAAAAAATCAGAAGCAAGAAAAGTAAGAAAAGTCTTCGAAAAGCCACTGGTTCATGGTGCATGCCCTTGGTCGCGATCAAGTTTTGGGGCCTTCGGAATCCACTTCGATTTTCTTTGCATTGGCCAAGACGCGACCACGGCGACGCGTTCCACGGGGTTTTCTTCCATGGGGAATTTGTATCAATTTGTCCACCCAGCTGACCGGAGTCATTTTTTCTCACTCCACGCTTTTCAACCACCATCTGATCGCGTCTGGCAGAAGAACCCGATCGGTCGAACATCGAAAAGCACAACGAGCCCCCAGGAGCCTGCCCGATTTGTTTCTGCTCGAAGACGCAGAAACAAAGCCAGAAACATTTCCTTGGCGACATGTTCACAAATAATGCGCCTCGCCGCAGGGATTCACCGTGTTCAATCGCTGCAGCCTCCCGTCGCTCCCTCTAGCGAACGTTCGGGGTAGCTTGTCGCTTGTGTAACGTTTGGCACCAACGTGAAAGCGTGATCAACATACCGCAAGCCGTGCGTCTCTGGACCCGGAATCGAATTCGCATAAATACCATCGCTTTCCGATACCGTTCCAAACGCCAAACGACCAGCGAGCGACGCGAATATTATTATTATTTGCTACGTGCAGCGCGCGAGGCGATCGCGACATGCGTTTCATGCCACGGTTCGCGTTCGCGCGTCTCTGCGGGGCGGGAAACAGTTTGCGTGCAGAGATCGCGACCGAACATCGTGTGGGCTCGTGTTCGACTGTCCCCCGGCCCAGGTGAACCAGAAGGAGGCCGGTTAGGTTAGAACGGAGATGGTAAACGGCGATTTATGGAATTTACTTATCAATAATTTTCCCATGCTCTAGCAATACGCGGAATTTATGGCGTGGCACATTCCGCGCCGGTTGCGATCGGTTGGAAACTGCACGAAATTGATCGGCCGGGAGTAGATTGGGGGAAATACGGACGTGCTGTAAAATCAGCGGGGCAGAACGCTCGAATGTATCTTCTAATTGAGTGGTTGCGTTTCACGTTGTACGAATTAGAATTTGGCAGATCGGGCATATCGACGCGCTTGTAGCATGCGATATCTTCCATCTGGTAGCTTTTGTTTCGTTCCTGCTGTTCGTGAACGTCTGCCCACGGACAATTATGGTTTGATGAAAACACTCGTTCCAAACCCGGAGCCAAAATTCAACAAAGACCAAGAAATCAGACCTTTCTGTTCAGTGCATCCCTTGGTGTAGATTATCTCTACTGAAGAGTCTTGGCTAATGAATGTCTTTTTTGTTCCCACGTTTCAATTAACCTATAGATAAATGCCGAGCTCCAACACATGTTATGCTGGATCAACATCCAGTAATCAAACTATTACCTCCGACTGCTGGTAAAGGCAAATAAAAAGCCTTATCATCTTTGCATTCCCCTAGCTTCCCTCGACTCCCCTCGAGAGCCCTTTCAACAGTTCCCCTACCTGTCCGAGGAGCATGGGAGCAATGCCTGTCAGCCTTACCTTTCTTCGCCACACGACCCGTTCCGTTTCGACGCATTTCGAATTGGATCCGTTCATTTGTTATGGATCGTTATGGGGCATTGGATCCACAGGGCGACCGAAAGACTGCGGCCAGAAGGAGCATGCAGAGTTCCATGCGGTGCTGAATGGACCTTTATTCCATTCTTTCAATCAGCCCAAACAACAGGCTCGTACCGAAAAATCCCTCCCTTCCTGGCGATGGATCTTCGGACATCGGTCGGGTCAGGATTTTGTTTACTTTATCCGTTGCAGAACACGGGCTCAACCATTATCCTTTTTCCGGACGAAGGCATCCCACTCCACACTCCCACTGGCGGCGAGCAACCGACGTCATCCGGCACCGTTGCGGGCACCCGGTATAAGCCGGCTCCGGAGAGGCTCTGCGTGTGACAAAGCCCTGGAAAAGTTGTTTGCAATTGGTATTTACTTTCATTTTTACACCCTCGCCTGCCTGACAGCGAATAAAGCATTTTACCTGGGTCCGTTTCGGGCCATCTTGGTCGGAGGAAAATGCGGGACGCGGAAGGCGGGACCATCATTCCAATACGGAACCGATTCGGGCAAATTTCAAATAGATATACAGCGTCAGATATGCGTTCCGGATAAAAAAAAAGCCTTGTGCTGATTCCTAGTGTCTTCCAGCCCAATCGTACAGTAACTGTGAAATTTTTGTAATTTTAGGTCAAACATTCACCAAATTGCCTAAAGATATACACGCGTGGGGCTGTGACCGTTGGACCTGGCTCAAGAACTACGTGCATGGACACAAGAGTCCCTGTCTAGCAAACTCACACAGACACACGCGTTTCCTGACAGGGACTAGCAAAAATGAACCAACAACGAGCACTACAAAGGAACCAGTGGATTGTAAGGAATGCGTTAAATGAAATTGTACGTTTTATAAACTGTTTCTCACACCAATCCAGCACACGCCAAACGATGAGGACTAGGACTTTCGGTGTCCTGTTCGCGTTCACGACCCGGTGTGAAGGGGCGCCGGAAAGGCTTGGCTGCACACCACGAGGGACATGGACGACACGCATCAACTTCTAAAGTAGGAAGTAAGCATGTCCCACTCTTAGCCCGACGTTCTGCTTTGCTCCTCCGGTGCCTTTTCCTTTTTTGGGGGCTCGTCATACCCTGTCGTGTGGTGTTGAGAACGTTCCCGTTCCCGGGCGTTCTTTCGTGTGCTGCTGGAGTACGACTCACACTGCCCAAGCTTTTATTTGATGAGCCCTAGCCCCACAGATACGACTTGCACACCCAGCCAGCCGGCAAACATCCAACCATGGTTCCAGGCCCGACCGGAGCCTCTGATGCTGCACTTTTTGCCATAAAGCCGTGCATCAATGCACCGCTGCAGTGGGCCCCTGGGGGAAGGATGGTCATGCGAGGGATTAGTCGAATATTTCCCATCTATCGTGCAAAGCAACAGCTTCTTCATTCCCGCACCACGACTGCGACGCCCATCATAACGAACATGATGAACCGGTTCCTGCTACTGCCGCTTCTGCCTTGGCTCTGGAAACGAGGGAAATTTTGGAACGGAAGGTCACTCATTTGAACAGGGCACGCCGGACACTGGGAAAAGGGTTCCAGTAAACCAAACGCCACGGGGTCGAGGACTCGGCCCGCAGTTTGTGGGTTCACATTTTACGGAGCATTAGAATATTTGCACATTTTACCGATTCTTGGCAAACAATGAACCATCAGGCTCGGGCGCTTTGCTCTCGCCGGCGTTGACCGTACTCCAGTGGAAAGGTCTCGCGTTATGATCGCCGACAACCCTGAAGCTGCGGATGATGCCGTTGAAGTTTCGGCGAAGACCACATTAGCTGCAACCGTTCCCCGGTGTTCCCAGAGCCGCATTCTTGCGAGCCGACACACACGCACCCGAATGGGGGTGAATTCTTTGCACATTCTAGGCAAGCAATCGAGGGAGTGTAGGCTCCAAACCGAACCGGCTTCTGTTCGTCAGAGCGGGCCAGTTAAAAATGTGGAATGTCCCACAGGAAGGGTGGGAGGGAAGGATGGGCCCAAACATACAGAAAAAGATTTGCTAAATTCTCATAACATTACGCGTGGTCGGGGCCGGATCGTTTGTAGGCGGGGGTTGCGTGTCTTATACAGCGAATTTGGTGCTTACCGGGCTCTCGACGCCGCCGCTGACTGGCGACAACCGGTAGCAGCTCTGCGGTGGTCCAACAGTGCGTTATCTTTACCGTTCGAGGAATTAAGGTACACACTTCCACCCGGCAATAGCCGATAACGAACGAAATCTGGAATCATAAACGCCGCATGGATCGACCTGTCGACGCGCTGTCAAAGCAAACCCTTTTTGACGCAGTGCCGCCTCAGTAGCCTCGCTGCACGGGGTGTTTATACGACTTTCCGGAAAACTCTTTCCTCACCAGATTACAGCCTGGGTGGTTATCGGATGGTCTAATTAAAACTACTGAAAATAAAAACAAAATCACGTCCAGCTGGTGCGGGGAGGCCTCCCCGGTGGAAGGATTGAAAGCCTTATCCAATTAACACGAACAGAATTTGTAACCAAACGGAGACCTCCGTGCGGCGCGGAGGAATTGAGATGGAGTCCCCGGGAGCTCGGGAGTCTGGAAGACGAAAATCGTGCGTCGTAAAAATATTGTCGTTTCACTGGACCTACTTTGGGTGGCCAGCGTCACGGTCCTCCCGAGGTCCTGCTACCGGTAGCACTTTCAGCCCGCCGGATCATCGTATAATGCAAGATTTCTGTCGGTGCCTAGCTGCAGGGAGGCTTTTCGGGGTTCGCTTTCAGAGCAAAAGAAATTACACAAAAGTATAAATTTTTAACGACCTTTCTCCATTTCCACTACCCGTGAAGACCGAGCTCCCGCTGGTGGCAAGTCGCAATCCCGACATTGTATCAACCTCTCGGAATCGGAAACCGTACGATCTGGTGGATTTTTATTGTTCTCGTGTCGTCTTGGCGCTTCCGAACGCAGCCATCATTCAAGGAAATTTAGAGCCAGTGTCATCCATCCATCGGTTCAAGTTTATGATAATCATATTTCTCTCCAAGACCCTCTGACCACCGTGACCATTCCCTAGCGCCATCTTCCCAGAAATATCTCTTCCGTTCGAGAAAAACTGATCCGATTTGGTCCGAAATCTCTTCCAAAATCCCTTCGAAACACGGCTCTAGCCAAGGATATGAAAGAGGAAAGAAAAATGTTCGTCGAAACAGGGGGTCATAAAATTTTTATAGGATTTGGAATTTGACTGTTTTACGACCTCGTATCGCTACTGCTCGTCCGTGAGCCTGCGACGGTTGGTTTATGCGTTTGAAAATGGAAACTTTGAAACAATTCCAACGCGCGGTTGGAGTTCCAGGAGCCAATTGTAGTTTGCTTTCTAATTAAGGACAGCATTCGATGCATCCTTTCGAAGGACACCGTCCTTTCCGGGAATCAAGCCAAACAGCAACTTATCTAAGATGTTTCGTTGCTAGCAGTTGTTGCTAACACGCGGGTAAACTATTCGAATTTGTTAGAGGAAATCACCATGCAAACACACATTCCCAGCTGCTTGCATTAGATATTCGGAACATATCTATAGCGCTCGAAGCAAAAGACAAACTTTTACTGCAGCGCCTATTTATAACGACCCCACCAACCTTCGGACCAAGTTGTTCGGGTTCGTCGGTTCGATTTTCTGGAAAGAAATTCTAATGAATCCCGAATCTGCCAACTTCACGAACGCATGAAAATTCATCGCACCGATGCGAACGAATTGAACATTTCAGCGAGTCAGTAATCACCCTTACGGTGGAGTGTATTTCGCGGAGGCTTGAAAAGTTGGAGCAAACCCAGGGATAAACTCCGCAGAATGAAGGAGCGAAGAGTGAACTATTTTGCATAAATAAATCATGTAGATATTTCTGTCAATTAGTTTTCCAACACTCGCCTCGCTCGCCTCGACCGGCTCGGTTTGGTAAACATTCCACCCGTGCCACTCTATCGCTTCCGCTTGCTCTCCTCTTTCTTCTAAGCTCCAAAAGCAGGGCTGGAAAGGCGTGAATGTGTTTGGATAAAACACGCCGCTCGCCGCAAAAGTGTTTGATCAGTCTTACCCGGCAGCAGCATCTCCCGTTTTGCTTGGGAAGAAGTCAAGTGGTGGCAAACATTTGTGGAGTGATTTGATTCCGGTAGGCGTCTGTGTGCTTTTGTACTGCTGGCTTCGGCGAGCCGTTCTCATATCTTTATAATAATTTGCTTCTAAAAATCACGAACAAATCGCCTTTTTTACTGGATTTGAGCAAATCATATAAAAGCATTGAAACAAAAGTTGTGATGAAGCTAATGTCATCGACGAAACTAATACATTCATCTCACGACCGTTTTTTGTTGAAATAGTTTGTTTGTTTTTTCATTATTTTAAAGTATTTGAGCAGCGTAAGATAAAAGTAAAACATAACATTTAACTTCCAGTCCTTCGTACATAACCCATTTACCACAAAAGGGATTCCCCGCTGAGGTGGTGTTAACATGAAGGTATGACAAATAACCATCGTCGAACGAACGAACGAACGTGAAACTGGGACTTCCCAATATGTCCTCACGGGAGAAACATTGGTAGCTGTTCATTCCGGGAAGATGCCACCCATTAAGCGTGTCTGTTAAAAGCCTTTTCATTTACCATCCTTCGCGAACCGGGAGCCCATTTCGTTTGCCCAGCAATGTGTCAGATTTCGGACACCAAAACCGGTGGCTTGCGTAGGCTTGTGGCTCGATTTGCGTCCGATTTCACATCGAAAATGGTGATCACCACGCACCCACGGCCACTACGCCCTTCGGCTGATAACGAATGTGGAATCTTTTACTACCAACGACTGGAGGTACACCTGGTGGGCCTACGTTCGTTTCCTTGGTGACTTTTACGTTCAGGCGAGTTGAGTTATTAACGTGGGTGATTTATTACTATTATTAAATTATTTTTTATTATTTTCAACAAAAGTAAACAGTTCCTCGCTTATGCGGCCTGTGCCACCGATGGATGTCGTGGCTAGTGGGCATTTCGGATACTCCGGTCGACCATCGGCGCTGTTTTCGTGTCAGGCGTGAAGATTCGACCGCCAACTACCTTACCAAAGCTGCACGGCACGTCGGAAATGGACAGGCCGGTGTGGAAAAAAATCGAACCCTACCGTAACCCACCCGATGCGAGCAAAGGTAAGATTAAGTGTATAATTGAATATTTTATTAGTGTTACTCCCGAATGGTAGCACCGGAATGAGCGAGCGGACCTCTGCCGGCTGGAGGCGGAACCAAAAGATAGGGACCCTCCCTACGGAGTGGGTCATGAGTTTTTAGTGCTTTTCAAATTGTCGTAAAATCACCAGGACACACGGCGGGTTCGGTAGCCGGCACGGAAAGGCGAAAGAGTCGTATCGTAAAAATTATCGTCATAAAAAACGACACCGGTCCGTGTTTGTCCGGGAATCTAAGAAGGGTTTGTTTTTTGCTGGGCCTTTGCTCATTATTACAAAAATCATATAAATTTATAAAATCACCAGCCGCCGGTGGCCTCCATGTTAAGAACGCACTGCCGGCGGTGGCCATCGAAACGCAACCGATTCCAAAACCGCGTGTGCGTTACTGTCGCATGACAAGTGACCATATCGGCTTTCATGGGGTTTGCGCGTTTGGGTCAAACGTGCCCTGCACTATCGCACTATTACTTTTCGCTTCCAGCCCTATCAATGTGTCAGATGGACTTCCGATGAGTTATTTTGTGTGATTGGGAAAAAAAAGTCGCCCGAGGAGGGAGTACTTTTATTAGCATATGCATTTATTTACCCAGCTGTCGCCCAGTGCCCAAGCCCAGCCAAACATTTTCTTTGTTTTAAAAACACGAAAGGCTGAACCGACTAGGACATACTTTCAACACAGACGAACTTGGGCTCATTAAATTAAACATAAAATGATACGTGGAACGAACGAGCTGCTCAACGTGCTGACC
Source organism: Anopheles atroparvus (assembly GCA_914969975.1). Taxonomy (NCBI): domain Eukaryota; kingdom Metazoa; phylum Arthropoda; class Insecta; order Diptera; family Culicidae; genus Anopheles; species Anopheles atroparvus. The sequence continues at coordinate 52,998,701 of CAJZCY010000001.1, forward strand.
CGAGTCACGAATTCCATTTGTCAAATAAAAACGCCCTTCACGAAAGAAGAAACACTATGGCAGCAGAAATAGATAGTGTAAATCAGGAAAACAATGAACAAACGCAGTCAAATCCGTCACTTGTTGTTGCAGAAGGCGCATCAATCTCACGTTTCCTTCCGTCGCACCCTCACTGCAACCGACTCTTCTCAATGCTCTTCTCTTAACGTATGTCTTTTGCCCGCCAGCGCTAAACATATCTCACTGGGAACGCAAGGTAGAGATATTATCACATTTCTTCCTAATCATCTCATCAACTGACTGAGGAGCAAGATGGGTGAACAAATAAACCGACCGGTAAAAATCGGTCATCGCTCACATGCTTTTTTTGCGTACCCTTAGATGTCGCTACAATCGGTGAAATATTCTTGCTCTTCACCGCAACTGTTCCGACCGTTTGTGTTTGTGGTAAGTTAAATCATTGGATTGGTTTGAAATTAAATACTATAGGTTTTTGTGAAAGTTGATTCGAAGAAACATTGCTTGCAAAGGGTGGCGACAGAGATTTGATTAGGTCTATTTAAAAGACGAACGAATCACCGTATTGTGCTTCACCAGTCTTGCGTCTTGGAGGACTCCATACTATACATTTTCCCCAGCTACATAAACAAACCTCGTTCCTATTGCCCCCATCTTGGCGCGGGTTTTGGAACAATGATTTTCGACGAAAGGTACTGAAGGCCTCGAAAAAAATAAATGATTTCGTAAAGCTCATTCGGGCTCAGGACAGAATCAGATTCTTCCGAGCGTTTAACGCACCGCGGCTGAAATGCAGCAGGACGAGGACATAACTCATCTTGGAGGGGAAAAAGGGACGAGACGAGTGTATACTGCCACCGAGCACCGTACTGCTGCCGATGTGCGACACCGTGGAATCAACCTCAAGAATCGGCCTGAAAGCGCAAGAAGAACGTACCTTCCTCCCGATAAGGTTCTAACCGGTTGTATGTTTAGGTTTGCAGCAAAGGGCCGTGGGTTGCATCGAGCTGAGTGTGGAGGTGTGGGGTGGTTTATGCTGTGCCAGAGGCCCCACAATGACACAAACACCGAAACCGGGCAGAATATGCAGAATCAGAACGACGAGGGGTTTTTTCCGGTTCGGTCGTTCACACATAAACGCAATTCGTGCAGTAATTTAAAGAAAACAAAAGTTTCACTCACTCGTACGCGAGCGCTTGGCCGCGCTGGGCACGCACCACGACGCATTCGAGGCCTGAACATGGTCACCGGGCTGGTTTTATCGCACTCCCTCAGCCTCGCCCCAACCCGCTCCAGAATGGCGCCACGGAATGGCGAGCAGGCAAATACAAATAAAAAGTACGACGCGTTCAGGTACGATCTTTTCGAGTTTCGAGCCTTTCTTCCGCTGCAGAGCCCGGGGTTCTATGTTACATTCGAAGAATTTCGTGCAAACATGATCCGGCGAGGCGCCAACATGTTTTCCGACCCTTTCCTCGCACTGCCCCAGCCACTCCACTCCGCTCCACAGAATCCACGGCCCCGCAGTACACGCTGCACCAGATGAAAACGAGTCGACATGCGTTTGATGTTTGCCTATGTCGTCTCTCATGCTGCTGATGTTTACCTCCGATGTAGCATCCCATCAATCCCCATCCCTTTTGATGGTCACCACACTCGTCCCACCTACCGTGCACCGGCACCGCAATCCCTGCCTCGTGGTGGAGCCAATTTGATACGCCGGTGCAGCACGACGCCTCGGCATCTTCGCGGCGGGAACGCGCATCGACACTGATAGCGTCTGGGAATTGTTTCAATTCCGCATCACGCCGTTTGCCGAAACAATTCATCAACGCGCGATGACATTCTATGATTTTTACCTCGCTCAATCTCCGGCCCTTTCGCACCTGCGTCAAATAAGCCACCCTGGGGAATCATCTCGCGGGCCCCCAGAGGGGAAACAGACGAATGGAACGTGTGTGTGTTTGTATGCGGAAGATGAGCCGTGCAGCAAATAATTAAAGCGAAGAAATTAAAAAAATGGATCATTTCACCCGATGCCAACCTGGAGGATGTTCCGGAACGTTATGCTGATGAAAGGAAGCCTGTCACCTAAATTGGAGCTTCGTGTGAACGTCACATCGTCCACGGTGAAGTTTTCGTTGGATGGATTCCCTTACCCCACCGGTCGTAGCGGCGCAGCCGAGCTGTGGATGATATATTTCCCGTACGTTCAAGCATTAAAATCTTACTAAGAAGTCCCCCTCCTTCTCGGGCTGGCCGTTCACTTCAGCCTCCTCGCCGAATGCACACGAGCAAGGAAATCACTTAACTTATCTCTCCACTTCCATCTGTCCTCTGTAGATTTGTTTTCCCCGAACCGTCGGAGCCAGTCGCGCGTCGGCTTTGGCTCCCTGCTCTTAATTTACTTCCCGCCATATTCAAACTTTGATTAATATCCACCGGAAAAGCGGGCACCAGCGTCCGCCGAACGGAGGAAAAATCGAGATCCAAGGAAAACACCAAAAACGGAAGTACGGTCCGTGGGTTTTCCTGCGCCAAGACTGTCCGAGCGTCCGAGCGTTCAGTTCTTTTTCGCCTTTATCGGACAGCCGCGCCGGTCGCGGGCTCGTTAGGTCATCAGGAAGGGAGCTGCCTTCCATCCTCCGCCGATTTGACGACGGCGCACACTGCAACGTCTTCCCGGGTGCAGAGGGCAAGGACACTGCCGTGCTGGGCTGCTGGAGTGCTGGATGCAAGCGTGAAAAAATTAATTAAAATTTCATTTGCATCCAGATTTTTCCTCAAGATTTGCTGATTACTGCGAAATAAATGAATTTATTTGTTAGCTGTCGGAAGTCCATTTCTAGTGATTGTTGTTGTGTACCGGGTTCCTTTCCTTCATGGTTCCTTCTTTCACTAATGCTTTGGCGAATGCGAATACGAAATTTTAATTTTCTCTCCATCGATGTCTCGAGCAGCTTCCGTTTAATCGAAATGAAAAACGTTTTGCATTTCCATTTGACATCCATTCTCAAAAGATTGATAAAAAATATTAAACTTTGCAGTACGTGATAATCTACTACAAAGGTTTTGTACCTTCAAGCTGTTCCCTAAAAAGCTGACTGACGTCAACTAATTTCACCCAACGAAACACTGTTCTGTAGTGCTTGTAGCTTGATTATTCGAAAAACAAACAAGTTGATTAAAACGCATGAAGTAAATTACTATACTCCTTTCTCGCCTAATATTTTCACCACAGTAGACGCTCATAAATCATGCATTTAATGGAAATCAAAGTACACCGTTTTCGAAATACCATCCATCACATCAAACTGTCATAGCGCCCGTAGTGGAAACTCATCAACGCCATCGGCAAAATTGGTTCTAGTCACGGTTCTGGTTCGGATTTGCCGGTTTTTGATTTGTTCTTTCGTGGTTTTGTGTTTCATTCAACCTTATTTTTTCCTTCAAGGGTTCGTTCGTTTCCATTTCGCTTACGAAGTTTCGGTGCTCGGTTCGGTTGGTTTTCGGCTAGACCTCTGGTGATTTCTTCATCAAGTCCCGTTTCTGATCCTTGTGGTCCAGAGTTCAAACGCCTTCGCAAATATCGGAGAACAGTTGCAGCCGTCATGCGTACAGCTAGGGGTGAGTGCTACGGGAGCGATGGGTACGGGAACAGCAAAGCAAGAAGAACAATAATGAAAGGCATCCGGGAGGGCGCTTCGGTTTGCTCGTCGGATCAAGATGATGGAACTCATCAAAGCATTTCGAGGTTGTATCTGAACACAACCGCCGAGAACAAGTCATTTGCCAATAATTACTAATTTATATACGCCACCGATGGCACCGCTCCCGTGCTTCCTCTTCCGTTCGCCGTCGTTGGCAAAAGATCGAAGCGGCTGATAAGCATACGGCGGTGCCGGTGTCGTAGAGCCAAAGTAAAATTCTCCCCGAGCTACCCTTGGTTGGACTGGTTGGTCCGAGTTGCGATGTCAAAGCTGGCGTCGTCACTCGGCTAGGGAAAAGCTACTGTAATGATATTAATAACACCTTCACGATAAACGCAGTGGCCAACTACCGCAAGTTCCAACCACCTATCAGTGTTCTAGGTGTAATTAACGCACCAGTGCAGTGAGGGAAAAAAGTGTTCGCATTGCGATGCATCGAAAAGTGCATCAACCGTGTGCATCGCGAACGAACGAACGAACGAACGAACGAACGAACCGACGAATGAAATGGCTTCCATCAGGTGGATTGAATGGCAAATGACAGATCGCTGCGTCCGAGGTGCACATAATCGTCATTGATTGTCGTCATCATCGCGATGATCATCATGTTCACCGTGGTGCCTGTCGTGGTGGTGGAAAGCCGTCGGCCATCAATTCAACCATCCAACCGTTCAGTAGATGCGCGTTCATTGGTAATTGCCATTGTCAGAAGGATGGCCCCGTAAGCCCACCGTCACGTTGACAGCAATAACTTGCTTCCCTCGTCGTCTCCGCCACCCCCCCAAAGAAGCATTCCTGGCAAATCGACAATGGAGTCGGTCCATGCTCCCGTTTCTTTAAAATCGTACAAATCATAACGATTACTTCGGCCGACATCGGCTGCAAGGTAAGAAAAAGAGTCACTACAACTTTTAATGTCACTCACCGGATGTGATGGCAACGGTCCCTTCTTCCTGAATTGTGTCCACACCGCGCGCCCTCGAGCCGGTTTGAACGACACTAAACCTATGAGGAGAAAAAGAGAGACCGCTGGAGACGGAAAATTAATGCTGAATTTTCCACTTCAAAAATTTACCTCAAGCCTGTTCGTGAGCATACCATAGGCACATGTGAAACCCGCCGTGACACCCAATTGCGACATAAACCCCCCGTCCTGCACTGCCCAACCTCTCTTCCCACGTGCTGTAAGTTCTTCATTCTGTTGCCTCCTTACGCATCACAACGCAGTGGCTGTGTAAGCACGCCGCGTAATTTGAGTCTGATAAATAAAAAGTGTTCTACATCGTCTGTCACCTCGTCTGCGGTGGACTTCTGGCACAGGGCAAGCAGGGTCCCATTCCCGAATGACGCAGGCAACGGCCAAGGATGCAATAGAGCGTTCAATCAGTGGCATTAGCCCCCTTTTCCAGGGCGGCGAGGAAGTGCATCTTTCATCCTTGCTTCAGTGCCCAAATCCGGCCATGCACTTGCTTGGAGAAACCGCTCGTGGCTTCTTCATCACTCTTGAGGCATTCCATCGTATTCAGCCAAAAGGAGGACAGGTGTGCACGGACATGCAAGTGCCCTCGGGGGTGACTTTGTGACAGCAATTAAAAAGAACAATAATCATTATGTAATCGCTATGCGCAATGTTGCGAGGGAAAGCAACATTATGGAATCTATGTGGCGCTCTGCGGCTTCCCTCCGGTGCAAGGAGCGGAGAACGGAGTCAACAAACTGGTCGATGCAGTGAAGCGTACGTTTTTTTCCGCCTCCTCTTGCAACCCGTCCATCCCTTTCTTCGACGATGTGTGAGACGCACCTGAACCAGAACTGGAGACGGATGGCTTCGGAGGCATGAGCTACGCGATGCCATGTTTATTGTCCGCCCGAGCAGCGAAGCCTGTACGGATGGCGTCGATCTCAACGCGCCCGTTGACAATCGGTAATCACCACCGGGGGAGGAAAGAGAAGACGCCCTCCGAGGCCAGAGACCGCAACAGACTGTCTCGAGCGGTGGCGGCAGGAAAAGCGAGGGCCTTCATCGATGGTGCAATTTGACGGAAAATTTAATTTTCCATTGTAGGAGTACCATGATTGGAGTGAAATTTTCACGGTTCCAGCACAGCGTTGGTGGCCAGATATCATTGAACACAATTGCTGCGACCACAAATTGCTGTCATTGCCATTCGAGACTGCGTTACGACGATTTCTATTCATGAACGCTTTGAAACGCTGGCTTTTGATATATTTTAGCCGATTCAACTCTCAAATAAATATTATCATATATCATATATTCTGTTGAAAGTGTACGTTTGATTTATACGATTTTTAGAACGTATGATACAAAGCACGATTACATTTGTGAGCATTTCTTTTTTGCACCCTAAAAAACATCCAACACCGAATCTAAAGAAATCGAGTGATTAATCTCTTAGGAAAACAATACCACCACTAAACTCCCGATCAATTTCACAGTTTACTCAACGCCACCGCTTGGAATTTATCGCTCCCTACCGAATTTGCCGTCCTCCATCTGGTTGTTACTTTTCTTCGGCAAGCCGTATGGAAATTTAACTCACTAAATCCCCGTTTCGAAAACTTTTGAATCGATTTGCACCCAGTCTGAACCATTTCTTCCTCTGAGGGCGTTACCTCGTGGGATTGTAACATGCGTCTCCACGCATATCTCCTTGCACCCTTTCACCAAGATGGCTGGTACCATGGAAAGGGTTTAGGGGAAGAGTTTGGTAAGAGTGAGATCAGAATTTAATTACACAATCCGACTTTATTTATACCCGATGCATAAAAAACTATATCCTGAAACAAAACACCATCGCCGGCGTCCTCCGACGGTCCACAGGAGAGGAGAGTACGTGAATCCTTCCACCATTGCTGGCGGAGGGGGTTGAAGCTGACAGCACCAGAATACCCTTTCGGCGCATCGGCGAACACATACGCCACACGAAATCGAGCAGCTATCGTCTTTGCGCGACGGTGATAAGCAACGGCCGCCAACGCCGGTACATCCGGAGGGCCATAAAAATTCCTATCCCATCTTTCTCTTGCTGTTCAAACGCCGATAAACATTTAGTGCCGGCGCGTGGTCGCTCCCTCCCTTCCGTGATGCTTTCCACTGAACCTCGGAAAAGAAGGGTTGAGAAGCATAATTTACGATCAACGCTTTCGCAACGAACGCGATGGAACGGGCCGGGAGGCTGCGGTGAGTCGTTGTCGCGGTAAAAAACGGTAAAAAGTCGCGCTCGTGGATAAAGGAACAAAGCATCCCTAATAATTAAACAGACTAAATTTGCATACATTAGAAACTATACTTTATTAAACATTGATCGAGAACGTGGCGCCGGATCGGGAGCAAAAAGTCTCTAATGTAAAATTATGGCCTCGGTCTGGCTTTTCTCCAGTCGTCGAGGGCAAGAACGGCCGGGCTACCACCAACACATAGCTTCCCTAGCCGCCCATTGGGCGTGCTTAATCAGACGTGTATCGGATGACATTACACCGCGGTGCAACAAGGGTTCTCGGGTTGGTAATCGCTGGAACAGACGCCACCACTTCGAAGGATCGGCGGGTTTTGGGGAGAAAATGGTCGAGCATTCCGAAACGCGGAGACATATCTTGGCTTTCGAAGGGTTGTTGTTGGCAAACAAGAAACCAACGGATGTTTAGTTTTCCCAATTTGTTTTTTCTTCTATTTGCCATCGAAAAACCCTCCGCCGCTGGAGTGTTCTTTTTAGAGAGTGTGGCTTAACATGCAACTGTGTTTTGAGGAATCTCTCATTGCAGGTAAGAAAAGAAAGGAATTATCAGCGTAAGCCCACAACATTGGACAGATTGGGAGAAGACTCCTTTGGTCATTAGTTAGCTTCTGATTCACTCACGGATGTCATGTATCATATTTTTCGGGTGTACATACTTTCCACACCTTCACGCTGTCCTGTTATCTACAGTCAATAACTGTACAAAACTTCATCATGAACTGATGAAATTTCAACCCTATTCTCCTCCACAATCCACTGTTATCTTCCTACCAAACTCGTCCACGTCTTTCTCCATCGAAGACCGGAATTCAATTAACGTGTGTGCAAAACAATGAAACTGCAATAATTCTTCCGGCATTCGCCCGATAATTATATCAGCAAACAGAAATCGTGAATGAAATTTTGTCTAATAGCATAAGGAAACTTCCTCGTCTCAGCGCTTGCAACATGGCGAGGGCAATGCCTTATATTTCGATCTTCAACGAGGTGTTTCGCACCTTCCACCACCGGACCGGATCCTTGGGCGTTTTCTGGAAGCAGGCTAGAAGTTTTCTCCTCCACGGCATCATACACTCGAATCCGCGGCACACTGTACGCTCCCCCACAGAGAAAAAGGGAGGCCCCAACATCATCAGGTGGAAAAGTTTTCCGTTTTCCCCGAATGCACACAATCTTCGGTGCCTTGGGCGAAAAAGGGTTCTTCGTCTTAGGAAAACCGCCACGGCCGGAAACATGCGAAACTCCTCTCGTCTTGGGTGGTGCCCGATGGAGATGGGGGTATTTTCTGCAAGGCTTTGAAGGAACCTGATGTGGCAAAATACCTTCGCAAGGAGGAAATGGCAGAGGAAAACCACTTATCAAAAGCTTTTATCATCAATGTTTCATAATTTAATAAGACAAAACCAATAAATGAACCACCTGTTGGCCGCTCCATGCAGCCGCATTTTGTGAGCCGGTGGGGGATCAAAGAGAAGCGACACTTTTGCACCTTAATTTTCACCCATCATCGGGTGAGTCCCCGATTCTCGCAATACCCACCCACAACTCGGTAAGTAATTCTAAACAAATTGAACACCTCGATTATTTTGCTATCACCTGGCCGACACGTTTCGGTTCAATGAACATCAGCCTCCGCCTTTTGACAAGCATTAGGTCATATCCAAGTTGCAGGAGAGTTGAAAACGCAGAAGAAGGATACACTATCATTCGGCTACAAATTCTTGGCGAGAAAGTTGACGTTCGATAGTGCAAACGGGCCTTGTGGTGCAGGGAAAGAGGAAGCAGTGTAAGAAAACGACACCTCCGGCTCGATTTCGATGAGTTCCTAGTTGCTCATGTCTGCCAGTAACGAACAACGCCAGCAGCAAAAAGGCACTTTGCACGGAGAATAAATTCGAGTGATAAGGATAGAACATTCGTCCATACCGATGGGGGGAAAAGGTAGGACAGGAAGTAATACACCGGATACCGGATGTTACAAGCGGAAGCGCCAACTATACTTGCTTCTGGAATCGATACCCAGCCGTACGATGATCATCGAGATGACGGTGCGCCTTCGTCCTTCGACTTTACCTTTTCCTTTTTGCATATAGATTGGTTGAATTTTCCTAATGTGATTAGAAGATCGTTATCGTGTCGGTGTCGATTCTCTGTGACTCTACTCGCATCGAGAGCTAAGGGAACAGAAGGACAGAGAGAGGTGATGCTCGAAGGGGATGCTGTGATTGTGGTGGTTAACCTCGACTAATTTGTATTTGTGGTTTTGTTGCTCAAGCTGAGCCAAACTGTCTCGGTCGACAAGCATGGGGATGAGATGGGGAGCTTGTGCCATTCTCCCTTGCGTCCCGTTTGCATATCCACTACCGCCACCGCCACCGCGGTTGTTTGAACAAAAGATTGAATGCAAGCGACATGATTGACTTTGGATCGAGGCAAGTTTTTCGCCAACAAACGTCGGTGGCTAGGACGACACCAACCTTGGCAACGGCGCATTTTTCCTAATTAGTTAATTAGTGACAACGGTGCGATTACCCGAAAATAGTTTTAGTGATGGTAAGGACCTTTTCGATACCAAAATGATTGCATGTTATACTCAGGTTGGTGGGTTTGGAAATGTAACTGTCATGATTTCATCCTGTTTAAAAGGAATGGCTTCACAGGTTCCTCAAACTATTCTAACATATAATGATTCCGTGCGTTCGGATTTCTCTCACCTTTACAGTGAAAGCCAAATGCTGGAGAAATATCAATTGAATTCATTCCACTGTCATTACTGCCGCTTATCTACAGGCTTTAATACCTTTGCTCCATAAAACACCTCTCCGTCGACCTCGCAGCGCAATGGTACCAAGAATTGAAGTCAATTAACCCGATCCGGCGGAGTGTCTCGCTGGACCGATATGGGTAATGCGGCATCAATAACAGGCCCACGGGATTCGTGCGGTTTTTTGTCAAACAAACAGGCCCCTAAACGACTGACAACATTAAATTTTAGATCACGAGCACTTCGACGGATACCTAGACTTGAATTTCTTTAACGCATCGGACTCGGGCTGGACTCTCACGAAGCATGAAGGAAATGTCCGACCGGACGGACGGACAACGGAGCAATAAAACTTTATTCCATTTTCAATTTCACATCGAGATCGTCGAAAGCCGACACAAACAACTGTTTTTTTTTCTCTCTTTCGTTCTGAAGCTGCGGTCCAGGGTAAAGATATTCCCGGAGTACTTAAAAGTAAGGTTAAGTGAAATAATTCGGCACTTTTTGCCCCTTCCTGGCCCGTAATCGGAAAGAGTATGCCTACATCAACCGAGGTTTTGTTTTCCGTCCTGTCTTGTATCTCCAAATTTTTATAGACTTCCTAGGAACGATCGTCCACTTTCCGATGGCCGGCTCTTAAGGTTCCCCACCCGGGCAAGCGGTCTCGCGCTCTATTTCCCCGGGCGGCAATGTGTGGATTAATTAAATTTAAAATATATTTTGATATATTTATGATGACAAGCGGGTACTTGTTTTTATTTCGGCGTAAGGAGATCGTCGCCGTTCAGAACGCTTGTGTGCCCGGTTTGTGTCTCCACCGGATGACCGGACCGGTTTGTTTTAGATGTTTTGTGGCTGCCATTTTCGAGGTGAGGATTGTCACTTCCTCCGTGAGCCGCGCGTCGAGGTTGTCTAATGTTTTTTAGATAAATTTATGGATCTCGAAAGTGTTTCTGGATCGAGCCGCGGAGGACCCGGGGGACGATGTTTCCCTGAAGCGGCCACTTACACACCATGCATCAATTGAAGTCATTTGGAGATTAATTTTTATTGCCCGCCTCGTTACTCGCGGCTTGCCGGAATGACTTCCCCTCCGCGGATGCCTTCTGCGTACGGTCGGTGGAAGTGAATCACTTCGAAAAGGCTATCGTGTTGTTGCTATTGAAAAAATGGGTTTCAACAGGCGTTGTTTTGGGTCTGCAACGTGTTGCTTCCAGCTTCCATTTAAAAGATAAGTGATCGATTTTTTTTTCTCCATTACGGTGTGGACGATTCGCGCCTTCCTTCTGTGACCTAATGATGCAAGACACAACACTTGGAATGAATTTTAATTAACGCTACAATAAACATCTTTTCAAATGCCTTCTTTGTCTTCTCAACTGAATAACTGAGGTCTTCGGACGATAGTGTTTTGATCCCAGTCTGCAAATCCTTAAATTAAGTTTAAACATCAATCGAATGAGGCCAGGTTTGCACTTTGGGAGGGTTAAATTTCTGCTTCTCTCAGGTAGCTTAGCTGGGGAGAATCAAACTAAACCAATATCAAAGCTATTCGAAAGGGTGTGAAGGGAGTAGAGCAAGAAATCGTAATCCACTAAAACGTGTTTTCTTGATGCCTTAAACTGTCTTTACTCCAAGCAGAGCTTGCTGGAACCTTACCTTTGCTGGTCACTTTCCAACTATTCCCGACCACGAACGAAAGTCACGCTTGCCGACGTCGAGTGAGTCATCCACCGGGGCACATTCGATGGCGTTTTGGATACGATCGGTCCAGACGGCCTGCAGCACCCGGAACCGATAGCGATCTTTTTCGCCTTCGGACACCGGCCATTTGACGACGGGATCGTGATTTTAAATTCAAACCACAATCATTGAGTTCCGATGGTCGAAGCTGATCGCGACGCGCAGCACGCATGGACCTTCCGCGCCGAAGACACTTTCCACGACGGAGCATCGCCTTGGGTTTGCTAGGGCATCTTTGGCCTAAAAAAAAACTTGACACAGCAGCCAACAAGCGAAGAAGTAGCGACGTGGAAACTTATCACATCTCGCTGATCTATTGTACATGTGTACGACCAGAAAGATGAAATCCAATTAAATCAGATTTATCCGCATGATTTATTGGACGCAGATCAAAAGGTAGCGCGCTCGGGGGTTCGTGATTTCTGCGTCTCATCACGCCGTGCTCATCATGTCCCACGTGTGTGCGAGTGGCAGTGACGCACGGGTGCGCAAAAGAACGGCCAGTAGCTTCGCCTTGCCGCGCGCAGAAAAGGATGCCGCGGTGCGAAGGAAATCAAAGAAGGAAAATTTACACTTTATGGGAAAAATAAAACATGTGACATGAGTCACAAATTGGTTCGCTCCTTTGGGAGCCGGCACGTCGCGTCGGCAAAGAAGGTGAGAAGGCAAGGTAGCAACTGGCCGACGCTTGATCAGCGCCTGAAAAGTTTACGGCGAATCCGTTTGGGGATTGGCACGAGTTGAGGCAGCGAGATTGTCAAATTAAACTTACCACTTTGTTAACAGAGCAAAGATTAAAAAACCGCGCCAGGTCGTAAACCCCAAGTTGTGGAGGAGTGCGTGAGCAAAATTAAATGTATCTTCACGAGTTTCAAAAAGAATTGTGTTTGAATAATTTGAAAAATGAGATCAATTGAAGAGCTATGTTTACTGAAAACTATGTTACAGAATATGTAGTGTTTACTCTCTCCAATTCGCTTAACCATTGCCTAATCATTAGCTAAGCGGGCCATTTATCAAACCGTGTTGCAAGCTGGAAATTACTTTGTCCTCGTAATTATTTTTTCGATTAAAATTTCCTCCTTGCCATCGAGTAATACGCAACAAGATTCTGTTTCTCACATAAAGCATACTTTCTCCCACCACGGTGAGTGTTTGAAGTGTTAGCAACTCTGGCTGAATATTTAAAACCGTCGCCTCGCACCAGAGTGACGCTTGTTAAAGCAGCTAGCCGCAAAAAAAAAGAAAGATGTTCCCCTCCATGCTGGTGACGATCGATCGCATTATCCCGCGAGAGGAAAGAAAAAAAAGTCAACCAAGTGTCCAAGGGAGCGTATAAAACGTGGCATCTTCATCTCACCCTCCATTGCCAGTCATTAGGCAACTTTCTGCAGCCCACAATTCAGCCATCGGGACAGCAACCTTCCGGGCTGCCGGTGGCGCGGTGCGAATTCGGCGGTCGACAAAATACAGCCCATCTTCGCGCTCGTCCCGAAGCTGCTGCCGAAGGAAGATTAAACATTACGCCATTAGAGATAAAAGATGTAAATACTAATTATTGCATTCGGAAAAAGAGCAAAAGGCTGGCTCCCCTCGCGACGCACGGACGATTCGGCCTGAGTGCTGCCATTGGCGAATGGGTCGAGGTCCGAATTCCAGATGGGATAACTTTTTCTTTCCACTTCCTTTCCCAGGACACCCTGAGGATCTTGCGTCACTGCGTTTTGTCGGGCCGGTTTTTTTTTTTTTGCGTGTTGCTGCTGACACATGATGCAAAGCCTCACTAGTGAAGAAAAAAAAAATAGAAACGATTCACGTAAAATTTTCCTCACCCAAACCCCGGGACACCAAGTCGGGCCGGGAGTGATTCATGTAAAATCTCTCTTGGCTTCGTTTTGTTTCGCATCCTCTTTATCCTTCCTTTGGATGGTTCTACCTCCCTCAAGAACACCAATATTAGCCATGAATTTATAATCCATGAAAATGCTTGTGGCTTTTCTTTCGCATTCGAGAGTGTGGGTTGGTCTTTTTCTAATGATTTTTTGTTTGCTTCTAAAATTCCTAGTCCCCGCGCTCAGTTGGCTCTAATTTATTCGTTTCATTCCACGCGACCGGAAGCTATAGAAAAAGGCTCCTCTCGGCGCATCGAACAGGGGGCGTTGGGCGGATGAAAGAACAAAAAAAGTTCACCACCGGTGAATCGAACTCATCTCCGGTTTCTCGGTCACTGGATTGGCCACGGGGAAAGTAAGCGTTGAAACTGAAAAGTGTTTTTTCTGCTTTCATGTAAAAAATTAAACTGCTAACAATTTCCTCCCCTGGATGCCTGCCCTTCAGACGCACGCAGAGCCTAACCTCTTATTCCCTTAACCGTGGTTCACGCCATCGGCTCGCGTGCGAGTGCTTTTCGCGGGGAAAGTGTCAGGTTTCGATCCTTGGCGTTTCTTTCCTTTCACCGAACCCAGCATTTGCTGTGTTTGCTTAATACTTGAAGCACTTTAGACGAGGCGTGAAAATGACAGTTAAATTGAATTGTTAAATGGTAGTGTGTTTTCTTCGCTGGGTTTTTAACATCGCTTGGATACGTTGTCTTGTAGATGGTTTATTAGCGAACGTCAAGAAGCTCCTGTTCCATCAATCTTTAACAATTAATCCTGTACGGGACGTTTGATTTTAAACAGTCTACCACTTCATACATACTAGCTGTTTAAAACTGTTCTTCAAACTAGTAGCACATTATTATCGTACAGAAAATTGATCAACATTTTAGAGAGCTCATGTGGCGGCTGTTTCACAAGACCCGAACTAAACAGTCCAAACGGGTCTCGGATTGTGGGTTCTTCGATGCACGTACGTATACACGCGCAGATAAGGAACGAACATCGTTTTGATTAAGCACGGTTTGTGAGATTTGACTTACACCGCCTCTGGCTTGTCACATTACCGTTAAACCTACCAGATTCAAGATGGCCGTTTTGCTTATGTTGCCTTAGTTCTTTCCCTTCGTTCGGTATCTGAGAGGAACAAAGCTCAGATCGCCCTCAAGTCGATGCTTAAGCAGCGGAAGGCGCTGCTTGCGCAATAGTCGCGCAGGGCAGCGCGTTTGTTTTTCAGAATTAATTAGAATTTCAAATCAACTTTGAACCTCACAGCCGCGGTAAAAGTGACGCTCGACTTTGTGCCAGACGGCTGCTTCGGGTTTGTGTTGCACCAATGTTTATCCCATGTTCCCCGGCTTCTTCTCGTTCAAGCTGCAACAGTTTTCAAACCCGTTACTCATTTTAGGTGCGAAATATAACAAACTACTAAGGAACCTAAATACGCTGCGACCATTGAGGTAGTAAGGAATAAATGGTAAACACTTATGCGTGACCTGAAATGGAACTCCAGCAAGCACAGTTTTCACTACAGAAATAAAGGTAATTAATAAGTGCAAACAACATATAACGCGCGAAAGAACCCATCTTGCGCGAACTTTACACACCGGCGTGGTTTCGTTCACGATGGTCCAGTAGGTTTTAAACGACCTGCCAGAAACACTTTATAATCAACACCAACCAAAACAAAAGATTAACCAACATTTCAGGAGCTATTGGATAGTCTTCATTTTAGGCGTTCCTGAGCGACGACCACGTAACCGGAAGTCCAGACCATCAAGTGATCATCATACCATTTCATCTTAAGATTTTCCAAATGTGTTTACCTTTATCTTTACCAACTCGGCTGAGCAATGCTTATGAATTTGTATGACCAGCAAGCAATTAAAGGAATGTAATGACCGATTTTATTACACAAAAAGTAAAAAAGTGATTATATACATTGTTTTTGTGAAAAGAACGGCAAGCTTAAGCTGAAAACAATGTAAATGAATTTACAAAAAAACCAGTATTTTTCAAGCTAATGAACTTTATAACACCTGTAACACAAGTATAAATGTATTTCATTTTTCATTTCTGTCTTGGTTTAATGTGCAGCATAACTTTTACCCTTTGAAAGGAAATTGTTATTTGAAATTGGACAAACATTGATCGTAAGCTTTCCTGTAGTCCTTTCCGAGGCCGTCCTCGATCGTTTCGATTGTAAGAAAGAATGGTCCATTCCAACTCTTCTCGATGCTTTTGTTGGAACATCCAATCCCTGCCAAACTTGTCGTCGAATCACACATCGCCAAAGACCCTCCGGGCATCGTCCCGCCTCTCGACATTCCGAGTACATTGCCAACAAAGACATGTGACAACGATCCGCGAAACGAAAACGAATCGAAACGAAACGTAACGGAACGGAACGGACTGTATGGTTATGGGGCTGGTGTGCAAGTGTGTTTTATGCAGGATTCAACTTGTGCCGGGAAGGACACTCTTGTGTCCAACCGCCGGATCGGTGGATAGCTCCAAAGCACCCTGCCTCGCCTCTCGCGTAAGAAAGGGCAATAAAATACGGTCCAAGATATTTATTGTTCAGCGGAGCCAGTCACGGCTTCGGCTCTCCGCGGGATCGGCCCGGGGAGCCCAGTGTGCCAGCGAATCGTCTTCCTGCTCGCCCGTGGAAATGGGAATTGATGACTTTCAACACTGGTAGTCGCAGCCGCCGGGAGCCAGTCGTGCCCCTGAGAGGCTGACCTTTTCCGATGCACAAGACAAGATACGGACATCCTTGCGCTCACGCTCCACCAATCGCCGCCAAAGTCCGAAATGGAAACGGGCTGCCGGCGGAGATGAAGTACAAATTAACAACAACGGCTGCGGACGAGGACATCTCATTGGAACCGTGCGCCGGCAGCATCGGTAGCAGCATCAACATATCAGCAGCGTCCCGGCACCGCTACTGGCTGTCATGGCAAAAGTCGAACATTTATTGTCGTGCCGGGGCCGTAGATATGTTCCTTCAGAATGTGTACTCATCTTCCCGCCTTGCTCGTGCCACACCGAATCCTCTGCCGCTCTTCCAATACCGTCCTCCTGCGGGTTGCTCAGTGGGTTTCTTTTTATCCGTTTGCCATTTTGCCTTGGAAGTATTTATTGTCAATGTCTTCTCGCGCTGAGCCGTCGTAAGTTAAGTTGTACGTGAGACGTCTTCATACCGTCTGCGAAGCGTCTTGTTTGTTTGTTTGTTTGTCGCAGCAGCGAGCGAACGTTTCCCCCGGACGTAGCGCTCCCGAATGCGCTCGTATCCGTGGGTTAAAGATGTTTATGTGCTGAGTCCGTGGACGGTGCATAGATGATAGATTAATCTTGCGGATCTGGATGAAGTGACTTTCTTGGACCGGAGCAGCCGGGCGGAATACCGACGATTTATACATGCGGCACGAAGAAATGCAAAGCATCTTCCAAATTAATACGCTTCCTCCCGATATCGGTTATAATGAAACACAGCCGAGTTCCAGGGTGCATTTACATTACAAACTCTCCACCTAACCGCGTCGATGCGATTTTCTTACCTGTTTTTAAAGCAAATGTTTTCCTTTTTGCAGTCGCAATATTGATTGGTTTGCCGAATGAATAAGTGAAAAGTGATTTAATTTAACCTGTTTTTAAATTCAGGAGGAGCTTGAAAACTCTTTTCGAAATGAGAAAAAGTCTTTTGTACACAATGCGGTTTTTCCTTTTTCCACAACGAACAAAGCAGGTGTATGTGAACAAAAAAATGGAGTACATTTTAATCGCCAATGGTCAACGAGAAATATTATTCATCGCAACGCAAACGTCGAACCAAACTTAAAAGACAACAATTGTTTCTCTGCGCTCGGTGGATCTCGTGGAGTATGAATTATTTGGAAGAATAAATTTTCGCTCCACTGCTTTACGACATGTTCCAGTCAGTGTGCGTGTGCACCTGTTGCTGTGTCGAGCCCTTCCTATCCGCTGGTCCCTACACCTCCCGCGCAAGGAGTAATAAACAACGGATTATTATTGCGTTGTCTTGATTCGGTAAGTAGAGCATCTTTCAATGGGCGATCGTAAACCGCTCGGCCATAGATTTGCATTAATGCATCATTGAGTCACCGTCGACGAAGCGCGGACACCTTCAGCATCCTCGAGACCGCGGCCGGCAGAGGCAAAGACGCCGACTGTGAACCTCGCCACCATTTGTTTAATTATTAATCACGACTATCCAACGAAATGTGGCTTGCGTCCATTCGTCCGGTTTGCTATTTTTTTATGCAAATTGATTTCACATCTCGGAAACAAGAAACATGAACATGAACACATCGCGCTCTGCCAACCTCTCTCCCTTGCCTGTCCCGGCCACGGGACATCAAGTCGACCGAAGCCCATTGTTCCACGGGTGCCAAACTTTTCTTTTGAACTGGAAGCCTTCGAGCCCGAATCGCGCGACGTAACTCGCGGTGAAAACTGAGCGAAAACTTTTGCCTTGCCGAAGCCCGCCAAAACACGGGAAACCCTATAGAAATGTGACCAAGGAGCCAAGGGGTGGAGGTTCTGAAACGCGGCGGCGAGTCTACTGAGTTGAAAAATTTCATGCACAACTCGACCAAACTGACCACAGCCGGTCTTGACCCGGACTCGATGCGCAATGGCGCTGGCAAAGGTGGCCTGCAGAACCATCAGTCATTATGCTACCCTCCGGTGCACCGGGCAGCCTTCTCCCCTCGCATGTGCTCCACTTTTCATGGCCGGTTCCCACTCAAGTCTTTGTTTTTCTCCGGGCCGGACCCCTTCGCGGAATTTGATTGGAAGCGACCGAGTCTTCAGCCCTCGGGCAAGTTTTTCCTTTGTTTTCCAGTCGATCCATCGTTCCTTCAGACGCTGTGCTCCCTCCCTGCCCCCGAATATCGACCGCTGGGCCGCCCGGTTTCCTTCGACCCGGGACTCAGCGAAGCGGCCTCAGCTTCGTAGTTTTTTGTTACATATTTTAATTTATTCCGGAAATTAATCTATGATAATCTTCCAGCTACATTTTATTTGTTTTTGAACCACGGTCCACGGTTTGTCGGCCCCGTCCTTCCCCACCAGCCTCGCACGTTCTTCATCCTTCCGTCGCAACGCCGTATTGTCTCGTAATTCGAACCCGAAGTGGTCCGTAAAGCTCCTTACGGTGTTTGGTCAATTGTTTCCTCGACTTGAGGCTCTTTTTTCCGGCGCGAGGAAAACTCCAACGACTCTCCCCCGACGCCGGCCGTCGCCGTGGTTCACGAGGTTTGGGGTTTTTACGATCAAGATTGAATAAAATCCAGCTCAGCGAACCCGGCACGCGCACTTTGGGTGCTTCATGAGGCAAAAATTTATAGGGAATTATTTTAAATTTATTTGATTTATTTATGAAATGCGCCCGACGTCGTGGTCTCTCCCGGCCGGTGTCTTATGTGTATCTTGGGTGTGGATCGGTTTGCCGGGGCGCATTCTTTCGCAAAACGGCCGATTGTGGAGCAGGCTCGGCGTTTTCCTTTCGCAGAACACTCGTCCGTTGCATTCCACCGCAGCAGACAGGTGCTTGGGACGTTTCGCGTGTTCATGCGTCGGCTCGGCGGTGAAATACAACGTGTTGAACGTCTACGTGGGCCCAACATGCCACAACCAGGTCCGCTGCCCCTCGCCAGCCTGACCACGGTAGGCTTAGGCGACTTGCTCCGTCGAGCGTGAACACATCTCGACTTCCCAAAAAGGGGTTTTGGTTTTGATTTTCCACTCCTCGAAAGAGCGATCCTGATCTTACCCGCGCATGCAGCGTCCCATTAGTTCATTCGAGCAACTACTTTGGCTTAAAAGTATCGACAATTAGCACGTGATAGGGCTTTATGTTCGTTCCGTTAAACTCGATGGGAATGGGGTTTATGTTGGTGTCGAACTTATCGGTAATTTAAGCAATGCCTTCCCGACTCCGGTGCAAGCTGTCGAAGTTGCATCATTTGCAATGCAACAGCCATAAAAAAACCGGAACATGAGCGATCTCGAAATGGGTCCGACCGGTTTTGTGTAGTTTTCATTTTTTTTAACGAATCTTTACCGCTCTGCAGATACGGGAGTCGGCTATCAAAATCATGAGATTTTCCAAAATGCATCCTCGCTGCTTATCCGATTCCAATCTCACACCTTCACGGTGAGTAATATCAATAAAATTTAATGCCTACACAAATCCACCAGAAGAGCGCTATGGTTGGTGCATAAATTTCTCCGTAACGATCTTTCGCGCCAACGATGACTTCCGAAAGGAAATAAGGTGATTTTTGGTTGTTGTGCAAGAACCGAACGACGCCGAATGGTGCAGGAAGGAAGGAAGCGATTAAGGGGAATGAACATTTAACATCGTTGCTATGGAAAAGGAGACATCCGCACATCTCACCCTCATTCCATGACGTATGTTCAAGAAATAGTCTGCTGCGATAGTGAATTCCTTTAAAGGACCCTTTTTTGCGGTGTAAGCTTTCTAGTGAATTCAAGCAAGATCAATTCCCGATTGTACCATGATTCAAAAACTTCCCCAAACGGGACTTGGGGACATCTTGCCGAACCTTGCTGCTACTATGGTTCTATTTTTACATGGTGCAGTAAATGGTCGTTTTGGACGTCTCGAGGAGCATCACGGAACGCTCAACTAAAACCCTCTGCCAGGAAGAAGTGTTGGAATACCAAAGAAGATGGCGAAAACGCTGCGCTTCTCGGAGCGCTTGGGACAGTTCTGCACCATCGTATCGAGTAACAGTAACTGCTACATTATTTATCGGAAATGCAAATAAGATGTGAAAATTTAAAAGCATTTTCCCAAGGAGAAACATTTCACCGGGTTTGAAGCAGGCAAGTGACAAACCACCGACGTTTTGCCCACGACTTCGGATTCGTAGAGGCGCGAGAGAAATCCTGTCGAATCTGCCATAGGACCGTGCTGTGTGTGCATTTATTTTCATCGACGTTTCCTTTCGTCGCTTCGTCAAGAGCAAACGGTCGGTTGTATCTGGTTCCCCCATTTTCCGTAACACATTTTCACCAAACCCCGAAACGGCATTCTCGGAGTCTGACGCCGTTGAATGCTTGCGCGACGACACGACAATGCGGGAGCTTGCACGTTCCGGTCGATTTGGTCGCACCAAACCCTGGCAATCCGTTCATGATTAATTGTATCCTTCTGCTGCCGCAGTCGGGCCGGCGAGGTTTGCCCACGACGTCCCGGCGTACCGTCGAAGTTTTTGCCTCGACTCAATCACTCCACGCCGTGGACCGTGAATGCCGGTGGGTCCCGTTTAAATTATTTTCCACCACATTTCCCGTTTGATTGACAGGTTGGACGACTTCCTTGCGGTACGCGGACGACTCAATTTCCAATGATTAATTTTTGAACGCCACCAATCGGCTACCGGCGAGATGAAACGGAATCATTGATGAAACAAATCCCCTCGGTCGCGCAGGGCAGCATTCCACAGCGGCCAAATTGGCTAATGAGATGAGTCCGGCGAGGCAGGGCGTCAGCTGTCGAGTAGACAAATGGGCCAACAAATAGGCTCGCAAACGGGTACGGGAGCAAATCAACACTTCAACCTAATGGTTTCGAGGAAGCCCAGGATGTCGGAGCTTAATGATATGAAAATAAGCAAACATCTCGAAACGAACAACATGTTTCTCCGCGTCGACCAAGCTGGAGCGCCGGCACCGATGCAGAAAAATACATGCGGCGATGCACGTCCCTGCCCGTCGGTGCTATGTGCAACGGTGCAAATCCGTGCAACATCGTGCAGTCCGGGCCCGAGTGCATCCGGTCGCAGGCGACGATTATGATGTCCTCTTCAGCGAAGGGCCAGCTATTTAGCAGGCGTATGATCGCCACATGCACAAGTGAGGCCACTTGGCGAGTGTGGTAAGGACGCAGAATGCATGAAGCGCCTCGATGTGCACCGCTGTGGGCTGCGAGAACCCGTGTCCTGCCGATGGAGGAAAAAGCGAGTCCCGTTTCGCTGGCCCGTGGCGACTAGGGAGACCCATGTCCTTGCTTCCAGCGATGGTACAATGCACTTCAGCGAAAGGAATGTGTCAATATTGAACCAGCGCGCTTCGGCGAATGTCCTCGTTTGAGCAGGCCTAGTCCTGATAATAAGGCTACAGTCGTAGGACGCAACGGTGAACTCAAATCTGGTCGAGCTAATCTTGGATGACGATGGGACTTCAGATGGAAATGCATTTTGGTACAAGCGAATCCTTCGTTACGTCGAGGCCAACAGAGATCATTTTCAACTGGACTTGTTCATGGGAAATCATTGAAATATGTATGGAGAAAAATTCCAATAACTACGAATATTTTTATAATAGCAATTGTGGCTTGCATTCAAAGAGTCTTTCGTACTGATTCATTTAGAAAATGATGATCTTTAAATTTGTATCAGTTGATTAATTATCTTCTAATATGACTACTTTTCCTATTTTTAGAAACTTCTTGAGTCAGCGCTTCGAGTAAAGCCAAGTTACTTATTCGCCATGGCCACATGCAGCAATTGACAGGAAAAGACCTTCGTAGTCGTCATCGCGCATAAATTAAAGGTAATTGAAATTGAACGGCAAACTACGTCTGCCTTGGCTTTGACTGTCGCCCTCGCGACTCCCGAACTGGACTTGCCGATGGCCAATTGGCCACTGGATAGCAGCTCTCATCAAATATTCATCCCTCTCGATTAAAGCCGTGGCCGTGCGCATCGGGGCGAGTTATCAAGTACACGATCAACGCCCACGCGTGAAATTCCAATCAAAAAGTGCGATGCGTCTATCAGGCTCAATCTGCAAAAATCTCTACACCTCGGTGCGCTCCGGCTAGGAACTCTCGGCTTGCCTGCTCGCACGCTCCCTGACCTCGATGGGCCGGTATCATAAATTCCCGCTAAATTGACCAATTTATCATAGGCAAGTTTCTATCTATGGGCAGATTCATCTGGTGCGCCGTCTCCTGGATTCCCGGTCCGCTCAATTGCGCTGGCCGCGACAGGCCAGCCACGTCGGACAAGATTGTAAAAAATATAGAATAAATAAACAATCCTCTCCACGTTCTTTAAATGCCCCTGCATCTGCTGTCTGTAATCAATTTATTTCATTTCTACACTTGCTGCTAATGCGCCAAACCCCGCGACGATAAGCTCCAGTCGTTGGCCACTTCAGGAAGACCCCCCCTGGGATGGAAGCCGTTTCAATGTGTGACGGGTATTCGGGTTGATTGGTAATTTAGATTAACACTCTGCTCCGCCCAGGAGTGGGTGGATGTACGCTCGACACACCATCTCCTCCCAACGGAACTGGTGAAATCAGTGTCTTAGGTTTAAAGGCCCACTGTCGTTGCGACGAGCGTTGTCGTACTGTTGTCACACTTCATTGGACTATGCTCAATTGATTGCAATGTTGCACTCATTAATAATGCCGACACGCTTCTTGTGAGATCAACTCGTCACACCAGCTTTAGGATGCGTTACGAATGATACTTGTGGCCCAAGTCGTAATGCAAATGAGTTCAAGAATATTATTTTGAACTGTGTCCTGATGAAGCCGATGTTTGCTACAGATGATCCATGGGAGAAGATGAGCTCATTGCAATTCAGCAGACATTAACAAGAATCAATACTTCTGACTGTGACTTCCGTTGTATCCAAATTAACTTACGTGAATGCCAGAAAAAAAAAACTCAAGTGTTGTACCTTTCGTGAAACAAAGCTCCCACGAATCCTCCCACTATTGAAGTATTTATTGTGTTTCTTGGCAGTAGTTGTCCATTCATCAAACCTCGTCATTGTTCAACATCCAACAAAATGGTCACCCACAGAGAAAAAAGGAGCCAACGACAGCGGGAAAAACGAAAACACATCCACCAAGAAACAATGCTTCCAACCAAAACATTTAAATTTAAATGCTTTTCAAAAACCTTTTGCACAATAATTTGATGGGCGAACATTTTCTACGCTAGAGTGGATCCTTAATGATGCTCAATATGCTTCAGTGATCGCCGCAATGCGTCATGGGGCGTCATTGTGCGTTTTATTCGTCTTAAGCGGCACAAAGAAGCGCCGAATGGGGTCGTACTTCACCAGGACCCGGTTGGACAGGTGTAAAAACGCGCTGTTCGAAGCAACATGTAAGTTCGGGTATTATTCGACCAGCATTGGTCGACCTCGCGTTCGTTCACTCTAAATTCACGCGTTCGTCTTTCAATGGTTTTATGCTTCCGATTTGGACGGTTTTCCTTAGTAGCGGAGCATAGGCAGTCACGGGAACATAGACAGTAAAATGGGTTGATTAATCGAACGTCAGGTAGGCGGTGCGGGCTGCAGAACCTCGTAAACTCTGTTCCTATTTGATGACTAGGGCTTTCTCGGCTCGTTAAATGTCTCATCCCTTGCGTCGTTAAAGTCCACATAGCCACGATTCTAGCAGATTTCTAATAATTATGAATTGATAAATATTCAAACCTCAAGGCGACTCAGTCGATCTTGGAACTTATCTGATAATCTTGATTTTAAAGAATATAGAGTTCTGTTTGCTCTGCTTATTATTTCACTGGCGTTCTTTTGGAATAGATGCATATCTTCTTGCATAGTGCTTGACGAAACCATCAATTCGGTTATATTCTTTTCGATTCTATGTTTGTTAAAAGGAATCAGATTTATTGGCGTCGAAAAGATGGAAATATACACAAATTAATGCAGACTTTAAAATCTCATCGAGACTTAAACGAGTTTAATGAGCGGGAAGTAGCACCAGCACCCGGATACAACCCCAAAAATCATACCGCGACGAAATCGGACGCCATATCGTGAGCGTTAATGAAAAAGAAGAAACAACCAAGAACGACTTTACAAACGCCGACTTGAAAATTATTTCCACTGGTAAGCCGGAAAAGACACCATTGGCCGCTTGGCCCGTTGATTGGAGTTTGAATTGATTTCCAAGCTTCTAGCTCGCTTCAGACAAGGAGTTCACGCAGGTTCAAGAAGCTCCGATTTTTTACCGGAAAACTCCCCGACCGAACCGATGACGGCAGAGAGGCGCGAGTGGATTTTTAGATTCCGGTGTTGGACGCGACAGTTCGCAAACGGAACGATCACATTAGTTCCGGCTTTGATTGATAACTATTCATAACGAAAACAGATAAAACCGAAACCCAACTGACCCGACTCCCGGGTTCGAGGCACACCTGAAACGAACGCCTTTCGCGATCATTCGAGGGTAAGAAAGAAAAATGAACGAATGTTCCACCGTAGAATAAATAGCAAGTGTTTGATTGATAGTGTGCGCGGCTCCTTTGCCCAAAGGAAGAGGTGGCAAGGAGGAGGAGTTTTTCACGGGCAGCAGCGTACATTTGACGCTACATTTACGCCCGAAAATGACGGCATGCACTGACCGCGGTTCGTCGAACTAAGCTCCCTTGGCAGGCGCGAGGGTAAAGCAAATACATTGACGTCAGGGAGCTACCGATTGGAAAATGTTTTCTTCAAAACGACAAGTGGTCTGTTTGCGCAAAGGGGGAGCACGTGTTGAACGGAATTTGGAAATCCCGCGGTACCAGCTTATGTTTAATTGATGTTTGACGCTCAACGGGTGAAACATTGCTCGTTTCGAGGGTTATACACTGCAAAACTGAACATACAACTTAGGTTTTGTGGTTTTCATGGGACTTGGACGGCGCACGGTCCGTTCCGTTCTCAAAATACATTAAAACCATGTTACGTTTGCTTCGTTTATATGAAATATCAGCCGAAGAAAGAGATATTATGGTGCTTCGCATACTTTTTTTATCTGTGAAGAAAGTACACTGTAAATATCGGATCTTTTTTATGGTGGATTATTCTCCATTGTAGTTGTGTACGGCTCTTTCCTGACAGTTGGAAAAATCCGAAAACGAAGCACACAATTCAAATATCTTTTTTTTTAAGCAGTGCCAGTTGGCCCGTCGTAGTAGTAATCCATTAATATTTATTTCCCTAAACACAGCGGCAAATTGGTTCATCCGAAAAGCGAATCTTTATCCAAATTTGATTTCTCTTCCAGTGCACCCCTGCCGTGCATTTGCAATTACATTTTTCCAATAGGCAGATGTAACCATTACGATTGAGCCAACTGGTGACTGCTACCAAGTTTGCATCTATTTTCCCCATTTTCCCTAATCATTCCCAAACCTTCTCCGGTGCGCCAAGCCCCGAGCAAATTAATCCCCTGTTTTAAATATTAGCCAGCGAAAAAAAAAAGCTCGTAATCAATTATTGATAAACGTGCTGCTCATTTAATCTGCCTTTGTTCAAAACGCACCGGATAGCGCAAATGAACCGAAGCGAGCAGTGTCTCAGTGGAAATTGAAGCACACGAAAACGCACGCAAAAAAACTCACTGAACGAACAAATCGTTCACTTTTCCAGGGTGAGTATAAAAAAGTCCACCGTGAGCCGTGAAAAGAGCCTTGGTTAACCCTCCGGGGGACGCGGATGCGCCAGGATTGGTCGATCGAGCCTCAGAGCGTTTCCTTTCGGAAGGTCCTCAGAGACACATCAACCCGTGACGGCGGACTGAATCTTGCCCGTGGCCGTAACAAAATATGATTCCAGAATGGTTAGATATTTGTTCCATTTATGAATGCTGGAGAGATAGGAAGTAGCTGGGCAAAAAAAAAAGCACATGCAACCAACGTCCTCGCTATCCTTCGCGATAGCATTACTCATCTACTTAACAATAGGAGGGTAATGAAATATTGAAATAAGTTTTTTTTCGTTAATTTTAACCATCCCTAGCGGTAGGCTTGAAAGTTTGAAAAAAAAATTCAATCCCTTTTGCTCGTCTTGCATTTTGTGTGTGTGTATTTATAAATTTTTTTTTCTGTCTCTTGACCTTTTTTTCGCTGTTGAGACACTAACCATGACGCATAAACTTAAACGCGCCTTCGACGCCCTCGATTTCAGAGAGACAAAATTGCAGCAAGGTTTAACACCATCGATGTGCGGACCGAAGTTAAACAGCTCGAGGGTGATCGAGTTTGAGCCAAAGGGTGTCCAGAAAAAAAAGAACATTTTTCGTGCACCAATAAGGGTGTGGAGATCACGAAACTTCGTACAGCGTGTTTTTATAACTGCAATACATTTCATTACTGCCGCCACCATTCCGAAGAACTGCTCAGTTCACAGTTGTTACGGATTTTTTAATCCTTATTTTATTTTTTCACTCCACTTTGCAATTGGAAATTTTCTCTTCTACCAGCTTTTGGGGAAGGACACCTTCGAGCGAGGAAATATGAATTATTGATGAACTATGTATACGCGTGTTTGTATCTCTTCAAACCACCAAACACCTTCCGGTTTGACCTTACACCAGCACACGTATTCGTAAAAAAAATGGCTTCGGTTGGGAGCTTATTATCGCGAGGAAGATTTACATCCTCTTTTTGTTTCCACGCGATCCAAACACGTTATCGGTGTATCTTGTTTTAGTCCGTCTTCTTCGTCGGCAGAAAAAAGAACCACCGTTATCTATCTCTTCGAGCTGCCGTGGTTTCCGATCGTAAAAATTTGTTCCGGAACCGGAACAAGGACGCTCCCGCAAGTCGGCGCACAAACTGAAGCGCTAGGGTAAAGGAACATTGCACTGAACAGAAGACAGCGGCGATAAGCGAAACGGCGGGACAAAATTACTGAATCCAAGTAACCCTTTCTGCTCGATTTATCTTCAGCGCATAAAATGGCTGGGCAAGAAGAGGAAAAGGAAGGCAATAAATTTCACATGACGATAAAATAACTGTTAGAAGCACATTGACAAAAAAAAGAAGAAAGAAATGGAACACTTCGAGCAATCGTTTTCCCGTTACGTGTGAAGAACTTGGTATGGTAATTACACAAACGCACGGGTAAAACAAATTCCGGACACCCGTAGGTGAACCGAGAAATTCTCTAAATTTCACATAATCGCATATTTTTCCGTCGGATACATAAAATACGACACAGCGCAGCGCCGATGCCAACCGAACGGTGCCATCGGCCAAATAAACCCATTCCAATCGACATCAACCCCTGCGCCACCACGTTCATATGTGTGTGTGTATATGGGGCTTGTGGGTTCGCAGGAATACGCCCTTCGCTTCTTGGTTTTTATTAAAATTTTCCACTAAATTATTCTCCTCTTGCAGTCTATTAAATTTGGGAAATTCGAAAATTCTTGCCTCACTCTTTTATGTATCTATTGCTTTTTGTGACTTTTGTTTCCAGTGTGTGCTCACGTGGCGTTGTTTCTGCGGATGACAATCAACCCTCCCGGGGACCGTTTCCCGTCCCTTGAACCGTCCTCCCACCAGCCATCGAACGTACGTTTCGGTACGTTTTCTTTACCGGGAAATGATTTTCCAGTTCAATGAAAATTCCGGTTTGCGAGCGGGTGTCCCCACTTCACTTCAGCTGTCCCGTCCGGGCCCGGGATGTTATTCTGGCTCATGTACAACAAACGCAAGGCAGATCGAGCATCCGCACGGGTTGGGAAAGGATGGGTCTTTGGACTGTCTTTTCCGAAAATTACTCGTAAGCGCTTCGGAAAGCCATCACACATAAAAAAGGGATGCCCCCTGCGGGAAGGAATCCCGTGAATCCGTAAACACCGTTTGGGACACGGTCACATTCGAAGGAAGCTGAAGCAATAAAAACACTCACACCCTCTCCCGCAATGGGGACACGTGGAATACTCACACCTTTCACTTGCTGGTCATTGCAGTGCAGGCGTTCTTGAGCTCGAAGGCACCTACGAATCGGATGGCTTCCTTGGAATCCATGGATCCTGGCGAAGTTCCTTAAAGTCTTGTACCATTTTAAGCCACCTTGCAAATAAACTGCACTTGAAGAAATGATGATTTAACGATTGATTCAAACTAAAATTTGCTATTGCTCTTTTCTATCAGAGGTCAGCTCTATGGAATTTGATGTCTAACTACATTTCTGCATTTCAATCCAAGGACAGTTCAAAAGAAGATTTTGCTTTTTTTTTTTGCACGCACCGCATGGCTCGGCTTGATAGAAATTTAAATATACGTAAAACAAGTTTATTAGCATTTTTCAATTCGATTTGATTTCAAGTCATAAGCCATCTTGTGGATCCTCCATCCCGCGGACAGCATGAACGCCGATTCGAGCACCGACAGCAACAGTCGAAGCGATGTTTGAATAATTCTCGAAGGAAAGCACTACGCCAAAGCAAATCCAATTGTTTCAGTGTCAGGATTAGAATATGACAAATTTATTATTATCATTTCCCCATTGCCACTCCTCACGATCCGCGCGGCCGAGTGCCATCGCGGAGCAGGACATGGACAAATCCTTATGCCACACCGCAAACACCGCCTAAGCAAGCGAGCAGCTGTCGGAGGATGGGCTGCATTGCGATGCGTTTTTTTCCGAGTTCCCGTCCCCCCGGACCACACAGGATGTAGGTGTGTTTGAAGATTCGTCGTACAGCTCGGTTTGGCGCGGATAAATAAATAAGCAAGAAAAACAAACACACCCGAAAAGCGAAGACAGGGAGAGACCGAAGGAACCCACGGTTCGGTCGACGCCCCAC
Source organism: Anopheles atroparvus (assembly GCA_914969975.1). Lineage (NCBI taxonomy): Eukaryota > Metazoa > Arthropoda > Insecta > Diptera > Culicidae > Anopheles > Anopheles atroparvus. The sequence continues at coordinate 53,027,697 of CAJZCY010000001.1, forward strand.
ACCAAATGTTCCGTGAAAATTCTGTTTGATCATAAATCTTGTTTTTCTCATCTCGATGCGCCGCGTCCGCGCCGGTGTTGGCATCCGATGGCTCCACCGCATCTCATTGGCGCGCTCCCGATGTCCACCGTTCCCCTTCCGTCGAGATTGTGAGATCGTCACGGGACTGGGCGAAAGAAAAATCCATTTCCAGCATGTGCACGATGTTTTGCACTCGTCCGTTCCTCCGCCTTTGCTCGGTAGCATAAGGTTTTTTTGTTTTTTGTTTCTGCTCTATTTACCAAGAATCGTGCTTATTTTGCCCGATTTCGATTTTGCGCACGGTCTACAGTGAGACATGATTTGCACCGCGAGGACCAATGCAGGATGCAAGCTGCGTCATGTTTGCAGCCTCGCCTGCACTGATGAGCGCTATCCATTCGACGACAAAGATATTTGCAGTAAGACTTGTGTTTCTCTTGTGAGTGGGGAATAGATTTTTATCTGGAGAAATGGTTGAACAACCTTAAACTCAAGTCAACAACCATATTGTTCCTTTGTGAGCGATGATTGTGACGAAGAAACGCAATATTGTTTACAAACTGCGTCAAAAAACGCTTGGCTTCAGCCTCAATCGATAATATGCTTGCATGCGGTAGAAGCACCTTCCATTTTGTTACATTGTTTAGCTTCGTGATAAGATGCACATTTTTTTCTGTTATTCGACTTCGAAGGAACGACGAGGGTATGCTTGATTTACAAGAATTACTTCCCCCTTCATTCAACTGTAGATTCAATTTGAAATAAATTGTTAAAAATCAAAAACAGAAACCCTCCTCTGACTCGCAAACACGGTTGAAAGCAAGAGCAAGAGCAATATTTTTAACTTGCGACTTCAGAAACGAATCACTGTAAAAGCATTCCGATTGAGCCAACGAGTACACCAAAATCAACAAATAGAGATCAACTGTTTTTGCTTTGGTTTTCGTCCAATCCTAGACCACCCACCCACAAAGCGGCTGCAGAAGAAAAGTGAAGAGGGATCCTCTACGGGATATGAAAAGTGCATGGTGATGGTGATTTAATGCACCGATCATTGGGAAGGAAGCAAGTGGGGCATGCACCACTACCATTGGTCCAGAAAAGGTTGGGTTTCGTAGAGATTGAGATTTTTTGCTCCTTCTAATGTGCTGCTTCTTTTCTGCAACGGAACGATTCAGCCACCAGACATGAATCGTATTGCAGCTAAATGGAAGAAAATTGAGTTACGTTCGTTTGTTTTCCTGTTTTTTTTTTTGCTATTTTCTCTCGGCCAACCGACAATATTCTCCGAATTCCCGTTTCACTGAAAGTGTTTTTCCTAACACTAAAGGAAAACTGTAATGGAAGCCATGGTAGTCATGATTTATGGATTAATCATTTTAATGTGCCTTCTTTCCCCTTCTGGAGGAATAATACATTTCTGTATTTCGCAACGCTCCGTAGCTAGAGAGTCCTTGATAATATGCTTTGTTTAAGAAGTAGTTGTGAAGCTAATTTTAACCAAAAGTATTAGCATTGAACTCGAATATCTGCGTATTGAAATAACTGTAGAAATTTTGCAATTCTGTGGCACCACACATTATACGCTGCAAATAGTTCATGCTTCAACTTTGTTATACGACATCCGGTATAAACAAGGTTGGTGTCGGTTTGATTATTGAGTTCCGACACTTCCGGCGAATGGCAAACCCCTCGGTCGCATCTTCTCTCGCCTGCCGGGAGTCGTAAAAATTTATTTCAATTTTCGAAGATACGCCAAATGATTTCCTTCAATGATCGTTATAATTTTATGACCTTTCACTTCATTGTGGCTGCACTTCATGACAGAACAGAGATGATTCATTCATCCCAGCGCCGGAAGCCCACGCAGGACGAAAGGACGCAACCGCTTCCCCTAATCCGAGCTGCTAAATGCAAATACCGAACGTGCTAATGGACCTGATTTCGATGGCTTCCCGTTTCGTCAATGTCTTTCACTTTTTATATCTTTCGCACACTGGGGAATTTCGCTCTAAGCCAGTCCTTGAACACCCGGTCCGAGACCGACATCGGAATGCTCTAGGACTTCGGTGAGGGCTGGAATGATAAGCAATAACTTTTAATCGGTTTTAATTGTGGATCCAGAATATTCCTCCATTCCGTTGGCGTTCAAATTCTGAGGGCAAGTTTACGAGCGTAGAGCTGATAACGATTGCTCGCCAGCGCCTTCTCTACGAACTTTCCTACTTAAAAAAGGATCCCCTCGGCCAAACCGGTCGTTGCCTTTAACGACGCTCGACCCCTCCGTCGATGGCTGTTGCTCTCTTGATTAAGCTGATTTATAAGAGCGATTGATCGTAAGCGATGGTCGCCCTCGGTTCCCCCACGGAAACAGCTGAACCACAATAGTGGCCAGCGTCGTCTCCTCGACATCATCAATAAAAAGGATCTCTTGTTCGCTGCGGCCGTCCACGAACGCGCTGAACCATCACCGACAGCGAACAACGGGAGCAGCAGCGTCATCATCGTCATAACAGTAATTATTTTTCCATTCCGACCGCTGCGAAGGTGAACTTGCAGCTGCACCTGCACCGACTGCTCGAAGGGGCGCCGAAGACGTCCATGTATCCTTTAAAGTCTTTCTCCGAATAGCATCTCCCCTCAACGGCAAAGACAACTTTGACTCGGCACGATCCTTTTTATGACCCCCTTCGATTTTTGCTTCGGTTCAATGTTTCCTTCGCTGACCACAAAAAGGACAGTGGTCTCCGGTTGAACGAACATCCCGAAGGCCCGCATTCCCTAGCAAGGGCATTAATTCCTTCGCTCAAATCCCCTCGTGCTCTTCACTGTCCTGCGGAGCGTTTGTGGTCACAGCTGATCGCACACACGGACAAGATCGAAGGACGCTAGCGGTCTCGAATGGACGACGAACCGAAATTGGACGTCCGTTACGAATTTCAATTAGGACCAACAGGGAGCCACTGTAAACGTCATCATCGGAGCGGGTGACGTGGCAGTTCTGCAGGTGGATCTTTTTGTGGTGGATCAACGTTCGTAACCGTTTTGTTGGCGTAGGTCGGGAAAGAGAAAGCGGCAGATGTCGGGATCGATCACGCGCGCGTGCCGATTGGCACCGTTCGGGGCTTCTGGAAGGCATCAATTTAATTGATTCGTTCCTCGTATTTTATCGCCCAGCAATGAGCGCCGGAAAGGAATACAATTTGCCGCGGTGGAACAAGTCTGAGCTAGTTTTTTTGTGGACACATGGCTGAAGGAATTCTTCAGTAGCACCAAAGGAATTGTTCTATGGCAGAAACAGGCTTTCTTTATGTTAACAATGTGCGTTGAGACTGTTTATAAATAAGAATTGAAACTTCAAGAGAAATTGTGGACTGGTTTATCAAAGCAATTTGAAATCATTTACCACACACTCATACAGGGGATACGTACAAGGTACGAGGAGCGCATTATCCAGAGACGGGATATCCGCAGTCGTTGCCCAACGATTCATTTGGAATTTAATTAACATTTCACAAACAGGTGTCACACAGAGAAAGCCTTTCCTAAACGGCGGTTTTGCATCGTAAAACTATCGTACACCAATTACCTGGCAATCCACTGGGCGGGTTGAGCAAAGGAGAGGCAAAGCAGTTTGGGCCACGAAGACCACTGCAAGAGCCCACCAAAAGTAATGGCGATAGTACTCAGGCTAATTAAAGCTAAGTGAAAACCGGCACCAAATCTGATGACTGATTGCGCATTGTCGTGGCGGCATGAGTGGCGTCCGGGATGTTTTTTTTTTCAACTGCCTCTGTGTTTTTTTGTTTATGAAAATCTTTTCCCAATTAAATCAACCGTCCACCAGCTTCCTTTGAAGCCAGCCCGGAAACGGGTGGCCAGCGTTCGCCATCCGGCTCCGGAGGCTGCCATATACGTTTATGGGCGGCACTCGGGAATTTCTCCTCCATAAAACTAGCCCTGCTAGCGCGACAGTGATGAACTGCGTAAGATTGAAGCCTTCGGTGGTGACCTCGCAAGCCCAAAAATCAGCTAATGGATTTTAATAGCTCCCTGCAACCCCGTGCCAACGCCTGCGCCTCCTCGTGGTTCCATAATTTCATGATTCCAAAGTGCACTAATCGTAATGACCATTTCCAGAGCGTTTATTTGCACCAGGCTTAGCCAAGACGGGGGGAAAAACGAATTAAGGCAATCTAAAGATAACCCTTTCGACCATTCGGACATCGCTCGCTCTCTCGAATGGCCGGCTGACGCTCGACGAAGCGCGTTCAATTCCGCCAAATGGAGCACAGCATCGCCATCGAATATGATAATTTTATGGCAAATTTTTGCTACCATTTTGTTTCATTTATCTCATCTCTCCGTCCGCTGGTCCGTCCGTGGGACTACGCGAGCCCGTTTGATGGCATGCAAAATTGAGCCGAGCGCCCTCCGGCAAACACGGATTAGCCCAATCTGCAACATATTCCAACTTGTTCCATTCAATGCGTTAGCATTGATTTATTGACTGCATAGATTACTGTCGAATGGTAGATGGAGTTGGAGCGTTGTCGTCTTAGAGCTGGAGTCGATGCCGCAAGAAATCCCTCCGAAACCATTTCCATCCAAATCGGAACATTGGACCCGACCAATTGAATCAGTTGGATTTCATCTTCGAAATTGACTGCTCTTCCCTCAACCCGTTCCCCGCCGTCCTCCGGGCGGGAGGGAAAAATATGTTTCTTTCATTTTCGTTTAGCACTAAATCGTGCAAAACTCTTTCCCTCCCCTCGTGGCTTCGTGGGTAGCGAAGAAAAACACATTCCCAAATGGCCACCGGCGAGGAGCTATACCCCATTTGAATATGATATGAATTTTCCTTCGCCATGTCGAATCGTAAAAATAAGATGTTAGCCGGCACGCGGAGGCTATCGCAACGTCCTTACGGCAGGATTTTTGTCGCCATGGTTGACGTACCGCGTACCGGCGGAAGGTAGTGTAGGAGGAACGAGTTGCCAAGGGGATCGGAAATGCCGCACTGTGTGGCACACAGCTATTCATACCCATCGAAGGATCGGATTATCGAACCCCTTCGGTCCGGAAGTCGATGGGAACGATGGTTTGGTGCTCGCTCGAACCGGAAGGATCCCTGTCCGTGAGATCCATGGGAACCAGCTTCGCCCGGCGGTTGACAAAAAAGACCATTCCATCTGATTCAATCACTTCCCGGAGCGGAATATTAATCATCCCGTCTGCCACCGTACGACCGACATCGACACATCGAGGCTTGCTCCTTGGCAGGGCAGCATTAAAGCGATCATCTGCATAACAAAGGTGTCGGCATCCGTGCCGTATCCCTTCCGCCGAGAGCTACCTTATTTTCAACAAACAAATCCCGCGGTCCACGGATGCATCAGCAAACATTTGAAAACTGATCGAGCGAGGCGGGAAACATTCGGCATCATTTAAATATTGTCGTTTATCCACCACGCTACGACCCGATGCCGGATTCAATAATGCAACACTTGCGTTCCCTAGGGCTACGGGAAAAGCCGCCAGTATCCGGAAATAGAACCGGAATAGGAACCTGAAAAGGATTGCTCGTCGCTTCCCCTACGCGATATTGTTCTCTTTTCGCATGCATTCATCAATTTCATCAATTTACTGTTTGAACTATTTGTCATAATCGTATTCTGGAGCCATTTTTCAACGACGATCAGACACGTCGACAACAGAAAAGAAAAACAATACGATTGCCAGAAGTGTTTGTAGCTTCTAATGTAACGTTAAACTGAGAACTTTTCTTCAATAGTATAGTAACTTTAAGGTTCAGGAGTTTATGTTAATGGAATAACCGCCATGAATTATTTTAGTTTAAAAGGTTATAAAAAACAGAAGAGAATGAATGAAGAATGATGGTTTTTTACAACGTTTTTCTCATTTGATTTTGCTCTAGAAAAAAAAAACCACATCGTTTGTACCTTTTCTTTCAAACCATTAGTTTCATTGAATAATCAATCCGATTCTTAATCCTTCCGAGGGAAATCGATCCGTAAGCAAAATATTTGTCATAGCGTGTCATATGTTCTCAGTTGCACCATTATTGGCTGCTCGCGTTTGCAATCGTGATAAGTACGCTAATGGAATTGCCGGTTTACCAACAACGGCTGAAAGCATTAAACGCACTCGGTGGAAACATCACGTATTGCACAACCAGAAGGATCCCGCTTTCAGCACTTCCCGGCAAAGCAAACTCTTGTCCCTTGCTTTCTTCCGATTTCCTTTGGCACAGTGTTCACCCTTTCGCATATTTCCCACTTTTCGCACGCCATCACATATGCCCCTTGAATATGGATAAAACATTCTTCTGCCTGATGCCGTATCATTAAAAATGAAAAATTATCTTTTTTCGATATCCGTCTCAACAAGTAGCGTGGCGCAAACGTACCATCAACTTTCTCCGAACGACTTGACGTACGTGCAGTTTGTCGAAACGTGTTCAAATCGTGCAGAAAAGCTGAGTTTTCTAACCCAACGAAAACGGTGCACGAGTTAATGGTGTATGTTCGGATCCGGGTTCCGTTTCAGAATAGTTTGCCAACGAAATTCCATTTGCATTCACATCCGTTTCCTTTCATGTAGAACAGACTTCGATTGGGTCCAGTGCATCATTAATCATCATCGCGGTAAAAATATGTTGCGTCGAATGGAACAGATCCTGAAGCAATGTTAGAAACACGAGATTCTACACAACTTAGGGATCAAATATATTTGGAAACATAAACGCAGTAAAACCGTTGAAAGGATAAACATCTTCGGTTTTCTCTCTATGATTATTGAATACGGCTCTCAGTCACCAATCAGATCATTTTAGTCTTCTCAGTCGGTTTGTCGACTTAGCGTCATGCTGATGGTTTTTCGATCGGCCTAATGAAGAATAGAACAGAACCCACTAACATACACAACATATTTAACGTTGCTTGGTTTGACCGTGTGCCTTCTTAGCTGGGGGATTTTCTGTCTACAGTTCACAGTTCACTAATGGAAACTTGGCGATCGAAAAACATGATCAAGGAATGATCAAAATGTGTTTGGGCTAGGGTGGATGGAAGACTAACAAATACGCAATGTTTCTTGTCGCTTTGGAGTGCTGTACAACATTTCTTACATTTTGATCACTCAACCACGACAACGACGCATCCGCAGACCCACGGAAATGGTTTGCCATCGACAAAAAGCCCTCAAGAAAATACATTCAAGGGTGCATCTAATTACGGATTGCCTTCGGAGACGACAACGTTGTTCCCTGCTATCTCTGCGTCTCATCACTTCCCTAATTACACCTTTTCTTCGTTCGAACTCGACGGTACCCCTCGTGCGGGAAACATTCCATGCGAAATGGGAGTCCTCGTCCCTGTACTATCGAAATAGATCGATATCAGTCCATCGACGGTGCGATGGCGATCGAGAACGCCGCCTCACCAAGACAACAGATGTCGTCGAAGGGGCTGCGGAAGAGCTCGCTTCAAGAGAAGCACCCATTAGCATATACCAGCTGACAACTCGGGCACCGAATGCCAGGACGAGGGCCGGGACCTTTTGCCCGGTTCCCACCAGTTCGGATCAAACGGCAGAAATCGGTGATGCGAGGGCATCGTTGTCATCGAAAACATGTGTTCGGATCCTAATACACTCAGAGCCCTGCATTGTGTCCGCCGCCAGCTCCGTTCAAGTGAATCAGGGACCAGCGGGAAAAACCAACGCAAACCCAATTTCCCAACGCTTCCGCAGGGATTCAATCAGCCGCGATTGCGTCATTTGCATATCATCGGCATTGGATGAAGCAGCGGTCGCGCTGCCCATAAATCAGGCACCGCTTTCCCGACCCGACTCGCGGGGAATCGGCACTGGGACCGAACGCAAAAAACACTACAAATCCTCGCTCTGACGCTCCGACGACCCAGGTCGTGCCAGGTTTTTGGAAATTGAAAAACTTGATAATTATAATTTATGTCTAACTGAAATCGATACCGATGCGTTGGGCAGGGGAGGCTCCCGAACATCGAGAACATTATTCATGCTAATATTTCGCCACCACTGTCAGGTTTCGCCAGCGCGCAAGTGAAGTCTTGCCCGTTGCTACTTGCATTTTATTACCCACCATCCATCGAAGGTGGACCGAGGCTCGTTCGAGCGTGTCAGCCGCAGAAATCTGTCCCGTCCTTCCGGAAAAAGACTCGGCCTATCGGTCGGCAGGAAATTGACTGGTTTCCCCGTGCTTACATTTTCCACCGTTCGCCAGCCGACGCGTTTTTCTACAAACCAACCTCGGCGCACGAATAGAGCAGAGGGAACGTTGGTCGCAGCACATTTGCATAGGAAACCCATTAAAGGCTAAATGTGTATCGCCAATAAATCTTACGATTTCAAACAAACAAAGCAATTAATTGTTGTGCTACTTGAAGGCCCGGGCAGACCGCGCCAGACCGCGCCAGGAACTGTGCTGGAGTGGAAAATCTGCGCCTTCGCGTCCGATTTGATCGCGCTTCGATCGACAGTTTTCCCGCCGTCGATGATGACGATGATGATGATGGAGGTGCTTGGTAACGTATTTAAACGTCATTGAAAAAAGTGTCGCATCTGGCGGTCTTTATTTGTCCATTTGAATATGGTTAAGAAGCCATCTGTGTACTTCTACGGCAATTATGTTTGCACAGCGATTTTGAATTTCACAGGAAATTTTATCCTCCTTGAATATGGTTCATTAAGAATCTGTTAGGTTATTTTTTCTGGTAATAAGTGTGCATCAATGAACAAATCAATGAAACAAAAAAGTAAACGAAAGACAACACAAGAAATGAAACTCTTTTCGGGAGCCAAAAACCGACGATTGGCAATAAATTCGGTCTGCCCTTGTCGCTTCTTGTTTCGGTCGTCCGTGCTCGAGTAGTCATTCCGGGATTCGCACGCTTGTTGGCCCACCATTTTCCACCCAATGGCCTCGAGTAGAAAACGCCCAAAATCAAACCACAACATTCTTTGTTCTCCGCAAACGACCCTTAGCTTGTAACGTCCACCATTACAATCGAACCGCTGGAATATCATCTTTCCCGGTTTGATGTTGTTTCGCTTTAGTTGCGTTGTTTATGTATTTTTCGTTTTCCTTTTTCCGTTCCGCCCAACTAACTCACACAGCCCGAGCCCGAAGCAAACTGCCCTGGTCAAATCATGAATTTTATTCTCGTTTTACTTCTCTGCGGGTTCGCGCGGCAGAAACTGATTCCATTGATTGATAACACGCATTTTCAACGAATCCACCGATGCATGTGCTCGTTGGCTGAAGGAGGAAATAAAATGTGGCAAAAAGGAGCACCGTACGAACACCAAATCGGCCCCGAACGACGGGAAAAGCCTGGCCCCCGTGGCGTCCCTCCGCCGCGGTTGCGGTCAATTCGTCGATCTAGTATTTTCCCGCTTCCGAGGCAACTAAAAAGAGACCGCAAACAAACGCACCGCTGGCAAAGCTCCCCGCTTATGTATGTATGCTGGCGTAAAGCCGTTCGAGCGAGGCTTTGGCGTATGTCTGCAGACGGCAGGCCGCAGCGGGCGGAAAACCGGAAGGGGTGAAATCGTAAAAGAGCACAACGAAGCATAATGGGTATTAAAAAATTTAGTTTAGCTTTACGGTCGCGTTTTTCGGTTGGTCAATCGGTGTCGTTCCGAACATTGGTCAGAGCCCCCCTTTGTCAGCCCTTCCCCGCGATTCACCCTTTCCCGCGGCCGAGCGGGTTGTTCGATTTTCCTGCGCCTCCGAAAAAGGGCCGGTTGACAGGGCGACCGTTGTAGTCACACTCCTGCTCCTCTGCCGGGGCACGATAGACAAAAGCTAATCAGTCAGTTGGACGCATACTAACACCTTCTCCCTTACCTACACGAGCACACAACGCTTACATTCTCAGGGCTCTCGTCATGACCATCATCAACGTGCGGGTTTGAGGTTAACTATCAGCTTTTATTAATTAGTTTTACGTTTTTATTACATTAGCGAATAGGTTTGGGCGTTTCCTTTTCCTCCCCACTGTTTCACTTTTAGCTGCTTTACGCAAGATTTTGTTCGAAGAAACACAAACTATAAATTGTTGTGTTCCCCTGCGCACGAAGTAGGGCCGGTGTTGGTGGGAAACCTTTCCATTTCAGGGACATTTTTCTCACCTATAATTTCAGGCTATTTGCATGCTGCAAAGCCGAGCATGCTGGTAATGTCTGCAACTAAAATGCTTCGAGCGTAAAGCAAAAGAACGGAAAAACTATTCTACATTTGTTTTTTTTTGCGCGACGTCGTCTTTCTTTTTTTTTTTTTTTTGTTCACTGCTCAAAGGAAACTGTTTACTATGGGCATAATTGATTTTGATAGCAACTTTACCTTTACCGCTGTTTTCTCCAAATGGTCAAACACCATATAAAAATATGATGTATGGGTAATTCATCACGTTGTCATAACTCAACCGAAATTTCAAATTCAGGTCGGAAAACACTGGAGTATGGAGGGACACGTCAGGCGGCAGCAAGGAATCATAATTAATTGCGATTTACGTTAAAACACATTGGGAACAAATCTTTCCCGGGTCACAGCTTGGGATTGAACTTCGAAGGCAATTTTTCCGTTAAATGAATCTTATTCTGTCCGCGTTGATTTGGTTCACCTCCGGTTCTAAGTTTCGCGTGAAACAAGCTCAGCTAAAGCAGACAGGAAATGATTGACAGTGGGCGATGGGAGGTTAGACTTGGCCTTTTGAACCACAAACTAACACCTCCACCTCCACCCGCAACCCGGAACGTTCGCGATCTCCTTCCACGTTCATGACTTTCCTTCTATCGTGTGGCCCTCCCGCGTGTCCTCATTAATTTTTCGTTTTATACGTTTATCTAACCACTCGTCTGCCATCCATCATGTGTCTTAACTACCTCCCACCCTCCCGGAACTCGTTGGTGGGGAACAGAACGACGAACTGCTAAAAAAAAAAAAGAACAACAGGCTTTCCTGCCCAAAATCAACTCCCCGTTTTATCGCTTCGACATTAAAAAACGATCGCTGCTACAGCAACGAATGGCTGCAGAGAGGAAAATCAACCACCATTAACCTCAACCGGGAACGGGAAAAACTATCGAATGATGGAAACGCACGGAAAGTGCTGGAGAGAAGCGAACTGATAGTGCTTTTACTCGCTGCTCCCATCCCGTTCGGCCATTGGATGGCTTGGAAATAAAACAAAAAAGGAATATACATGCTTAATAAACTAGATGATGAGCGATAGTGCGACCTTCTTTCCCTTTTTCCTCCGATCCCTACCTTCCATTCTCACACTTCCACCATCTCACTCAATCCCGCGAGCCGTTGTTCAGCAAACAGATCACATTGTTCCGTTCAATTGCTTTCTGTTCGAACACAAACACCCTCGCGGAATCTTCTGCTAAAATACTGCCCCACTCGGGAACGGCCAGCTCGTGATGGATGGAACGAAACGAGGGGATGACTTGAAGCGGTCAGAGGATTAAAATTGAATGCATCCACTAAAGAGATGCCTTTGAGCCCGCCATCTCGGCATCGGACTACTCCAGGGGGAAAAAGCAAGTCTAAATTATGACCCCACTCGTTTAATGACCCACAGAGCCCTCGCTCACAGGCACATGCAAAAGGAATGGTTGAGGTTTTCCACCACTACCACACGGAGCCAAGTCGCTGGACATTGGTCAGCCGGGCACACTCGGACAGGTGAAACAGAAAAGAAAGCATATGACGCGATCGAACCGAGAGAAAAGCGATCCAACAGGCGAGCCAGGAGGGAAGCGGAGGACGGACAAGGAGTTAGGAAGGCAGACAAAGAACAATCGCCCTTGCGGTCAACGGGGAAAATCTTCTCACGAGACGCGGTCATGTGTGTCTAGGTAATAATAATTCAGCCTAAAGTCTTCAATTGCGAACCACTTTACCAACGCTCCTTCTCTCACTCTGTTTCTCTCTTGCTCGCTCGTCTTTCTGATGTGTGCCACCAACGACGGCAGAGGTTGGGAAAATGGAGTCGCAGAAAAGCGGATCGTATCGGGAAGGAATGACGCATAAAAATGATATTTATGATTTTACCTCTGCCCGCTTGTTATTAATACCGTTTGATAGTGGCGTGTATGATGAATGCTGCATCATTGCGAAACAATACAAGTCAATGGACTGTGTGACCGGAGACGGCTTTGTGACGGTTTTCCATAGGCACAAGCAACGTGAGGGAAATTGGCATGGAACTGGTTTTGATTTGTCTTGCAGTGTGGAGCATTTTTTTCTGTTTGTGGCTCTCCTAGGGTTTAGTAAGCGGAGATTTTCTAACTAACAGTTGCATCTATCTATCACTATCAGCAACATTTCCGGGGTTTTGCATTCATCAGAACTGGCGGAAATCAACTTATCCAACACTTTGCCCGCGATGGCAGAACATTTCCTTGTAGTTCAACCCAATGCAACACTCGTCAGCAGGTGTGTCAGTCAGACTACAAATGTGACAGTCCGATTCCACGCAGGATGTGCGTTCAATCATTCACCTTTCAACATTCCAGCTTTCCTAGCTGTCGTCGTGCCGTCTTGAGACAACGGAAGCCAACGATTTCGCCTATCTTAAGGAATATCACATGTGTCTACTAACAGTCCCGCTTCCGAGAAGCCTTCCTTCCTTCCTGGTAGCCTCCGCTTTAGCCCGAATGAAAGCAAATCGTAACTCCTTATAAATCAATCAATCAACTCGCTCGAGAACGGTGATGTTTCAACGGTGACGGGAAACTAGTTTTTTTTTTTTTTATTTGTGGGCGATTTTCCCGCTACTAATGGAGCGGAAAATGAGCCCACTGAACAGTCACGTTCTTTCGATGCACACGAAAACTCAAGCAAAGTCCGCGGAGGTACGACCGCGAGTAAGCTGGCCTGAAAGAAATCGGAATGTCATTGTGCGTGCACGGAACTCGGAGGCCGGGGGTTCAACCAATTCCCTGGCATTAGAATTCCTCACGCCCATCGGCATGAACGACTTAGCGACCGCAGTTGGGAATGGAAATGAAAATTGATTAAGGCCAGAAAATACGCGGTTCCTCGCCACAATGGAGCGGCGGGATGACGGAGGCAAGCCGGCTATTTGTCTTGTTAATCCCTGTGAAGGCCCGGCTCGATCCGTCTCAGTGACACCGAAAAAACCTAGCCCAATACAGCAGGTCCTAAAGCAATACTAAAGTCAATTGAGAGTAAGCAACAGTTAACCACATCGAAAAAAGAAAAAAAAAACATAAACTTGCTCGTCACCGAAGATCGACCCGAATGTTCGAATATTCTGCCCCTCGACACTCCCACGAAACTCTCCTCTTCGGCTCCGGTTTATCGATGACTGGCGAAATTCGCGCAAAGGATGAAAGGAAAATCGTCCCAACCGGATCACGAGCTTGAGTCCCTTCGGCAAGCCCTAACGAATAGAATTGTATCGAACCGCATGAAACGTTCCGGCATGGGGCGCGCTATTTTGACACTTATTGATCGATGAAGTGTCAAACGGACGATTCAATTTGTGGCCACACGTCCATCTTAACCGTTTCCTATTCGGTTGCTAATGAACTTATTACCGAAAAAGAGTGCGCCGCCACCAACATCGGCATGCTGTCGATACAGACGACGAGACGGGTGTGGGTGAAGGAAGTGGCCCTCATTCTCCGGCCATCGATTGACCAGCATCGTCATTTGCATTTTCGTGTGTGACCCAGCCGGGATGGGAAGAGAAAGGGAGCACCAAGGGTGCGAGAGACAGTGAGAAGGTTAAATTATACCGCCACAGATCGAGTCGATTTGAATCCCGAGTTCGGGAACGTCATGGAAATGACACAGCGCGAAAAGGGTTCCCCTGTGCCCAAGACGAAACCAACTGGAACCAACTATAAAAGCAACACACACACACAAAATGCCACACTCATACACTCGCACACAGCGAATGACAAACGGCGTTCCGGCTGGGGGGAATTTCAGCGTACTCCACCACCTCTTCCTTCACCAACCGTTGGCCGACCCGCTGAACGGAGGAACTAAGGACTGCGCTTAACAATTCAATAGAATAATATAAAATTTATGCCAACGGATATCGTCGGCGTTTCATTGGATTCTTTTTTTATTTTTGGTTGGCTTTATTTTCTTTTACTCATTCAACAAGTCTGTCTTTCCTTCTCTTTCCCCCGCTTTTGGCTGTCGTCCTCTGTTCGCAGTCAATAGCGTAACCTTCAATTGAGTAAAGTGTTCGAACGACAGTTAGACTCTCGAAGCGTTCCGATACACAGGCCGCGTTGTTCCCGGCACGGTTTATGTGGCGGGCTTAATTATGCTCAATATGCGGAATAAATTTAACACCACCGCTCTTGTCAACACCGGCACGCCGCCCGACCGCAGAAGGGTGAGCTACAGGGGGAACAAAAAGTGAGACAGAGGAAGGAAGAGAGTGTGAGAGGGAGAGAGCGACAGAGAGAGTGAGTGAAAAGTAAACAAGGTTATCCAATTTACGGAAGCGGGAAGCGCAACCAACACACAAAGTGTCGCGGAACTTGGACCACAAAACAAAAGACCGCCATCGCGATGACCCACCCGATACACCTCCACCCTTTTTCTGCCTACCAACACCGACGCATCGGCTAACAAAGGCATGTCACTTTTGCCGCCGCTTACGGAAATGGAAATACGAGAGGGAAAAGGTAGAAAAAGGCACACAAAAAAAAAAAAACAAGTGCATCGCGGTTCGATCGGTTGGAAATTAGACAGGCCCGCTTCGCCGGAAAACGGAACGGAACTGGGAATGGACGTTTGATGAGTGATTTGATTGAGGTGACCACACGCAGACACATACACACAGGTTCCTGTTTTGCTTTTTTCAAATTTTAAATACAATCGGAACGTAAAATAATAACACCACATCGCGCCGCCGAGATCGTCAGCTCGTTAGGCGCCGTTGGGTGGATCGTTTGTCCAATGAATTCTGATTTTGTTTTCCCAACACAAATGGGTTCCACTTCCGTTTACGCTAAAAAAGTTATGATACAGCACCGGTGTGCAACAGTTGCCATGAATTGTAGATGATTAATTCGTGCGGTTTGTGTCGGTCAACAGGGCGATCATCAGATTGTGCATTTCATACGATTGATGATCGATAATGTATGCAAGATAAAATTATTCAAAAATACGCTTACGTCCCTTTTTTGTTATCACATATTTTGTAGCTTAAAACCAGGAAAAACCAAAAACTTCCGTCTGCAAACGTCCCACAGGAAACGCGATGATTTCTCCTGGATTTGATACGGAAGACATTCGCTTCTTTCACCCGCTCTGCTTGCCCTTTATTTTCACGCAAGAAAAACCCATCAGTTTTCCGTCCCCCGCTTGTCATTCGGAAGAATAGAGAAGGGTTTGCATTTTTAAAGTTTACTACATTTTTCAATTTCACTAACAGCCCTTCTTCCCTTTCTTTCGTGCTTCGTGCTGGGGAAATACTTGCGGGACATAGTTTAAATTCCAGTATAAACTGATTCGCCACGGACCAATGGGATCGAACCACATTGATCCTACCATACCAAGGGACCATTTTGAAGCACGGCAGGGCTGTAGAGGATGTTTGTTTTTCCTTTGCTACATGGTTCCACCCACTTGGTCATCCCTGCCACTTTTCCCCGGTGATTGATATCTCCATCCGATGCATCCCGAGCCCAAGGGACAACCCCCGAATGTCATCGGAACGATTCGATTCCGTCGCCAACTGTTGGACGGCTGTGACACGAATGGGAGCCATTTTTAAACCCTCCTTAAAAGATTCGCAGCGCCTGGGACGGTCTCCAGACGACACTTTGTCGAAGCGTCACTAATGAGACAATTACTGCGATGTCTTCCCAACTCTGGCTATGTTGTAGGGGGAGTATGCCATCTAGTAAAAAAAACAAACAAACACACACGCTCACACACACACACCCAAACCCATTTTCCTTCCTTCGGTAGCGGGAACGTTTTCCTTCAACGACGTCAAATGCATTGTCGCAAAAGTCACTCAAATCATTTCGCCGATGTTGAGTTATGCTGATGATTGATGTAGCGCTAGCTGGCTGTTGTTCGAGGCCGGTTTTTATTTCCTTGTTCACCGCTCGACTCTTTCCTATTATTGTCGCTGTCGTTCGCAATTCATCAAAGGGTACACAGAAGGAAGGGTTGGCTTTTCCAGCACCGACTCAAAAAAAAACGACTTTCAACTAAGGGCAACATACGTGACGCGTACGTGTTTAACGATGCAAAATCTTTCGCCATTTCCTCCGACAAAAGAAAAGGTAGTCGGAAGAAAAACAATCATACCGTGCCTACCGTTTTCCACAAAATTTCGTCGTGCTCCATCCGCCTCCATCCGCGCGACGGCCAATGGCTAAATGAACCGACCCGACTCCGGTCGTCCTCATTATTACCTTTCAGACGACGCAAAGGAGGCACCCGCGTCTCCAATGCACTTTGACGGAAAGGACGGGACCAATTCAAATATTTGTGAAAACCGTTGCGATAGCTATACGATTCTCGTGACCATCCACTGGCAGGCTGCACGGTACGTTGAGGGCTTGGGCCTTGTTATACCTAATGAGGAACCTTCCGCCTTTTGCTCGTTTGTTCTCGTTTCCTCCCGTCGCCCTGCTTGCCGGTTTTATTTGTTTCGTTTCATTTCTTCCGCTTCCCATCATCCAGCTTCCGCCATGTGAACTCACGGATGTCCTATCTTGAACAGATTTGCTAGGCTGCTTACGATTTAAATGTTCATCAACGAATACCCACTTCCAGATGCTAATACGACCAGTAATGGAAAACGATGAAGCCAGCAATAGTTTCTTCAAATCAGCCATTAGTGCACATCACGCATTGCGAATGATTTAAGCGAATGATTTAAGATCGCATCTTCCGCATTGAATAAGCATAAATACGCACAAAATAGTTCATCATTTGAAAGGCATTTGAAGTATTCTTTATCTTGTATTTTCTAGTTTCGTGTTTTGCGTGTCCTATTTCCGCTTAGGTGTAAAATCATAACTAAACATTCAACGAACCACGTAATGTCGTTGAAGGAAAGAGTCTGAAAAACTGGACCACGAGCAACATGAAAATGCATGCACCTCATTAACAAGGAATCTGCTGGTAATTCTATATTTTCTCTACACTCAAGCACTTTGTCAGCTACGTCTTGGAGACATAAGCAAAAGGCACGCGCGTTACGGCAAGTAGTTGTTCAGAATTTGATAACTCCATGCAAACGGCAGCATATGGGGCCAACTATACTTTGCAACCCCCCCAAGCCCGGAAAGGAGAATTCACATATTGTGTGCACCTTGCATCTTGCGCCATTTGAGATCCATTTAACTAACATCTAACGGTAATGATAAGGAACAGTCGGCGATTATGGACGCTCGGTTGACGACGGCACGGAAGAAGAACAATTGAAAAGCCTACAAAAAACACATGACAAACGTTCGCACACTTCGTCCTTTCTACTCCAGCCGTCGATTCCTTGCGCTGGCTTCGGACGCTTTTTTGCATAAGAGCACTTCCTGTTTATGTGCATCGCTTTCATGATAATGATTGTTGACAATTACAAGACCTCCTTGGCCTGGGAGCTCGGGATGCATCTGAAAATGGCTGGAGTTTTTTGCTCAGCTACGTTTCATCTCTACTCCGCTTGCGTTTGTTCTGTGCCGAAGGACAGAGCTCTTGCCAACAAATTAAAGAAAAAAAACAAGCGCTATGAATCTGATCCATTTAACGTCCTTATGGCTTGAAGGACTCGATGAGCACAAAGCGAAAGGTAAGGAATGAAATTAAACTAATTGAAACCCAGTCAAATTTACCGTTTGGGTCGCAAGCAAGCACAAACAAATTCCATAATCCACTCATCTCGTGTTGCACTGGTTGGCCAATTGGAGAAAAGTTTTGCAGATTTTCCGACGCCATTCAGCGCAGGTGAATGCACTGCAACGTAGAAAAAAACGACTGAAAGGTGTCATTTTTTCTTTTGCGCCGGTTCACACTTTGAACGAACAATCCAATTGGAATGTTTAATTTGTTTGATGATAAAAGGCTCCATTAGTTTAATTGTACCTGACCGCATCGGCGAGTGGAAACACGGGTATGATAGTAACCAGCCTCACCAGACTCCAGCTCCGTCCACGAAGGATTTGCGAAAATTGCATCGAGTATCCAACTGCGCTGATGAAATATTTCCATTCGATTGGACTATAATTTAATTTTATTTGGACCTAACTTCTTTAGTTATGCCAGCCCCGGGTAAGGATGCATTATACCGTCCTTTTATAGAGGAAATAATAAAACTTTGCTTGAGTTTCAATCCACTTCGTTTTAATGCATGTTGGGGCTCAGAAACGAAAGATCATTAACTCCCAGGGACCTTGAATTTTACAGGCCCGAATGCCATCGTCATTCAATTTCCATTGTTCCTTACTTGGGATAGAAAAGCTAAACGAAACGATCTGCAGTACGGTAACACATTATTCAAATTTTCGCCCCAACGCCTCTCCACGATTTCCATCCCACGAACGATCCGTAGTGGTTCAGCGAGTTCAGTGAATTCTATGACCCGTAGCGCGATTCAGCATGACTGATTCCATCCAAACGATCTGTTCATGAGCGAACAACAAAAAAACGGCCTGTCCACAGCAATCGACCAAGGGCGAAGGCTTCTCTAACAGGCACCACTAATCTTGAGCTTGGAAGTTCTCCATCATCGACAGGCCGTTCGCCCTGGGCGAATGCGCCCGAATGTGCCGAATGCGACTGCAGTTTTTCCACGGGCCACGAAAACCCAACTGAATCACCCATTCCCGGCACCACTGCAATAGGTAAGAAATCGAAAGAATTTAATGCCATATTTATGCACATAATTGACGGCCATTTGCATAGCTTAGTTCATTTATTATTTATTAACCAACCCGGCGTTGCGGTGGGACTCTACACCGGCCATTAAACACTACCAAGCCGCGCGTTGAAAGCCGCTGTCAATATTGCGCAGGAAGAGCGAGTTAAATGGATCGTCAAACTGTCTGGCAGGATTGTCGGGAATGTGGCTTCCGGCGCTCGCGCCGCGAAATGGCGCATTTTTCACCGTCGTTCCGTTTTTTTTTTTTTGATTCTGGTAACCGTTTGGCGGATTTCATACCGCCTCCTAATTGAATTTTAAGCATTTTGTGCGATGATGCAGTAGCCGTTTCTCCTACGGACCGTTGGAGAACTGCGGAGCGGAAACGTGTGCTGCTGCTAAGTATGTGCGATTTGGCGAAAATGGGAAGGTGTTTCCGTTGTTTATTGGTTTACTTAACTGGAAACACCTGAACCGCTTTTGGAGATCATGATTTTTTGTTTAAAGATTGAGACCTACGAATCGAGATCATTGACCGACGCTCTAACACTGAATCAACCATCGCGTGACATTCTGCGATCGAACAGCAAGCCAGTAATTAAAACAATGGCCAGTCCGTAGACATCTTCATGGGCCTTTCTTATGCGAAGCCTATCAAAGAAAAGGAACGTTATTTCTAGTAATTTATTAGAGTAATCTTGATTAGTTTCAAAGCGCACCTCGTTCTTTCCCTCAGGTTGTGCTCCTCACGTACACAGTCATTCCGTGTGCCACGATGTATCAATTCTCAGAACCCCCACTGCTGACTGGGAAATGGAAAAAGGAAACGTAATAAGAGCAAATTCTTGTCGTCTGGTCTAGCTGCCCCGCGCGGCGAGTTCGTCGCTTACCGCCAGCTTTCCTTTCTACCGTGTCCGTCGCTGGAAACAATAGAAATCACGCGGTGATTGCAGATCACTGACTCTTTCCATAACAGCAATAACAATAATCGGCACCGTCGCTACCTCGTTCGTCTGCACTCCTCGTCTTCAGTGGGAAAGCGCAAGAACATGCCGGAGAGGTCGATCTTTGGAAACGCGAGCATGATTTCCCATGATTAAAATTCTATCCCCTCCGATCGTGATCGTGGCATGGGTTCTACCACGTTCAAAGCCATAAATGAATATCCTCTCGCTCATTCCCTGTCCGTTCCTCCCACGGACTCTCCCCGTTGCGGTCTTCACTTGACGGTTTTTCCTGCGGTAATTCCGCTCGATCAACACTCTCGCCACGCAGAACGAGCAGACTAGGGGCTGCGATTGGGTGCTGGGCGATGATCAACCATTTTCCATGGAAGAGTGAGCATTTTTGGAAAAATCAACCCACTCGTGCGAAAAGCCCATCGAACGCCGGTAGACACGGGGATGACGGGGATCGTAGGAAAAATGTAACGTAAGAGATCGTATGATGAGAACAATGCTCAATGGTGTGCGGGAAGGGAATCATCACGGTCGTTAATCGGGTGGAATAAAGCGAAAGAACACCGACCATGGTCACGGAATCGGTGAGAAATGTTGGTTCGATCCCAGTCATGAAAGCTGAAGGAGAAGTTGAAGTGATCAACACAAATGGAGCAGTAATGGTTCTAGGTTGAGACAATTGGTCTGTACAGTTGTTGTCGACAGAGTATATATTTACATTTGGTTTCGACGGATCTGGAGTCGTAGGAAGTCATCAACATTTCTGATTGCTTTTATTTTACATTAAGTTTACTAAACTATCAATTCTAGAGATTCTTGCCGTATTTTTCCAAATAAGGTCACCGTTTCGAACCCCATCATTATGCATCACTAATTGGCGACCTAATTCGCAGTTAACCAACGCAGAGCAGAGCATCAGTTCCAAATTTTGTGCTACATTTTACTGCGTTTTATCTTCCACCTGCCGGCGTTCTGCAAAATGGAATGCAAAGTACGAATCACCAACCGCAATCACAATGTATTTCACGATTCAATTATCGCCGCGCGCAGTGTGCATACTCCTTCCTCGAGTATTAACTCAATCAACCCATCGGTTCCATGAGAACGCGCAACAGTTGGCTGATCCGCGTATCCTTATGCCACGTATCCTCTGATTCCCGAAAGGACGCCCTTTCGCTTTGATGGGTAAATAAAACCCCGATTGGCGCTGAACCGGTTGTCCTTAATGCCGCGACTATCGATCATCCCGATCCTGGCTCCTGCGGAATCCAATTTGCAAACCAGGCGAGGCGAGCTAGAGGCCGATGGCTATAGGTGTTTCGCGACCCGACCGAACTGCTTCGAACTTCCTCGAAAATTGGTCCCTAATTTAATTTAATTTTTTCCAAAATACGGGGCACAGGAGAGAAAACCAAATGAACGGTCCAATGGACGTTCCGCTTGGGTTCGGTTCGGAGCCGGACGAGCTCATGGGCAACAAGCCAACCCGGTGGAGCGTGAAGACGACGATCGTCAGTCAAATTAAGTGTTAAAACATTGTTGTGGTTTGTTTTGCTTCATTCCGCTACATCGTTGGGGTCGGCTATCTATCATTAGCCGATTCGGGCTACCTTTCCGGCTGCCACCGAAACAGCAGGCATGTACACATTCTCTTTAATGGTTTGATTTGGTTAGTCAACTTATTTCCACTCGTATTTAGTCTTGGTCTGGAACGAACATCGCTTTTAACACACTTTTTTTTCTCAATTATACAACCTGCCGGCATAAACTGAAACTTCGATCCTGATACTTGATTCAAACGCTGTTTAATAGATCCTGGAACCACCAGCCAAGAAAAGATGCATTATCAAACCCCCGTTGTATTATGTGTGAACCACACTTGGGTTCTTCAGAGCCTCTAGATCACAGTTTCATGCAAATTAACCATCGAATTTGAACCATACGCGCATTTCTCTAACCTGCAACCAGTGCGAATGGGTTGCAAACGACCCTTCTTGCACTTCCGAAAGGGCACGAGGGCTTCTTGTTGGTTTTGAGTTGTTTGCAAAACACAGTGAGGCGCAGCAGGATACGGCTTCGCACAGAAATGAAGCGAATTTGGTTTTGTTTGTGCTTCTTCAAGTGCCCCGTAGGAAGCGAGCAAGCGTTCGAGAGCTGAAAAAGTGCAATTTACATAAACATCGATTCAAGATTTAGCACAGACCCTCCAGGGCCCGAGGTTTGGAAAAAAGTTTGTTCGTCTCGAAGGCGCCATACCCACGACCTGAACCTCGACGTGCGAGGGAATTCCTGTTTTAATTTCTCTCGTGTGCCAAACCGGCAACCGTCTCGCTATCGAATTTCACGAACGCATACGCCAGCCGATTGTGGTCGATTGTTTGTGACCGTTTTTGTGTTTCCTGTTTTGCTGGCGCTGGTACCAGCCGCCCTACTAGAAAGAATTGCATACCTGCATTTTGCTGCTGCATTAAGAAGCCAGCAGGGAACGTCCCTCGAAGGGACATTTTTTTCCATCAACCCAGCTGTGTGGAAAGGGGAAACTCAGGGTCGTATAACGAACGCGTCCACAGCTCGTAAGAAACGCACCTTGGGAGACGGGAAAGGTGTTTAATTCATTGTTTATTAATTTATTCCAGATCTACCGTCTCGTTCGATAGGCGATTCCGGATGGGGTTTTCTTTTGCTCATCAAGGACATTGGTTTTTGATCGCGTGCATCTGAAGAGCGCCAGTGAGGCACCGCGAGGAAACCGATGGGCTCTCCTCAAGACCGTGGGCCTATAAGTGCTCGGCAACAATCCATAACAATAAATTTAAAAGGCTAAGGTGCCCTTTCTTCGAGACTTCCCGGTCGAACTGCAGGCAATACGTGCGTTCGATGCGTATCGATGCGTGCAGATGGATGCGTGTACATCGATGCCGCTTTAATTTATGCAGGTATCGGCACCGTTGGGCTAACTATCGAGCCCTTGCCGAGGCCCGGTCGAAGTTTTCCGATCTTTTCCTCCACGACACGCTCTTTTCAAGACGATCGAGAGTCGACCGGGGCGATGGCTGAACCGGCCCGAGAAGCAGAAAGGGATAATGATTCAAATTGCAATACGCACCGCTTTGAGGCGAAAGTGACAGAAAGGGAATTGCAAAACGATGCACACCGGAAGTGCGTACCGAATGCGTTTGCGATTGCCTTTTTTCCGCATCCATTTTCAATTGATTATTGCCTGGCACAGCGGAGGCATGCAAGCACCCGAGGTGGGGAGAGGCGAAATGACTAAAAAGGGATGCAATTATGCGCGTAATTAGTGCGTTTCGATTGATGCCAGTGCATCGTTGTCGTCGTCGTTGTTGGCAACAATCGAAACCGTTTCCAATAGAAGCGGGCTGTTAGGAGAAGGAAATAGAACACACACGAACCGGAGCACAATGGATAATGACCGTTTCCGTTCGTTGTAATGCAAACTGTCATTCAAATACACCGGAATTGATAGGTGCACGTGGTGCATCCGTGCAAAGTCTCGATGCAATTTCCCCCTTTGTGGAAGTTATTATATCATGTCGCGTCGCTCATTCATCCATTCTCATCGATTTATTCTTCGCGAATGCTAGGAATGAGCTTCATGGTGCTTTTGATTGTTTGCTAATGGGGTTTGATTGTGTTTTTATTTAAAATTAACCTTTTTAGCCTAAAAAAATTAATGCAGATTTG
This sequence comes from Anopheles atroparvus, assembly GCA_914969975.1. Classification (NCBI taxonomy): domain Eukaryota; kingdom Metazoa; phylum Arthropoda; class Insecta; order Diptera; family Culicidae; genus Anopheles; species Anopheles atroparvus. The sequence continues at coordinate 53,051,320 of CAJZCY010000001.1, forward strand.
CAGACATTCGTTGTATCTGTCCTAGTTAGGAAGGACATTGTACCTCCAACTCTACCCTGCCCAGCTAGATCGTCTCAGATGAGAAGAAATCAACAAACCATCGAACAATCTCTCGCTTGGTGGAAAAGGAATATCTTCACGTTTCTTATCTGGTCGCGCGCGCCGAAACAAAGTGCAATTCACACATATCTTGTCTAATCAAAACTCAAACAAACCGAACATTAAAACGTTCACCACTCACCCACACACCCACACACACACTACAAACCTCATCGAAAAACGTCGTCTTAGGATCAGCAAACAAAGAAAAATTCCACCATATCCGTCTGGTGCGTCCATCGCGTCAAACACCCAAAAACAGATTTCAGCCAGCGAGTAACCGTTTGTTTTACGTCTTCGCCTGCTGCGCAATGGGCCACGTTCGGAATAAATTTTCACACATTTGCAAGGCATCACCAACGCTCCACGATTGTTCGACCTCGTGACCGGCAGCGGGGGGAAGGAGAAGCTAAAGACACCTGAAGGCGGGCAAGAAGAGTGTCAAACCATTTACATCGCATTCGCACCACGGCCCGTTCACGTCGTAAAGTGCCACTTTTTGGCAACGTGCAACCGTTTGGGAGAAGATGATTTTTGCTAACGCAAATGCTATCGCGATAATTTATACACGGTTAGGAAAACGATGATAATTCATCTCCAACAGCGCCTTCAGGTACGTGCAGGCTTTGACCAGGTGCCCAAGAGTCCGAGTGTTTGATTGTCTGTTTTGATAATTGTGGTTTACTTACGAACATTTTATTCTTTGCTTTCTTCAACCTTTAGTAATTTTTCAACAATTTTTCAACCGCTGGTTTTAGTCCAAGTCACTTGTTCTTGTATGAAACCAGTTTTATTCTAGTTTACTGTAGGCCTTATTTTCTTATTCACATCGAATTTCAAAATCCGATCCACAGTGAACAAAAAAGGAAAGCAACAAATCTCACAAAAGGGTGCTGATCAACGCTCAAAGGAGGTAGATTATACATGCGTTAGAGCCCGCTGAATTAATCGAAAAATCACGCAATTCTTTGAAGGTCCTGCCGTCGCTTACGTCTTTCCCACCGGCGTGCACCCGCCCAAATGAAAAGGTATCAATTAAACGAACCAAAGGACGACGAGGCTAGGAATGGTGCGTCTCAAGGAGTTTCCAGGAGTGTGTGAGGAGAAGGGGGGGTGGGGGGCATGCAGAACAAATAAATAATAGCAGCTAGAAAGGACGTGAATAAAAAAAAACACACACACAAACACCCTGCCGTAAGTCGGTAAGGATACGGGGCTTCGGCAATTCCCACCTTTCGTATCACACCTCCCCTTCTCCTTGCACTCGGTTTCGTGTGATGCAGAGACTCCGGGCTCGAAGCAAGGAATCCTTTTCCTAGACCCATTCGTCACATCGGTCGAGCTCCTTTTTCTTCTACTTTGACGCTTCGCTTGTTTGGATTAAAATTCAATCCTTAATTTGCATACCGTTCAATGGAACCGAACCGAAAGGATGCATGGTCGTTGGCTGCATGTGTTTGTGCGTGCCTCTTAAGTGCCATTGCAACCTGGCCCTTTTCCAAACCAGGTGCGTGGTAGAGGAGAGCGGTGGAAAAAAAAGGACTCACGTCAACCCTTGTTGCTTTCCGTGCGATCGCATCGAAGGAAAGCACGTTGCGGTGGAGACGTAGGGCGACAGAATTCAGGGAAATAATCAAGAATAAGAAATCGATCCTGATTTGCATATCTGTTTAGCAGCTTGGCCGAACAACAACTGCAATACCCAAATACCGTTCAGTCATTTTTTCTTTCTTCTTAAACCTTCGCTTCTATCGTCACTTACTTTGTCAGATTTCCTCAAGAATGATGTATTATTTTCCGATCTTTTGTGGCAATAGTGTGCGTATCCGGACCTCAGTTTGACATGTTCTGAGAGATCCCTTTCCATTTCAACATATAGAAAGAAGAGGACTCGTTTATGTTTCCGAAAACTTTTATCCTGAAATCGTACTCCAAGGAAAGCGAAAGTATTGCAGCATTGAATCACTTGTTAATTAAGTCACTGCGCAGAATGTCCCTCTACAAATAATAGAATGCCCGCAATACTCAACGCAAACAATTATTTATCATTGTTTCAACGTGAAGGCGCATTTGCCCCGAGCGCGAAATAATGGAAAAGAAAACTCCAAAACTTGTTAATGCTAATAAAATACGCCAGCTTCTTATCAGTAGCAGGAAATCAGCGAATATGAAAACGACACATTCAACCACACAACGTTTATTGACCTTCGTGTGGACGACAACTCACCCAGCGTCACGTTGTTTGTGCAACATCTGTTGAGGCAGACGATCGATAGGGGGGGGGGGGGGGGGGGGGGATGGATTGTGCACGGTGGACAATATGAATATGAACATATTCATACGGCTTGTGATGAAATAAGTTTTGTCCGAGTGAAGAAAACATGTTGTGCTGGGGTAAAATCCCGTACCTTTCCAAAAACAACTCCACTAACTCGTCGATGAACTCCTTCAGGGATTAACCGATGTACCGATTGTGAAGATTATTTGTTTTCGCAAAATTATGTCAGTCGATTGGTCCTCCAAGTTACTTCCCCTTTTTCGCATGCCCTTCTTGCGCTCTGCAAAGATTTCGTGACATTCGATCATCATAAAACGGTACCGCTTGAAACATATGTTCTAGTAGTTCCATCGCTCTGGCGCACTGAAATCGGGACGCGTCCTTCCTATTCCTATGATATCGAAGCTCCAAAGGCTGCTCCTATGGCGTGCCATGTTCCACCTCGCGCTGCCCGTTGGTCACACATGGCCAGCATTCAAGTCCAACTCCGGTGTCGATTCGCCCGCGAACGAGCGGCGAAGAACGGAACCACCACCAAGCAACAAATTATGGCAATTTTATTGAATTTATTGCCGCACATTTCCATGTGAAAGACGTGCCGTTGTGTAGTGACTCGGCTGGGCGCGGACATCGCCACCTCTCCCCGTAGCCCGTTCCGCGAGAGCTTGGGTCTTTGTCTTGGGTCTGGACCGACCGTTCGCGCCATTTGACCGTTTCCGTCCGTGCCCCGAGCGCGAAGCGATCCCATCAACGGCAGAAATGAGACATTAGTTGAAAACCCGAAAAATTGAAATTGAAACAGCATTTTTCCACGAACACAGGCGCCCGACTTTCAATGCGGACACGAGATTGTCCACAAAGGGTCATTTGCCGTGGTACGTTTGCATTCGATTAATATCTCTCCCTATGCGTGTGCTGGTGGGTCGGTGTTAGTGGCCGTTCGTCAGTCTGGGCCGCGGAGGGTGACACGTTTATCTCACCCGCACGATCAAACGCACCACCACGCGGCCCTTCCTGTCCGGTTCCTGTGTCCGGACCGCTGTGAGACCCTGTCGATTCTCCCTTTTTCCCGGCCAATGCGACGCTTCGAGTCAAGTGGTCAATCGATGCCGCATCGGAAGAGCTTGCGTCGCTCCCCGCCAACGTCCCTCTTGATGGGATATCTTGCAAGTCAAACTGCCGGACTCCTGCTCTGCTTATCGACCATCATCATAATAATTATGCTTGCTTTTCTCTTCCTTCGATATTCCCTTTGCGAGCCTTGAACTGTTGGCTACATGTTCGGTTTTGCAGCTCACCGGTCAACGGTCGATTCCTGCGATGAACATCATTAAACGAAACGATCCATGCACAGGTCGATAGTTATAACATGCCACATGTTTAAGTGGGGTGTTGACTTGTAACTCCTCGAAACCGTAGTCAATCGAATGGCGAAACACGAACCTCTGCAAAAGTCAAACCGTTAAAACTGATAGTTCCGTACACTTTTTCCTCAAACATAATCAATTTGCAAGTTTTTATGGTTACAAAATTAAATGGATTAAAGAAACAAACTATTAGCAAAATCATTCTACTCATCGACTCATAGCGAAACGGGGTTCTCATATCACTAATGGGATCTTATTCTTTTCGCAACCACCGAAGCGACCCCATCAGAAGTTTTGCGAGCCACGAAACCGCCAAACGGATGGATTGGCCATTCGGTGCTGCTCAGCCAAATCAACCAAATGCGGCATCTTCGAAAAATCCCGAATCGCCATCGCAACGGTCGCCAATCTATTTCCACGCTAGAGGATGGGAAAAGGACGCCACCCGGCAACGGAACCAGGCCACAAACCGATGAGGGGTTTGAATTTCGATTTCTTATTCTTGGCAGCCATCCAACCAACGGAGGGGTTACGGAGTCCTTCCACGTCGTGGATTCCCTGTCCTTGAAGCCCTTCCAGCACGTTCGGAAAACTCGTTTTGCATAAATTAATCAATTGATATGGAACCCGACGCACTGATGGCGTTGATTCCCTTCGCTGGATTAGAGTGCATCTGTGTGTGTGTGTTTGTGTACTTCTGTCGAAGCCGATCGGAAAAAAGGAGCCAGGAGGGAAACGGCCGTCGATGCCGTCGGGCTCATATTTCCGGATGTGACACATTTACATGCGCAGGCCTCGGATGAAATTATTTGATCAAATATCTGATTGTGAGCAGCGACCGAATGGGAAACCGACCAGCGGCAGCGGCTGCGATCGAAGCAAACTAGTTCCTGCCGGAAGGGGCAGTTCGTCGACGGTCCTGCCTTCATTATTACCATCCTTTTTTTCATGCCGGACTGCCGAGCGATGGAACGGCCGAACGGATGCATCTGCGATTGCCGGCGAGACACTTTTGGCCGCGGAAGGATTACGGCCCTTGCGTTGCTGCGAACGCGAAGGGACGAATTAATGGTGACAGCAATTCGTTTCGATACCGAAATCAATTACCGCCGCAGCCTCCGAGTCGGTATTGGTGGCCGGACCAGCTGCGTACATGATTTGTGAGTGAAGCGATGCGAAAGGGTTGCACACAGCGGAAGCAAATCGGAACCGGGAAATAGTCGGCGAAGCATTTGTGCTCGGTGTCCGGCGAAGGCACTTCTTTGGTTGGGAGGGTTACGCCGTCCAATGGCTGCATAGTATTGGAGCTGTGCTACACCGTTATTAAATCCAGAAATTGAGAAGTGAATCATACACATCATATTTTCATAACACACAACCTTACAGTATTTTAAATCATAAAAGCGACTAGTGATGACTTTTTCAAAAAAGTCACCTAGTAAAACCTATTTTTCCTGAGTCAATGAGTGAGTCAACAAAAATGTATGCAACAGCTTAGCTAGCATAACCGTACAACAAAAGCTTCCCTCGTTTCCTCATACACCTTCAATCAACCACACGGCAACCACGCGGCGGAGTTTTCCCACAAGGTCTGTTCAGTTGATTACTTGCTTGCTTCATTGTTCCACTAATTAATATGCATTTGTGGACACACACGAGCTTCCACCCAAATTTCCCAAAATTGAGACATAGATTTTCGTGCAATAAATATTGTTCTTTTCCCCTGCACTCCCTCCGTCCTCTTTTTCATCTTTTCCATTCGCTATCGCTCTATCTAGCTGTTGTGTGAAAAATCAACTCCCGAAATGAAGTTGCCCTTTTGAAGCCCCTCGGAAAACCTCACATCAAACTCCTGTGCCGTCGAGTGGCGGTGCGGTTTATCAATCTATTTCATGCAAAAAATATGCTGATGAAGGCGGGGAGAAGGAAATAGACACACAAACAGAAAAACCGTAAACTGCATGATTATCAAACAAATGGATTTATTTCACCATCGTTTCTCACTGCCCTGGCGGCAAATCGTGCTCTTTCGCCTGCTTTGGATTAATATGACCCCAGAGTGCAAAACCAGCAGCATTCGTGTGCACTTTCGAGTGGAAATGTTTTATTGAATTTCCCAGCACTGCCGACCGCACTGGCAAAGCGCATCGAATGCACCGAACTTTAGCAGGCAGTCAAATTGGCTGCTCTCGAAATCCACCAACGAACGGAGCGATGGAACGAACGGTCGGACCGGATTGGGGGGGGAGGGGTGCCTTCATCCGATGCGGAGATAATGAAAGAGCGAGAAGCTGCGGCAAGTGGGTTATTAGTTGGGTACCAACTCCTCCATTCTTCGGCATCTAGAGGCAGTAATACTTCCAACGGCAAACACGACAACTATGATTGCCCTCCGTCCGCTGCTACCGTTCACATAAATTATGCTGATGCTGTTGATGATGATAAGCCATTTGCCAAGCTTCCCCCACACATGATCCCATTCGGGTCCCGCCACACGACAAATCTTTAATGTTTTGCGCCATTTCTGCTTCTAATATGCGATCGGCAGTCGCCATTCTTTTTCCCTCTCAATCGTTCGGTCCAGCACACCGGACAGGGAGGAGCCGTTTGTGAACCGATTTGATACCACAATAGTTTTGATAATAAAACGGTTGACTCATTTAGTGGGCATTGTCATCCTCGGGGCCTTTGGGAGCGTTCGGGTTCTCAGTGCACTTTACGTGAAGGAAAACAAAAAAACAAATACAACATCGCGTTTCCCCCACCAACCGGGCGTCTCCGATGTCTTTGAGGCGAATGTGACGCAAAGATAGATTTCATTGTTGTGTCGAAGCCATGAGCTACGAGTTTCGCTGGCTTCCCCGCGCCAGCCCTCGCGCCACCCGGTTTGCCTCCCATAATGGGGGGTAAAACTAGTAACAGAATAATTACATGCCCACGATTCGCGCAAGCGACATTACGACCAACTCTCCGCGTACGGTTGCAGATCATCGACCATTATCTCAATGTTTATTACATATTTGTTTTATTACTGCGACATGTATGCACGGGCTCGGTCATAATAAAGACGAAAAGACGACACCCGCACCATTCCTCAAGCCGCCTCGCGCGCACATGCCTTACCATGCTTGAGGACGTAATCATAACGCTAAGGAAGCTGAACGTCACTTAGTGAACGAAAAATCGACACAATCCTTTCGTCAACCGCAGCCGGTGGAATAGCCGTGGCTGGAATGGCAAGTGAACGCAAAGTTTTTTTCCTTGGGAGCAAATATTTTTTTGCAGAATGCGAAAAATCGTCATCCCGGGAAATGGTTGAGAAGAAATGGTGTTCCCACGACCTTATTTTTCATGTTTTTTTATTTCGATCGTTAATGAAGAAGAATCTGCGTATCATGAACGATTGGACAAAAGTTCCACCGCTTGTCTGCGAATGACGTCGGAAGCAAACCAAGCAGAAAGCATTCATTAACACAACCATCTTCAACACTATTAAGGGCATTAAATGAAGGGCAAGATGGAAAAACGCGATGGATGATTGCAACACATTGGCGATTGATAACGCATTCGGTCCAGCGAGAGCATAGTTCTTGCTTATTTAAACTTTTTTGTTTGCTATTTTATTATTACTTATTTATAAATTAGAGCATACATCGACTTCCAGCAGTATTTCCTCGAAACAAAACGCTAAACGATGGATGCGCTCATTAGCTCCACAGTAAAACCGGGCCCTTTAATTTAAAAATAAGCGCTTGATCTACTTTCGCGAGGTGTTTTGTTTCGGTCGTTCGAATTAGGTCAGTTTTGCCAAGGCCACTGTCACTGGAACGATGGCGTTTGCTGGCGTTAGCGAAAGAACCCATCGTACATACGTAAACAGTTTACCTGTTTTTCTTTTCTTTCCAGCACGCCAACGGCTAACGGCTATCGATTTCCGTGTTTGACCATTGCGGTCGGTTTGAATAATCGAAAAACTGCTCGATCAGCACGATTTTTCTTGCCAGTTTTATCCACGGGCTAAAGAAACCGCCATGGCTTTGCTGGAACCGCGCGTGGCGAGCGGAGACGGAAAGCGCAAATTGCAGGTGTGTGCAGTTTTTCCGTCCGAGCCGTAAAACACCACCCAATAACAAACCACGGCGTGCGTCAGCCTGTTGCGACCGTTTCCAGCTTCAACTCTGTGCTCGGGGTGGTTTAGGTTTACTTTTTATCAAACATTACACAAACAGCAGCTCATGCTTGCTTACTATTTGTCACAAATGTGTCTCTATTTTTGTGTTTTTCAGAAGAAAAAAAATTATAAATGAAGTAGACGCGACGAAAAACAGTAGCCTGGAAAACAGCGAGGAAGTAAGGGTCCCCAGGAAAAACGGCTCCCCATTATAAGATACATTCAATTTAAAACCAGAAAACAACGAGGGCAAAACAAAAACTACACTCCATATGAGCAACGCATTCTTAAAGTAGGTCAAATTGCAGTTTTAAGTACAACTGTTTCAACGGTGGGCTGGTTATGGGTTCCATTAGCTCTAGTCAATAATTAGCTCATGCAATGCACAAAGATATATCAACTTACTTTACGTCAATTTACATTAAATAATCTGTTATAAGAACTTTTCAATACACATCTTCCATTCCCGTTGATCGCTTTGCAGCATATCTCTTGTTTCACACATCTCGAGCTCAAACTTTTTATTTCCTTCTTTTCAGGTGCTTGGACATCGCCAAAGAAGAAGAAAGGAGGCACGGAAGAAGAAAGTTTGCGCATACGTAATGGTTGTGCAGTTGGTTAAGTTCGACTGCAATAAATGATTCTTGTCTTGATAGACAGAGACAGATACCGATTTAGTAGTTTTCATATTTTTCATTATTAAATACACTTATTTGTTTTAACTTGTATACAACCATTTGCAGCAATTTTGTATCGCTCAGTTTATCTTCTTTTTGACGTTCAATTAAGAATGTTTTGAAATGCGGAACAAGTATCTATAATATGGATCCAATCAGCTTGATGCTGATATCCCTTTCAGGGAGATAGTACAATATCGCTAATTGTCATTGGAACGAAATGCTCCTTCAACCACTCAATTTGATCCGCGCAATGCGAATTAACATTGCATTGAACATTCTCTCCAGCAACCCCTTGGCATTTTTTCCCACAAAACATGCATCGATAACTCCCCACTCGTACAAAACCACTCAATCCTCACAACGCTCAGCTAATCCGAGAAAAATGGCAACCCTTCTCTGCCTTTCACAACCATTCCCGATCGGAACGAGCCGATTGGAAAATGGTGCAACAGCTTTGCATCCTCTTTAGCGCTTCTGCCCTGATCACATCAACGATGCGCTCGCAAAAGTCGAAAGCCAACGAGTGGCGGTATTGAAAGATTCACAATATGCAAATTTGACTTATCCTCGACCTTCCCCGGTCCCTGTCCGCTAGCCGACCCTACTTAGCCGTGCCATTATCGTTTGCCACATGTTTCTGTCTTGTCGAAGGTCCTTCCGGCTCGTTGAACAATCCCGATACCCGGTAGCAGTATCGATGTCGGTGCTGACAGGATTTCACTTTTCGCAATCGTTCGTCCCCTTTTGCGCCGTCAGAGCAGCCCGGGCAATTCACACCGATGCAGTGGTGAATCAACAAATGGGATGAAAACAAAGAAAGTATGAGGATGGCGAACGCAGCATCGTGCCCCGAAACCCTGTTGACATTTCTAACCGGAAAAAAAATCAGCACTCGAAAAAAGCGGGGGTCTAACGCTGCGGTACGGCACACGTAAACACCGGGATTATGCAAACTGCTTCCATTGCCGCTCGTTTGGAGCGCCATTCATCGACATCGAGTGCAGGAAAACTCTCACCCTGACGAACGAAAAGAAAAAAAGGAAACCCCTCTCGAGAAGGGTCGTTCCAAAGTGGTATTACCAGCGGGCTAAGAACCGTTCGCATTCTGCCAGGATCGATTTCAGCTCGGTGCAAAGGATTTGCGGCCTCGTTTGGCAACCTCGTTCCGCAATGGAAACAATTGATTATTTATTGACAAGAGCTTTCTCCTGTGGGGGAAAGCATTCCCTCGCTCGACGGCACTCGATGCGTGAGCATCATTAAGGGTGGTATCATTTGCATCATTACGGGAGGTTTTCGCTATGTTTGTCATCGTAAGCAGTGAGCGAGGTTGGAAGTCCCTGAGGGAAAGGATAAGCTTGTCTCTTTCTGGTACTCTCTATTCTCGGTGATGATGTCGATACTCTTGAACCTGGAAATAAGTTTGTTGGTTTTGACGAAGGTTTAACACCAGCAGACACCCGACTTCTCCAGATTCTTTACGGGCGAGTGGTGCACTGTTTGCTTCTTGTTAGCAAAATGTCAATATTTTGTCACTCCCGAGTTTGACAATCGGGGACGACGGAGAAGGTACATCGCCGAACGTGACCGATCAAGTGTCAAAGCTGGCCGTGAGAAAATGGCGTCCCGGCTACTGGACCCGTCCAGGGTCAAGATTTGGTGGCTACAAAATGGCCACTTGCCACCGAGTGACCTGCTGTTTTATCGAACGAGGAGGGCAGCTTTCTCGGGGCAATAAAATTGAAGAAAAGAAAAGATATATACTTTGACTTTTTGAGTTTCCTCATAATTCGTGTGCGCGCTCGGCCGTGTGTGTTCACCGCGTTCCTCGAACCAGTAAAACAGTCGCCGTAATCAGTGGGGCCGGGGTAAGATGAACCAGAGAACCGAAAAATTAAACGACCACCAAAGCCATTAAATATAAGAGAAACAGCAACTAGCGAGCGGTGATGACAACGATCGCCGAATCACGACGACGGCAACGAAGATGACGGCGAAGGCCGCCCTGGTTAAACGTTGACGACGATGGCGGTAGGATCGGATCTGAAATTACCCCCAAAAAAAATCAGTATCCATTCCAACATTTCGAGGAAACCGAAGCGACGCCAGTTGGAGTCAAAGATCGTCAAATCGTTTTACATACGCTGTGTGAGGAAGGCAGGAGCGTGAGACCAAAGTTGGGGAAGGAAGGTTTCGACTGAGAAAAATCACATTTTGTCCTTCTTTTCTTTCAACCCAGGTGAGAGGTTGATCATGAAAGCTCTGTTAAAAGTCCCCAAAAAGAAGGGGGAGCTTACACTAGTAGAAATAAAATCTGGATCAAGAATTTATCAAAGGAGCAGTCAGTTGGCAATAGACATCGAATAAGAAGACTTATGTGCTTTGAAATGTTAGTATGAACTTACAGAAAATAGCTTTTCCATTCCTCTGGTTATAAAAGATTCCATATCGGGAGGCTGCTACCATGAATGTAAATCCCTTCCTTGCTGCTCGAGCAAAACTTTCTCCTGAAGTAACCGATGGACCAAAAAACCAAAAATGTCACAGGTTTAGAGCGTATTTCTCAATTCAAACTATTGCATGCTGTACTGTAAAATGGAAAGTTTGACAATTAACTGTCCACCTCCCATCGGATGCAAAAACTGCTTTTGTTTTATGTACCCATAACCATTTAAGCAGGAGTCAGAAAAGTGATCTTTCTCCTAGCCACTTTTCTAGTATTATAGGTTTGGCGAGAAGAGAAATCGTTACTTTAGGCCGTTAAAATTAGGCAATACCCTCAGGTTTATATGACGCCATCGGGTAACTTGCACTGGTGTACCTCAAATTCCTTTACGATGGGAGATCGTGAAGATCGAGAAAAAAAAAAGAGAAACAGAGTTGACGGCACCACCAGCTCTATCATGATCACCATATGCATAAAAGTGAACTCCCAAATGGCGGCTCATAAAACAACGCGCTACGTCCCTCGCGCGGATATATCCAATAACTTTTCGGTGGTTTAATTGACCGCCGTTGTGCTGGGTTTCTATTCCCCCGCTCCCCGAAAGCCGAGGGCAGTTCGTGGAACAAACATACATGTGGAGATCAGAACTAGCAGGTTGCCTAGTTTCTGTCGGGGTCGGTTAATTAAATGTTGTACTTTTTAATAACGGATAACGAAAGTCGTTAATAGGACTTAATTAAATTCCGTCACCCTCGGGCCGATCTTTGGTGGCCTCGATCTGTTCGGGAGTTTCAAAAGATCATTCGTCAAGTGTCGATTTTGGGCGAGAGTGTCTCAATAGGTCGATTAATCGCAAAACCCGCCCAATATGTTAATCAACCGCGTAGCGACGGAGCGCTCAATCTCTAACAAGTTTGGCATTTGACATTTGAACGGAACAGCACCAGGGTCGACTTGTAATGACTTAATTGACCCGATTATCTGACACGCTCCAGAAAACACAACTGCACTCTCCAATGTGTCTGCTTCTCCCGGGCACGATTCTCCTGCGGCAGCAAACCAATCTCGCTGCAGAAGAGACCTCTAGGGAACTCGGGGAAGCATCGCGAACGCGGATCACGTACGATCAAGCCACTTATCCGCGACTGAAACATGTGTTTGAGCCAGCTCCCCAAATCTGACCGCTTCCCCTTCGGCCGTAGTCAAATTCCCGGAAAATTATCCGTTCACCGATGGCCCAAATGGCCCGCAATCGATGTCGGCCCGACTCGATCCTCTTTCATCTGGGCCGACTGCCGCCTGCTCCTCTATGGCGGCACTTCGCATCAGCATGCCATAAAGCGATGGACAACGGAATAATAAAACCACTAAATCGGTAAAACATAGGCCGGGCGGCAAGACATTAAAATAGCACCGGCATCGGCCGCGAAAGGAAGCAAATGAAATGATACTGTCGCCATGCTTCGAATCGGTGCTCATTGAATATTCTGCACGATCGATCCTCGATCGATTTGCAAATGATTAATTTCGATGCATATCGCACTCCATCAGGTCGTTCGTGAATCAATTATACCTCGATGGAATGGCTTTGCAGCCGCGCAGAGGTCGTAAAAATGTCCATAAAACGACGGTGGAAGATGTGCCCGCTACCTTTCCAGTTTCCTACGCTTTAACGTATTAGTTTACGGACACTGCAGTTCCCTTAAAGTTTATTTAAAACATTCAGTCAATGCCTGTTGAAGGCAAAATTTTCCAAGCAAAACCTTCCATCATATGAGTTGCGAATAACTTTGGCGTCGCTTGTTACGAGTACAAATATTCGAGGGTTTTAAAGTGAAAGCGGTCTCCAACCGGACCCGCGGCTCTGACACCGTCTCAAGAACAAACAAAAAACAGGCAGCGACACACTACGCGCTAAATGTTTTCAATCGACTTGCTTTTATTTCGATGCACTCGCCCACTTGACTTGGTGGCCAGAACGCAACGGGCAGAACCGCGAGGCGCACAATTTGTTTGCTTTTTGATGTCACCGATGCGATGCGGTGCGGTGTGTGTGCCGGTGTGTTTTGGATACTCCTCGGCAACCCCGGCAAGCCGCGCCTGTTTCGGGGCTGACCTGAAGAACTTGGCCTGGAAAAAAGCGGGGCGGAATTGCGCTGGCGAAGCAAAGCCACTCGGTAGCGTACCGGAAAACAATTCTAGCGTCCGCGTGTGTGTCCCGCGTCCCTGGCAAATTGGTTTCGAGTAAGCCGAGCCGGGCTTCTGGTTAAAAATATTTAACATTCCAATCAAGCACTCTCAGGGGCAGCCGATCCGGCCTCTCGTGGCCTTCGGGATGCGATCTCCTTGCGCGAAGGGGACATTCTTCGGCTCTGCACGGCTGCGGCCGCTTTAACTTCAACTTTAACGACCTCCAGACGAAAAACATGTGTTTATTGGAATCGTTGGCAATTTTTGACGATCGCGATCATTCACTCCGCCCAACGCGTCCGTGCAGCCACGATCGGAAGGAGGGATCCGCGTGAGCCGTGAGTTATGGTGCTGTCGTTAATTAGACACAAATTCTCCCCACATTAATATTCTGGTCCCCTCCACCGGCGGGGGAAACCGACGTCGAAGCGAAAAACCTCCGGAATGGTCGGTCGTTTCGCAACATTTTGATCGACTGTCGGGCTGATTTGCATGTGCATCGGTGCAGCGGAGCGTGGGAACGGCCCCAAACGCCCATTCATGCTGCATCCTGTGCGGAAAAGGAAGCCAACTGCGCCAGGAAATGTGAGAATTCGCCGAAATATGCGCTCCTCCCGGCAGCGATCGGAATTTCGATGAGAGTCGATTGAAAACGAACCCTTCCCCGTTCGAAACGCCACGATCGTCCGACAAAAAAGGTAGAAAACAAATCAACCCCTGGCCACGCGCCTTCGGGTCGGGTCGTGTGCATAATTTGATCTGCATTGCATGCCAGCACCAGCACATGCTTTCTTGCAGACAAGTGGGATGATAAATGACTCAAGCTAACGCCTTGAGGCTGGCCCATTGTTTTGAAACGTCTAAGCATAACTTAGGCTAGCGATCAATTTGCGGTTTGCACTGGTTTGTAATCATGAGAACTAGATTCTGATTAGACGGTTTCACTTTTTCGCACTGAGCTTAGCTTTGGAAATAAAACAGATAATTGATGGCCATCAACAAACTTTTTGGTCGAAAGAAAATTGGAAAAAGCTAGAAATGTATCCTTGCAACCCGAAAGGTTCATCAGCTTCCTTTGCATAAAAAAAAAAAACAAGGGATTTCAGAATAGAAATTACAATTGAGGTAATTTTTCTCCGCAAGTACACGACTTCTAATTGTTGAACACAATTCTTTCGCCTTGTTGAACACAGCCCTGTCATGTTTGGCGCGGAAAACACCTCATTCTTTCTGACGCCTCTAACTCCCGAGCACATTTGCGCCCATTTATTAAACCTAAACCATTTTCCCGGGAGGAGAGTTCCATTTGTCAAGCGCGCTCCCGGGCGCTCGGAGATCATTTGTACGCGGAGCTGTCCGCTAATTACGGAAATCCTCCCCGAAATACCACCGATGAAATGCTGTCACCGCCGTCGTGCTCGCCGTCGTCCATATTTCATGTAAAACCACGTGTCGCGGAGTTCGGCGGCGCCTCGTCAGATGACGGGGCTGACTGGCCGAAAACCCCTACTGCCAGCCAGAACTAATCGATGAGCACGCCTGTGAACTCGCGTACGCGAACGCGAAAACACAATAGCGGCGGCGAAGTTGATCTGGCCGCGGTTTCGCGGATTCCGTCGCCCAAAAAAGGTGTTCATAAATCATCTGGTCACTATAAATAAATATGGCACACGAACGGACCTCGCCGGTGCGGTGGTGCGTGTGTGACCCACTCCAACCGACCTTTCGACTCCCCGCGCGCCGCACCGGACCCCTTCGCCTGCTTCCCACCATGCCAAGGTTGGACAAGCGCCTAGCCTTCCCTCCGCCCCGAACCGAGTCGTTTCGCGGGATGGCACGTGGCACATCACGTCGAAAGGCGAATTACTGTCGCGCGGATTACTCTCGCTCTCTCACTCCCCCTTCGGTGCCGCCGAGCATCCCGTCAAAACCCTTCGGCATGCGTTTTCGAGCGCAAGTACGAGCGCATCTCGGCGATCTAGTTGCGCGTCGTGTCGAAGCGTAACGCGCGAATCGCGTCGCGACGCCAGTTATTACTATTATTACATTCCCGTAAACAGATGGACATACTTCTAAACGACTGGCCGGTCCACGGCGAACGACGTACGGCCCCACGTTTCCGGTGCCCCCCGGGGGCCAGCCGGCACGGTCTGGACTGGCTCGGCGTTGCGTTCACCCAACAGGAGAAGGAGACCGGTTGGAGGCGGCAGCGGTGGGCTCAAATCACGTCACTCCAATATCCACCGGTCGTCATCGTTGTCGTCGTAGTCGTCGGCCTCGTTTGGCACCATGCACTCCTATGCACTTGGCAGCAGAAAGTGCAACCGCACCGTGTTGTGACAGTTAGGATTATTAAACAGCAACAAATTCCATCAGTTTCTGATTTTGGGTAACGGTAACCGAAGGCACCGAGCGGTGGACGGATGGCCAGGGGGAACCTGCATCGTGCATCTACGAGTCTGCGGCTGCACCAGCTATACAGAGCAGACAGCTTGGGGTCCAGGCGAGAGGCACGAGCGACGTATAGAGCAACGTTTATTTTGCGTTCACTCCAATGTTGTCGCAAAACTCCGTGATGTGTGTATGCCCATGGCCAGGATGGTTCTGTGGATGCTCACTCTACGCGCTCGCACGGGGACGGGGGCGAACTTCCGCGGAAAATCCTCCCCGTCGCATACGCAAACGGCACCTGCACCTGCTTGCCCTTTGCCCGCTGCGACGGTGGCTTAGTAAAACATTTAATTGAGTTATGTTTGCGCAAATTAATATTTATACTTGCATAATTTATGTGTTGCAAATTTTGTCATTTATCGTGTCCGCTGGATTGGCCATCCGCTTTTCGGACCGACGTCCTGAGGTTGACCGATTCGGTCGAAACTTCGGCCCGACGCTGGCTTTCGCATGCAAAACATGCACGGCGCTGCCAGTGGAGGCAGGATGGCGTTGAAGTTCAAGCTCATGCAGGCCCTTCAGATGGATGGATCATGCTCTTTGAGACATTGAGCGAAAGGCTGCGTTTTCGGGATGCGAAGGTGAATATTGAGACTTTGTAGGACAATTAGAGCGTCATTAGCAAGTCGACCTTTTCCGGCCGAGTCGACATGGGAAAATGGAGGCTTGAGTAGTGGGAGCAATGACATTTCTACTAGCGGCACGTGATGGTACACTTTCCTCGGATTGAGCAATAGAGAGCAAATGGAGGTAGGTTAAATGTTGTAAGTTGTTTCTTCAATGTGATGTTAGTTAATCTGAAATATTTTATTTATTCTCCAACTCCTCAAGCACCTGTCTCGCTAGCTCTTCGATCGCCGAGGCGTTAGCTTGGCTCGGGTGCAATAAAATCATCGTCGCGAGTACGTGGCCGCCATAACGCCGTCCATCGTCCCGTGTCGTCGCCGGTAATCACATTGTTTGCTTCCGTTTTTACGATCACCACCAGCGTGAGCGAGCCGCGTCACTCTGACTGCCTCGAAGCAACCTGATAAGAATCCAATGGTACCGGCCAATCATTGCCTCGGCGACGAAAGTACCTGAAGGTGCACTAAACGCAAAGTAAACTGCGGTCACAAGGCTCGGCGAGCGGACGGTGAGGGTGCGGTGTTGGCAGCAGATCCACCCACTCAGCCACACATCCAGTCAAAGTGTCCGCCCTATCGGATCCAGCGAGACGGGCGACGAGTTTGGGGCCCGTTTTCCGGCCTCACATATCAAATACCCTTCGCGTGCTTCACGGTGCTTCACGGATTACTTACTTAGCCGTCAGTGACAGCACCTTCATCCCATGCACTCCACGCTCCATCTCCATGCCTTCCTCCACAAGCGTCACACATTTGTGAGATGCGGATAACAAAAGCTGTAATTGATATTGTCAATTCAATCACTGTCATTGTAGTGCGAGTCGCAGCACGGTCGCCATCTTTATCATCTCGAGTCTCGGTCGTGACGCATAGTAACCACGTACATCGGCGTATTCCTGAGCTTACTCTTTTCATTAAACCCTTTTTCCTTTGCTTCTTCTGTTGCTTTTTCGCATGATAACTACGTACGTTCACCAACACGCACACTGTCGCTGACGGAAACATACGCAATAAAATCCATCCAAAATAAACGCTAGTAAGCAAAATGCATGTACGCAGCAGAACCAAGCAATGCTTGGCACGCCGACAACGGCGCATACAAATGTAGGAAATGCACATGCTGGTAAAAAGTCGCCGACAGCGGTGACCAACACGGCCACATACATGTAAGCAATTATGTCGACTAAGGATAATTTGTCAATCAGAATTACTATATAAGAATCGAAAATTGAACCAATAAATCAGTAGTTGATGAAAACCCAAATAGTTGACTACTCTTGGAATTCTCCAACATTGCCCTCAAGTCGGTGTTCAATACGCCTGTCTCGAGGAGTGCTCCGAGGTGAATCTTCGTGTGCACAACAAATGGTGGCTCCAGAGAGGACTTAACCCCTCACAACGGAGAATTCCTATACATTGCGCCCCGCTCCGAGGTTAATCTTCGTGTGCGTCGCACCAGAACTCCGAGGTGAATCCTCGTGTGTTTGCAACACGGCAAGTACCGCTCCGAGGTGAATCCTCGTGTGCACCACAAGCCGCATCGAGAAAGAACGCAAGAACTCCGAGGTAAATCTTCGTGTGTTCACAACACGGCTAACCGCTCCGAGGTTAACCCTCGTGTGCACCACCAGCCCAGCGTTCCATCGAACAACGGTTGAGGAGCGACGGACGGTCGCAGGTAACGGACGGTTGCCCAGCCGATATCGGAAACGCCCAACGCACACCAGCTCAAGGGTTGGCGCAAGACGTCAGCTCCCGGCGGTGAGAAGCGAGGAAAGCAGAGCCGGAGCGCGCAAGCTCCCGGCGTGATATTGGAGATAGACGCACACCAGCTCAAGGGCCGGCGCAAGACGCCAGCTCCCGGCGGTGGAAGGCGAGGAAGGCAAGGTCGGAGCGCGCAAGCTCGGCCTGATCAACTCTGCAAGGCAAGCAGAACGGAAGTTTGGAAGCCGCGGACGATCACCCCAGCCTGACCCTTTCGGGTCGACGGACGATCGCGACAGCCGAAGCAGGTGGTAGGTGGTAACTCCGCGCACCAGCCAAAATATAGTGCAACGCTCCACAAGTGCATCAGTTAGAAGTGCGTAAAAGAGACGGAATTTTAGTGCGACAAAGTGAGCGCGAACGGTAAAAAACAGTGGTCAGAAACGGCGTCTGACAAAAATACACGGCGACATAACGCAAAACGTGTAAAAAACATTCCGCCGAAACATTAACAGTGAAGCCAACGAGTAGCCAGAAATCAGTGCCAGATCAGCAAGTTTACCAGCAGTGTGTGCGACGAGGTGCGTGCCCAGCAACTCCAGGACAGCGAGTGAGGAAGCAGGTAGCAGCGTCAGCAGCGAGGAAGAGAGCGCGCAAGCTGACGGCATCGGAATCGACGGACGGTCGAAACTCATCAGCTCAAGGGCCGGCGCGAGACGTCAGCTCCCGGCGGTGGTCAACGAAGAGCAGCGAGTGACGTCATCAAGGCAAGGTCACCATTTCTAGCAGTGTAACGAATCGTAAGTAATATGGAGTTCGTTTTTAAGCACAATCCCAACGGGAATTGTAAGATATGCACGCAGGCTGATAGCACAGGGAAAATGGTTCACTGCATAGAATGCGATAGATTTCTCCATCAAGCGTGCCTAAGCTTGAGAGTAATTCCTAAGAACTATGTTTGCCCTAAGTGTAAATTGATAGAAACTGAGAAAAATGAAAGCAGGGAAGCGCTTCAGCAAACGCAGAAGTTGCTTCAAGATAGGTCAGAAAAAGAGAAAAAAGAAAGGGAGCAGAAACTTAAAATAGAAGAAGAGCTAGGGAAGCTCCAAGACGAAATTAAGAGACAACAAGAACAGGCCAATATGAGCCTTCTAAATGAATCGGAGAGATATTGTCAAATGCCATCTGCAACCGAGGACGTAAAGTTTTTAACGGAGAGTATTAAACAAATGATAGATTCATGGTCGCTAAAGAACGACAAAACGACCCTTTCCGAGCTTCCAGAGTTTAACGGTAATTACAACATGTGGCCTCGATTTAAAAGCATTTACGAGAAAACCACACGCGAAGGTAACTTTTCGGATTTGGAGAACTTGAACAGGCTCCAAAAATACTTAAAGGGGGATGCGCTACGCTCAGTCAGCGGACTGATGCTAAACCCAGATAATGTAGGGAAAATTATTGAACGTCTTGAAAGATTATACGGAAACACGGACAACATTTACACTTCGTTGTTGAACGAACTACTGGCCGTGAAAAATCCGTCCTTAGAAAACCCGGCATCATTTATTAGATTTTCAAATGCCCTCCACGATCTGATAGATAACATGACGATGCTCAATCAGGGAGAGTATCTCAACGATCAGAGACTCTTGAAAGATATTGTTGCTAGGCTGCCGGTCGATTTGAGGAACAAATGGTTATCCGATTCCCTTCTGGAAGAGGCAAAACCAAAGACACTTATAAAATTTGCGGAGTGGTTAAAACCAACAGAAGATTTAGCAACGCTATTGGTAGCGAACGAAGGAGGGTTCAAAAGTAGTACCCATCACGTGAATCCGCTTCACGCACAGGGCAGAATCAACCAACGAGGAAAAAAATGCATGCTATGCGGTCTTCCCCATGACACGCTGCATTGCAAATATTTAAATGGCAAGACAGTCGGTGAGAAATTGCGCACACTGTCACAAAACAATATTTGTATTAATTGCTGTGCACTTAAAAATCATAACGCACAAAATTGTCGGCTACCCCCACAATGCAGGGTATACGGGTGTGGGAAAAAACATAACACCGCCCTGCACAGGAATGAAACCGCCGAGTGGCAAGCGCGAGATGCTCCGCGCAGAGTGAATCACCACCACGGCAGGCATCAGCTGTTCTATCAAATTATCCCTGTAAGCCTACGAGGCAACGGTAAAACAGAGCACACATACGCTTTCATTGATCCCGGTTCTTCTACCAGTCTGATTTTAGATAGCGTAAGAGAAAAATTGAATATCACCGGGCCAAAAAAACCACTAACTTTGTCGTGGACTAACGGAAACGTTCAGGAAGAATCAAATAGCCAAACGATTCACCTGAAACTCGAGGGCACAAATAAACGCGTTTTCGATGTAAAGGGTCTACGAAGCGTGAAGGAACTTGATCTTCCGCGGCAAACAGTTGACAGTAAGGAACTTAAAAAGAAGTACAAGCACTTACGCGGGCTGAACTTTGCGGGATATAAAAATGCAAACCCCACAGTTTTACTTGGATTGCCGCATTCTTACCTTGCGCATGGATTTGACTTCCGCGAGGGTGAAGAATATGAGCCGATTGCTCAAGAAACCCGACTTGGGTGGGTAATATTTGGAGGAAGTGACGCAACAAGGGATGACTGTAACTTATTTACAATCATAGAAAAAAAGGAAGAAGAAGAAAGAACAATCGCGCAACTTATGCGTGGCTACTTTTCGACCGAGGAGTTTGGGGTTAAACCCACTCCCAACAAAGTGTCAAAACAACACGAAAGGGCCACACAAATAATGGAGAAAACAATTAAAAATACGGCACACGGCTATGAAATCGGACTACTATGGAAAAACGATGATCCGAATTTACCTAACAGTTATGCTCAAGCGCTTCGCCGTCTAAAGAGCCAGGAGAAGAAAATGGAAGGTGATAAAAAAACTAAAGGAGTGGTATCACAAGGAGATAGCTACTTACGTTGACAAAGGGTACGCTCGCAAGGCCACGCCGAAGGAATTGCTCGATTTGACAGGAAACATAAACTACATTCCGCATTTCGCAGTAATTAACTATAACAAACAAATACCTAAACCTCGGCTAGTTTTTGATGCCGCTGCGAAAAATGAAGGGATATCACTCAATTCCCAATTGTTGCCAGGACCGGACGCAACAACCTCTCTTTTTGGCGTATTAATCCGATTTAGAGAGCACGAAATTGCATGCTCCGGGGACATCAAGGAAATGTTCCATCAGGTAAAAATAAGGAACGAAGACCAGAAAGCACAGAGATTCCTTTTTAGAAATTCGCCACAAGACGTGCCGCAAGTGTTTGTAATGCAGGTCATGACATTCGGAGCCACATGCTCTCCCGCATGTGCCCAATTCGTTAAAAACCAAAATGCCTTAGGCTATAAGGAAACGCACCCCATCGCCTTGAAGGCTATAATTGACAATCATTACGTAGACGACTATCTAGATAGTTTTCCAAATGTCCAAGCAGCACTTAAAACAATCGAGGATGTTTGCAAGATTCACGACAATGCAAATTTTTTCATGAGGAATTTCGTTTCAAATTCCAAGGAGGTCGAACTTAGCATCCCAGAAAACAGACGTTCAGCACAAAACGTACTGCAATTTAACAACAAAGATCAAAACTTTGAAAAGGTTTTAGGGCTCGTTTGGGACAAAGACAACGACGTCTTTAAATTCAAATTGAATGAGACCAATATCAACAAGCTCACAAAGAGAGAAATGCTCTCCTTTGTTATGAAAATATATGATCCGCTAGGATATTTAGCTAATTATACGGTCGAGAGCAAGATACTTATGCAGGATCTGTGGAGAACAGGCCTTGATTGGGACGATGAAGTACCCGAAGAAATTAAACTTAAATGGGAAGCTTGTCTAAAAAGAATCAAAGAAGTAACCAACGTGGCTATCCCCAGATGCCTCTCGCCAGGCAATGATGTGATTAGCAGAGAGATGCATACGTTCGTGGATGCATCGGAAAAGGCTTTCGCAGCCGTTACATATTTGCGGACGATTCATGAATCTAGCATTGACGTACGTATCATTGCTGCGAAATCTAGAATCGCTCCTATCAAGCCGCTATCTATTCCACGGCTCGAACTCCAAGGTGCAATACTTGGCACAAGGCTTCATGAAGCCATTAAAAAGGAGCTAAGGCTGGAAATACATCGCGAATATTTCTGGACCGACTCCAAAACGGTACTCGCATGGCTTAATTCAGAAGCACGCAACTATCAGCAATTTGTAGCGCTGAGAATCGGAGAAATTTTAGAACATTCCACATCAGCACAGTGGAAATGGGTACCGTCAGCTGAAAATCCAGCCGACGAAGCCACGAAGACATGTCAAGGCCAATCAAAATGGCTCCTTGGCCCCGATTTTTTAAGAGAACGGGACATTGTAGCAAAAAACCCCGAACTCTTAGTAACATTTGAGGAAATAAGACCAGTGCACACAGTAAAGACGCTAGAAAAAAAAGACTGGAGCGTCATTAACGTCGACTGGTGCTCCGACTGGAACAAGCTCAAACGAGCATTAGCAATAGGTATGAAATATATTGAATGGCTAAGAGCGAAAGCAACAGGATCGAACTTTAGTGCAACGATCACTACCGATGACCTAAACAATGCAGAAGTTCTTCTTCTGAAGAAAACCCAGTGGGAACATTATACCACGGAAATGACACAGCTTTCATTACAAACCCCGATTAGCAACAATAGCTCGATTCGCGGTCTTTGCCCAATACTGGGAGACGAAGGAATAATGAGATCAAAGGGTAGATTAGAAAACGTAGCCTTCTTGAGGTACGATACAAAAAATCCCATCATCCTCCCTAAAGGGCACCACGTAACTAACTTAATTTTGGCCAGATACCATCAAAGATATATCCATCAAAAGACAGAATCTGTATTAGCAGCTCTACGTCAAAAATACTGGATAATCGATATACGAGCAGCTTTGAAACATGTCGTAATGAAATGCCAGTTTTGTAAAATAAAAAGAGCTAAACCGACACCACCAATGATGGCAGACTTGCCAGAGTGTAGAACCGCTGTGTATCAGAAACCATTCACTCATACAGGAGTTGATTACTTTGGTCCTTTATTAGTGACAATTGGAAGACGATCAGAGAAAAGGTGGGGCGTGGTATTTACGTGTCTTACGACCAGAGCCATCCACATCGAAATTGCGTCTGATCTTAGTTCCGACGCATTCATACGCTGCCTTAAAAATATGCAGCATAGAAGAGGAAAAGTGTCCTCGCTATATAGCGATAACGGCACCAATTTCGTAGGTGCTGATAATGAAATTCGACGACTTCAAGAAAGATGCGCCTCCGAGAGCATCAATTGGATATTCAATCCTCCAGGCGCACCCCACTTTGGTGGCTCGTGGGAAAGAATGGTAGCCGAAATAAAAAGTCTTCTTCCGATCGCCGACAGCTATAGGGAGGACGTGCTTAGAGCCGTCATGACAGAGATAGAATTTCTGACTAATAACAGGCCACTAACACATATCCCATTGAACAGAGAAGATGACGAGCCTTTAACACCTGCTCATTTCTTGCTAGGCTGTTCCGGGGAAGCTGAACCAAACATTTCAGACATCACGAAAGCTGAAGCAACCAGATCTGACTGGAAAAAGGCGCAAGCAATTGTGCAGGAATATTGGAAACGGTGGATAACAGAGTATCTTCCGAAACTCTCCAAACGGGAAAAGTGGAGAGACCCCGCCAAGCCATTGGCCATAGGTGACGTTGTTACCTTCCCAGACGAGCAACGAAAGGGAAGGTGGATCAAAGGCATAATTTGCGAGGTATTCCCAGGAAAAGATGGACAAACGCGTTCAGCACGCATTAAAGTAGGAAAGAGTGAGATTACCAAGCCCACCGTGAAGCTAGCGGTACTCGAGGTTCGAGGCGATAAGACCTCTCTATCCGTAGAAAAACATATTACCGTTGAAGGAGCTAACTTCACCAAGACTGTCGATCGCGCAGTGAAAAAGAAAACCGAAATTCCTCACAACCCACACTGGGGGAAGAAGCGAAGCCTTGATATAAAGGCAATCCAAAGCAGGGCCGCTGATCTTACAGCCAATAATAAAAACAAAAGGCAAAAAATATCAATTCGACCCGTAACATGGAAGCTTGGAAAGTAGTATTCGTTCTTGCTTTGATAAATAGGATTTACTGTTTATCCATCTCACCCATAGCAGAGCCAGGGTTATTTTTCGATCATTTGGGAACACTTTTACTTAAAAAAGGAACATGGGACACAACCCTACATACAAACACATTCCCAGACAATGACACACAGACGATACTGAAAATAGAAGAGAATTTGGATACAGCATTTAGTCTAATGAACGAAACCGACGCGAGACTACTTCAATTAAGAACAACTTTAAAAAGAGAATGCGACTATGTCCTACAATTGATACGCGATACGAAACACGTGAGAGTTAAGAGATCAGGTGGAGTCTTCGGATTTCTAAAGGACTTTCTTTTTGGTGGAAATGAATTTGACGAATCACTAGCACTACTCCGAGCAGACGAGGATCAGAAAATTGTACACGTAGCTGAGAACCTTGCAAAGGTAAATATAAGACATAACACGCTGACAAACGAACTGTCCGCTAAAATAAGTAGAGTCAACGACGGCGTTAATCAACTTCAAGAGCGATTTAGTGAGAATAAAAGGAACACATTATCAAAGTTCATGCAGGAAACCATAATATTAGCAAACGCCTTAGTACAGGAAATGAACAGTAAATACAAGGCGATAAAATATGATCCGATCGACACCGACGAAAATTCAAGAATCGCAGCGAAAATAAATAAGAAGTTGATAGAAGGGAGCGTTATTCAAGATCGACCCAGAGTTATAGGAAAAACCATTCTCAATGGAGAGCTAGTTCTTAACGTAGAAAATTCTATCGTATCAAATATCAAGTTCGAAATCTTCGATGTTTTTCCAATACCTAATTTTAAGGAATCCACAATAATCGGCATAGATAAAACAACTATTGCCATCAACGATGATAACTTCTTGTACCCAAGGGACATGGCGAAAGTAAACTCTACGCACTATATCTCAGCAGAAACGACAATACTAAGAAAACGAGATTGCGTAGCATCTATATTTTTTCACTCACAGAACAATCAGTCTTGTCCTACATGGGAATTCAAAGGAAATACCACTGAATTCTTCAAGCTTAAACAATCAAATAGTATTCTGTACTACACATCGCTACCAAGTGAAATCCTTATAAAGTGTAACAAAACTTTAACAAACCCCACTCACAAAGCAGGAATCATAAATCTGTCCCAGGACTGCAAAATTCAAACAAAAACACTTGAAATACTCCCAACATTCAAGGGAAACTTCTCACCGCCGGGAGCTGACGTTTGAAACGTTCAGAACGTATTTTAAACCGTCACGTGAAGATCTGCAAATGCAAAATCGTGAAGCAAAAGAAGAGAGAAAAGAAGTGGAAAAAGGAGAAAATGTAACGCTTAAGATAATTATAACATGCATTATTGGCACAATTTGTGTTGCAATTATAGCGGCATATGTAGCAATCAGGATGAAAGAAAGAGCGAGCCATATGTTAGACCCACCACCGTTTAGGCCCACTGAAGAACACGAATTGTAACCCCTCTGCGAGGAATTACGGGGGCGGGGATGTCGCTGACGGAAACATACGCAATAAAATCCATCCAAAATAAACGCTAGTAAGCAAAATGCATGTACGCAGCAGAACCAAGCAATGCTTGGCACGCCGACAACGGCGCATACAAATGTAGGAAATGCACATGCTGGTAAAAAGTCGCCGACAGCGGTGACCAACACGGCCACATACATGTAAGCAATTATGTCGACTAAGGATAATTTGTCAATCAGAATTACTATATAAGAATCGAAAATTGAACCAATAAATCAGTAGTTGATGAAAACCCAAATAGTTGACTACTCTTGGAATTCTCCAACATTGCCCTCAAGTCGGTGTTCAATACGCCTGTCTCGAGGAGTGCTCCGAGGTGAATCTTCGTGTGCACAACACACACCTTTATGCGTGTACTTACCTACGTGGTTACCTGCGGGTTGGGTTGGAGTGGGGCGGCAGAAAAATAAGTACCTTATAACAACGATTATCAATCCGGAGGTGCAGCAGCAGCAGACAGCTAGGGGCGACGATTGAAGAAGGAGGTTTTGTACAACCTGATAGCAGCCTGTTGCTTGCTTCAAGAAATGGTACAGATACCAGAAGGTGCCTGCAGGAAAAACATAAAAAGACGAGAGGTGGGAACGAGGAGTCTTAAGCAACACATAATTAAGATTTAAAAAAACCACAGCTTTCAATATGGTTACCTCATGTTTAGAAGCAATACAGTATCAATCACTAAAGAGTGTAAACCACCAGCGTCCTTGTGTCTTATCACAGAATTGCTGGATGACTATAGTAAAAATGTTATGTCATTAAGGTTTGAAAAAAATACTGTATAGTTTTCGCCCCTGAATCACCATGGATTGCGCTCGGGTTGCGTTTTGTTTGACGAAATATTTTATATTCCATCAGCTTGCGGCTCGTGTCAGCAGAGCATCGACCATATTTACGTGATCCATATGAACGCCTCCGTGTTTGCCGTCATGGGCTTTGCCGAGAAGCCAAGTGAGGAGACGAGAATCTTCCCGTGTTCTTCATCTTCGTCGCAGCTAGGGGTACAGACGGGAAGGAGTGGAAAGATCAACCAAATGGGGGAAGAGCGAGGAAAACGGGGTGCAAGTGCAGACAGGGACGGATCCGTGTTCGTTGGCTTTAAGCGGAAAAAATACTTTACGATCAAATATTGTATATCAAATAGTTTCTCGTCGTTGTCGTCGTCGTCGCGAGGCGTCATTACGAGCTCCGTAGCGAAGATAACGATGTTGGGTTTTGTTTTACTTTCAGTTGATACTTGACATATCTCATTCCTTTGCCCCCCCGCCACCTCGGCTCTTTTCCCCCCACGTCTCCGGTGAGGGATTTAATTGCGATAGAACACTGATCTCTCGTTACTGCGCGCACCGTGCAGGTTAAATTCAACACGTCTCCGTTCGCTTACGATTACGAAAGCGAAAGAAAAACAATCGAGCCAGATTTCGAGCGTTTTCTTCGGTGCATCCCACATTCCGCGGAATTGTCATTTTTGTGAGCCAACACAGAGCTCCACCAGCAAATCATCGGCTTCCTTCCTGTCGCGATGTGGCCTCTAATCGGGACCGAGCGCGAGTAGCCAACTGCATTCTGGCTCCCGATCCGGAAGGTGAATGATTATCCTAATTGATGAGGAACCAGCGAAAGCCTCGTGGTGAGTGCTCCGGCGGCCAAGATCGCGAACGAGTATCGGAAAATGCGATGCGCTGTTGCTCCCGTTTCGACCACAATCATCGCTCCAGCGTCGTCCTCATCTCGCACGAAGAGTTGCCTCCGTCGGCGCTATTTGTCACGTTCTGTGGCGTTCGAAATTCCCGAACACACCACCACCTTCACGGCTCGAGGACGGCCATGCGCAGTGGATCTGTTTCTCCTTCGTACGCAAGCGAATGCATCGCAAACCCACCGTCCGGCTTTCCTGAGAGGTATGCGTTTGGCTAGAGCGTTTGGCAATGGCATGAGAACGTGTCCTTCTCGCCAACCTGGCCGACTGATGACAAACAAAACCCAAACGGATGTCCAGTTCCCTGACCGGACGCTCGAGGGCGCCTCGCCCGATGTCGATGCATCTCCTGCGTTCGATAACGGCTCAGGACAGTATTCAGATCACCATCCTCCTGCTCTTGGCATGCACAAAAATACTGATTGGGCCACTTGACTCGGCTGCATATTGGCAACTTCCTCTACAAGCCAAAGATAAACAGCTAACATACACACACTTGCTTGCATGCCCACGTTCACGCCCTAGGACAACCGGCGAACACGCAACCGCGGGAAGAATGCACCGGGCGCGTCCGAGTGTGCAATATTGCATTCGACCGACTGCGCCAATTTCGCGGAAAAGCCGGCGTGGACGCGCGGTGTAAACATAAATAGAATGTCGCCGGATCGAAATGCACACCCGGTGATGAGCAGCGCACCTCTCCGCCCATCCTCGCCCGGGGAAGGATAATTGGGTGGTTTTGCTGGGTGGCATTTGGCAGGATCAGCATCTGCTTCATCAACATTGTTTTGATTTGTATCAAATTGTGCCCGGTCGTCTGGCTGCCGGTCTGGTCTGCTCCTCGGTGCACCGATGCAAATGGGCTGACAGGTGCACACGGCTCGTGGGCAACCGCGCAAAGGTCACGCTGGGAGAGCTGGACGATGGGACTTGGAATGTCGTCTATAGGCGGCCGTGCGAACGATGAACCGTGGAATGTAAAACCCGTCGTTCGTAAAAACGAACGCATGCACCAGTGGACCGAGCGGTGGGTAAAAGCGGTCAGGCTTACTCCATCGGGGGACTATCGGAAGGAACAGACCATGGTTGAGTGAAGGGGCGAGAAGCGTAAGCTGCAAATGGAGCCTTTGCCCCTTGAAATGAGTATCAAAGTCATCATCGTGAACTAGAACTAGATGACAGACGGTCAAACCGTTTTATGCGTGCTTATTTTCATGTTACTGCGGCATTTAATTCGACTAATCGGTCCAGTACAGGTTTCCTGTTCAGTTAAAGGGTACATATGAGCTGCGCTTGGGTGAATGAATTGAAGATGCATTTCATTTTTGCTTATCGAAAGCCTGTGTAATTGGATGGATTGGTAATTTTATTTCCCTTAATTCTATTTATTCAAATTTCATTAATGAGAGTTTTGCGACTTTTTTCAAAAAGAAATTGAGGAAAATCAAAACATATCACATCAAACAAAAGGTGAGTACATTTGCCAAATTCTTCCACCATGTGAAAAACTCGTTTGCTTTTTGTTTTCCCAAAACGAGACTTGCAATGCAATTGGCACGAGTTTTGGAGCTGGTAGCTTTTGGTTGTGACTTTTTACGACACCTCGATCGACACACGGGCCTCACTGACCTCATTAGGCTTGCCACCGACGATAGCGTGCCTTTTAGCACCCAAGCATGTCCGCCGCCGAACGCCTTCATATTTGCAAACAAAAACCACCCCGTTCCAAAGCTGGTGGCGCCGAAACCTTCCGTGACACCCTTCGGGTGGTTTTATGTTTCACTCTCGTATTTCTTCAACTAGCGCAGCCCAGTTTGAGAGGAAATCACATTTACCGCGTAGATCGGAGGCAGCGATCGAGAAATAATAATCCTTCTATTGTTTCATTAACCACCCCACCCCCCCTACCCCCTCCTCCCTTCACACCTGCTCAACGCATCTCGTCGCAACCGAACGCCGGATGACCGTTAATGGTTTGACAATTGGGTAGTCGTGTGGATTATAAAAATAAAAAATAAAAATCCCACATCAATTCGCATCGCATCGCTTTGGTGTGGACCTCGCTGTCTTTCGGCGTGCATTTCTGCGGTACTTTGTTTTCCCGCACACCCGCATTTCCTTCAGCACCGCTACGAATTTTCACACTACAGAACACGGCCAGGTCGCCACCTACACGACTGGTTCTGCCCTGTTACTGTTTTTCCCTTCCGCTCACTCCTTCTGCGTCGATTGCTCACCTCACCGAATTGCATCGCTCCTTATTCAACTAGACCGGGGATTGTCATGATTAATTTTCGCTTTGTTTATTTATAAAGCTCACGAGTGGAGGGCAAACAACTCGCTGCTGCTCGTCGGCCGGGTGCTTGCCTTCAGAAGTGGTTCATTACTGATTTTCCCCGTTGATTTCGCGAATCCGTTTTTCCTAGCCATAAATTCGCCCTACCCTGCATGATTTTAAAATTTATTCCGTTTTTTTACTAATTTCTATATTGTTCTTAAGATGTTGTCGGTTGATCGTTGTGGGCGAAGTGGGTGGGTGGGTTTGGAGGCGCCAGGGGTTATGAGACACGGAAGAGGGCCCACTATTAGTTATTCATCGAGTCCGATCTGTGGTAGTGCGATAACGCGTGGGTTTTGTACGTGTAGTTGGTCAGATTTTTCTTCAAAAAAGGGGCCTAACGTCGAGCCAAACGGTTTCCCTCAACAGGCGTGTTCTTTTTCCCTCTTATCGTGCCAACCGCCAGGTGGCCATCGTCTTGCCATGTTTTTCTGTCTTATTGCGATATTTTGTGGCGATAACCGTCCGCATGCGATGAGCGAGTGATCGGTACCGATTGGGATGGAGAGAGAAAGACAAAGGAAAGGAGAGCTATAAGCTACATGCTTTATGAGTCATACATAATTTGCTACAAAACAGTTGTGCGCTTATGGCTTTGTTGATGGGGTCATGTACTCGTATGAGTATTTCAAGTTTTTTTTTTTTCATGAACCGTATATAAATATCATTAAAAGCCATTTGTTTTGATTAAAGGAGTCATAGACTTTAGACTTTTTAGGTAATTTAATCGATAAAACAGCATTACATCCTTGTGTCAAGATTATATTGAAGGAACAATTTACAACAACTACTTGGACAAAGTTCGACAAAGTTTAAACGGTAAAAAAAGGCATTGCATACAATATTTGGAAACCGTATGGCCGAGAGAAGTTTTCCAAACGGTTCCCACCAAATTGCTCCTGACCCACATTCGGAATAAACCTCATCTTCTCACCCAAAATATTCGATCAATTGATTTCTTTCTTTTCCCCAAACCTACGACGCCACGTGCAATACGACACGAGTGAGTAATCGTGGGGAACATGATTTTTTTTCAACTTCTGTTTTCGTCTTCCTACCAGAGAGGAATTTATTACTGCTCGAATGAAGTCTGTCAACACGCTGGACAAGTGTGTGTTTTTTTTCTGTTTGGCTATTGATCTCTGCACAAAAGGCCTCTTCAAAGTATAATAAATTCTTCATCTCACCTGCCACGGGGCAGCTCAAGGTGCAAATAGTGCCGTCGATCGTCGCCCGGTTTTGGCCCATTTGTTTTCGGACCCTAAAAGCATCTTCCGTCCCATTGGAACTCATCCGTGGAGCCATCTCGTAGCGAAAGCGGCGTCGAGCATTAAGTCAAGAGATGCCGGGGTGGAAAGAATAAAGATAGCAGCACGGAAGATAGTCATCCATGACTAAGACCGGGTCGCAGTGGAACAACACTGTTTAAGCCGGACACAAACAACTCCCGTTTAAAACCTCAAGACAAGAGCGGGAAAACAAGAGGGGGGTGAGAGAGAGAGAGAGAGAGAGAGAGAGAGATGAAGAGAGATGGAGAAAGAAAGACGAAAACGGATGAGGGGCAGCGAGTGAGCAGGAGAGAACGAAATTGGGGTTGAGTGCGCAACGGTTCACACTACGGTGTGAAATGGGATCCAATTAAAATTAGCATAAGTTTGTACCTGGCGAGAAAAGGAAAATGCACTTTTTTGTTCGACACTGTGTAGCTACAAAATAGCATCGAAGGCACACTAGCACTAGCACCACCACTGTTGCTTCTGCCGCTCGTAAAATACATAATGCATTTTCTTTTACCGGCGATTGCGCTTTTTGCTTCCCTTTGCGCCGGCCCTTCCCCTTCGACCGTTTCACTAGGTTTTCCACCACTTTTCTTTTTCTCTGGCTGCATTTTTTCTGCACCTCCGGGATTCATTCATTCGGTTCATTTTCGGTTCGGTACATAAAGTTTCTTTACCTTTTCTTTCCCGACGTTTTCGGAAACATTTAGCCCTGGGTGCGTGTCTGTTTGTTTAAAAAAAGAAAATAAATAAAATCAACTCACCTGACCGATGGAACTGCAATGAATGCAACATGCAGGAAGGAAGTTGTGATTCGGCCACGAGGAACTCCATTCTTATACGACGCCGAACGGCCCACGTTAGACGTGGGTGACTTCCAGCCCGCGGATGTCGAGGCAGATGTCACTCGGGGTGGGGGCAATCTTGAGACAAAGACCTTTGTCTAGCCGACATTGCCGGTGTCCATATCTTGCGGCTGGGGCAATCGTTCCATCGACAATCTGATCCGGATGCTGTACACTTCCTGCCAGCTGATAAGCTCAGACGGAAGGAGATTCAGCTCAAACAGATGCCCTTTGGCAGGTGGGATAAATGGATGCATGGAGATGCTGGAAGTAAACAATTTGAGGATATTTTTTATCATGTTTTTCTCTATTGTAATATAAATCGTAACACAATATTTTTCTAATCCCCCTTCCCTATTCATTTTCACATGAGGTTTATTAAAAAAAGACAAACCATAGAGATTATACGAATGGTAAGATACAATATAAAAGAAATCAATTTTATATCCATGATCCAAGCTCGTCTAGGATTAACTAAATCGTTTCAATTAACGAACATGTCACGATGCATGTTCCTGGTTCTTTTCAGACGTAGAAAACGGGGAGAAGCTCTTTAAAAAAAACGCAATTTGCCATACTCTAATCACCATTTCAGTGGCTTTTGTTCTTTACGGTAGTTTGTTCTTTGTCGTTATCTTTACTCGACTATTCGTGTATGTCATAACACGGTTTTTGCACTATTTTATATTTTGTAACATGAGTTTGGCGTCTCGTATTGTCTTTTCCTGCTGAGAAAATATTTCTTCCGGCTGAATCCCTCCATCATGAGGTTTGCCATTCGCTTTCGAGTACGCCAGCTATTTTTCCCGAAGAATCGCAAACCTTTTTTCTGCAGTTTTCACCCGTCATTTCAGAAGTTTGAGAGAAGTATTCGCCAAACGTTGCCGATTCCCATCCTCGTTAACCGCGCCGGTAGAAAAAGGATGCTTTTTGCCGAAAATTTCGCTCAGGTGAAAAGATGGAAAGGAACGGCTCATATGCCGACCATCCATTCCCATCTATTGAAAGTCGCGCATGCCCCCGGCACCATGGCTGGTCAATTTCACCCGAGCACAGGCGGAGACCCGGTCCCACACACATATCAGGCCCGCGTTCTTGCGAACTGAACTAATGACACTATGCATCATCGTGCTGACACTGCACCGTGGTTCGTCTGCGGCGCAATGGATGGCTTTCGCCACCGATTCGTGAAAAACGCTTGCCAGTGACAACGTGCCGTGTGTCCTTCTGCGCAAAGGACATTAGCGAAGCGTGGACGACGTGCGCGGGGTTTGCCCGGGACGAAAGCAACACGATGGAAACACCTCCGTGATGAAGTGCAGCGACATCGCTGCCTGCAGCAGGACGATGACATTCTCTGCTGTACACGGGACCAAAGCATAAAAAGGGAAACAGGAAAAGAACCTTTCCATTCTGCCGAGGTCCATCGACATCGCGAGGCGCATTCAGGAAGTGCGCGCATACGGAAAGATTCGGTATTAATAGGGCACGGATCGGAGGAGCTACCAAGCTCGAGGAAAAAGAAAGCTGTTCTCGTCGTTCGAACGAACAACGACTACGATGCAGGACGATCGGGATGTCAGGGGGTGAGGGTAAGGACCAAAACACGGACATCGTCCCAATGAGCTTCGAGTTCCATGCATTAGGAACCCAGACGCAGAGTTGGGAGTATGAGGATGGAACGCCACTGAAGCTGATTGAAGCTAGCTCCAACACGTGGAGGCTAGGGCATGTGGGGAAGGAATGGTGGAAGTCCTACAGGACGCCGAAGATAGGACAGGATGCAAATAGATGATGTTTGATAATTATTATGTGCTTGCTTTTGCAT
The DNA here is from genome assembly GCA_914969975.1 of Anopheles atroparvus. NCBI lineage: Eukaryota > Metazoa > Arthropoda > Insecta > Diptera > Culicidae > Anopheles > Anopheles atroparvus. The sequence continues at coordinate 53,085,080 of CAJZCY010000001.1, forward strand.
TCGCTTCTCACGATTCATTTCTGGTTGGTTTCGTTCCAAACTTCCCCCGCCAACCAAACCACGTCACCGTCCAACTCCCACCGCCAGCAGATTCTTTCACTGCTCTTAAGGCGCCTTGTGGGACTTCAAAACATCCAAAAAAAGGCCTTCATTTACTTCCGCTTTGAGGAGACTTTCGAAGAGCCCGTGCCCTGGAAGCCACACATTTCGCGAGCTTTTCGTCCCAGCTGATGATCAGCGCACGGTCTGATTGGAATCAGGACTCGTCAAAGAGATGGCGCAGAGAGGGTGACGCAGGGACAGAAAGAGCGAAAAAACGGAAATAACGTAAGCAACATCAGCGAGGACACATATGGTTTTCTCCAATGATGAGGATCTGATGTTGATGCGCTTCTGTCGCAGCGCTGTCACACTCGGTGCAAGGCGCGAGTTGATGCACTCCGCGTTCCTGCTTCCCGGCCCGTTCTCTGACGGATGCAGATGAGACATTTTTCCCGGGGAAAACTATACAAGAGCACACTCTGCCATGCACTTTCGGTACGTTCGAGGTTCGGACTTTTTATTTTGCATTGCTTCTCCTTGCGTCGCCGACAGTTTTCCTTCCGTTCCCAACGTCGGTTTTTAATTTGAAATTCTGTTAAATGTGTTCTTACCCCACGGTTCTGCCAAATTCTTGTTTTTTTTCTTTTTATCAAATCCTTTTCACCTTCCACGTTGGAGCGACTCTTCGTCTGTTTTCCAAACAGCGCAACTAGAAGCACGAAGGATAGTTTTGCATTTTTATTGCTGGAAGAAAATTGATGGGAATATTCTGATGATGGGTAAATAACAGTTTCCTAACGTTTTCACATTCAGCAGTTTTGAATAACGGCCAAGAAGGTGGGATGTGGCCAATGTGTCGGTGGCGGAATCGGCGAAATTTTAGAGTACGTATAAGAATATACGTGCATCGAGTTCGTGGAAAGCAAAGGACATCTCACGGGTTGCATATTTTTTGTGCGCACCAGTTTCCTCTATCATGCACGCGAATCAGTTTGCTGTTGATCGTTTATTTTTATGCTCAGAAATCAACAAACAAAGGGAGACTAAACCGATGTGTGGATGACTAAACCGGAGGGAGACTAAACCGATAAAATAGAATGTTCGACCAGCCTTGCTTAGAGTGTTTAGGATCATATTTCATATGGAAAACTCATCCTCTTCATACATTTAAATGGTGGTCCATGATACTTGCCATAACTAATCGAGACTAAAGTTATGTTTGTAACGTAAAATCAAATTTCTCTGAAAAAATATGTTTGCCGTTTGATAATAGTTCGTTTTCTAGGTGTACTTGTAGCCAGAACTTGTAGCTACTGCCGAAATACGCTAGTCATGCTTTACCACCAGCAAAACTGGTTCGCCCTTGTTGCAATCGGTGTTGGATGCATCCAAACAAACAGAGTGAATGGGTGGAAAAAATCAAACCGTTGCAAATTTTCATCCACTTCAGCAATGCACGAGGTGACAGTATGTGAAGCTCTAGATTTTTTCGCCTTTCGTGTGCTCCGTCCAAAGCGAGTAATAGGAAAGAGAATTCAGATTATCTTTGCTGAATGTATGAAAAAAAAAAGAGACACACATCCTTTTCCGCTATGAATCTCCAACTCTAGCGGCTCCATTTTCCTGCCAGCCGGAAAGGTTCTGGAGGGTCAAGATTGGATTGTGCTGGTTCGTTGCGAGATTTAACTCATGGAATGATAAAAAAGGACACCCCTTTACGACCTGAACCATTTTTCTCGCGTCAAAAACCATTTTTGCTTGCGTCAACTTAGTTTCTTCTTTTTTCAGTCCAGTCTATACATACTTGTCAACCGAGATCGGATGAAATTTTCCTTCCCTCCTCTCGGTTCACTTACCTTTCCATAAATTTTCCAATGACCCTGGTGGGCGAATGTCGGCGTACACTTTATTTAGGATTCGCTCGATCCCTGAGCAAACATACGCTAACGCATCTTCACGCGCGAAAATGTACGTGTGCTCTCCTCTAAACGCATCCTGGTGCATAGACACGTTTTCCACGTTTCCTTAATTGTGGGAGGGAAAGGGCAAAGCTCTCGTGTCAAGTTTTGAAGGGAGGAATTTTCATATAAGGAGCTAGATGGAAAAAAAAAAAAACTGGAACAAACTCATCGAACCGGAGCGAGAAAAATGTGCCCCAGCGCCAGAGGACGCAATTCTCCCGAGTATCTTCATCGTTCAGCGTGGCTTCGACGAACACACATCCAGTCTATAATTTATTTCCCTTTCCGGTGTCCTGCAAGACCCGTGGCTCCATGAGATAAAAGTTCTTTCAGCAATTTCCCGCCACCCCCAATGTGACTGGACTTGTGTTCGCGTTTGACTGCACATTCTTCAGTCTTAAACCGTGAAGAAAGGGAAGTCATAGCGGAAAATTGTGAAACCTAATACAATATAAAATGATCTTTTTAAAAATGGAACAGTTTACCATTTCGAGATCAAATATGCCCAATACCAAGCATGCCAGAGCTGATAAAAATCCATTTAAATTGCATCGGTGAAGGATGCGATGGAGAGCGGTACCAGGAACGGTGTCAGTAATAAATGATGAAAAAAGCTTTTCGCCCTTTTTCCACCACCTTCCAGCAGGCGAAGTAATCTTTTTTTTTCTCCACTATCCACCAACGGCACTAATAATGTTGGTAATGCATTTTGCCCCAGCGAAAAGGCGAGAGCCGACGAATTCTTGGGGCCTCACGAGACCAGGAAGGATATCGATTGCATTTCACGCGGATGCTGTTGCTGTTGCATCTCTTTCTTCCACTCTTGCTTCCACAGCACTGTCTCTCCTGCTCTCTTTTCCGGGTCTCCTCGAAAATCCTTCTTGGCCCGGGTCCGTTGCACCCTGGGTATCCTTGGAGCAGAGACGAGCGTGGTGAAATAAATTCTGATTTCCAAGGAATCCGGTAAAATATTAAACCTTCTTCAGCACCTCGCCTGCCCCATCCACCCATCCGGAACTCCGGTCCAATCTCTGATTTATCCTTCCGGCCCGAGAGTGCCATCAGCAGGGATGGATTTCTTTTTCCCGCTACGATTTGTATCCCCCACAGCTACCGAAGCAGTTGATGATCTTCGCTACGGGTGCTTTGGTGTGAAGGGAAGCAGATCGAGCAACGTCCAATCGAAGGTGCCAAAGCGGGCTTTGTATGTGTTTGCAAAAGAGAAAAAGAGAATCGTGCGAAGCGAAAAGAAAATCAACGGTATTCTTTATCTAATGATGAAGCTTATCTTGTTTCGATGCGCGTGTGTATGTGAGTTTTTTTTGTTTTGCCGAAGCCATAAGGTAGAATGTAGAGCTAGAAGAGTATGAATTTATCACAAAAAAGAAAACCGCCTCATCATTCGCTTATCCAACCCCCCCTGAAGGATGATGGAAAAATTGCACACGAATCCGCTGCAATCAGTCTCGTTTTTTTCTCTTCCTTTTTTTCACTCTCATACTCACACGCCACGAAGTTGCATTCCACTGCCTTGTTTAAAAATACGTGTATTTGCAAGGATATGCACATTGACGAAGGCTGTAAGAAAAATAGTTTGAGAAAGAGAGGGAAAGGTTGATCGAATGCGAGCGCAAGAGTGGAGAAAGAGCGAGATTGAGGGAAAGGTTTAGCATTAACAGCACCGCGGTAATAGGAAACTTTTTCGTCCTGCATCGAAGATGCATACAAAGTGAACAGCAGCTTTAGCGGCGCGATGTCTTCCCCAAACACAGAGCGCGAAAGAGAGGGAGACAGAGAGGGATAGAGAAAGAGAGAGAGAGTGAGAAAGAGAGAGAGAACAGCAGCCAAGCTGCAGGCGCGATGAAAGGCAAAAGAGAGAATGTGCTTTGCGAAGAAGATGAAACGGTGGGGAGCCCACGAGAGCCACCGGAGCAAGCGAGGAAGAGTTGTGGAGAAGTTGAAGGATTGCGCGAGAAGGGCAGCAGGGTGACATATGCGACATGAAAGCATACACCGAGAATGTAACTGAAACTCCGCGAATCCCAACCGACCTGCGAAGTCGCCGAGGGAAGCTGAAGGTAATATCAAACAGAACGGTCGATGGGTTGATGGGTGGCTGGCTGGTTGGCCGGGGTGGGTGGAAGAAGCCTGCGTCGCGTGGAACGTGTACGAAGGAAGGGCAGGAAAGGAAGGGGAGGGGGGCACATATCGCGTGTGTGGCAGGCTTCGAGAGTCCCCAAAGAAGAGCACAAGACAAGTAGGCTACACGCGTGAGACGATGGTGACGACGACGGTGAAGAGTCGGAGACGATGGACCTCGTCGCCATCGGCGGCTTCCCCGTGTGTGAGCAAAGTCCGCGCGCGCGAGCGTGTGTATTGAAAAGGCGTGGCTAATCGACTCTATTAGTATACGTGTCAATTCCGAACCAATACATATGATGGAGCGATTCTCACGATTTTCGGTTCATAAAACCGATCGCGAAGCGCGCGCGATTTCACACTTTTCCCGTTTTCTTTCGATTTATTTCCTCTCCTCTCTCGCTCGCTCTCTCCCAGCGCTCGCTACTTCTACCTCGTTTTCTCTCGATCGGCTGCCTTTGATTTTGATTTTTTTTAACCTATATCCACTGGCTGTCTCTCTTCCACCGGTAGGTCCACGATCCAGCCGTGCCGCGCGTCTCCTGCAGAGCGAGCGAGACGAAACAACAACATCATATCGTAATAATGTATCGATAAGACTCATCGCCGCACGTCTTCCCCTCCGAGGACGGATGTTCTGCCGCGTACACGCCAGCGCACACACACACACTGCCGCACGCTCTCGTCACATGTTCAGGAACGCCAGGGCCACGAGAGCAAAATATAAACACTCGTCGGTACTCACAACTGTGAACTGCTCGAATCCGCGGAACCCACGCGGAACTATAGTATTTTTCTGCGCGAACGTTTCCGCACTCACGGGCCGCGTTTTGACAACTCGACGAACGAGGCGGAATGCTGAGTGCGCGGTGAGCTACCGGCGAAGGGAAACTCAGCAGAACTCACTTCTCCGAACCTGAATCAGTAGCGAGCTGACTGCTTCCAAGGCGACACACTAGCAGTCAACTGCTGGTATTATACCAGAAAACATCGTTCGTTAGGGCGTACGATGCGCCGAATCCGCCGACGCCGCTAAACCGTTACGATAAACCACGACTACGACGACGACTACGACGACGTTCGTGCGTGCGTGCGGTTCGAATGTGAGTGGTGCGTGCGTTCAGTTCTTCCGGTTTTTTGTTGTTGTTGTTTTCTCTTCCTATTCCTTCCTCCATCTTCGCACGACCTTTCGACGAACGATCCGCGGCGCAATCCATCTCCCATCAGTTGTTCCACAATCCTGCTGACCCCAACGATGATCCTTGCGGTCCAGATCGATGCGAGTCGCCCGTCAGGTGTGCTACCGTGTAGATGTGACTGTGTGTTTCCCCGCCCTTCCGCAACCACCGCAAAACGCTCGATCCATAGTATGATTTCGTTCAGAATGGTTGCAAATTGTTGCAAAATAAATGTGAGCAGAAAATGTTGTTTACGTGCCCGACATAGTTTTTGTTTTGCTTACGATTTATTTGAGTGACGTCATGACCGAAATTTTTAGGACAACCACTAGCACCCATGCTTGTGAAGAACCTACGACCGACCACATACCATACATATGGTTCCGCGCTTGTCCTTAAGTGAACAGAAAAAAGAGTAATCAATTTTAATCAACAAAGAAAATAAATCTAAGGTCTTTGCGAACGCATCACATTTTTAGGCAAACAATACGCGAAGATTTAGAAGCGAAACAGTAAGAGATAATTTTCGTAGAGTAAAAAAACAAACCAACCGATGAGCAAATATCAAAACAAAGTGATCACAAGAGTGATGCAGTTTTACGATTCCCGTATCCGAGCACCGATGATACCTGATTCCTCGTTGTTGTTGTTGTTGTTTTGTCGGATCAGACCTTTGCCTTTTTGGCAGTGAATCACAGCAACATCATCGTTAAGCCATAAAAATCAATCGAAAGAAAGCAATCTGCAGCAATAAATAGCGTGCGGCGTCGATTGAAAAAGACGAAATTAAAATTTTTGCAAGGAAACGGTGCTATATAACTCTCGCGATCTTCGCCAGTAAAACACACACACATGCACATACACACACCCAAACACATAGGTATGCAATCCGTAAATGGAAATGCAGCAGACCGACATCATAATTATCGTTGCAAATTTTACAGTCCAAATGCTGGTGTACAAATGCAAAAGAACAACAACCGAAATAAAATTCTAATTAGTCAAATCAATTAGTCAAAATCCGGTTTGGCTTTGGTTTATTCCCTTTCCGTATAGCCTGACTGGAGTGTTTTCTTCGCATTTTCTGTTCCGTGCAGTGCAGTGAATGCAGTTTTTGATATTCAAATAAGAAACAAATCGTACAAGCGATCGAGCGAACGAACCGCTTCGGAGTGTCTGTGAACAGGAAAAATAAAGTAAAGTGGAGGTGGCTCTGTTTCATCGACGATTGGTGCTGTTGATTCTGTGTCCTGTGGCATGCGTGTCATCAGAAGCAGCCCGAGTGTTGATGTAGAACGACAGTTTTGTTCCCCGAGGTATATCGGAGTGGAAAATGGAAAGAAAATAAACAGTGCAGCTTGAAAAGGCCACATGTTCAGTGATGAATAATAGCCGCGAAAAAGAAGATTGCCTCGACGCGGGAAAGTTTGTGGCCGAAAAACGGCGCTAGAAGTGTGTGAAGGAAAAAAAAAGGAAAAGAAAGCCGAAAAATCTCGTCCACACAAGAACACTAGTGGCGAGGGAAACGTGCGGCGAGAAGAAAAACGGCTTCCCTAAAGAACGCAGCAGCAGTGCCCGGTGCGGAACAGGGAGGAGGAGGAGGCTTCACGCAGGTGGCCACCACCACCCCGACTTCCACTTCCGCAGCCGTTTCCTCCGTGCCCGCCGCCCCTCCCGTCGCTGCGCTCCCTGGCCACCGAATGCAGCCGACCATTCCGCAAAGCACGGGAGGCAGTGATATGGACCTCCCTGCAGTGCAGCCTATGGATTGGTTGTTCAAAAAGGAGCGCATCTATCTGCTAGCACAGTTTTGGCAACAGGTAAGTGATTCCCCTCGCACGAGGCCTGAGCCTGGGTTCCGCCCGACCAGCTGGCACGAGTCGGCCATGCTCCATGCTTTCGGTCTATCCCCTTTAAAGAAGTGCGTCGTCGGAGTGCGTACCAGCCGCTCTACGGTTCTGACGGTGAACGGCGTTTGTGCCACTTCCGGGCGTGTTCGTTGACCCTTTCGCAAAGCAGTCGGAAGTCTAGTGGTTCCGCTTTAATTTGAACTCATTTAAAATTGATAATTCTCCCAACGACGACTCCAGACGCTGACGATGACGGCGCGATGATGGCGACATCTTTCTCCTCTGCGCTGAGAGACTTTCGGCATTTGCCCTTGAGCACATTCTTAGCGTAGGACCCGACCAGGGGATGCCGACAACCCTTTCGTGAACTGCGGGTTTTGTTGCTTTGGCTGGTGCCCGGTGGGTGGCCGAGGCGAACCCTTCCGAACTTCCGCACCCCAAACGGGACACAGGCGAATGGCGCGGGAAAAGAGGACACCAGAAAGGAAGTGTCGTAATTTGCCGCAAAGCCCAGATTGTCGAATAGACACACTGATGATGGGCGTACTACGACTACGACAATCGGGAACGTGAGCGGTGGTCGGCCAGTGGCCGATTTCGACGTTGACGTTGGGTGGTTCGACGGTCGGCTGGTGTTGGGTTTAAGTGTTTACACTTTCGTGAAGTGTGTGCTGTTGAACTGCTTCCCTTCCGGTTTGCTTGGGCCGGAAGTAACGAACGCTACCGAACGGGGGATGCTCCGGCAATTACGGTGGTCGGGAAAATTTTAAGGTCGGTTCAAAATGATCAAAGAAAGCGAACGTACGAAGATTAAAACATATATCAAACGGATAAGACCGCAAGAAATTCGATAGAAAAGCTTCTACTATGAAATGTGTCTCAAAAACAGTGAACTTTAACTGGAAAACCCTGTGTTCCGAAGTGACAGTGGTTATACGTGATTTTAGTAGTGCGAAAAAGTTATTGGTTTTAGTTCAACGAGCTCTAATTAACAAAACAAACTCCACTTATTCATATTCAACACAAGTTTGTTTTTTCAAGGAAACGAACTGGCAAAATAAACCAGCCATTTCGAACAGCATGCAAAGGCCGTCGGCAGTTGGTACCAACAGATTGGCACGCGTGTTCTGGGTATGTTTTTCGCTTGGGAGTAGCTCCGGTGCGCCTCTTTAGCATTTCTAGTGCGGATTGTTGCTTATCGGCAACATGTGTTTGCTCACGGTGATAGTTTCCAGAAGAATTCGTTCATCTAGAACATCCGAGGAACAAAACAAAGAATGTAGCGCAGCCAACGATCTGTACAACCAGTTGGGGTAAATGCTGGAGCTGTGCTTCCACGGACGACCAACAAGAAAACCGATGTGGCAGCCGAGTGGCAAACGGTGTTGCGTGTGCTTAATTCATGCCTTGGAACATCGGCCGGCGATCGGCTTTCCTGAGGCATTATTAACACAGGCGAAAAGCTGCCACCGGCATTACGGATGCACTTTTCGTGGATCGGTGGACTTCCCGCCCTCCGGAGCGAAGGGTGCGTGTTTTCATCGGAAACAAGTGATGCTAAGCCGCTTCCCCGTTCGATCGAGGGTGCTCTGCTGGTTTTCGCTGGAAGTTCGATTTTCGACAAACCTTCCTCGATAGAAAGAATCGCTTTTCGGCACCTAATGATGTCCTCTGGCGCAGACACTCGAGGGTCGGTATAGATTTGTACGCTCGGCCACCGGAAATTGTAATTATAGGCAATAGGGTCCAAGACGTCACGACGAGCGGAAGAAAAATTGATGGTTGCTGCACGACCATCAATCGTAGAGCTATTTACGTTCTCGCCGTTTCGTCGCAACACGATCGGCTGATGGAGCGGGGCAGTGGAAAAACTTCAAAATGGGCCGAAAAATTAGTACCGATATGGTGACGAGAAAAGTCTTCTTTATCTTTTCCGGCGCGGAGGGCGGACCTGAAGGCCAATTGAGAAATGATAAAGAGGAAACGAACGGCGGAAAGAACGTTCGGTGCATCGGTAGCGAGAGGAAGCGGCCGAAAGTGGGCAGAACGAGCTTGGGAAGAATAATTGAAACTGTTTTCAGCTCGGTTCGTCATTAATAAATAATCAAATTCTCGTTAGGCGACGCCTTGCCTCCCGCGGCAATCGTTGGCGATTCGATCTCGTGCTCGGCTCGGCAAAAATTGTGATTTGGCAATCATGCGCCCCGAGAGAGAGACGATTGACCATTGAACACTGATCGACTGCAGCTAGTGACGAATTGGACGAAGAGCTTCCGCTGGGTTTCAAACAACATTATACCACATTTGGATGGAAGATGGCAAACGAACAATTACAAAGTACCATTAATTGTTACATTGCTAGTCTGACGTTCGGCCTATCATTACATGCGCCCCTGTTCAAATGGTAACATTTGTGTCGTTTGAACGCATTCGAGTACGCTCTAAGAGCACGCGAACGTTCCCGGCCCGACGAGGGCCCTCAGACGAATGAACCAAAATCAGCAAAGCAAGAGGAAAATCCTTTATTTTAAACCCGCAGGTTCTGTTGTGATTGCATAATCCCCGGGCTGTTTTTCCCCTCTTCCCGTCGTCGTGGGCCACGAATAAAAGGGACGAAGAATACAAAAAACAATTGCACTTGAGTTCGCCGGAAAAGCTCGAGCCGAAAGGGCCGTCCAGGGCCGGGGAAGGCTGGGAACGAGAAGCGGAACAAGTCAGCGAATGAATGAAGGAACGGAGGAACACAATAATAAAAACAACGCCAGCATCACCGGCAGCACCGGCAACACTCTTGAGTGCTTTGCTTCCCTTCGGCTTTCTTCCCATTTCTCTCCGTCGCTTGCTATCTCTCTTTGTCCCTGATTATCCCGAACCGGTATCGGGGCGAAACCATAAATTGATTAATCTATCGACATTTGTTTCAAAGGATATGGTTTTGATGCCTCTTGCCTCGACTTAATGGCGCACCGTGGAGGATAAGGAGGAGGAGGAGGAGGAGGAGGAGGAGGAGGAGGAGGAGGAGGAGGAGGAGGAGGAGGAGGAAGCGCGAAACGGGGCACACTGGCCGGGGCCGCTACATACACAGTCGTATAATGTGTGTGCAAATAAGCACCCGGACTGCTTCGATCTCATTTACGCTTCTTCCCATTTACCTCTCTTTCTACGAACCGGGGTGGCCGTCGATTGTTGCTCGCAAGGAAATCTGATAAGATTACTCGAATGCATGGAATGATGATGCAGGAAAAGAAATCACACAAAAAGCCATCCATGCACCCTCCCACACACACACACACACCCGTGTGCAGCGATGTGCATACGCACAAAAGCGCGAAAAGGCGAAAAGACAAAAAATAATCATCATTATCTGCATCCTTTGGCGATCGTTTCTCGGTTTCGCCGTGTCTCCAATGACTTCTTCCTCTCTCTCTCTCTCTTCTCTCTATCTCCCTCTTTCTCTCTCTATTTATCTCCTGCTCTGGCCGCAGGCGACGAGTTCACATCTCTGTAGCCGTAGAGACGGAATTGGGGAGGAGGGTTGCAGTTGGTGGAAAATGTATTGGTAATCATCATTATTTATTATTGAAATTGATACGATTTTAATAACACGTTACCACCGTGTGCCGGGCGGTCACTTTGGGCCAGAAGCCGGTCCCTTTCGGTCGAGGGGGTGTTCCTGGCTGGGCCGTTTGCTGGTGTTCCGGAACCCCGGCCGATCGATGCCGGTGCAGCGGGTTGGAGATTCGGATTCGTTGAACGGAATCACCATCGATTGGAGTGGTTTCGATCACATCAACCGAAGGTCCGAAGGTCCGTCCGTTCGTCAATTCCGTCACGACGCATGATGGACGATCGAGCGAAAGGAAATGGGGGAACGGTGGAACGATCAAAGATGATGGATATCGCCCGAGGGTCCGCCAAGGACCCGGGCCGGATCCGGAGCCGGCTTGGAATAAAATAAATAGACGCTCATTTGTTGCTGCCAATCGCTTCGCTTTGTACTCGGGCAAGGCGCATTCCGTCGATCATTTGCCGGCAATCGATTAAAGCGGGAAGGAGCAAGAAAACCGGCACAAGAAAACGCACACGCCGCGGCCACAAAATGGGGATACAAGCCTCCCCATGCCTGTTCTCGAGCGCACCTCTTTTTTTTCCGTGCCATCCGCAACCTGCAGGCGGCCTGCAGGGAGGAACCTGGACGTTCGTTCATGAGGTTTGCGATTTGCGCCCCTTCCGAGCGAGTTCCTGAGACTCCCTGAGACCTGTCGATATCCTGAGGGGATAATTGGATTACACACACGGGCACAGCAAACGACCCCAAACGTCTCCCCATCGCTAACCTCGATTTTTTTTATGACGGAAAATTGGCGATTTATGGCGTGCTGTCGAATTCTCGCTAATTTCCGCCACAAGTCTGTGAGTGTGTGAGACTCGACGCTGCTCGATGGCGTCCTGGTGTCATAAAGCAGCAATGCAAAACTGCAATGAGACGGCGGCGGTCGGCCTCGTGCCACGAAATATCGCGCTCGTGATGAAACCGTTTCGCTGCAGCTATGATTAAAAGCAATTAGAACCAATCGACAAGTTAATTACTTTTCATTTGAATTCCATACCGATCGCGTCTGAAGAACGTGCCTCTAGTCGGTGCCATCGCGCTCGGTGTGAAGACTTCCAAGCGATGGGACGCGAAAATGAACTCGCGGTGACTGCGCGGACGCCTCACTTCATTTACCCGGCTGCGAACGTGACCAGAGTGACGAAAAACGAGCGAACGAAAGAAAGGCGGAGAGCGAGTCGACTAGATCCGCAGCTGCACTTGCACTTGCACTTGCACTGTTTTGCCCATAAATAATACCTCCGATTGAACCGAGGGGCGGTGGGCGGCCAAGGAACGGAGGACGGTTGGGTTCGATTCGCCGACGCCGCTAGACACACATTTTACTTGAAGCTAATTAAGCCCGACCAATCATCCTTCCCCGGGGAGGACGATGAGGAGGAGGAGGGGGAGGTGGAACGGAGAAGGCTCCGGGGTCACGGTACGGCGTGTGGAGTGAGTTGGCGAGCTTCCATTCATGAACAAGACAACCGTCCATGTGCTCGAGACGGTCATCGATCGAAACGGTTCTGGTGATCGTGTGTTGTGATCCGTTGCAAACGTTTTTCTAGCCTTCTTCTTTCCCTAACCTTGAGAAACCCTATGGAAAATGCGGGAAATCATCGAGGCGGGTGGGCCCTACGAACTCCAGTGTAGGAGATTCTTGCGGGATCGCTTATCTTGAGGAAAGAAATAAGATCGCCTTCTAACCACCCAAGTTTGAAGGGCGTTCACAAACGCCTCTCGGGTCGGATACGCCGGAAGTTTACTGGAATCGGCGCCGAATTCGATGTGGTCTCGCACACCAACACCACCCAAGGCGGCGCGAGCTTCTCGAATCCATCCATCGAAACACGTGTTGTGTTTCGCGTCTTCTAAACGCGATCTCACGCACGCAAGCGCTCCGTTCTCCTCGCCGGCAAGGAGCGATGGAGCCGACCGACAAGGGGAAGAGGGGGGTCAGGAGTGCGTTTACGAGCGTCTGTCTTGGGGACAAATCGACCGGAACGCATAATGCCGGTGCCGCCTCGGTGCCGCCGCAGTTCGCGATCACTGCCGTCGCCATATCGTCGGTGGCGGCGGATCTGTAAGACGCGCCTTCGCGCAAATCTCTTGCGTTGGCATCTTCGAGGGCACATCGGCTTGATTCCCGTTATTATTAGAATGTATATTTTCACCTCGTTACTGTCAGAATAAATATTATTGAAATTGTGCGTTCGGAAGACGCATTGCGGAACATCAAATGATCATCAACTTTTTCGTCGAGTCGCGAGTCTCAAGAGAAGATTCGGTTCAACTGAGAGGCTTCTTCTTAATTCCAGAACTAACATCTCAGAGCCCGGGTGTTAAGTTTTACCATCCAGCTGATTGTAGCGTGCTGTAACGTTGTAAGACTCTCTTCCGATACGGTTCTCTCCCTCCTTTGCCCTTGGCTCCCTCCCAACGGCCGAACGTCTTGCGCTCTCGCGGCTTGCTTTTTTGCATGCTTGCAGCTACCCGGGAACTGCACGCCAAAGATGCACATCTAATTGCTTTCGCCTCTAATCGCTCGTGACAAAAGCGCGGCTCACGTAACGGCAAGATCGTTTGCGGCGGCGTAGCTGTTTGAGCGCTGTCTTTCCTCGGTCGTCGTACATTTTAATCGGCTTTTCACACCACGCGGCCAACGCACCAACACAAAGCTCGGCGGTCGTTCCTTTTTTTTTGCTTTTGCTTTTCTATGGCTTGAATCATTTGCTGTATTATTTCCCCCGCTTTTTCCTAGAGCGACTCCGCACGCAAAATTATGGCCAACCCGAAAAACCCGAAGCACTCTATTCGCTGTAAAGATCGCCCCGTACACTCTGTGGTGAGCATAAAACGGGCACGAGAGTGTGTTCAATGATTTATGATGGACAATTTTTTCATGCCACCACGCGGAGTGGCATAAAAACCGCAGCCCATCGAATAAATGGCCTACCGTTTCGGGCCACCGTGTGCGTGCGACGCGGTATGTGTGCGTCGGTGAACCGTTTTCCTTCCCGCCGCGGAATGGGCCAAAACAATAGATAATGAATTAATTCGGCGTAATCATACAATCAGCAGGCTTACACGGGCGAGGCCCACGCCGATCACCAACACAGTGCCAAAAGCGAAGGCTCTTCAAGTGACAGACCGAAGCTGGCCAGTGAAAAATGACGCACGGGAGAAAAACACTCCAAAATGCACACAAAGCGAGTCGGCTTTTAAATAAATTTAGCAAATTACGGCAAAGACGGTGCAACCACCTTCCTGCTCCACACGTACAGCAGCCTAGTGCGCATGCCTCGTCGTCGTCCTCGTCAAAAAACGAGCCAAAAATGCCTGATTAATATCTGGAACAATGACTTTAATTAAGCCGCCCGCTTTCGAGAATTTTTAATTATTGGTTAATAAATTCAGCCACCAGATGGCGACGGCCGATGCGCGGGAAGAGGGGGGAAAACTCGGGCCGGCGCAGTGGACCTCTTCGATGTCCGTGGCTTGTGGGAGTCTTTAGTGAACATAAAGAAACAAACCGCCGGAGAACAATGCGAGTTGAGAACCGAGCGCGAGCGATAAACCCGCGGAACGTTGCAATTGTTGCGAGCCGGTTGACGCGGTCCGCTTTTCCGATGCTTTTTCCGAGGTCTTGGACATTTGGCGTCGCCCAAAATTGGTCTGATCAACCTTTTGAAACTGCGCTTTTGTGAGTGTAGTACGAGCGAAGCAATAGATCGAAGGCCGGTTGCCATTGGCTAATGGTTGAATACTTATGTCTTGCTAGATTTCTTCACGCCTTAACCGTTGCATTGTTGAAACTGTATCGAGATAAAAGCATGCGGTCTGTAAGCACAGCCATAGCTCGTTACCAAACTTCCGAAGGGGATTTCTGATAAAATTCAATTCCAATTCGTCCAGCCTTTCGAGACGTCAACGTCGCCTATAGTGCGCATTTCGCGCCAAGTTGCTATACCGAAACGAAAATGAACGATAAGCAAAGCCTCACTGGCTGGTTCGACTGCTTATCAATGAGGCCCGAGAAGAAAAGGCCCCTCGGACAATGACAGCCACAACTCCCAGCAGCATACGCGAGCCGGGTGCAGACGTCTTTTATCAGACCAAAATGGACGACCGAAGCCCATGGGAGGAAGTGGCCAGATAAAGGTCCACCGAAGGCGCTAGACGCAGCGATCACAACGCGCCTCGACGGTGGAGGGATCAATTTTATCAGAAACAAAACGCCACACACTGCGCAAGTCCGTCGATAGTAGCACGATCGGCACCGAAAAATGTTCAAGGGAAATGTAAGATTAAGGGTCCATCTCTTTTCCACCTCATTAATGCGATCTTGCAGCGACCCGGCGTGAGAACGCGCACTTCCTTCCTGTGTGCATGAATGTTACTCTCTTTCTTTTCCTCCTCCTTTTTTAAAACTCCTTCATTAACATAAGCAGCAACGGAACAAATTTACATTTTCAACACTCGCGTAGATCACGAACACATGCAAGCGGCCCGGCAAGAAAAGGGGCTCTCCGGCGGGGTTCCGACGCGTCTTCTTCGTCGGTTCTGCTAAATTGCCTTCGTCACCCTTCCCTTCCGGGAGACCATCGCCCTTTAGCAAACAGCTGTCGTTGAAGGTCTAACTGTTCGAAGATGCTTCTTTTTTATTTTTTTGCTTCACCCGGCTGGGCGCGGGCTTCTCTTCATCTCGCTCGCTAATGTCCTAACGGTAGTGGCGAGCCTCGCCGAAGTTATGCGCCGAAGTTGTGACGGGGCGCGGCGGGGTGAAAAGTTGGCCGGCGTATCCACAAACATGCACCCAAGATACTCGTATTAATTACCGCCACCGTGGTGCAAATTAATCAATATATAATAAATGAATTTGCTTCGCCCGAGCGCTGGCCACGGAGACAGAGCCGGCGGGGTATCGCGACGAGGCTGGATGCTCATTATTTTGTAACACGATCTTGCCACCGACCCGGGCGATCTTGAGCGGAAGCCGGTGATGCGAACGATGCGCGAATAGGTAATCATAAAAAGAAAAAAATTGTCGATGACGCCGATTTAGGCGTTTAGTAAGTTTGTTTGTTTGTTTAACGTGCCTTCGGTTTGCTCCCGTTCGACGAACTGTTGGCCAGCAGTGCTGCAGGCAGATTCGATCATAAAATAACGACCCACCGCCGATGGAGCCGCTGCTACTCTTTCATTGACCACCCACGGACCTAACCAAGAAACGAGACCAGTCTCTCGTTTCCCGCCAGGCAAGGGCACGGTTGAGGAAAAAAGAAACCAGTAGTGAGGCACCTCAAGACAGGGAAACAAAAAACCAGAAACACTTCGCTGCCAAAGCCGGGCCATCGCCGCCAGCGGAAAGGCACGTTAATCGGGTGTAAAAATGTGATCGAAAATTGTCACTCGCCTTCGCCACCAACAACAACAACAATCGCGGCATGGGCGACCGGACCGAAAGATGTTGCTTTCTTCGGCCCGGTTGTGTGTGTTAAATAAAATTTTATTGTCATCCCGCGATACTCTATGACGGTTGTGAATCGGCACATCGGATGGTTTAGTTTATTTTATTTTGCGGCCAGCTTTTTTTTTTTTTGCTGCTCGTTCGTTTTCGGTGGCGGAAAATAAAACTTTGGCCCGTTGTTGAAGACGCTTGGCCATAACTTACCGACAAACAGAGAATGCTGTAGGATCTTCTTAAAAAAAAAAATGTTTAGTTCATTCGGATTTAATAAACTCTGAACGATTGATCGACCGATTCCTCCACGAAGCTGCGAAGAACGCGGGCGTGGGTCAAACAGATTAAAACGGCCAACAAATATTCAACAAAAGCCTCTAGGGCGGTGGGAAGAAACACAAAGAACGAGAAAAGAAGACTCCGGAGAGAGAGAGAGAGAGAGAGAGAGAGAGAGAGAGAGAGAGAGAGAGAGAGAGAGAGAGAGAGAAGGTGAAGAACCCAGCGTCGAAGTGTTACGATCGACGAATTCACCTCGCGACCTCGCAACGGCAGCTGAAGCAAGGCGGTAAAAAATGAAATAAATAAATTGCCATTACACCTGTTATTAGAAATCATTCCCTCTCCTGCGGGAGCCAGAGTGAGCATGTCGTCGAGAGCCCTCCTTCCCCCCACGCCTCCTGCCTCAAGAAACCAACCCTCCCTCCCACGACGAGCGCACCCCGCGGAAGAACAATGCTACCCATTTTTCGATGGCATCGTTTCTCATGTCGCTGGTAGGTTATTTTTAGTGCTGCCTGGCGGAACGGGGAAGAACACGGCTCAACAATTCAACTCTTGAAAATCTCGTAAGATCCAATGCGTCGAAGCCGAATCTTCCGTCGTCCGATAAAGCCGCGCTCGTCGAAGTCAGGCGTGTTTCAACGGTGGCGCGGGTGAAAAGGGGTCATAAATTAATGTTCGAACGAATGTCACCGAACGGCATGTGTCTGCGTGTGTCTCGCAAGTTCCCAATCTCCCTCAAAGGGCTAGAGTAGAACGGCAAAATGGGAAGGGGAGTCAAACTGGGGAGCGGATGGTACGATCATTAGCTTTAATTGAAACTTCCGCAACGGAACCAAATCCCGGAATCTCTCCCATCGATGAAACTCGATCATATTTTCCCAACGTCGATCGGAAACGGCATCATCACGCGATCATGCATGCATTCTCGTCGACACTCCACCACGGCTTGCAACATGGTCGACGTTCTGGCACGTCATCAATCGACTGTCGCTGAACCTCGCCGGCATCGAATTGGAAAGAAGGACATTATTTGTTCTAGATTTCTTTTTTCTTTTTTTCTCTCCCTCAACTAACGCATTCCAGTGCTACGATTTCTGTGAACGATGATGATCAAGAACGAACGGAAGTGCTCAATTGTAAGGGTTTCCGTTTCGGAGAATGATCGTAAATCCCGCTGCTGGGTGGAAGCGAGACACTCATGGCCTAACTTTGCGTCACATTTGATAAGAATTTATTATTTTCCATTGTCGGTATTCCATTCGTGCACGGCTTTGTAGCACGCAAAGAAAAGATAACGTACTCTACAATACTCATTTCGTTTGATTTGCATGTGAGATTCGTGCTATTGTGAGAGATATGGTTCCCTTTTTTTTCCCTTCATATTCATCCCATACTTCCCGATGAATAAAAAGATCCCTTGTATATCATCGCTTTCCTCATTGCGCCTTGGGGTTCTCGATCGGATTATTAAAAAAAAAAAAAAACGGAACGGATGTCAAAGAGTGCGTGCATGACTGCTGAAGAGAATCCCAGGATCGTTGCGTTTCCGAGGGATTCTTATGTTTTTGTCGCAAGCATCTTTTTAGCTCCGCTCTTGGGTTGGTCTTCTTCTTCGTAACGGTCGTTGGAACGTTCGTCGTCGGATCTTAATCTATAATCCATACAGAACATGCCTGCGCGTGGGTTTGCTTCGGGTCGTTCGATTGCGAAAGGGAGTAGAAATGGAGCGGACCCGATGCGCCCCGGGCCCTCCTTCCGTCCCGCTCGGCAAGACTTATTATTGCATTGCTTCTGGTCACGAGACGCACCTCGCCGGGACAGGGTGCCAGGGGGTGGGAAAGGAGATTGTGTCATTCTCATTGTCGCCGTTCGCATTTGGCAGCATTCCGTGGAGACACGCACGGAGATACGCCTCGTAACACGCATCGATCGTGTCGACGAAGAAATCTGTGATGAAAATAATACAAAGCCAAATCCTACAATTTGTTCGGTTCGCCCGAGAATGCAGTACGAAGAAGAAAGCCTCGCTCCGTGGACCTGCTGCGAAGAGGAAGCGCACCACCCGCATCGATTGTGTGGCGGAGTGCAGTTTCGATGTCGGTGTCAGTGTCATCAGGAGTCTGCAGAAGTTATCTGCAATGTGTGCTGCTGTGGTCTGTTTCCGTGTCCAGGAAAGATTTTCGGCGACAACGATGCCATCGAATGGCCAGATTTAACGTAGCGAGGGAAAACTTATTCCCTCAGTACTGTGGACAGTTACGAGAAAGTAGTATTGGTGTTTGTGTGAAGCGATAGAGAAAGAGAGAGAGAGAGATAGCAAAGGAAGAAAGAGCGGTGGGAGAAAAATGTTGAACAGAGCCGAGACCACGATGTCTTCGTCGACCGGGAACACGCGGGACGGAAAGCAACATAACGCGCGACAGACAACATGTGGCGTTTATTATTATTGTTGATGTTCCTATGCTTTATGCACACACCATAATGCCCTTCCTCGGGGTGCCCTCATGCTGGGCCTACTCCCTCCCCATCTCTTCGCGGGAGTCCTTGCGTTGATCTCGTTGAAACCACACCACAAAACCGATGATGCGCAATTGCTCTTCCTTTTCCTTTGCTTCCAGCGCAAGATTGCCAACATTAACGGGCGGCGTTGGGAATCCAATCCTCTGCCCTCCCCTCCCCGGCATCCCTCCATCAATAATCCTTTCTGCCAACCGTCCCTTCCCGTGCAGCAGCCTTGCCGTACGCACCAAACTCTATCAAACTCTGCTCGCGATCACATAAATCACGAATCTGAATTGACTCTAATGATAACACAGCGCTTGATTGGCTTTGACTGTTTGTTTGCTGAATTGTTGTGCTGTATGCTACTGGCCAGGGTCTATAAACACTGCCTGTGTACCAACCCACGGAGGGCCAATGTAAATCCAAAGCGGGCTGTCGAGCCGAGCGCTCAATCGAGCTGATAAAAGCGTGATATATCGTAACCTCTATCAAACGGCAGCAATCATCCCCACGTTCGATGGCTTTCGAGCAGTTGGCGGGAAAGGAGGGAGGGAGCAGGGTACGCACAGCAGCAACGGGGAAAAATCAGCCCATGGCAAAGGTATTCGGTAGGCCCCGGGGAAGAAACGCGGCGAGGTGGGGGAATTCAATTGGAGAAAATCATCTCCAATCGGTGGCGGCGATGATGGAGACCGACCATACCGGATGTGGATGTGGTGGAGAGCGTCGCGGGTAAAATGGCAATTTTCTAATCAGCCGAACCTTTTCGGTAGGGACCCGATTGAAGACTGGAGCTCGGATTAGGTTCAAACGTGGCCCGAGCTAGGGCGAACAAATTGAAACAGTATTGATGTTTTGATGATCTCCCCATTGGCGCGAGGGCAAGGCTAAGGCAGCAAGTTTACTCATCCAACGCGACGTCGTATATGTCGGCACCATCCTCACCGAATGGCTTTTGTATCGCCTGCGCCAGCGATATGAATGTAATATTTTTATTAATAATATAAAGATTTATTAAGCTCATAAATAAGGGCGGATAAAGATCTCCTGATGCGGGGCATATTCCTTGAAGGGTAGCCAAAACCCGTAAAGTCCGTCTCGGGCGTGTGAGATGGTTCATTAGAGTGTGTTCGTCCATTAGCCGGATGCCCCGGCAGGAACCCCGGCAGGAAGGCGGAAAGTTTTTCCGAGTCTTATATCCCTCCCCCATCCAGCAAATCGAACAGCAACTAGTAATGATGGGTTTATTACTCAGCCAAGACTCTTCCGCAGCCAAAGGGCACACAGTCGGTCCTGCAGGAGCGCCGGGCCGAGATAGGAAAACGGAGAGGATCAAATTATCGTCGTAATGAGATAAATAAACGATGATAAATCAAAGATTATGGCGGGGTTTCTTAACGTACGTCGTCGTTGCGGACTTGGGTCTTGGGTTTTATGTCTCCCGGCTGCGAAACTGAACTGCGTCGTACGCATCCTTGGAGCGGACAAGGAAAAAGGACTCCCGGGCGGTGTGGTCGCGTCCTAGTTTCGCACGGAAAACAAAGAAATTTTCCCGATCCTAGCTGCACCTGATGCACCGCGAAGGGAGGTCAACAGTTTTAATTACACAAACACAAACGACGGCGAAAAGGAAGCGCGTTGCAAACGCAAAACCGTTTTGCGTGAAGAGTGAAAAGTAAAAAGCGAATGCACGCACCCGGGAAATCCTGCGTTCCACCTTTGCACAACGAGAGGTTTGTTTGCCTCGTCCTAGAAGCGGGCCGCAGGGATATTCTGATGCGAAATAAAAGAGGGGAAAAACTCGTGTTCGCCACACACATAGCGCTGCGCTACGTTCGGGCTGCGGTAACCCACTTCTTCACACATGCCAAGTGCATATGGTCAAGGATGGCCCGGGTGTGAGCGTGCGTCAGTGTGGGTAAATGGTAAAGTTTCTAATGGGATGTAATGGCCTTTGACACACTTTTGAACCCCGTTGATCTGCGCTGATTGCTGGCGTGCTTGCTCCCCAACGCTGGAAAATCGAACAACGCCGCCATATGCAGCTTGGTTCGTCCCAAGTGATGGTATGTGTTGCGTAGCTCTTCCTGAATCAACAAGCAAACGGACTCACATATTTTCAATGGACAACATGTTGGTTTTCAGATGCGAGCTGTTCTTTAGGTTCGAAAAAAAATTGTGACAACCTTAAAGGAACTTACCTTTGCACCATTTGTACTGAACGACGTTCGGGCAACAGAAAGAATCAATAGGCACCCCAGAGCGTCGCTTCACTACCGACGCCATTTGCGATGACGTACTCAATTGTTTGGGTGTTTTAATATCTGTTTGCCACTTTTATCTACCAGTTGGCATCGTTTGATTAACATGAAAACGAAGCTTCCACCGCCATAGCTTGACTCTTTTTCTCCCTTTTCCCCCTTCTGTTCCGTATGTAGATAATTATTTATAAATAACTCATTGAACACGCTTTCCCGGCGAGGAGAGAAGCATTCCTTTTTTTTCCCTCTTTTTTGCATTCGATTACAAACATCGAGTATCTGTAAATTTATATATATAAAAAAACAACCTCATTCGTCGATAACCGGACCCGGTGGTCCCCGTTTGTGCCTCACTCCATTTCGGGGGAAAACCCCCGAGGGGTAAACTGCAAAACACGCAAGGCCTTTTTCGCGTGTTGAAGCGCCATTTTACATCCGTCACAATCCGGGGGCACATTGCACACCGAGAAACTATGCAAGTACCGTGCAGTGTGCAGTGATAAAATCAGCGTTCGGTCGAGAGGAGAACATAGAAAAGCTGCCAGTGGAGGTAGCGCCAGAACGAATGCAACATTTATTTGTACGCCATACGCGCTCGGAAAAAGCCGATCGGCGAAACAAGCAATCTTCTTCATAATACAAGCAGAGGTAATGAAAAAAAAAAAAAACTGAACTGAACACTGAAATACACACGGGTGAGGTGACGCATAAATGGAAAATATATTGATTACGATCTGTCATGGAAAAGTGGCGTATCCTTAGAGGCTCGTTCTCCTCGGCAGGCCACACACATATTATTGGCTGCGGTTTCAGCAACCAGCAGAGAATCTGGTCGGTGCCGTGAGGTTATTGAAATTCAATAATTAATTTTCTTTACCGCGGGAAAGCCCTGCCGTGTGTCGCAAGTGCACGCGGCAAAAGGACGCGTGATTTTCGCACCCGATTACGTCAACGATCAACGCACGATGCGTTAAGCACATACAAACCGGTACGTGTGTTTGTGTGCCAAGTGCAATCATCAAATAGACACCGCCAGCTTCGGTGCATTCTTTCGTCCGAGGCACCCTTCGCGCTGAATGACGAATGACGAATTGAGGATGGTTGCATTATCCTTCCCCTACTTCCACTTTGCACCCACGCGATAAGAGTGGCGCTCTTTAATCGAGGAAAACGGATTGAAAA
Source organism: Anopheles atroparvus (assembly GCA_914969975.1). Lineage (NCBI taxonomy): Eukaryota > Metazoa > Arthropoda > Insecta > Diptera > Culicidae > Anopheles > Anopheles atroparvus. Next base: position 53,107,536 of record CAJZCY010000001.1, read on the forward strand.
TTGATGTAATTATAGTTCGGTTTCGAATCGTTGCACCCTGCTGCATCGAAGGCAGGGGCAGCTATTAAAAACGGAACCCGCCACACGGCAGGGATCGGCTGGAGAGTTGCTGGTGGAGCCGAACAGGGTCGGAACACCGGCATGCGATTGTGAGATTTCATAATTGCGATAAAACTGTTTTCCGCCCGCTTTCTTCTAATTTCGCGTTCTTTCGCTCGCGCACACCGAGAAAAAGACACTATTGCATGTTCCGAGTTCCGACAAGCCTGCCGACGAAACTTGTTCCAATCAATGGGTAAATAAATAATGATTAATTATAAATAGTCCACGGCTCAACGGTGCTCAGTTCCGGCAAAGGACTCTCCCATTTGTGGCCCTTGTCTGCGAGGCGGTGGCGAAGGCGAAGCGTACTTTATTGAAGCCGTGCCGGAGCTAGCCTCTTCGGTCGCAATTCTTTGACCTGCTTTTAGCCCGACCCGCTCCGGCTGCCCTCGACTAGCGCCGGAAGCTCCCGGTTCTATTCGGACGATTGGGCATTCAATCTTCGCTCCTTTCAGAAAGCAGAGCCTCAATGTCAGTGTTTCGCTTCCTGAGCAACTGCTTCCGAGTCGTATAGCAGTTCCACCCGACGAACCAAGGATTATCGAAATCGAATCCAATCGATTCTATAGCCGTCCAGGGGCTGGCAGTAGATGATGCGCCTTCGGCCACGCTGCAGACAGGCGTCATTCATTCGCTTTTTAATGAGTCTTGCATTTTAAATGCCCTCGGTAGAGTTGCTTGGGAGATAGCAGACGGGCAGCTTGCGATTAGCTCCATCTCTTCATCATCCTTCTTTAAAAAGGATCGGATTGGAAAATCTGTTTTCAAAGAAACTAATCATCATCCGTGGGTGTTGTGTTATATTTTCGTTTGTTTAGATCCTGATAAATAGTTTTCCTGCTGTTGGAAGAACACCGTTATTGTATTTTACTTTTTTATTCGATACGGCTGCGAGAGTTCACCTTTAGTTTTTTGAATATTGCAGATCATCTCAAAGTGTGTCGTTGCTCAACTGATTTCCTGCCATCATTTAAAAATGGTGTAACCCACGGCACATTCTCTTCCAGTGAGTCTTCTGGCTTCCCCTTGCGAATCGCGACATTAATCTAAGTTGCACTTCGACTCCATATTGATTTAATTCGAGTAGTAAATCCCTTTTCCGGTTTCAATTCATTCCACCGTCGAATTCTCGTGACAGTTGCTCTGTGTACATTTTTTTTTACTGCTTCATTGCGCGTTTCAAAACGGGAAATGGAATTGGGAAAAACCGGTTTCCCGCCGAAACGTTTCCCTTTGGAACTATTTCCACCATATCGCGTCTTTATGATTTTTCATTCTCGTGCACCCCTGCCAAAACGTGTATTTGCGTCGAATCCTCTGGTCGTTCGTTATTTTTTTTGTTAATTTCAATAATCACCATTCCACTGCCACACTCACACCATCGGGAAACGGACTAATTTTTCATTTGAATACGCTTATTCGCAAAACAACAGTCGATATTCGATAAAACTCCAATGTATGTGTGTGTCACTACGCAAATATGCGACGATACGAGGGACAAGGGCGCCTAGGGACAGCGTAAAATAACAGGGCGGAGAAAACTAGTTTTAATTCTCAGAGGACGCGGCAAAAAACCCACCGTGAGCGTTAAGGGTAATCAAATGCAACAAACGCCGTATGATACTGCGACGATGATGACGACGACGACGACGATGATGATGATGATGATGATGATGATGGTAGCGAATGATAACGAACCCATCTTTCGAATCGATTCGCGGCCAAAGACTTCGACCCCTAGCCGTTTGTGGATGTGGATTAATAAAACACCATCATCTGTCGCTGGTCGTCGATGTTTCCCAGGCGCAGGACGAAAGGAATGGAGACGAATGGATTTGCAAACAACATAACTGGTGAGAGCGCGTGGAGTAGCACTGAACTACTAATGCTTCGGGGGACAAAAAAGCGATCCGAAACACGAAACGAAAACGACAAGCCGCAAAAAGATGGTGACGGTGGGAGATAAAAAAAAAGAAAAGATAAAGGGAAACCAAGTGGGACCGTCGATAATTTATCATCTTTCACATTAGATCCCCATCGATGGATGGCATATTGTGCGTTCTTTTTTCGTTCCCGTTCCCGAAGAAAGCCCCAACATATGGACGTTGTAGTGCAGACATTGAAAACCATTTCCACGAGACCACATGCTCCCGATGGCGCGGACGGACGGTGCCAAGTGTGCGTCAAGTTCGGCAAACGTCCTTTTTATTTAGCGTTTGTCGTTTCTGTCGCCCTCACTCCCGCTTTCATTACATTCGCAGTTTTTCTGCGGCTTTTAGCAATAATCGTCGAGTCTGGCTTCGAGGAACAATTTCGTTCGATTCCTTCGGTCTGGTGGCCCATTCCTCGGTGCATGATCATAATTTATTGCCACTTTGCGTCCTCCTGCCATTCATGGCCACGTCCCCGCAAGAGGTCGTTTGCTATTAGCACCGAGAGCACCATCGTTGTTTGATAGTCGTATTATTTTCTAATAATCGTTCCTATCGAAAACGGGGCCGAAAAGGAGCAAGTGAGAGTTGGCACCGGCCCCGGTTGTCTTTCGCCAGCGAAGTGAAGTGAATTCAATGGACCAGCTCTATTGTGCTGCCATTACACGGCGAAGACCCTTTAGGTTTTGTTCTCGGCCGTCGCACTCAAAATCCGGCTCACTGAAAATCGGGAAAACGTATTGATGATCATGTTTGCGTCGTAAACGCGTCGGCATGGCATGGGAGAGTCTTGTTTTTTTTTTTAGAGCAACACACAATGGTAGGCCACTGCTCTTTTGCCTCACGCGTGTCTGTGCACTAACGAGGGGGCCGGTATTAATTGATTTGTTAAGGCAATATCCCTTTTTTCCGAGCATTTTTGTGCCGTTGTTCGGGGGTTGGGTTTCGTTCATAAATGCCTCACAATGCAGAACGTAAAAAAGAACCATTTCAAATGAATTTCAATACTCTCGGCTACACGTTCGACCGAAAAGTGATATATCAATCATCATTTCTCGGGGCCTGCTGTTGTGAGTTCCTCAAAAACACATACACACACACACGAACGGCCAAAATTCGGTGGAATACAATAAAGTTCGCCGGCGGGTCCCCGAACTATTTCTGGGAATTAATCATCTCCAACACGCCACCGAAAGGAATGTGTCGCGATCGTCGCGCCTCTGACTCACTCTGCCGGGTTGGAATCCTCAGCCCGACCGTCGAATCCAAGGCGTCTCGAGACAGTAAGCGTTCGGGCGACCCAAATTGACACAACCCCACACATGCCGGTCCCGGCGAGGTGTTAATGTTATTATTTTGTATTAAAATCTAATAATATTTAAAGCCACCGCCGAAATCGGGTGACAAGCTGTTATTGCTATTCTTACCCACTCGCACCAACGCACAACGAGGCCGATGTGCACGTCACCACCAGGACACTTTAAACGACATCCTGCCTGTTGAGCGGCAGCAGCACGCGTTGCCGAGACTTGCCAAAGTGCCGATGCAAAACCGAAAATCCGGCTTTAAATGTGTTTCGCTACTTAAAAGCCGTGCTTCCGTGATGGTCAGGACTCCATTACACCGGCAGGCGGGGACGGGGACGGGGAACGGTGGCAAGTAAAAGGAAAAGTTTTACAATGCCTCCCCCCCACTCCCGCTACCAAATGAGCTTCCTCCGCATCCGTGCTGGAGAACCCGCACACGCTCGCAATGCGACGTGCCACATATGCGTGTGTGCCAGGGTGGGGCTTCCGCAGCTTGTGCAGGATTTGGCGGTAGAAATTAAAGCACTTTTCGTCGGTTCGACGGCAAGACACTAACGGGAAAGTTTTCCACCCCTCGTGGCCCGCTCGCGGCGGAAATGGAGCGGTGGAAAATCTCACTTTCGTTCTAATGAAATAATAGTTGGATGTCAACGGGTAGAAGCAAGATGACAGGCGCGTCGTCGTCATTGTTGCACCGAGACCGTGTGGGTTTTCTGGGGGATCATGGGAGGGGAGGTGGAGAAGGGGCCGCCATACGAAGAACATCTGTCTTTGTGCTAAAAAGCTCCCATTGCTCCATCCGCACTGCAGCGACAACGTGGAATCGTGGTTGCAATGTGTGCAAGCGTGCTGGTGTGTTCGTGAGCCGATTTTATGACACAAATGAGCAAATGGGTGAGTGAGATGGATCGGTGGTTGAAATGTGGACGAAAACTTTAAACATTAGTTTCGGGGCGAGCGCATGGGACGATATTGATGATGCTGCTGCTAACCATGTGTATGTTGTATGTGCCCCTGTGACAATGACACAGTTGTAGAGGCAGGCAGGTTTGCTCCGGTTTTGCGTGCGTGTACCGTTTCGAGGCGGTTAGGAAACATTCACACCACGTGCTGCTCGGCACTCATATACCGTACGGAATTATTTACCGTTCGCCGTGTTGGTCGTGTTGGTGAATTTGAAACGCTTCTCGTAGGGCGATGTTGCGATGCTGGTTCCCTACACTGGGGTTTACACGGGGGCTTCCTTGCCGGGCCGGCATGTGATATAACAAAAAAAAAAACCCACACCGCGCTCTCACGCATATCACGAGAAAGAGGGAGGGAAACCTACAGCAACAACCTCCTAGTGCCGTATTGTAAACAAAAAACCCCCATTTGCCGGGGCGCAAATGTGCAGAAGTACCGAAAACAACGCAACCGCGCCAATACCGGCAGCGTCGGAAAGAAGATCCACACAATTAACATTAAATTTTACGACGAAAGTATTTTAGGCGACCGAACCGAACGCATCACACGTACGCGCCAGGGAAGGACGGCACGGGGCAGGCGATCGAGGGTTGCTTAGAGTTGCAGACGAAGGAACAACAAAAAATCGACAGAATAACCTGCTGCGACGGTACGGACGGCGTCGACGGTGACGGCACAAGTGAGGTTCCTCACACGCAACTTTCGGTGAGGTTGCTTCTCACGGCAGCTAATGATTAGGCGCCGAACGCGGGGCGATCGAGTTAGGAGTCCATTAGGGGGAACTCTTGCGACGTCTTCGCATCCGCTGCATCTCGAGGAGCATCTCGAGGAGCATTCGAGAGTCGATCGATAAATTCGGTCCGAGGCGGGGAAGATAGAACTTCGACAGGTGTAGTGACGTCCACGTCCCGAACGCTCAACTTCCTCGCATCCCTTCAGCCATGCCTTTGATGAGGGAATTAATTAACGGATACAATTTTTATTTATATAAATTATCGAATCGATCGGATCCGGCGTGTGTGTTATTCCGGTGGAATGTTGTTTGCTTCCTGCCTTCCATTCCTGAGGACGCTTCCTCGAATGTGCGTGTGTGCGTGTGTGTGCGGGTCGATGGGACAGGTGATTGATATCGATCAGCCTCGTATAGCCGGCGTGCTGTAAAGGTCAACAGCACGCGCTGGTGACCGCAAGGAGCTCATGCGTTGCGTGTCAGCGGTCATTAGACGGCCGGTTCCTTCAATCATGCGCTATTTTATGCTCGCCTGTATGCGTGCCTCAGTTTGATCCTCAAGCTGCGCGCGATCGTTCCTCGGTTGGCGCAAAACTACAAACCCGGAAAAAAGACACCACCACGATTCGATTCGATCGATAGCAACTACGCTACATTCAACTGTGCGGAGAGAGAGAGTATGTCTGTTAGTGTGTGTGTGTGTGCCAGCAACATGTCGCGCCATCATCTGCTTTCAATTTAAACATTTATTGCTCAATTTCGGTCAGTCGAAGTTTGTCCCTGCTCGGCCGGTTTCGCCCGTAGAATGTGGGACGACTGTTTGCCGCTTTTTTACACGCACATCTCCGGGTCCTTCACTTGCCACTTGTAAATTAGCTGTCGAACGGTAAAGATGCGAGCCGATGAGACGAAAATTGAAATAGAAAGCCGCAACGGGAACGGGCGTAGAGCAACGAGAACGAGGAGATCGGCAGAAGATCATAAAACTTCGAAACCAAAAAGTGAATCGAAGTGATATATGTGTATTGCCTCGGGGACAAAGCTATTAAAAAGACGCAAGAACCGACCGGCGCGGGACCCAGACAAGAGTGAGGAGAAAATGATTTTCCGTACCATTCGGCACACCGACCGACGGAACCTCTTTCTAGAAAACTGAGCGTTTTCTGAGGCGCATCGAATTTTAAAATTGACACATTTCACATTTTGTCAACGCGCGCACACTCGCCGACTTTATGAATAAACATCTTCTCCGCCGTGCATCCAAGTCCAAGCCGAGCGACGAGGCCAATCATAAACCCACGCAGCGAGCGCCACGACGACCCTGGGGGAAAATCGAAGCGAACCGTGCATGCGGGAAGGAAAAATCGTTGAATCGAGAACGCCAACATTTCGTCGATCGATTTATTAGTGGGCGCTACTTGATTTGACAGCGACCGGGGAAAATTCGTGGCCCGCGTCGATGCCGAGGGGTCCCTGTGTGTGCTAGTCCATGCCAGTAGGGCCGTAAAAATATAGTTGTCGTTTTGATTTTTCCCCCTTCGCCAGCGAGAGTCGCGACTTCGATTCCTGCCGTCTGCTGTTCAGGCCCTAGCGAGGGAAGCTAGGGTCGGTATAACGTTGTAGCCGCGCGGGTGCGATCATAAAAACCAGAAATTTATATTTATTTCCAATAAATAGTGGGAAACGATATTTACGACTTTCGGCACTTGCTTCGCCTCCTACCAATGGGTTTCTAATGTTCCAATTCCCAAGACGCCACCACCGTTCGCCTACAGCGTCTCGGTCGAAGGCGAAGCAGGTTCAGCTTGGTGGGTGTAATTTTTACATGCAGCTACCATCCGGCGGACGGGGGAACCTGGGGGCCTGCTCCGCTTCCCGATGCCGATGGGAAAATGTGTGATTGAACAGTGGATCTCGGGGAATCGTGTTCGGAATCGGACGAACACGCGATTTGATCGTTGTTTTATTTACTTCCACCCGCTCGTGATTGTTGCTTTATTTGTGCGGTAAAATATTTCGTTTATTGGAATTTAATGGACCATCGAGCACGGGCTCGGGGTGGCTAATGTGTAGTGGTATTTGCGCGTAGAAGAAAGGACCGAGAACCGGTCGCCTAACCTTCCACCAATAGGTCATTATGGCACCCAAGTGTGAGAATTCCGAACGACTGCCAGTTGGGGTTTTTCAATCAAGCCAGCATTTCTTTAACAAAGACACTCTTTCTCAATCAAGTTCCGTTCGATCAGCGTTCGATGAAGCGTTAGCAAGAACCATAAAACCCCGGTGTTCGCTGACACCACGCGAGAACTGCAAATGCATTGACGCACAACGGATCTTTACGATGATGATCCAACACATTGAAGATGATCGCTATCACAAAGTGACTAATGTATTCACGAATATTTCATCACCCAAAACATAAACTAGCAACCAACAGTAAAACAATCCGACTCACACATTAAAACCTTCTTTCGCACCAACAGCCATCGAAGTTGGGGATTTAGAAGCGGCTCGATTGAGCAATTTAATGATCAGAAACTGTTCCTTACATCGACCTGCACACATTGCACTACTACACCGCTACATGTTGAGTTGATGCGGGCGATCAATGAACTTTTACTGATTGTTAATTAAAATTCATTTGGGAAAAATGAGCTAGGCACTAACGACGAAACATAGACGGGCGCGCTGGCCGAGAATAGCATAAACAGCGTCAGCCGAACGAACTGGCGGTTAATTATCGATAATTCTTCCGGCTCAAAAATCCACACATTCCCCAAAACGCTGCAGCAGAGCGAGGCCCGTCATCAAACTTCAAAACCATTGATCCGAATCCCCCTTCGTTGGATAAAATTTCGAGCCGTATCGGTAAATTAATCTTTCGATTTTTTACTATTTATCGTCCCTTGGCTTCGGACCTGGATCTCGCGAATCTCCTGGCTGGGGGTTGCCGGTGATGGTGTCTTTCGTTTAAAGCCAGCCGACACAAGTACGCACAAACACACGGATCCACGTGCACGCAAACAATGACAGGAGAGATCAAAGGGATTCTTATCGTGAGCAACTCCTCGAATATATTTGCTTTAAGGCTTACGGCTTGTGCTTCCCGAGGAGACGCAGCTGGTAATCGACGTCGGTGGCACAAGGACTTCTTCTGCAAAGGAAGACGACGGCGACGGCGGTTGCTGCTGCTGCTGCTGCTGATGACGATGATGAAAGGGTTGCCGGCAATCAATTGATTAACCTGACACACCGCCCGGAACGCCCCACATCAACAAGTTCGAAGATTAAAAACAAACAAAAGTATAAATCAAAATTTGTCCTCAAAGTCTCGACGAGGCTCGAGTGTTCTCCCCTGGCGTGCGTATCGTAACGAGGGATAACGACGGAAGTTGCCAACTCGGAGCCAGCCGCAGCAACCGACGGAAGGACCGTAATGGGTGGTGTATTACACATTTTTAATTGATTCCTTCGGTAATCTCTTCGACAATCTAAATTGGCCCGGCTTGTGGGATGTAGCGCGGGAACGAGCGGCCCAGCGGAAGCAACTGCATGCGGGTCTGACTAATGAGCGACGAAACAGGGAAGGGACGGCTGGGAGTTGACGTCCCCCGGCCCCGTTTCGCTCTTTGTTGCAACTGCATCTGCAGCACTTCCACGCACCACGCAGATGGAGTTCATTAGATTTGATGCATATTCAATCGCTCGAATTATTTTCCTCGAAACGACCAGAATGGGCCCTTCGGTCGGTTCTGCGGTGCGTGTTTGCTGATAATAATGACCTCGATTACACCGAGGGTGGAAACATGCCCCGAGAACAAACTGTCTTCCGAATGTGAAACCTTCATTTCAACTGTTGAACTGCATTTCATCATCACGAGCGAACCACACACACACACAAACACGCCAGTCAATGATCTCTTGCAGCCGCTCCAAGACCTGCCTAGCGCTTTTTCTTTTCCTCCACCGGTGTTTGCAGAAGTGATGGATCAAAATCATTCACTTGATTGCCCCGGCCTACCTCCTCCACGTCGGTCCACGTCGTGATGTGCCGTAGCTTTATAATTACGGCCACTTTTCTTGCCGTAAGCCCTTCGGTGCCTATTTCTTGCCGCTGGAAAACTGCCGCTCCGCCGACACTCGGTCGAAAAATAAGCACACAATGGGAATAAACATAAATTATTGCAGCATTATGTTATAGTTTTTCCACCCAGCCGGCCATTTCCACGCCGGTGTGGCGTTGGTTGGTTTGTTTTTCACCCCCCTCCTCCCAATAGGGTGGAAAAGAAATGCACCTAGTGCATTCGCATTCCTGCATTGCTTTCAACGAGCACGAGCTCATTTTCCCACGTGGAATTTTCATGTTTCCCATCGACCCTACTCGCACCATCGCTCTATCTCTCTTTCTCTCTCTCTCTCTCTCTCTCTCTCTCTCTCTATATATATCTCTCCCTCATGCAACCTTCCATCTCTTTTTTTTTCATTCGATCAACTAAAATCCATTCGTTACGTCACGGTTGTGCAGAGAGACACCAGAGGAAGGAGGATGCATGTGTTTCACATCAAATAGATAGAAGTACAACAACTTCCCTCCGTTCGACAAACAACTATATCTGGTTGGAAACACCTTGCTAAATGTTGCACAACTAATGGCCTTTTCAAAGGATTTTTTAAAAATTGCACCAAAATTGACCAATAAAGGAGATATTTTGTAAACAGTGACATACGCTCCAGCTTCACACCTCTCCCTATTTCTTGTGACGATGTTTTTAGTTCAAATTGTTTCCTTTCTTCTATTCGCCAATTATCGAACGAAAATCGCTGATTAATGTTGATGTATTGACTGCTGTATCAATTTCCGCAAACAAGATCGGAAACCCGAAACCCAATTTAGAGCTTGCCAAGAAATAGGGAAAAAACAAATCTGCTCGGAAGCTCCGGTTCCTAGAGACGACCCTACCGAATTTTCCCTTTTTTCCCTCAAACTATTGCGCCCGAAATTCCGGTAACATGTGTCCCCTCGGTCGACGCGTTTTCGAAGCAGGAGTCAAAGAGCGAGTGACAACTCGATTGCCACCGGACGCGTGTGTGAATGTGAAAAGCGGTCCCTCCCGAAATTGCCAGTGACAGTTTGTGCCGCCGTTGGAGCGCGACGCCGACAAAAGATCAATAAAACCAACACCGTCAGAATTGACGGCCGCACAATGGATTCGATTGGACCCTCGCGAACCCTCCTCACTGTGACTCATCGACATCAACATGCCGCGACGATCTTCCTGAGTCCCGAGTGCGACTTTCCGCACTTGCCGCTGTTTGTTTATTTTGCTTCGATCCGGTCAATTGTTCGAATGCCCCCTCGATCGAGCGTTAATAGGAGGTCACTTAGCGCTTGGCCACTGTGAGGTCACTAATTGGCTTCGGTTCCAATTCATCGATTGTGCAGCGGCTTCGCGATTCGGCTTCGGCGGCCAATTTCTTTGTCGAGGTGATCCGTGGCTAATTCATTTGAATATTCCTGATCCCGCAAGGGCAATGAAGGCAATAAAGGAACTCCACCAACTGGCAGGAAACGTTCAATCAAAGACTTCCCTGCTGTCGAGGGAGCTGAACCTGCTTCGCTCCACAGCTGGTCTGTCAAATTTGTACCCGATGATAGTCTTAATCAAATTCCTATGCAAATATTGGTCAACCGAGAAAGGTCCAGCGGTTAGGACCCATTTCTTAGTTTCTGGTATTTGATCAATGTTGACGTGGTTCGTCCATCCCGCCCTGCCCTCTTTTCTTCACTCGGTAGGTTCCGTTCGGGATCGATTGTGGGATGATTTTGGGGAGAGGGCTCTTTTGTTTGTATTCATGACATTTTTTCTTCCGATTTTTCCCGGACAAACAACAATCGACCGCAAACCCAGGCCTGTTTTCTTGCGGGCAGCTCCTTACAGAATGTCCGCCTTGCGTTGAATAGTTTCACTCGCAGACACCCGTATCCGAGCGGACCCGTTTCGGCAGGGGAAACGACATTCTTGAGCATTCTTCATTAATTTCTCATCGAAAGTTTTCCACCCTCGAGAGGCGACCGCTTAAAGCGATACCTTTCCCGATCCGGAAGGAAGACAACCGAACACACACACATTAGCTCTTAAAGACACGTGAACCCCACTCACAGATGGCACAGTGTGGGTTGCTTTTTCCGGGATTACGCTACGGGCCAGCGAGGCGGGGAGTCTGCAAGAAAAGTGAAAGTATTTAGCTCTGATTGTTTTCCCTTGGCAAAGTTACTTTTGGGCGAAGGCTGGAACCGGCTGGACCTTAAGAACTTTAACCGGAGTTCCGTTGGCGTCAAAGGAATCCTCTGGCCGGTTTGCCCCTGCTCCTCTTCGGCGGGGCTACTATTTAGTTCCTTCGTGTCGTGCTTTCAAAAGGTCAGGGTTACTTAAAAGATCATCAACTCGCTTCTCCGCCCGAAGACGGAAGAGGTCTTGGACGGTCAACGAGAAACGGTGGGTGGCTAATGCAGGACTAGAGGGAATGTATTCTTATGAGGGTGTCTATGTGTGTGGGTGTGTTTTTCCCCGACAGGATGTCCGGGAGCAACCGGAGACAAAGAAACTCTGCTACTATAAACTACTACGTTCTCCACGCCGGTCTTGAGCCCGTTCCTTTCACTCGCAGGACACTTTCGATTCATGTTACCCCCCTGCGAAAGGACATTGTGATGATACACAACCGAGCTCTAGAGCATGATGATGGTGCCAGGGAAAAGCCTACGGGATGGGTTCGTTGGCAGAAGGACAATCAAAAGAAGGCGTCTTTGCACCGACAAACACTTTTGTTCTTCCTCCGGCGGCGGCTTTAGTGTGTTTGTGGTGTGTTTATTAACGCAAGGACGAACGACGGAGTGGACTTCCGACAAAGAAAGTCACATCATCCCCAGCTGAACGGCTAGCGAGCCCTGCTTCTTAAGGACGATAACAACACCTCCCACTGTCTTACTCTCTCCCGCGCTGGCTTGCTTTCCCTCTTCCGGGCGCCGATTTCCTTGGAAGGTTGATTATGATTTAATTCCAAGTGGTTCTGTTTGCTGTTTGCTCTGGCAACTCTAGCCCGGTTCTTAGCCTTCGAGGAGAAAAAAAAAATGGGGGCCCAAAGGCAGACACCACTGAAAACAAAAGGATTTCAAGGCTGCGAAGGCCTAGTGGACGGAAAATCTGGCATGGATCCTGACAGCGTTCGAAATGGCCCAGCTTTAAACGTAAACTTTCGCTTTCAACTCGAAACGCAAAACGTTCTCGGATACTCGCTCTCGTCAACTGGCAGCATTGGGACTGTCGTAATAAATTGTTCTTAATTGCTTTGACACGGATTTGCGCATAAATCAATAAGAATTTAATTTAATTTATTACAGTCCTCCACACTTTCCCCGCCGTGCTCCGTTTTTCTTACGACACCAAGTTCTTCCGCTAGAGAAATCTTTTCGGACTAGGCTTCTGTGCCGGAGTGTCCCCCGTCGATTTCATCCTTGATTTAATCCTTTCTCGAAACCCAGCGACGGGAGAACGAAGCTGGGAGCTGACAAGGATCACACCTTTAAACTGTCAGATGAGCATCTTTGGTAAAGAGGCATCGGTTTTCGGAAACGGAGTCTCATTGTTTTACATCGTGACATTGGTAGAACCCTTTTCTTCAACGGCGGGGGGTGAGGGGCAGTGTTTTTTTTTACTCTCGAAAACATCTTAACCCCACCAGCAGCAACATAAGACGGTGCAAAATCGATTGTGTCACCGAGAAAGTGGAGAAAAAAAAACGGTTCCCGACGAGATAATTAACAGGGAATTAATGAAATTAATAGGAAAACTTTACAGCAATCCCATCCTTTACCCATCTTTTTAATCCTGACGTAAAGAGGAGATTGTACAAACGGCTGACGATTGAAGGTGGTTATTTGATCTTTAACTTAAGTAAGTCAATAAATTGTGGAGTATTATTTGCACGCGTTTTTCTTACCATTGTCGCACTGAATGATTAGCCCTGAACTTATCCCGCAACCTGAGCTCAAATTCAAGCACTCCATGGATGAAGATAATGTCATCGATATCACGTTTCCATAAAGACCTTTAAGGCTCTCTTGATACCGTAAGGTGATTTCGTTTCCCCAGCATCAACACGTCTTCGACGGGAAAATGATATCAAATTAAACATTAGATCTTTGGCGTTGCGCCCGTCAACTAAGCACTCCGCCGGAAATTAGGGTCAGGACAGCTGGAAATCGGCTCAAGAACCCCATAATCAAAGCCATTGGCGAGCTACTTTAATCACTTTTTAGCGAGTGCCATTAAATTTATCCCCGAGCCTTTCCATTTCACTCACCCTCTCGCTCTTTTCCGAGCGAGCGGAGACAACCCGTTCACAAAATCACGCGTCTGACACATTTTAAAGCGTGTCCTTTTTAGCTTGCCGGGCATCCTTAAACCATAGTAAGATAGGATAGTCGAGCCAGGAAGCACGATGCCCGTGCCGGCGAAAGTTTCTCTGCTCGGCTTTCTTCATATTTTCGTACAACCATTCTAATAATTAAACAACCATCAGCATCATCAGTGCCGTCATCGAGGCGGCCGGTGGTCGAGGCGATGGAGGGTATCGATGCTCGAAAGAAATCCAACTGCACCGTAAAGGATCGTTTAAAGGGTTTCCGTAAAGGGAAGGGAGCCACATTTTTATCATAATCATCATCATCGTCGTCATACTGCTGAACATCAGCGACGCCGGCAAAAGTTCTATCTTCGTCGTCATTCCAGTCCCCGCTCGGGGACAAGCAGCCGACCCGGCATGACAACTGAAACTCGCGGAGCATAAACTGAGTGGCTGAGGACGGGCAGGCCGCCAACGTAGTCACTGTATTTAATGGCCAAAAATGTCTCCATTAAAGTTTGAACTTGAAAACCCTCAACTCCGGGTGCCGGGTTTTCAAAACCTCGGTCGCAGTGATATCGGCGCCTAGCCGCAGCAGATAAAAGGAAAATTCTTTCCCTTCCAGCGAGTCCGTTCGACGAAATATTGACAGCCAAGGCATCACAAGCCGGAGGATGCACCGGAGAAAATATTTCAGCTTGCACACATTTCTGCTCGTAGATAAATGAAAATAGTTCATAAATCTTTCCCTCTGGCCGCGGTATCGATTTGGTGACTTTTTTCCCATTTCAAGTGGTTTTAGGGCTTTTCCTGGACCGGATTTTGTTTCCTTAGTACTTGAGAACTCGCTCGCTCCCTCTCTCTCTTTCTCTGAGCTATCCTTAAAGTGCCTAAGGAATGGCTTTTCCAGCGGATTGTACATCACATAAATTTAAAGCTGTTCACCAAACGTGCCGGTTTAAGGAGATTTACAGCGGTTTTTCATTCAGTGAAACGAATCCGCTGCATTTTATGCGTTTTCCATGCACCGCAACACCGGAACGAGGCGGTGAGTGTGGTCGCGCTGGAGGGAAAAACATTTCACGCTAATGAGGTCCCGCTGCAGACGCCGGTGGAGTGGGCCAGTTTTCCATCATTTCCATTACAACCCGAAACAGCTGATTCTCGTCGCCGTGCCGGTCGGGTTAGTGATCTCAAAGCCGGCGGCCGGTGGATAAGATAGTCACGCGGAAGCGCGACGGCAACCAAAACAAAAGGGCCTCTCGCTTTGGCACGGCAACTGCTGGAGCGACAACACTTCGCGGCCTACTCGGTTTTGCTACAAATGCCGGCGCGAGCGAGGAATACCGCACGTTGCTGCCAACTCCGAGACAACCCTCCACCCCCAACCGGCGGTGGGCGATGATGACACGGCGCGGGGAAATGGGAACGTCGAGGACGTAATCGTTTAGTCGCGAAAATTTACCACCAAATACCACCGCCTCGACGAAAGTCGTCCCACCCCACCCCAACGCCTGCACAGCGCCTGCCATTCTTCGCCCGGGCGGAAAAACTTTAAGTTGAACGCGTGCTTTCCTCGTCGTGCCGTGGAAACCGTCGACGGGCGTGTGCGTTTGCGAAGGTTCAGCTTTAACAAACGCTTATCAACACAGCCACTCACACTTTCCCACTCGCCCGTTCCGCTCCGTTCCGTGCGCTGCTCGTTTTGCCGCGCGTAGTGTAAAAACAATGCGGCGTAAACCGCGTGTTAAACATATTTGAATATCGGTTACGCCGCTATACGCAAAAGGAACCGATTCTTGGCGCGGTTGGTGTGGGCAAGGCGGTGCGAGGCCGGGTGAGGGTGGGGTGTATCATAAAATTTCATCACCTTGCGTGGCCAACCCACTCCGGGCGCCCGGAGCATTCCACCCCCTCGTCCCCCCGCAGCTGCGATGCGCGCCAAATGCTTGTTGTTTTTCATCGTTTTCCGCTGCTTCCGCGGTTCTTCCGTGACGGTAACGGCGTCAGCTTCGGCTTAACACCTTTCGGGGATTTCTCCGCGATTCGGTTCTGACCTTTCGAAGGGCCCCTTCGACGTTCCCGACCTTCGCCGACAGCATCTGCTCAGCCTTTCATGCCGGTTCACGTCTCCAGCGTTGCAAAATGTAGCACATGAAACGGCAAGAGTGCGCTCTGCAACGGTATTTAAGAGGATTCGTTCGCGGCTCGTGGAATTGCACATGTTGCTCCCGACAAGGATTTGCTGCCTCCGCTTGCTTGAATTGGCTCCATTTCTTTTGCTGTTCATCGAGCGAGAAAAAGATCCCCGCGACGGGAGAGCAACAACCAAAAAAAAAGTGTCAATCACACAAAGGGCACGACGTAAAGAGAAGCACGAATAATTGGAGCAATCGAACCCGTTGGGTTTTGGAAAACCCAAAAACGTCTCAGCCTCGGAGCCGTCGGATTCGAGGTCAGCGCTGACGGAAGTGATCTTTCCCTCGTGAAAGCAAGAAAAAAAAAACAAAAAACACACCGATACCTAAAAGCAGGTCAGAAGTAAAAATAACACGATCAAGGATCGGTTTTTCGAACACCATATGCCCTCAGCTGGCGGATCCGTGCCTTAACCATCTCGCATCTCACAGGAACATCCAGTTCAGGATAACGGGAAGCCTGTTGAGAAGGAGTCCACTTCAATGGTTTAACATATCAAGGCGCTAGAAAACTCTTGCTTTCTTCAATCGCAGCCGACGCGTGTAAGAATGGTTCAAGAAAAAGTTACTCAAAATATTTATGAAAGAAACACATTTAGATAGCAATTGTTGAGTAGTTCGTCAAAGCGGACGCACTTTTATTTTCTCTGGCGCGTTGCGACCATGCCGCTTTCCCTTCATTGCCGTTTGTTATTCCTAGTTTTTTTTTTCCAAGCCTTGACTCTCTCTCCACATCTGCATACGACCATATGGGCTTCCTTCCCGACCAGCGACCAGAAGCTGATGCCGGCAACTGAAGCCTTTCCCCGAGGGCCAGCTCATCGTTTCCCGTTCGTTCGGCTTGTTTGTGTGCCGATAATTGACCTTAATTCCACAGCCTAACGAAGGGCGAGATGCGAGTTCAATCGGAAATGCGGAGGAAATTCAATTAAACTCACTCCCGGCCAACAACATTTGGACACGGGGTTTCGCCGCGGCGCTGGGGTCGCGTTTGCGGCTCGATTGAATAATTCCTCACCGTATCAATTCAATAAATACAATCAGAGCTGATTGAAGATGGCTCGCGCAAGTGCTCCGGATCCTCGGTAAAGCCATGGATCAGGCGAACGATTGCGTTTGTCAACGGCTTAGCACCCTAAGTGAACGTTGAAAAGGCCGATCAAAACGTCCATTAAATTATTGGTGTGGGAAAAAGAACCAAAACCAGCGTTTTTGATGCACACTGTCATTTAAAAAAAAAACACAAACGGAGTAATGTCGATTTGAAAAACAGAAATATCACCCGTGCTCTGCATCATGGAACCAATTTATTTAGATAGCTTGCATAAGACACCGGAAAACCTACATCTTAATGGGGCCTAAGCACTCGTAAGCGGTGTTCTAATAAGCCCGGAAATCGAAGCCGCCTTGTGATAAACGCCAGAAAGGAAGGATTACACACTGTAAGGTCTCGTTTTTTACGCTGCTGTACCAAACATTCAAATGAGCCGCATGTGCATCGGTAAATCATAAAATCGAATGAGACAGATCGAACGGGGAAGAAAGGGGCCAAAATCATGTGCCTGTTCCCGTGGTCGTTATTGAGAGTTCCTAAATTAAATCCATATGGTCTCGGGACCGCCTGTGCCTTCGGATGGCGCAGCTGCATCGGTGTTCGGGTGGAATGTGTTGGTTTTAAGTTACCCAACGTGCTGCTGCGCAACTGATCTGTTTTTCTGTCCGCTTCGTTCAATACTACAACCCAAAAATGTCGGAAGACATCGAACTCTTTGACTGACACCTTTTTTGTGACATTTTTTTTTTTATTGCGCCTCACCGAAATAAAAACAAACGACATTCGTCGATGTCGCAACTCCCGTAGCGTGACGCTAGTGCGTTGATCTTTAATATATGACGCTCATCCATCTCCCAGACGCCTCGGCCCAACCTGAAACTGGAATATATTTCACTTTCCAGACCGTGCCAGAGTGAAAATTGAGTGCTTTCGTTCGGTTGCCAGCATGTTGCTTTTTATTTGGAATGTTTTTTTGTTTTTATTTTAGTTGTTCCGTCCTTTTTCAATCCCCGTTTGTAGCCATTTCTTGCGAATGGGGCATTCGTTGCTAAATCGGACATACTTTATCAGTTTCAAAAGAAAATGGTGGCCTTCGTTGAACTGTTTCACTTGTTCCGACTGCTTTCGACCCCAGCTCCTACCGACGAAAGTTTCTTTTTCCGTTTCGGTTCCACCTATATCGAATAAAAAATTCTAATGAAATGAAAAATGGTTTTTTTTCCATTTCCTTCGCCCCAAAACATAATGCCTCACAAACGAAAGGAAACAATGCAGAAAAGCTCCTGCGTTCCAGACCAGAGCGACCATCATCACTCGAAAGGATGCCATTTTTTCGTCGATGATAAAAATCTCTCATTTTTCCATCATAAAAAATTAGACTTCCTACATTTTCCTTCCCTTTTTTCCATCGTTTCCTACCGCCGACGGGCGAAGAAAAAGGCAGCCGATTGTGGATAAAAGGACCAGCATAATTTTAGCTACCTCCCATTCGTTCCTTCTGCTCTTTTTTTTCACACAAACAGATCCCCAATATTTGGCATTTCTCGCCTATACGGTACGAGTCGATTCTTTTTCTGCCTTCTTCGATGATGTTTTCCTTATATGCTTTATTCGGTTCGGTTTAAGTTTTCCCTGCCTCGATCCCAATGCCCTTTCTGCTGGCATTTACATTCCAAATACTTCTTCTGTTTTCCCTGAGCCTCTGTCTTTATGTATCCCTGGGGCAAATTTCTATCCTTCGCCATTTTTGCATCCCTGCCCAACACGCATCCCCCAATCGGCAAAGGTAAGGGAAATAAAAAGGGAAAAAACTGTTTTTCCGGCGGTGGAGAAAAAAGCTTCGGCCCGATGGATGGATCACTTGGTATTCCATCCATCCATCCAGCCTGCTATCCATCCATCCATCTATGCTTTTGTATTTGTGTGTGTGTGTGGGTGTGTTTTCCTGCGACAAAGAATGGAAGGAAGATGTTCAAGCAACGAGAGCACACACAAAAAAAATCTCCAACGCGCTCGACGTTATTGGAAACTTTCTATCATCAAGTATCGGTTATATCTCGATCGACCAACCCAGAAGGTCCTTACCATGGCAAAGACCTGGTAGAGGAAAACAAAAAGAAGCTCGTTATATAAGACACTTTTTTTCCTTTAGCTCATGCTCCAGAAACATTTTTCTTTCGCTCACTCACATTGGACGCACGATGACGAAGGAAAAAAAAGGAGCCCCAACAGAAATAGCGCTGAAGGTGTACATAAGGAAAGGAAAAAAGGAAAACCATCAACGGAACATGAATAAAACCCTCCAGGCCGGGAGGGTGCTGGGGGGGGGGGGGGGACAGGCAAGGGCACGATAAAGGCCAGGAAGGGAGAGGCAACAGATTGGAACGGAAGGGAATGGAATGGAATAAAAAGAAATCAATGAGGGTGGAGCCACTGTCGTCTTATCAGAACGACGTATCGTGGAACCAGACGTATAAATTTTATTTCATCGCATCGTGTCCTCCTCGTCGTCGTCGTCGTCGTCGTCGTCGTCGTCGTCACCGAGATCGAAGTTGGCATAGTAGTCGTTGTCTTCTCGATGGGGCAGTTGCGTTTGTATTGGATTTCAAGACGACGTTTCTGCGGATGACGAGCGATGGCAGAATAGCTTTACGCATGAAGTTGGACGAGGATGAGTGTCGAGGAAAAAATGGCTTGGAAAAAAGGTGCCACATTGAAACTGGGGATCCGGAGAAGGTGTGAGGGAAACAACAGAGAAAGCACATCAGATCATCGAAAGCCTACTAGGATTGACTTTATAGCAATACTTTGGATGCAAAATCGACTTAACAATTTTCTTCCCTTTTTTCCCACCAAAACTTATTGGGATATTTCTGGACTTGATACCAATTCGACTGCAATGATGAAAACTTTTCTTGTCTTTGGTTCTTGTTTCGTGTTCTTATTTGGAGCAATGCTTCATGTCTTTCCCTTCAAGGTAGATTTTGTTTTGCGATCCGCTGTTTTCCAATGCTCAAGTGGGAGGAAATTTTTGGACATTCCTACAAACACGCACACACACACACGTCCATCCCAATTTACCAATCGTTATCGTTCGCTTTTGCGCGCGCTACTTCTTGTATGTGCACGAAGTTCGATCTTTTGACGAACGATGGGTAAATAAAAGCTTCCGCGGGGCGGAGTGCGAAACGAGAGGTATGTGGAAGATTATCGAAAAAGAGACACACGGGCTGGGAAACATAAAGGACTCCATCTCGAGCATGTTCGCGTGCGAGCGAAGAGCGAAGATGGAGAAACTTCGTACATGCGAAAAATCTTCCTCCTTGCGAACGGAGCTAAATCAATATACAAGTGTACGATTTCAATTCCTCCCCTGCTCGTCCACAGGACCCTTTCGTCCTTGTTCCACCGTTGAGCATTCACAAGCTTACAAGTCTTCTTACCGCTCCAACTGAAGGCGTTGTCTCGCTCTGGCGCGCTTTTCCCAAGCCACCCCAGATAGGATGACTTCGCGTTCCGCTACATACGGCCCCGGGGAAAACTGTATGTGTGAAAAAGTTTCATTTTCTTTTTTCACAGCCTTTTTTCACTGATGTGGTTTTTTTCTTCTTCCGTCCGCTTTCCAAAGGCAAGGCACCGTGCGCCACCATCGACGATGGGAAAACTTTATTCACATACACTCGACGGAACGGATTGGATCCATATAACACATAAACTCATGCACAATCACACACACACACACACCGACACCGACACCGACACACATCTTCTCCGTGTGATGATAACGATGGTTCGACTCGATCGCAAAGTACACCTACACGACGAAACCGAGGCTACCAATATTTTCCTTATATGCGCTTTTCCGAACTGACGAACTATGCGACCAAGGCGCACCTCCTTCTGGCGAGGACGCGGGTGACACAAATAGAAGAAAAAATAATCAACGGCAATAGGGTCCAAAGGAAAAAAGTTTCCAAAGTGGAGGATGCGCTTTTCAGAATTTATACACAAAAAAAAAAAACGCTCCGAAAGAAGTTGGAACAGTTTTCCTTCACTGATTTTCCACTCCGATCGTTAGTGGCTGGCATCAAAAAGGTATTAAACCGGAACATCTTTAATGCACCACCCAACAATCGCCAATACTTGCTCCAAGCGGTTCCGTGTTGAGAAGAAAATGAACGTAGCAGCAAGAAAAAATAAAACAAGATCAAAACCCAAAGTTTCATCAGAATGCGCTGAAGGTGTGCTGCATTTCAAAAGTACCGAGGGCGCCTTTTACGCCGTGTCCTGAAAATGATCAAAGTTTTGCGCCATTAAGCCGGAAAAAGCCTTTTCGGCGATGCGCACGATGCTGCAACGAGTGGGAAAGAAATGCAGCATCCGCGGTGCGAAGCAAGCGCGCTTTTTTGCTACACTTTTGTTCGATTCCGTTCCTCGATGCTCCTCCGGGATGGCGGAAGTCGAAGTTCTCGCTCCAGCGATACCCGCTTCCGGCATCGGTGAGAAGAAGGGAAAAAATGATCGAAGGAAAGCTCACTGTCATGGGGAGAGCGTTGGGGGGAGGGGTGGAGAGGTAGTGGGTTGGTGGTTCGACTGCAGTGCATATGTGTCGGTGTGTCCAATGCGATAGTGTGCAGCAAAGGGAAGGCTGCGAATGCAGGAATGGAGCGTCAGGGTATTATGGATTTCGTTTTCGCGTGTAAAATTCGCACATACAATCGTACACCTCGCCAGGGTGTTAGTGGAAGGTGGCACGAAAACAAAAAAAGAAGACAAAAAAAAGAAGGAAAACGTGCACTTTAAGGAAAGGCACATTCCTCCGGTGCCTGCGGTACATATCGCGCGTTCGTGAGTGGTTTTCCACGATTGAGCACCTCCTCGCCGTGCGAAAGAGAGTGTGTGTGTTGGCGGACGCGTGCCAGAGCGAGAGCGTGTCGTGGCGCACAAAAAAGGAGGGAAAATAAATAAGGAAGCGCCGGGAAAAAATCCCATCCCGATAGTAGTTCGATTCTTCGATACTTTCTTTATCGTTGCGCACGTCGCGCGCGCACATCCTCTCGTGTGCATGAGGCGATGCTGGTGTCGGTGTGTGTCCTCGTGGGCCACTGCACGTGAGGTGGAAGGGAGGCCAGCGAGGGGTTATTTTCTCATATGCAACCGTGATCCGTCCCACCGCCCGACGTAGACGACGAACGGCCACGGCAAGATACCGGAAACACGCGCTTTGCATCGCGATTGAGAGCGAGAGGGTGCTAGTGCTCATGCTCCAGGACAACGACAACCGGAGGACCTGCCGGGCTGTGTAGTGGTAGATTGAAGACGAGACTCCGTCTGTGTCGCGAGAGCCATCGATATGTATTCCGAATCGAACGAACCACCGAGAATAAAAGGAACAGCGTAAAGAACCGTTTGCAGCATGAGGGACGACAGATAAAATATACTTTTCGTTTCCAGAAAGGAAGCGTGAGCAAGAGAGAGTGAGAGAGAGAGAGAGAGAGAGAGGAGAAGGTCTTAAGGACAATATTGTTTCGATCTGCTGGTCGAGCTGTGTGTTCGCGCATGTTGGTTTGTTTGGGTTTCTTTTTTTTTAACGGTTCGCTCGGGAAATTCCTGCCGATATCAGCAGCAGTCGATTCCGATAATGCGGGAACGGAGGTGTTCTGTGAGCGCCAGACTGAGTGTCTGCAGCCGCTGAGAGACCGATGTTTTTCCGTCGGAAAAACCCCGTGCACTTGGGGTACATAAATCTTGGCAGCAAAGTGAAGAGCGAAGGAACGGACAGGGAGCGATGTTTACTTCGCGTTTTGTGACGATCCGCTTCGTCAGTGTTGCGCTGCGTTCCCACCGAACACGTCATGGATGCTCCATCCATCGATGGAGAATGACTGCGACGGTCGGTGAGAAAAAGGTACGAACGATTCACCTTCACTGGCAAACACTGGGGTTTTTTATTTCCTTCGATTTTCCACCCTTGCCCCTTTTCCAACGGTTTTATTATCATCGACGACGGCGACCGGCGACTCTCGCGCACTTCGACGGACGAGCGAATGCGCTCGCAATATACATGCATATGTACATAATAATCAGTATCGATACCGTTCGGTTTTGTGTGTTGATGCGCTCTCGTTCGCACGCTCTCGCGCCGTCTTTCTCTCCCCGTCACCGCGGCCAGTAAAGCGGCACGCTGCTGCAATGTGTGTGCCGCTGTGCATCGTGCAAAGGTGTTAGTGCAACATGACGTTTTTTTTTTCCTGACCTCAATAGCGACCTTCAGGAACAAAACCGCTGATCTGAATTTTTTCTACTGGTAGTAGTTATTACCGATTCCGATTACCAATCGTCGGCGTCGGTCAGGAATCGGTTTTCACGGGCGGAGCAGAGTATCGTTTATTGGTAACGCCTCTAACTTCGATATTCGCTCGATTCGCTACCCTCGCGCGCTGCTTCGCCCATTTTCTATTTGTCACCGCTGGGACTCCATTCGCAATGTGGCGCGGGTGTTTTTTTTCCTCTTCTTCCTTCTTTGCGTCATTCAATTTCTATATGCTTTTCCGGATCTGCTCCGCTCGCTGCCGTAGTCGTAGCATGCCATGGAGCTTGTCGTCAGTTGCCCCCCAACACAGTTGCTTGCTTCTAACCTCAAAAGCTCTCCAGAGAGCCGGGCGGAAACGGACGGAAAAAAAGCGAACAAATGAACGAACTTTAACATGGAATATGAAAGGAATTTAATTTATGTTTCAGTTCGCTCTCTGCTTCGCTGCCTCGACGCGGTGCCACACCGGAAGCCCTGGAGATTGTTCTAATGGGACCTTAAGAAGAACTTTTCCCCCTTTTCCCCAACCGCCCAACCCCGTCACCATCGTGAATGTTCTTTTCCGCGCTGGAAGAAGGATCGAATTGGACTGAAAACCAAAACCGACCAACCGGACGGACGACCGCTCCTCTAGGGGACGTTAGTAATTTGTTAGCAACTTTGTGCCGCCGGTTTTCCTTGGCGACTCGGCTGTTGCGTTGCGTTATGCTTCATGCTCTTTAATACCGCCCGGCCGGCCGGCCGAGGCGTTTGTTTTCCATATTTTCCACGTCGCCCGGGCCCTGGCAAGCGAAGAGTTCAATCGTCGTGAAGTGAAAGAGCGAAAAATTAGTGGTCCCAACACTAATTAAACGGTCGGTCTCGCCGGGAGGTGCGCCCGGTGGGGTTGGATTGAGCGAGAGTTAATTTTATGCGGTTGTTCAATTTTACGACCTCTCACTCTCGTCACAGACCTCTCGGCGGACGATTTTCTTCTTCGATGACTTCACAATATGGAACGCGTGAAGCGAGCTTGGCCGACCTGTACCTTTCGGCGATGCGATTTTGGTTTTCCTCGGGCCGCGGAGGCTTGCCGCAACAAGACGGAGGTTTCTTTTTATCAGCAGGGTTTTCCATTTCATCCACTCAATGCTGGAAGTGCGACTATTGCGCGTAGCGTGTCGATTTGTTGACGACGAGGTGAAAATTGGTTAATTGGAATAACTCGCGTTGAGTGGTCGTTTTCGTTTCGCTTTTGTTTCACTTTGTTCTCTTCTTGCTTCCGTTGGACCTCAAGTTTGAATAATCCCTTTGAGTCACCCGGCCGTTTAGGGGTCCACAAATAATCTTTGGCTGATAAAAAAAACGAAGCATTAGGCAGCCATTCGGTCACATAAACTATTAATTTACTCCCCTCCCAGGCAAAGTGTTAAGCTTCGATTGAATGTGGTGCGGCATTCGCGTAGCTGATTTTATTAGTTCGCCATTTTTCTTTTTGGTCATATTGGATGACCTTTTTTTTTTTTTGTTGGCGTGTGCTTCCGCTGCCACATCCTGCTGCTCACGCCCCATCTCGCTATATAAAGTGCGGATTATGTACTGAAAGAACCAGTGTGATTGTGTGCAACCGTGAGCTTTAAGGTTTATTGAGCCGATGAGACGATGAGTCGACCTGGCCGGCGGAAGCAGTGGCTGGACCGGGGCAGGAGGAAGAAAAACTTTTTCTTCCCAGCGATGAACGATTTTTCTCAACCACTCATCCTCCACTGTGCATCGATTGGTCCTCGATCCGAACGGTGTTATTTACACACCAAAACCGAATCGGCATCTTTGCGCACTTGAGAACTGCATTCCATCTCTCTTCCGGCGGTCTCTCTCTCTCTCTCTCGCTCCCACTCGTCCTGCTCTCCCTCTCTCTCTCTCTCTCCCTTTCTGCTATCGTGGATCTATATATTGCTTTCCCAGTCAACCTCTTACGCTTGCAGCGATGCGCGTTATCAATTCCGAGGCTATCGTCCCCAACGCGACTGCCCACGTTTCGCTCCTTTATTGCTTCCGTCCCCATCGACGACGACGACGACGACGACGACGACGGTGGCGTTGCATACATAGAAGCTTTTATTCTTCACCGACACCGCTCGATAACATCTCATGTACAGGAACCGAACCCCCCCTCGCGCCCCTCTCGCCCCAAGACACATTATGCCGTGCCGTTCGAAAATACATCTCTTATCGGCGTGCGAGCGAGTGAGTCAGCTAAATAATACAACCCTAAGAGTGAGTAACGACGATGACACACACCGTGAGCGAGGTCCTCTCGCGACAAACGACCGAAAACCGAACCGAACGAGCCAACCGAACGAGAGATGCGCTTTGATTCGATTTTTAGAATCGAATCGAGCTTCGAGGACTAAAATAAAAAGCTCTCATTCTTTTCTTTTCCGCCGCCCGGGGAGCTTCTCGCAATCCTGCTCGCTCACTCGTTCCCTTGCTCACTCACACCCGACCAACCGCCCTCACCCCTCATCCGCCCGCACCCTCCCCCTCCCGCCCAATCACTCCACACCAATTGAAGAAATACAATTCGGAATATATCGTCTATCTATATGTAGATGGAAAGCTTTCCCTTGTCTCCACTCCCCACTCCCCTGCACCACTCATTGCCGGAGGAAAACGGGTCGCCTCAACCGAGGCAAGCGTCGATGTGGGATGACGGAAGCGAAATGAAATTGCATGGATTTCTTTTTCCTCCCAAGCACCCTCCTTCTCGTTTCTCCTTCTCGCTCTTGCTCCTCGGCTCAGCAGGAGCCTGCTTTCACTCGCCCAGAACCGCCGCGGGATCGTTTCGATTCCGGTGAAAGTTTATAAACATTTTCCATTCCGCCATTGCAATCGATGGCGGAGGAGTGAGGCTTGCAGCAGGTGGACTGGCACTGGGTGGCAGCGGGGGCTATTTCCCTGTGCCGTGAGTGCTTTTATCAAGCATTTCCACCGCGTTGCAGATTCTTGCCGTTCCTTTCTCTTCGCCTTAGTGTACGCCTTAGTGCTTTTCACGGGAGGTTTCCTTTGCCTTTTTGTTCGTGTCGTCAGGATTTTTTCCATCGACATGACCATTGTTGTCGTGCTTGCTGCTCGTCGTGCCGTTGTGGAAGGCTAACGGCGCGATTGGAAAAGGAAGACGACCAGAATCGATACACGAGCACTGCCATTTACATGTCGTTTATAAAATGGCGCATGAAAACGGGGCTGCCTAGAAATTCTGCCTACCTTTTGTTATTAAGAATGAATTTTAAATTAAAAAAAATCAAAGTTAATTAACAGTTTTATTTTCGTTTGTTTTCTTCCAGGTACGAATGGTGCGGTATTATACAAGGGAACACCGAAAGGCTTAAATGTTAAGTTTTCAATTCAGCATTGACTGGTCCATTAGGTAAGACAATCGGATGTAACATATGTTCTTACGCTTCATGATTGTCAAGTATGAATCCCAGCGACAGACGTCAATCAACTCGAGGGAAGGATTTCGAGTAGCAAAACGTGATCGCCTGCGGCCCAAAGTCAAACATAATAACCGAATGAAATCCGGGTCGTAAAAGATTCCCTGTTTCGTGCGTAGCGCGAATATGCTAGGCTTATGAGTAATTCGAAAAACAAAAAATGCGCGTCTTTAAACCACAAAACATGAGTCTGTGCAATCAAACACACTGGCGCAATGGTGCTTCTGCTGCTCACCCATGTTGTTGGAGTCGAATTTAATCGCGACGCGACTTAGAATCATTCTCCATGAAGATTCCCGTGATGGGAGACCCCAGATCCAAACCGTGCCTCCAACGAAGCGACCAAGACGACGTCGACCGTCCGTCAGAATTAGTTGCAACTTTTTGCAGAACTGCTCACAAACCGGGGTGGAAGGGATGGGAGGGTGGCGGAGCTTGGCTGCTGTTTACCGCCCTAGAAAGGCCATCCCGTACCGTGTCGTTGCCAGTGCGTCCCCGCGATTTTGAGGTTATACTCTTGAACTTCAACTTTCCAGCATCCTGCGTCCATCGCCGCTCATTCGAGAGCTTGTCATGTCATTTATGCCGCGGCAGAGGCAGCCAGCGAAAGAGTCTGGTGTCAGTGATGTATAAATTATAATTATGCATAAAAACCGCACGCGAAGAAAGTAGAAGGGAGAAAGAGAGACAAAAAGCGGGAGAGAGCAAGCGAATGGAAGCAACAGAAGCAACATTAATGTGCATGAAACGGTTGATGGCGGATAGCGGGGGGGAGGGCCGAGACGGAAGGGCCGGGCAGTGAGATGATGAGGGCGACAGAAATCAAGCTGGTGAGAGATACGCAAGGAAGCAGTGAGCAGCGAGAAGAGAGCGCGAGCAGAGTAAGAGTGAGGAAAGGATTGTGTCTGGTGAACGTGTAGCTGAAAAACGAGATATTGTTGTCTGGGTTTTTAGCCTCGGCGGCAGCATCATGCTCATCATCGCCAGCATCAGCCCCATCGTCATCATCATCGTCTTGGCCGTGGTCCTCGTCGTCGTCGTCGTCGTCGTCGCTTGAGTCCCCGGCGATGTGGGGCAACATTTGCGGAAGTGCTTGCGACGAAGGCACGCAATTAGAATCAGATTTTTGTCAGCGCGATCGGAGCAGCGAACGCAGTTTACGAGAGGTAAAAGAAAAAAGAAACAAGTCCGCCGAACGTGGGAGTCGCGTTTGTGGTCGTAGTCTGGCCTTGAGTCAGGTTTTGAGATCAATTGGGATCAATTTCCATTCTCCTGTGCCCTTCCTTGTACGCAAAACCGCACCATCTCAACCGCCAGCGCTTTCCTCTTGAACGCTTTTCCAAAAACGGGCGCGCAACAATTGATTTCCGGACTGCTTCTCTCTTCCGGCGTCAATGCCACCCGCCATTCCCGCCTGCTGTCCCGGTTTATTAATTTTTGTCAGACCATTCATGCGTCTTCGCTGTGTTCTTTTTTTTGGGACAGTGTGAATGCAAAATGAATGCATCCCTGTGGAGATCTTTGCGCCATACCCCCCTTCCTTTTCCACCGGCGATGCCGAATGATTTATCGGGCGATTGTATGCAACAACCCCGTGCCGGGATGCATCGCCACGATTGATTGAGGATCGCTGGCTGGCTGAAGGCGAGAAAGGAAGTTGCTGAGGTGGTCGAGGAGGGACGAAATTGGCACGCGCAACCCACACGCGTGCTCGATTAATTTGTACGACACAAAAAAGGGAGCGATTGTGCCTGGAGTCGAGGGCAAGCCGTTGTTGTTGCTTCGATTCCCTTTTTCGGGGGAAATAAACTTCGCTCTCGGAACGGTTTGGCATGGAGTTTACTTAGCGAAGGCAAACTGTGTTTGTGTGTTTGTGTTCACGATGACGATTTGTGGATCGTTTCCGAATGAACAATCTTGCTTGTTTTTTACTTGCCGTTTCGGTTCGGGAAGGTCTCTTTTTTGTTCGATGAGGGACACGCTTGTCCTCTTCAGTTTAAGGCAATGTATTTAATTCTCCAAATGTTTCCAAAGCAAAGTAGGCTTTTTACGTGACCTTCGTCATAGTAGTCTTCGATTATCGAACGTCATCCATTCAAGTGTTGCGAAAAAAAGTATGGAGTCTACGAGTCTATTTCCACTGATAGTTTTGGTACTACTTGCGGACGCTCTAGAACACGGTTGTCACGTGACATTGGAGTGTCCGACTATTGGTGGTATTAATAAAACAAAAGCCGAGGCTACGATGTGCCCTGGCTGGGTGTGGAAAAACCGATGGGTTGGCACGCTGCAAAGTTGCCTAGAGAAAATTGCAAATCACTCTGACTGTGCGAATCTGACGGTGATGAACCACGATTTGGTGTTTGCGTACTCTGCATTTGAAACCCCAATACATCACCCTGAGGACGATCTTGTGCTGGTAAGAATTCGTTTTATGCGTTTTAGGCTTTTGCATATTTTGACCTTAACGTCTCTATAGTTTCCCTTGGAGAGTTCTTTCGAGGACCAAATTTGTAATGATGTAGAAGTCTCATCCTCAATTATTGCTCAAATTGGCCGGATTGAAGAAAGCCTACACCGCGGAGATGTCAATGATGTTACGTACAAGCAAAGCGGATCGGACACTCGTGTCTTGGAGGGAGAAGTTCCCGTCATGGCCTTTATGAACTTTCTTAAGCTTCTCTTAGTGGTTGGATCGATGGCTGGAATATCGTTCATGTTTTGTTGTACGTACACGTTGATTTCGAAATAAAACGCGCTTGGAACTGATGCAAACGAGCCCAACGTGGCACGGTATCCTTTTTGCATACAGCTGGCAGGGGTTAGGCTTGATTTTAGCAGCTGCAACCATTTGCCTCCCGGCAACACCCGCAACGGAGTTGTCATCGTCATCAACGCAGTTGAC
Organism: Anopheles atroparvus; assembly: GCA_914969975.1. Taxonomy (NCBI): domain Eukaryota; kingdom Metazoa; phylum Arthropoda; class Insecta; order Diptera; family Culicidae; genus Anopheles; species Anopheles atroparvus. The sequence goes on from CAJZCY010000001.1 coordinate 53,136,924, forward strand.
AAGTTGCATTGTTACGATTTGATCGTAATTAAAACAAACCCGAGTGCGCCGTCTTGCTTCTTTCCTGCGTTCTGCACGCACACACACACACACACACAGGTGATGAATGCAAAATCGCAGAACGAGCTTTTAGGTTGTTGCGTGTGGTTTTGTTTTGCTTTTTGTTTGCTTCGCATTAAATTATCCAATTGTGTGCGCATGGCAATTTTCCCCTCCGTTCGACTTTCTTCATCAGTTTTCCAATGCCATCTATCCATTGCCAGGCAGTTTGGGCTCCTGGCGCACACGTTTGCACTAATTTAAATTTAAATAATAAATCGCAAGCATACACATCTAGCTTGTGCGCCATAACTGACAGCTGGTGATGACGAGAGTGAGAGCGCGAGCGTGAGAAAAGAGTGTCGACAATGGATGCATTTTTGCTACCCGCATGCTCACTTCTTCCGGCCGGGAACGGCTGATACAACATTTGCCAGTTTTTTTAGACGTCTTCCTTACCCGATATGCGCCTCCTGAGTTCATTCATTAACTCAAAGGGAAAACTATGATTAATCAGCCCATCAGCTGAAGTGCTGAAGAAAAACGCGGACCGAGGGACGATTTGACCTCATTTGCAGTACCTCCCTTACAGCCCTCATTTCGATTTATATGAATCCTTTTCAAAAGATTGACACTTCAAAGGCCACGCCAAGCCCGAGGTTAATGTGTTCTGCGCGGAAGAGAACAAGAGTTAGTCTGTTTTTGTTCTCGTTTCACCGTTCGCCGTTCGCTTCGACTTGTTCCGCCAACAGCAAACCACCGGCCAGAGGGAAGTGGTCAGTTGGCGTGTCTTGGACGTGGTAAGTGCCTGATATTTTGCGGTTCCACCCTTCCCTTACCACGCGGCCATCGCATGGCAGTAATCTCGACACGCAATATTTCGATACGTTATCAATCATAGTCCAGTACGATTTCCTTCCTGAAAATAATATGCTTTCGGTTCGGTTTCATGTGTCGTGTCGTTTTCTTTGTTCCGAGGTCCCTCCTGCATTCCCCGGGCGATAGCGATGTTCGCTGCTGGCGGTGGTCCGATAATTTAGAACGATCATAGAATCGGGCCCATAGCTTCCGCGCTTGGTTCCGTGGGTTCGAGGACGGAGAAGGGCTTCCTCGAGGGTGCTTTGGGAATGGTATTGGTGGTCCTCGGTTCGCTCGTAATGACCAACGTCCGCATCACGAAACGCGGTCGTTAGTCGCCACTAAGACGACGATGGCGACGATGCGGGTTCCTCGTCGTCGTGCCGGATATCTACCGAGTTCCGAGCGGCTCGGATGATGATCGCATGTTCGTTTAGTTTTCGTAGTTTCCACTTTAAAATGATGTGCTACGGTGCAGGGGGGATGCGAACGGGTGTGCGAACGGTCCCGGAATGGTTCCACGGGGGTGGAGGAAAAAGGAAAGGAAAATCATGCAGCAGCGCATGAATCGAAATCATTTATCTCTGTGTTGCTATTATTGCGCTCCTACACACTAAGTGATTTAGTGAGACTTATGTTCGACTTTCTTTTGCTTCGATCGTTCTCAATCGCAAGAGGCGACCCTTTTTCGACACGGGTGGGGTTGATGCGAGCGGGTTCCGTTCCGTCTTCAATTTTATTGTTATTTGTTCGTTTGATTCACGGGACGAAAACGGGCAATTTTTATTTTTATCTTCTTCTTCGAACCACCGCCAAAGGCAGCTGGTCTCGCCGATTATTCGTTGATGTCTGAATTCAATGGCTCACGCACGGCAGCGGGGACAACTTTCTGCGTAGGCTTGCGGGACAATTTCGTATCGCGCTCCGTCGTCCGTCCCATGGTTCCTTGCTGCCAGAGGCCCCCTCCTGAACAGCGAGACGACATCTCGAAGGTGTCGTTCAGTTTCGAGCGTAATTTGCATTTACCTGTCAACCCCATCTCCCGCACAACATCCGTCTGTCGTGCGTCCATCTATCACGATTCATTGAACAACATCCTCCCGCTGCCTGCTCCGCACCACCGCCAGCAGCTCCCGCGAGCTGGATGGTTTTGAATAACAAATAAATTCGTTTATTAACAAACGAAGAAAAGCAGTAATTCAATTGAAAGAATGCCGGTTCGTTTGGTGCGAGCAAGCGCGAGGAAATGGCGGTGGAGAGGACGTTAATTTAATCTCTCCTCGCTTGTTCTGCCGTTGTCGATGAACTGTTCGGCTCACACGCTGAAATGTAAGATGCGATGGCCGTCCATGGTCGCAGTATTATTTCCGGTATTCTTTGATTTATATCCGATTACAGAATTGTCTTCGACGAAGGCGCAACTAATTTAGCTAGGTTATTCTCAGTTCTAGTAACAACGATGAGTTGATTGAATTTTATTTACGCATTGCAGTCAAACAAATGTTAGAATGTGTTTGCAAAGCCATTCGATTGTTATTGGCAATTTATACTATTTTAACTAGTTGAGTCTCTAGACATCACCGTTAGAAAATTGCTTTGTTTTTCATTTTGCATGAGCCCTCTGGCACATAAATCGTGTTTTTTTTTGTCCTCCCCGGTTTAGAACGTCACCCTTTTTTCGTTGCTCACACGTTGCGCTCCATTTCCGATGATACCGGCAGCAACCGGTCGAATGTTTCCAAAACTCAGACCATGGGGTGTCTACAGACCATCGTAAAGCCTTCCCAATGTGTTGTGTGTGTGTGGGTTTTTTTTTCATGTTATTTTGTTAGACCCCCCCAAAAAAAGAAAAACACGAACGCCAAATCCATAATCAGAAGTCAAACGGTGGCCGATGTGTGCGACCGCATGTTTATATAAAATTACACCCTCCCACACGTAAACACATACACATACATAAACACATTCACGCGATTCCCCAAGGGGAAGTAGAATCGCACGAGCGTGTATAACGAGAAAAATGAAACGGAACGGTTGGTAAGGGCCAAAGAAAAAAAGGCGCGAGGGTTTGTGAGAAAATGTGTGTTTTTTTTTTAAAACTTCAGCTCCATTTGACTACGTAAACTATGACGAATGGAGCAGTTACAAATGTAAAATTGTGAAAAACTCTCGTGCAAATCCAAAAGAATTTTCAAGTTACTTTTGTGTTTAGACTACATGTCTGCATATCACTCGAAGTATGCCATCGATTCTCTCCAAGGGATACTCGTTGGGGAAAAGGAATGGAATCGTTTCAAAGCGATAATGTCCTGTTGACCATGGTCAAACCGAGTGCATTCGATAACAACCGATAGTCATCCTTGGTGGGGGTGACGGTGAGTGATCATAAATTAATTACCGGTGTTGATAACAGCTCAGCGCCATTAAATATTCACAGGCGTAAAACGACGTCCGCGTGCGTCCGTACGGCCATGCTTCTCGCCGTTCCTCCTCGCGGGGCACGCTCCTTGAAGCGCAGTGAAAATAATTATCCTGTCTATCACTTTTCCGTGCTGCCCCGTTTCGGAGTCACCAGCACAACGCGGTGGCACTCTCGGTGGCCTCGCGATGACTAGAAAAGTAGCGTTGAGGCGGGAGGAAAAAAAAAGAATACAATGTCCCCGGTGTGGCGATTGGGATGGCTGGCGGAAGAGGCCACCATCCCGTTGGGAGAAACATTCAGGAAAAAAAGTCTAGTCCTGGCAAGGGGGAAAAACCTGGCAAACATGAGGACGATCCCCTGACTGATGGGGAAGATATTAATAGACACGCGTTGACCCGGTTTTTTGTTTGCTATTCAATTTTTCCCTCCTCGCTCCTGAACCATTACCTCGACGGGGCAGGCTTGCGGGAGGGTGAAAGTTGGTGAAAAATGCGTTCCTATCAAGTCCGGCTCCTCGATACACCGTGGCGACTAACGATCGGCTACTTGCGAACAAATTCTCTACATTACCTCAGCATTCAGCCGGGTTTTTTTTCTCTGTAATTTCCTTCCGTCTCTAAAATCATTATGCCTCACCAAGCTGCGGACACGAAAGATAATCAATTAATGACCGTACGAAAATTCCGCCCCCCGCGTTCCCAACTCATCCCGACTCCTACTTAGCCTTTGGTGGCAAAGCACTTTCGTTTGATAGACGAAGAGTGGGACACACACAAAATGAATGAAGTGAGATTTAATAGACGGTACCCACAGAAGTCCGGGGCCGAGAGGGGCGGAGTGGAAAACGGAGAAAAATAATCAACACCTCACGCCCCACGACGAGGTCACCTTTTTTCTGGGCATTGAAAAGCGATGACTAAGACAGTTTTATCACTCTTCGATGATACTTTGGCGCTGTTCTAGCTGTTCATGTTTTTTTTTCCCTTATCAGCGGAAAGTTTTGATCATCTAATGTTTGCCCTTTTGATGGCATCATTTCATTAGAGAGGTGTTTGCTATGAAAAGAGGGTTACTTCATGATGATAAGTAGAATACTTTATACATACAAGGAGACAATTAATATCTTCAATGGCGCAATCCAATCGTTCTTGTTCTATGTTTAAAGAAAAATTTGTTTACAAGACTGGTATGGATTATTCAACAAACTGTACTGAATCATTCAATCACTCCACCCGGGTACACATCCCTATTGATCCAGTCAAAGTTGAATGGAACATTTTACAATTCAAGGCGCTATCTAGTTGGATTAGATTTTTTTTTAAATTAAATTCCTCTTCCAAGTTAAGGTCTTGAAAATTTTTCCTCCTTCTTCAAGACGCCAGTACGAACGCTTCGGGCAGGGAAAAATTGTCCTCGAGTGGTGAATGTAATGATAATAAAAATAATAAAATTTATCCATAAATATAAAAACGGAAATGAAGCCTGCAAGCGAGACTGGGAAACGCAGGGAAACTTGGCGACATCGAGCGCTGATGAAGAAAGTGTTTTCCACTGCTCATTCGCAAGCAATCCGCGAGAGACAAATACTTTTGCGATTGATCAAAATTTATTGTTATTACCTCGGGTGGCCACATTTCATTGGATGGAGGGCGTTTTTGCCTATTGATCCGAGGACGGAAGAGTTGCGTGTAAAAAATAAAAAAAAAGGTGAAACATATGACGCATAGATATGCTTCGTTTGTGGCCGCGTTACCACAGGTGAAGCGCGGCGCGGAAGGGGAAATGTTGAAATTAAAAATTCAAACCGATGTTTGCGCGTATTATTTTTATGTTTCCCACGAAATCTACCGAATTTTCGATTTGTCGATAACAAAAAAAAAAAAACCTACGGTGGAAAGGGACGGGCAGGCCAGCAAGGGTAAGGGAGGGCCTTGAGCCATATCCCGATTAATAATTGATGATGGTACGCTCCTCTCGTTTTGCAACATCCACGTGTGGGAGGTGATGTGTATGCAAATTTTTTTTTTGTTCCGCGAGTATTCTTTCCGCGGCTCCACGGCGCATAAAACCCCTCCCGCAAGCTGCAGGATAAAAGAAAAACGGGAAAATGCTCATTTCGGGAAAAGCGGTCGGTGAAATATTGAGCTGCCAAATCGAGCATCATGCGAAAAACGAACCACGTCCGGGGGAAGGGTGTACGGTTTGCTTCGCATGTTTGATGATCGTTGGGAATGGGATCATGATTCCCGTGTTGCTCGGCTCCGGGAGGAGTTGGCGTCCTCAAAGCAGCCCGTATCCGAGGGTGGATGTTAATAAATAAAAATATGGTCTCTTGCGCGCAGCTTCGTCTTGCTCGCGATGGCAGGGTGGAAGGTTTTAACAAGGGATTAATCGTGTTTCTCGAAGGCCTGGCGAAGTGAGAGGACACTGGAACGCGGGCGGGAAGTTTGATCTTTGATATCAATCAAAAAAATCCTTCTCGCTGCTCTCGGGCACGGGAAGAGTCTTCCGGCGCCGGAGGAAATAAATTTCAATTTCACCTCCGCTTGCTATTGGCCATATTTTCCCCATCGTTTGCAATTGCACCATTGTGCCCGGAATCGATCGATTGGAGGCAACACTTTTGGTACAGTACGCCCGCCGCTCGGTTCGTAGCAGGCATCAATTTTTCATCACTGTTCACCTGCCAGAGGAATCCGCTTACCATACCTACTTACTTGGCAATTGTTCTTGGGCAGGCACAGAATGCCATTTATGCTTCCTTCTCCGCATACGTCGAGCCGTTTTCCCATCGGACACATTTAATGGATGGAAAACGAGAAGGGTATAACTTATGAAAAGGTTGAAAGGTGGAAAATTCATCAAAGCGAAGGCCAACGAACCGGGTGCAGCGTAAAACCCTGAGCAAAGTTTTGACTCGATGGTTTTTTTTGTTTTTTTGGGGCAACACTTTTCCCTCTCGAATGGATCGAATGAAGGACATACGCGTACAATCTCATGAAAAAAGAGGAAAAAAAAAAACTAAATTTCGTGACGCCGGCGCTGGTCGGTGCGCCGGATGGAGGAAGGAAATAATTTTAATGTCTAATAATATTTGCATATTATTTATGACACCCTTCCCTAGAACGTTTGTGGCGCATCTTTCTTACGGTCTTCATGGGGCCAGACCATATTTTCGTGCTCCATTCTTGTGCGTGCCTTTTTTCGCCCCACGGAGGTGTGTATTTGTTCTCGGGCACAATCAGTCTGCATGTGAGCGATTACTTCTCCGAGACAATCTGACGAACTTCGTGGCAGCCCGGGGGGGGGCTGGTGGAAAGGAGATTGAAGGGTAAAAACGAATCCTACTTGCTGCCGCTCTGGTGCGGGACGTGTGGTGTTATTCGATTAAATTTTTATGCAGCAATTTGCATATTTTATGGTTTTTCTGCGGCATGGTAGAAACAAATTGCGAGGCATTTTTTACGTCACCCATGAGTCGGGTCGTAGCGAGCGTTCGTTGTCAGCAAGCCTTTGATTTTCAGAATCCTTAGAAATGCGCTTCCGTTGGCAACCCGACTCCAAGGACATCTCCTACAGTCTGACAAAGCAGTGCGATTGCTCAAAAATGGCTGCTAGGGAATCACGTACCGATGATGTTTATTAATCGTAAAAATAATTCAACCAACGCGCCTTCCACTTTCATCCCACCACCAGTGCAGTAATTTCTAAGCACGTATAAGAAACCTTGGTCCAAGGGGAATATCCCCTGTCTTCCATTACAATATCGATTTTTCGGTGTCTCGTGATTTTTAATCCTTTCCTGCCGAGACGAGACAAAACCGCACCGAACGCAATCGGATTTTCCAGATGAAAGGGCAGACAAAAATCGAAACGGGAAAGCTCGCTACGGACTACATTCGGCGGAAGGAAGGATTCGTTCATTGATTGAATATTAATAAGCTTCTTACCTTCTTAGTGGCTCGATTTCGCGCGAATCGCTCGCCCATCCATATCGATTTTGTGTTTTAGACGCTTTGCCGAAGGGTTCCGTTTCGAATTCTTATACTTTCGAGTCTACCCTTTGTTTAGCCGCCATCGATGTGCGATGTATAAATTTAATTAAATTTCAATAAAATTATACTTTTAATTACGATATTGGTATTTCAACTTCCTGCGCAACCGAACACCGGCATTTCCCGTTTCCCGTTGGCGTTTGGTTCTGTTATCTGGCGCTGTCTGTTCGGTGGTGTGAAAATTTACAAGAGCTGTAACTCTTTGCTGCTACCCTCCGCATATCCTTCCTTGTTTCGATTCGATTTTCGAGTCGCAGCTGGTTCAACCATTTTTTTGGAAATGATCGGAAAAGTGTCCTAAGCTATCGGTTTCTTAAAGGCGCCCTCTAATGCTGCTTTGGAATCGAAACATCGTGTCTTCCTGCAGACGGTGCTTTCCACGGTGCCCCTTCCATTGTGAAATGGGCCGGAAAATGTGGCATCCGGCGTTCGCCCCTTTCGCCGGGTGGGTGCTATTGAGTATTTATCGGACCTGGACTGGAGCTCTCGCAGAAAGGGTTAGGCAGGGAGCGTAAAAGATGGCCGGAAGATGGAATCAATTTATGGAATTCCAAATGATAACGGACTCGCAACATTTGGTGCGGAACGGAATAGCTGTGATCCTGGAAACTTTCTCTTAAAAACCGAACCGGGAAGGGTATTTTTGGGAAATTGTAATCGAAGAGGCTCACCATTTGGCGGCGAGTCTATAGCGGTGGATTGGTTGGCGATAGTCGAAATTGATTTTTAATTAAAATTTACGAGGTGACGGTTTTCCGAGCATCCATTTGTATCTTGCTTTGCATGAAATAGATGAAACGACACAGCAGAGAACCATTCACGGGGAGCCCCCTTGTCCTTCCATTGAGCAAAGATGCTGGTGGTTTGATTTTAGGCACCGTAAATCGACAGAAAAAAAAAACCAAAATGTTCGAGAGTTGAGTAGTGATGCGTTGGAAATATGCTTCTATTTGCCAATGACCGCCAGAGAAGTCGGACCTGTACCGACAACGACAATCGCTAATTAGGTATCAAAGGGTTTCGACCACGATACGGATCTTGCTATCGTCGACGATTCGCCCTCATCCATCTGGTGGCAAATCCTGAGGGAACGGAAAATCCTGCGCTTGAAAAGTTAAAAAAAAAACGGCCATCGAGCGGTGCAAATGAAGCCGGTTCCACTCTCGGGAAGGAGCCGTGGGCAAATGATACCTTATTTCAATTTTGTCCAAACGAAAGCAGGAAAAAAGGGTCCCCGGTCGGTCAACACACTTGACCAAAACGCCTCTTTCCATTCCGTGGAAAATCCGCCGCCAGCACTTCCGAAAGGTTGCAGGGATTTTCGTGCAGGAGGAAGCCTTGGAATTTCTGAGCATTTTCCTTTTTTGTAGTGTTCCGGACTACACACGGGTAGTGAATGTGATAATGATGTTGGGATGCGGACCTACCCACAGCGACCACTCGACCATGTCCACTGTGGGGAAGGGCGCCGAAAAGGGGACAGCTGTCGTAGTATTTGCTTAGGAAGGAATAATAACCTACCGACGAATCAATACCTTTTAACATTTACTCGCTTCCTGCTCGCATCGGAGTCCTTTTGGGTCCGCAGCCAATTAAATATGTATTATTTAATTTGCTTACTCGTATTTCCCCTCTTCACGGCATTCCGTTCAACCTGATGTTGGTGTACGGATATTCGCAGAGTCGAATGGTCGGCAAAACAAAAAGGAATCGTCGAACTGCACCTCGCTCACCGTCACTTTTTCACGTGACCTCGAAGGAATCGCGCAGTCTCGACTCGCTGCAAACTGTTTATTTTCTTACAGTTATTTTGTTTTGTTTTTGGCTCGTGTAATTCTCGATGCCTTCAGCTGGCTGCCCGCCACTCCAATGACGACTGCAGCGGCGACCGGAGGTATTGGCTAATTGCTTATTTTTTGTACCACGCAGCCTGTCCCGAAAAAAAGGGCCCCGAAATGCAAAAGTGAGACACTCCTCGATCGCATACGCCAGGATTTGCCCCGAGGACGCAGCGACCCTCGTGGAAGGAAAATAACAAAGATCAAACAAGCATAAATCCTTTTTCTCCACTCTGCAGTAACATTTTCGCAAATCCTGTACAGAACCCGCCCGGCTGTCGTTAATTAGCTTTTGTGCGCTCCTGGCGCAATATGTGTAAGTCTTCCCAGCCGAGGGAAATGAGGTTCTTCCGCAGGAATGTCCTTTTTCGGGTGGGTTTCTCCGACCACTGGGATGCCGGATTTCAGCCGGGAAAGAAAAAGTTCTGCCCTCGAACGAAATGTTACGGATATTTATTCCGTGCGGTGTTAGCAAGGGTAACAAATGGCGACCAAAAAGTGTTTATTCTCCGGAGCGATAGTTGGTAAATTTTTAAATACTAATTATCGACCCCTTGTGTGCTGGAGAGTGTGTTCCTTGCACCTTACGCTGGCCTCTTGTTCGTGTCCTTCTGAATCACGAGAGCTCTTCAGGACGGGGGTGAAAAGTTTGATGCGAGAAAAAAAACAACTTCAATGGTCCATTAAATAACGTTTGAACGATTTCTTTCCAGCAAGTTTCTCCCGCTAAGCTCCTCTTAATCGCATTTAGATTTTGTTTTTTTTTTTTCATCCGGCGTGCAATCCTAAGAGTGGCTCTTCACACGGTCGCAAATAAAAATCCAATTACCATCGAGTCACGAACTGCTCGTCCATCAGCCGGACGATTCACCGCAAGCGGGCAGCAAACATTCGTCCGCCAAACAAATCCGCTCCAATCCGCAAAATAGTCAAAAATTAACCTTCGCCAAATTTATCCTGCATGCCAGCTTTCTCTTTCCGGTGCCGGAGTTTGTCGCAATGCAGTCCACGATGCATCCACTCGCTCTGCAGGAGTGCAAAGTGCATATGTCCCTAAGCCGGCCGGCGATGGACTGAGGTGCAGTATTTAGTACCATACGAACATCATCATCATCATCGCCATCGCCACCGTCGCGGAGCAAGGATGCCGTCGACATCCTCGACGAAGGGTTGTTAATCGTTTGTTTCTGGCTCGGCATGCACCGTGCATCGCAGGCGCGCGATGCAGCGAACGAACGGTGCAACGACACAAAAATCCAATTACATACCATTGCATCGGGGGCTGCAGCGCTGAATTGATGGTTCACGATTGCAGTGCCACGGTGGTAGGCACGATTGCATTGCGTGGTAGGAACACGAAACCGGATCACCTACAAAAAAGCAGCATCCTCTCCGCCGTCCATTCGCGAGCCATTCGTGGATGGTTGGGTTTTTGGTGTGTTGCTGCAATCAAAAAACGCTAAATTCCCACATATTGGGCGCATACTAATTGCGGTCATTTTGCACTGATAACCCCGATGGCCGTCGTCCAGGCCACAGTCTGGGCGGCAGGAAAGGTGGCGAGAATTGCATCCGCTTTTCCACCCATTCAGTTCGGTTTTACGTGGACGTTTGACGCCCCTGCCCTATCGCTACAGTTGGCTGCGAAAATCAACATCTAGCCAGTTTTTTTTGGAGGCCTCCAGTCACCCGAGGCCGTCGAGGACGTCCACGGTGGTGATGACGACCTGTTGGTGCAGCTGTGTTCCACCCCGATGCACAGGACGATGCACGGGCGAAAGCAAAAGAGAACGGGGAGTTCGTCCTTCCCGAGGTCGTCCCCTTCGGGAACGCGGCGGCGACTTGTTGTCCCAGCGCCGTGTTGCCTTTTTCGGGGTGCATCGGACGTTTTTTCTCCACTGTTTCCTTCCGCAAAGGAGCAAAGGGCAACATTCCCAGCGACAGGCGGCAGCCGTGGAATCGCACTAGGCGATCGCCTACTGATGCTGTTGTCCCGTGTTGTGTTGTGTTTTTATCATCATCAGTCAATTCATCACCATTCCGCGCGAGTGTGTTGAGAGGAAAAAAGAAGAGCGTGACGAGTTCCCCGTTCCCGTTCGGCGGTAAGCTGCAATCGTTCGAATCGTTCCGTGCCCTCAAGCACCGGTCGTTTAGAAGCGAAAACAAATCCTCACACTCGCCGTGCACGGCGACCTTTTATCCACCCAGGACGGTCGACGTATCACTCAACACCATCATCGACCGACCGACCGACCGACCGACCGGTTGGCAGCGATTACGAGCTGCATTGGTTCGATTCCGTCCCGAACGGGAAACGGCTACTGCACACGTCGGTGACGGTCGACAAAAACGTGGCATGTGCGAAGCCCCATCCGTAACCGTAAGAAGAGGTGGCCTAATACGTATGTAAACAGTTTCCTATGCCTGATCCTTGGCGTAGAACCTTTGGCTTTGCAGAGAGCCACGTTGCGATGCTTCCAAAACCTGGTTTTTCCAATTCCATTTTCGTTCCCTTCGATGATGATTTATGTTACGTTGCTGCGATTTTTCAATGAACTAGTTGCGTCGCCTTTTTTGTTCCTTGAAACCGTGTCCCTTCGTCCCTTCGAAAGGTAAATCCGCTTTCTGCGATTGCATTTGGCAGCGGGTCTGGCGATGTATTGAATTTTCACTGCACGAAGAGCTCGCAAGACGGCCAAAAAAGGAGAAGCTTCCCGATCACCGGTGAACCGTACGAGCCGATTGGGGTTCTCATCCGGAAGCACAATGGGATTTGTGGTGGAGATTTCGGTCCGCGAGTCTTGCGCCATCGAAAAAAGGTGAAGTTGCCAGCTCATTCCAACTCGTCCTGGTGGAGTCGGTACGCGGTCCGCTTCGTCCGACGTATATCCGCCGAGATTATAACTTGTAAGCGCCTGAGTCGAACCACTTCGATAAATCAAAACCGAAAATTCATCTGCTTGATGAAAAGAATCGCCGTACGTGTGGTCGGTACCGGTTGAGGTTAACCAAGCGTGATAACCTTCCTGGCCTCCGAACACAGCAGCCAGCCGTCGTGGTTTACGTACGTGGAGTCGCCTGGTTGTTTGTAAACTTTTCCTCTTTCTCCTCGAATGAAAAACTCGTGAAAATACGCTACAACGGTACACGGAAAATGTTTGTACTTCGTCTTTTTAAGCTCTGGCATGGTGCATCCTTGGACTGGATCATGGATCCAGTGCAGGCGGTCTCTCAAACCCGGAGAGGACACATTGGGATCATAAGCGTTGGTGAATATTGGAACCAACGTTCTACGGCCTCGTGCGGGGAGGTTTTAGTCCATTGAATTCACATTGACTGACAATGCAAATGAATCCTGGGACTACAGAAATAAAAATGGGTAAAAGTGAAAAATTATTGGATTCTGCTATCTGAGGTTTAGGTTAGGATGGAACATTTCTGGTCATCTGGTCATAGTCGAAACGACCGAACGTGGTAAATATGGATCCTTGCTTGTTGCTTTTTTTCCCCCTAACTGGTATGCAACGGCACATTAATCAGCGGAGCATATCATATGGGAAAACCAATGCTCTTATTTTCGCATTCAAATGCCATTCCCTTCCATTCAATGTCCATCGAAACTCATCGGTGGTGGAATAATCAAAAATTTATCACTTGGAATTAATGTATCCCTGTTCCACCAATTTCACCCCCAGCCCCGTCGACGCCAATTGTTGTGATTGTGTGTTTGTTGGCTTTTGTGCCTCACTTCTCACACCGCACGTGTTGAACATGTTTGCATTTTGGTGTGTATGTTTATTTGTGCATTGTCCGAGGCAATTGTTGCACCTTATGGCAATTGTTGCACCCCCCATCCGTGCTCTGCCTAACCGCAAGCCGATTCAGCCAAACAGGCGTTGCATTCGACAGGCTATTATTTCGCAATTAGTTGTTTGTTTTATACTTTTCCCAAGTGCGTTAGCTGGCAGTCGGGAATGGGTTACATAATTTGTGATGCATTTTCTGATAAAACAGGTTAACAGAGACGCAATGCACCTTTCTCTAATTGAGCGTTCAATTGTGCACATGGACAAGTAAATGATTCAGAAGTAAGTTTGATGAAGTCTCCTTGGAAAAAAAATCGATACAATGTTGCAAATGCTGGCCCTTAAGCCAATCTTTAGCCCTGAACTGACTTTTGAAAACATTTGCGCTTCTTATTAAAAATTCAGCACTTGAAACGTGGAATGGTGATGGCGGCTTTTCGGCGGGAGTAGGTTTCGTGGCGAATCATTTCCCGGACGTTTTTGTGTGAAATTGCCTCTGCCTCCGAAAAAAAAAAAACGGAAACCCTTCGGAATGATTGGCAAACCCGACCGGATCTCTGGCACTCCATCGAATGTCAGGATTTACGGATTTTAATGGAAAGCAAATATTTGCCGCCTGTCGAACCAGGTTTCGGGGACCATGCCTTTCCCGCAGTTTGCTCGAGACTCGATGAATTTATGATGGCCATGAAGTAGTGCATTGTCCTTGCAAAGGTCGATTTTGGTGATCCAACCGGCCGTGGCTGCATTCAGCTACCGAGTGCGGGATGTTTTTCGTTTGCGCTTCTTTTCCTTTTCCACGCAACGCTTCTCGTCGTGCTACGCCATTCCCAGAGTCCAGCCGATTTTTTCCGGCTGACGTTCGTCTCCTGAGCGTTCGTTTTCCAGTCAAAAGAAACGCAGACTGCGGCGTTCACGTCTCGCGTAATTCCCTCCGGCAGAACAGGGAATTTATGCCGGAAAGATGTCTGGCGTTTTCGGTGGGTGAAAGAATTTTGGAGAATCGGCGACGGGTTAATGACGCTGTTGATGATGATCCATCGGCATCGGTATTGGCCACTACCACAACAATGACGCTCATTCATAAATATTTAAAGTGTATTTTAATCATAAAGGCTGCCTCTGCTGGACGATCCGGGACCGACGCCGGGCCTGAGATGTTTGTTTTCTTGTCTCCGCTATTTTAGGAGGGTGCACTCCACCATGCGGATCGAATTCCGCGATATTGAAGTATTTGGAGCTGGTTGATCTCGGTGCAGCGTCGGGTGCGTCGGAAACGTCGAATGCGGCTTAGGAAAAGATGATATTGGCAGTGAGTTTTCTTACATTTCGTTTTCGCTTCCTCCAGAATTACCTGCTCTAGAGCACCATCACTCAGAGTGCCGAGAATGAAGATGAACGTGGAAGCGCACTTTAACTGTTTACAAATCATTTTAACAGCACACTCGGGCAGTCTGCCCATGAAAGACACCCAGAGGCAAAGCGAGGAATGCCACGGAGCAGACAACAGGGGGGTTTAAATTTGTAATCCTACGCCCGAGTCACGCCTTAGGTTCAATGGGGAACCTGTCGAATTTTATGAATTCCAAATTAACAACATTAAACCGTGCTGGAGTAGGCCCGGGTGGAGAAACAAGAGTTTGGACTGGCTACAGGTATTAGTTACGATCCGACAAGCCACGCCAGCAAGCACACTTCCTTCCTTCCGTTCCGAGAACCCTCCGCTCTGCAAATCGATACTTTAAACGGAAGTGCCGACAGTATGGCGGTGTTTATTGTTATCGTTTTCTCGATAATGGAGATAACACTTTCGTAACCGCTGGCTGCTGCCGGTCGGCTAGAAGCGCCAGAAGAAAGGCAATTAACGTGCGAAAAGGGTATCGGACAACAGCAGGTGTAGCAGAGGCAAGTAAACTTCGAACAAAAGATGTTCTACTTCTATGGCGCAAGAAATAGGGAAGGTATACGGCTAGCGGATTAAAAAGTGTTCGCTTGTCGCACTTTGCAAGAAGCAAGATTCATTACCAAATTGAAATCAGCTGCATACAAAAACGACTACACGAGAAAACGAGCTGATGGAAAAATGTCTATTCGTTGATGTCGGACTCGATGCCACAGTAAATATTCATAACGTTGCCAACTCCATCCGACACCGACGAAATGTTCTGATGTAGTAAACGCTGAAAAAGCTGTCAGTGTCCCCCTCCCTACTCTCGGGACTTCCTTTTTCTCACCCTTGTACCAACATACTCTATTGATTGATTGCGTGCTGTCAAAAGCTTACGTCTTAGCCAACGTCGAAGGGAGGGATTGCTGCGCAAAATTGTTATCAAACTTCCCCCAACTCGCACGAGGATCTGTCTTCCGTCATTTAGTGTGCATGTGCGTATGTGTGAAGCGTGAGCATAATTATTTTCAATCTGCAGCCCTGGCTTTCTCGTTCGATTCGCCATCGTTGAAGGCGTCGCGCTGCGGTCGATCGGGTGTGGTCTCGTTTTGCCAACACATCGTACACTTATCGAACAGTTGGCTGAGTGTGGCACATTCTTATCACATGCCCTTTATGCCTTCTTACTTTCCACCGTCGCCCTCACTACCACTCGTACCACGCGTAGGAACTGAACCATTTGTTTGTTTATAAATAGGTTTGAGAAGAATGTGACATACGTTAGCATCGCTTCATTCGCTCTTGGTGGGAGAGTGGGTTGACGTTGGTTCCCGTGCCACCCGCGCCTCCCTTGACACTCCTTCTGCCATTCCCTGGGGTTCACCGTATTTATTATTCGTCAAAATTTCTGATCCTCCCGCGGAGGCTGGGTTGATGAAAGGGATAGGGAAAGCTTTTGAGGAACTTGAGCTCATCAATTTTTACCGACCCATTCCTTGCCCCTCCCGCCCAACTGCCTTCCATTGGCTCGCTTTGGATTATGCTTCTGAACATGACATCGTAAGGAGATAATGATTTTGTCGTTAAATACGGCCATATGCGCGAGGTTCGAGGAAAGCCGCCGCGGTGCTGGCATTTTTCCATTGATTACAAGAAATGGCACATATTGTGCGGGTTTCCCAGGTCTTGCGCGTCGTTTTTACAGCGGAAGAGATCCTGTAGCTCTTCTGCAGATGAGCAGAAATTCATCAAATATGATAATGAATAGAAATAAATTTTGCTCGAATGGGGAGAAGCGGTTAGAGGTGATTTTGAAAGTGGTTAACTTATATTACCCTCCCTGGCACCCCATTCCTCTCTAAACTTGCTATGTGGTGTTAATCAAGCCGAATTTGAATATGATCAGATGATTTGTCTTCTCAGTTTCTTAATTTTGTTTCGTTAAACTGAGATTGTCATACTTTTGATCGTGAAGTTGGCAATACATGGAGCACGGCTATGCAAGGAGAAAAGGCATGTGACTTGGTTCGGATATAGAATAAAATTTAAAAGATAAACTAGCAAAAACCATCACTCGCAAAAAAACACCGAACATGATACGTAATTTTGAGCAACAACAGGTTGATCGTGGGCTTAAAGATGACCCAAAAATAAAATTCCATCATCTACTCCTTGAGATAACCTAAAAAGAAGTTCGAGAAAAGGAACGGAAACCCCTCGCGAAGGCCATTGCACCTTCTTCGTCGGAACGGAATTTCGATTAACCTATCAGCATACCGCCCACGTCCCCTCCCCAGCCTGATCCGCCCAACTTTGGCGGCTTTTCCGGTCGAGGGCAAACAGGTCGACCTGTCACAGTTCAACTGGTATTGTTTACCTTCCACCTTTTTCTCGCTCTCGTTCTTGTGATTCCCTCCTACTACTCATCCGGTAATTGATATCACTTTTTTCTAATCTGCCTTATCATTATTGCTTCGCGTTCTTCGCGTTTTCCGTTCGTGGGTCGATTTTCCCTTATTTCCTTCCCTGCGTGTGTTTTTTTTTTCTACAGAGCGTTTCATCCTGACAAGGCATAACGATCGAACAAGATGAAAAGTCCTTCCTCCCCGGCACGGTCCCTTGACGGGGGAGGGTATTTTTTCGAAGGCAAATAAGTTTTCCCATTTTCCGAAACTCCCACCGGTGGGGGATTGAAGAAGGAAACAAGATAAAAAAAAAAACACACACAAGAAAGCAACGGAGGTGGCCCAATTTTTGATTCCCGAACGACTTTGCCATTTATTCAAATTTTACAATCATTGTTGTCTGTTATTATTACCATCACCGCGAACGAAGGCGGCATTGTCCTTTTTTCGTTCCTCCTTCATCCCGGAACTGTTCATCTTTTCGACTCGCGAGGGACTGAGGACTAGCAGGAAACACAGCACTAGGATAATCGTGGGCACAAAACGCATCTTCCACCCATCACTTCAGGAATCACGCAACCTTCCACCGCCTCCCCGACAGGCAGCAAGGGGGAAGAAGGAGATTTTCCGCGAGTAAAGAAGAAAGTAAAAAAAAGAACATCGCGTGGAACACCGAAGGCAGTGAAATAAAGTTAAATTAAACCAGCAAACGCAGCTTGCTTCAATTCCAATGGCACTACGACAGGCAGGCAGGAGGGAGAGCGGACAAGGAGACGGAAATGGAGCAACCATACAAATAAATAAAAAATGAGCTGATAAGGACTGATTGTCGTTCGCCGCTCGTCGTTGCTCTCGGTTTTGGTGTGCCCTCGTCAATTCTTTGTCATCCTATTTCCCCACCCCTTCCCTCGCCAGCCCAGGTTCAGGGCCAAGCCGAGCCGTTTTCCTCCGCAAAACCGGCGGCGTCACGCGAGGGTCGACAAATTGTGGATCGATTCGAACGATAAATGAGGCCGAGGCTCGTGAGGAGACGGAATAGCAGCGCACAATGGGAGTGGGTGGCTGTGTTTGCTAGTGTGAGAGATCGAGAGAACAATCGAATGACAAATAATAACAGCATCACATCGGGGCTTGGGTTGGGCAAACGGAAGCTGTTTGGGGATGCCTTTTTTTTATTTCTTGCGTCGCTGCCAACCCAAAACCCAATCTCAACTTTTGATCATCAGCTCCTCTCCAGGAACAGGATGACATTTATTACTGCGCCTGTGTACGTGTGTTTATGTCCACCACGACTGCTGTGGTAGAGGTAGCCTTGTTTTTTTTTTCACAGGTTGAGATTTGTCGGACAAGATAAAGGAAAACAATTTTCAAGAATTAATCGAAATTGTATTCCTGTTCACTGCCTCTCGTTGCCATTCATTCTTCGATTGTAGTGTGGTTTCGACACTAAAACATCGAACCCAGCAGCGTCTATTCTGGGAGGTTTGGAAGACGTACAGCAAACCATCCGGGGATGGCAAGTGGCCGGAACGGGGAGCAATCCATTGTTCACGGTAGATCTGCGTGGGAAATTCGACATCCGCGAGTCGCGGCCGAAGACCGTTTCCGAAGAGCGTTATAAATCCGCAATGGATTGAAGACGGGAGCGAGAAGCGAGCAGGTGGTTGAGTTAAGAAACCTCCCGGGAAAGAGATGGAAGGCACCTGAAGAAAGGTTGAAGCTCATGTCTGACGATGTAGAATTCACGATGTGAATCATTACACACGCAAGTGTATTGAGTGGACGAAAAATAATGCTTAATGTTTTGCCGGGAATATTCGGTCAAGCAGTTTGTACTAAGTAAATGCCATTAATGAGTGAGAAACTACTGTAACGTCTGCGCGACTTCGTTACAAACTCATCTTTACCATTGCTTCTGGTTCTATTTGGTAATGGTAATAGGTTTGCCATAAGTACGTTCCCCAAACACCAGCATCATGCCGAGAGAAGTTTTCTAGAATCAATTGCTCACCCTCCTTATCGAGGATTACACACGCTACCGGCTTCAAACATCATTGCGAAGATATCGGCACGAAATTTCAATGAGTTCCCTTCCGGCGTCATTTTATTAGTCACGGCGACGGAGGCGGACCGTCGATGCGTTGATGGCGTGAGGAATAATTTTATCAAACAAAACATCTTAATACTCGAGCTAAATGGATTGTAATGAAAACGTTGATGCTGCCCTTCCGGGGCGGTTAGGGAAGGTCGAGTTGGGTCGATCCCTTCGGAAAATACGGATGCGAGGGTCTTCCAGTCGGTTTAATAGTTTTCGATTCGATATCGACAGCCAGACTCACCATTGCGGGGCGAGAGCTACGCCGTACGATTTCTATAAGAGGGCTAGAGATATTTACGATCGGGAGGGTTTTTTACGATCAATTAATCCGTAATATACGGGTAATATTCATCATTCCATCAGTGAACTTGTAATTCTTGACGCAATATTTCAATCGGGATGGATAAAACTACGGGATGAAAGCCGACCTGATAGAAACTAATGAATTCTGCTCTCGACGGATCTCCGTTTCAATTCCGTTTAGAACTATGCAAATTATTGCTCCGGCTTTATTGAATGGATGACAGATAACGGCAAACATTTCACATTAACGATTTCAATTGATACCTTGGATGATTTTGTGCGATTCATGAAGGGTAATATTCGTATTATATTCCAAAATGAAGTGGTAACCATCGCTAGGATTTACCTTAAACCACAAGCGCGAGCAGAAGGAAACCGTGGAATATAATACACCTTGCCGCCTACCTTTATCACCACCTTTCCCATCCTTTTGATTCACTCAAGAACATCCAATAAATTTCGCAGGATGCAAAGGAAGGTAGGACCGTTTGGAAGGAAAAAACATCCAAAAACCCTTTTTACGAACGCGAGCCCTTTTGTGTCCTCTCCAAAAAAGGATGTTCGTCGAAAGCAAACCGTGGAAGTGGAGTTCGGAAACACGCTGGTAGAAATTCGTACTTTAGCTTACCATCGAACATCTCCTCGAGCAATTCAGTACCAGTTAACATTGGTTTGAGAGAGTTTTTTTTTTGTCCCGCTATTGAGTGCGGTTGCCGTGCTTGAACATTTTAATGAGTGATTTTTTGCCAAATAGAAAACGCTCTTTGCCGCTGATAGGCAGCAGATAATTCCGCCCCGACCGGTGTAGGATGGAAAGTCGTTACGCCAATGAAGGGTCTTGTTGTACAAAATCTTCATCAATCGCAGAACAAATCGCGTTTAGGGCGGGATAGATAACCGCACCGCTGGCGGGAAGGTTGCCGAGAAGAAATGAAATACAGGACGTTCGGAAAGGGTTGCCAATTTGATTAAAATTTTTCGAACCCACTTCGGAACGGAATCATCCCCAGTTCCCGATTCGTTATGGCTTCTAATATTGGCTTTTTAGCTAATTAACCGAGTGCGATGTTACCTCTCCCTTGTGCCGTCCCTGAAGCTGGGCCGAAAAAGGTAGACCAAATCCTTTGATATCGAGAAACCTCCAATCACCACCGTAAATAACGATGGTTGGGCGTCAGAATTAGTGGTTTGGGTTTTGCGTTCTTATGGACCTTTCTTTTATTTTACTGAAACAGAAAACAAGATCCGTTGAACTGTGGATCGATGGAAGGTTTGAATGGGGTACGAAAAAAGACAAGCTCAACTACATCCCGTCTTAAATTTCATAATCATAAATCATACAACACTGGATGTAACGGACAAATAAAAGTGTTGGATAATTGAGCCTGCATAGTCCTCACCTGATTGAGACAGACATACAGAGAGAGAGGGAGAGAGAGAGAGAAACACACAGTTAGCGTTTGGAAGAAAGTGAGAAGCTCATTTCTCACCGATCACGTCGCGTGGTGCCCTCGGTATAGGAAGTACGTACGACCAAGAAAGAACAGCAAAGTAAAGAAAGAAACGAGAGCATCTTATTATTCAAATGAACATACTTTTATTGTGTTTGATTCGTGCATTGTGCCCGGTTGCCCCGAAAGCAGAGAGGACAACCAACAAAAAAACCACCGGCAAAAGGAAGGGATGCTGCACAACAAACCGGGATAGTATAGGAATTCACGTGTTCCCGCGTATCTGCACCGTTCGGTATTGATGTTCGGCAAGGGAGGCAACAGCCTTCAAATGGGAACACTACCGTGGGCATACTGTGAGAAATATCTAAATCGAATCTGGCTGAGGCGAGACGGTGTAAAAAAATAAATACTCGATCCGTACCGAGACGGAATCGAGGTGACGTCGTTCGGGTGGAGGAAAAATGGGAAGAAGCGCCCCGAAAGAATGCGCTTTGCATCGCGCAATGAATGGAAGAAACTTTGAATGAATGAAATATGTGAAGCGACATTTCGAAGAACGTGGAGATCATGGGCGAACGCGGGGTAGGGAGTGATCAAAGACGAACGGGGCAAGAGAGAATAAGTGAACGAAAAATAATATTGAGGAAAAAACGATATGGTAATGATGGGAAAATGATGCCAAACCATGATGCCGAGCAAGAAAAGAAACCTCCGAAACCGAATGTCTGCGATCCAAACCCCTCTTCCTGCCCGCGTGGACCCTTTGTCCATTCCCTTGTTCCCTTGTCTCGCTAAGAAGCGCTCGGCTCATTCGAACTTATTTGTGAATGAATTAATATGCTTGCGAAGACGATGAGAGTGACAGATCGAGGCCGCCCAAAAGGGATGAATGAACGATTTTTCTGTCGAAAAAAAAAACGTCCCTGGTATTTTATTGAATTGAACGCAGTCGTAATCGATGTGCATTCGCAAGAGCTGCTATTTTCAAACAGACTGAGCACGAGAAAAACTATTTCCCATGCGCCATGCGTTGTTCCCAATATTTTTAGTAAATCGTCAATTATAGAACTCACTTTGCATTTCCAACTACTTGTATCGTTTTGAAAACCAACATCGCCATCGGATGAAGAACGAGAAGAAACGCATCTGACATTGGCATGTATCGTTGCCATCTGTTTCGTGTCTCGCTCACGGCTGTCAGTTGTCACCGAAGCACCGGCACAACACTGGCCCTTGGATGGGCTCGCTCTCCTCATGTCCCAGGCCGTTTGGAAACCGAATCGAGTCAATGAAACCTTCTTCAAGACGCGCCCGGGCGTCACGGCGCGGAACACACGACGGAAACACGACTCGTCGCCCTGTCTTGTCCTGCCTCGCCGACGCATCCGCTTGCGGCAATCGATCGGATGTCGCCGGCAACGCGCATGTGCATCGGTTCGATGCATCGGAATCGGAAAATTGTTGATCGAAACGCGAAACCGTGCGAAATGAAGAGTGAAAGCGAGAAAGCCACTGCGCGCGGAGAATGAGACGGCTCGAATTGCATCCTCTCGATTGCACCAAATTGCATCTACATCCAGCGGTGGTGGCTTTGCATGGAAATGGTGTCAATACCAGTCGGCTCGGTGTGTCTGGTGTAAGCGAGACAGAAGTAGCTGCAAGTGCCAATCAGCACATTTAATGTAAAAAAAACGCCTCCGCCACAGACAGACAGACAGACCTTTCGCACCTTTGGCCGGGGATGGTTCTGGCGATGACAAAAACTGATATTTATCAGCAATTAATACTTCATGCTTCATGTCCATCCTCCGGATCTCCCTGCCGAAACTCGCTGTCAACTGCAACGAATGGTCAACCGCAACTCGGCCGCGATTGGAGAGGGAAAGCGCGTATCCGTTTCGAGTTTTCGAGAGGCCATTTGACCAATTGTCATTTCATCGATGCATTTTATGTGCGAACGCGCGAAACACGACCTCTTTCCGGCACAAAAACGCCCACCGGCCTGCGATTTGCATGCGCACACGCAAAATTTCGATAAATTTCCGCCTCCAGGCTTGGCGCTCGATGAGACTGACGTAAAAATTCAATTGGAATTGAAAATGCTCGCCATAGTTCACTCGACATTTTACTGTTTTTCCGCCCGCGCCGCGGTGTGACCTCGCCCTATGGCGCACACATACAGAAGCGTGAACGCTAGAATCATTCGATGGCTGTGTGGTACGGACGGCGCGATTCGACACACGGACTGGGCAGCATGGCATCGAACTGCGAGAACAGAGCGCCTGGTTTGGATGTTATTTTTGTTTATAACAATTTCAATAAAAACCAACCACCCACAGTGAATTTCCCAGCATTCCTTTTCGCCCTTACTCTTCCTTTTTCCCATGGCTGTCTCACTGTTGAATTTGGCCCCGCGCAATATATCTCCCTCTCCGTTTATTCCTCGAACATTACGCATGATACCACTACCGGATGAAGGTGGAAGGCCCGGATGTGCGCGCGCGGATGCAAATGGAATTGTTTTAATTTCGAATTAACAATTACCCTCCCCGGGAAAGCACTGGGCACCTCCGTGCTTTCCAGCAGCGCCAATATCTTCATATCGTTCAGGAATACTGGCGGGGGAAAAGTTGGACAGATATGGAATAGAAAATACATTTTATAGCTCACATCAAGCATAACAAGAACGTAGAGAAGAAGAAGAAAATACGGCTTTGTACGCCATTGGGCGAGTAATCATAACAATAACCATCACATTACACTGTTTTTCGAACGATTTAGAGAGCTCTGTGTGTGTGTGTGCATAAGAAAAACACAGAAAAAAAACCACATGAGAATATTTAAGTGGATTGAAATACATTGGTTAGGAAAAAATAAAATTGGACAAGAGACTGTTGATGTTAATCATCTCAAGTCACATATTTGTGTAACGTAAAATATGGCTGCTCGTTGATGCACAATGGCGCACTGCAGCCTGTTTCCGGTCCCGGCGCCAAGGCTGGTCATGCAATTTCATATCATTCGCACCTTTTGCGAGTGTTTGTTTTTTCCCGAATGACCAGGGCGAAATGGTGGCAGCAGTAATTACAGCATTAATTATCCAAATAATTACCGCACGCTTTTCGGCGGTTTTCGTGAGGAAAAGTCGTTTTTCAATCAAACTGCGGCTGCTGTTGTCCGAGGGTTGGTTGCGATTATCAGGGTAAATTGAAAGAAAAACAACAACAAATACATGAAACCATAATTGTTTCGGACGGATGGAATATAAACAAGTGGAAAATTGATAAAATGGATGGCCCGCTACGTCGCGATTTTCACATTTCCGCATTGCACGACCCAAGGCGTGTTGCCGGATAGCAACATTTTTGGAAGCTAAGGTCCACGGCAAGAGGCGTAGAAAAAAAAGATCAATACCCATGATCGATAGCTTCTCCCGATCTTGTAGCTCAAAATGTTGAAGATCTATTTTTACTCGAAGGCGATACGATCCGCGCTTGTTTAGATTTCGCTTTTGAGTGATCGTGTCAAAAACAACCACTCACGATCTCGATTGATCCTCGTTCAAAGTCACGCGTCACTGTCAGCCGTTTGAAGAGGAAACATTTCTTATGCGCCATCGATCAGGGATAGTTTTCCCTCGAGCCTGAGCGTGCTGCGATGCTTCCAGGAATTCGCAGAACTGAAGCGTGGACGTCACTGCACCGGATTAAAATATTAATTGCAACATTAATTAAGAACGGTCCGCCGGCACCGGCCTCCGAGTTGGAGCCGGCTTTCCCTCGTGCATAGCTCTCACATCATAGAAACCGATGTATGTTTATCTTGCTAATTGGATCAATTTTCACGCGTTCGATGCTCGTCGGAAGCGTTCGAGGAAAACCTCGCCGCGAACTCTCGCGACACTTGTTCGGGGGGCTGGCGCGTTGGGTGTATGTATGTTGTCCGCAGCGCTGCCGACGTCAACCTCGTCCATCCCCCCTCCCGCGACCGTCTCGTTGGAGCGCCAACATCAAACTCCGAAAGATGTTTATTTTCTTAGACCGAAGATCGAGGAAACGGGGGCGCTTACTGGTGCATAGCAGTGGGGAATTCGGGGAAGAAAAAACTATGTTTGGAGTCGCTTGAAGTGGATACTGAAATTTTGAGCTGCTTGTAATAACATTTCAGCTGCGCAACATTTTACTTTTCCTCCGTCCCGCGCCGACCCATGATGCGCCAGATATTCGATATTTATAGTCTATTAGCTTCGATTTCCGCCGCTGTTCGCGTCGCGATGCGCTTCGATGCAACAGTTGCGGCCCAGCAAGCGTCCCTTTGATCCGCAGAGTGACGCATTCCGTCCGTGAATCGATCGAGGATGCGGCAAAAAAGCGAAGAATTTAACGCGTCCAAAATAATGTCATGAGATGTGCATTAGATTTAACGAGCGGCCATTGCGGAGAGCGATTGCCATTATGATTGTTGCTATCGTCGTGCGATAAACCCGTGAGATATGCCCTGTTGGAAGCGGCCTCGTCTTGGTCTTGGAGCGGAATAAGAAAGAAAGAAAAAAAAATGCCCCGGCGAACGAAAAAGCCCGCCAGTATCATGTTTACGCAAATCAGGCGCAGAGTAGTACGCCGCACGAGGAAGCGCGGGGTGGGCGGACGGCAAGCAGACAATCGTAAAAATTCAATTTAACACAAATTGACGGACCAAACACCGGCGGGCATTTTTAATGATCTCATACGTGTATTCCCGCGCGGGAAGGAGGTTTTATTCGATGCGATTAATTTAAATCTTTCAAGAACGTTCGAAGGACACGAATGCTGTTGAAGGTGTCGAAGGGCGATCCTGGCTGGGAGGGAGCGCCGCGTTGGGGATGCGGGGGAATTGATGTAGATAACCACCCGCTTTCGGCGCTGGACTGTAAACGGTATTTGGTTTTTGTCTTGAAGGTGGCGGGCAGCGGAGGCAACAAAAACTGAACTCGTCAGGTAATGAATTTTATTCTCCTCGATTCCATTACAGCGTGCCACGTTGGCGGAAAAAGAAGTGAACTCGCTCAAAGAGAAGCTGTCGACCACGACGACGACGACGACGACCAGCAGCGGCTGCCCCGACGAGACGGGAATGGACGTGACGGCCCCGCCTTCCCTGTCCCTACCACTGCCCCTTGCCATGCCGGTGGCCACAACGACATCACCGACGCCCACCTCGTCCCCGCCGTCGATGATGGTAGAGCAGAACGGTGTCGCGCCGCCCTCACCCTCGACGACGCCAGGCTCGGAAAGTGGCAGCATCGGCGTCGTGCACCGTCCGGAAGTAGCGCTCAGTCCGTGCGAGAAGCCAACCGGAGGAGCGCGATCGCCGACTGAGTCGCGCTCCCGAACGCCCGAGCTCGATCACAAGGTACAGATGGAGCTGGCCAGCCTCACGCACACCCTCAACAACAACTGCATCGGCAGCAGCAACAACAATCACAGCAGCGGCCACAACCGATCGCAAACGCCTCCACCCGCCACGGCCACGTCCCCGGAGAAGATGGAGTGTGACAGTGTGAGTGTACATACGTCGGATGACGCGTCCAGCGGACAGGTGACGGAAGGATCACATCACGAGGCCGGCAAAGACGCCGACAGTGAAAGGCACGACAGGGAGGGCATTGAGTTGGTGAACAATTTGAGCAAAAGCAAAAGCAGTGAAATGGAGACGGAGGGAAAGGGAGAGCAAAAGCACTGCAACGAGTCCGGCGCATCGACGAAGGAACCCGTGCTGGAAGGGAGGACGAGAACGATGGCCGAGGAGCTGTCGGCAAAGGACAGAGAGGTGAGTCACAGAAATCCAATAGAGCATTATTTCCATACAACAGTCAAACAAGAGATCAACTCATTCCGAGGTCAAAAAGAATCCATAAACAACATAAAAACAATAGGGTAGATATTGTGCATCGCAGTTAACAGCAGATAATTTCCCGATGAAAGAAAACCCTCACGGGGGTGAATATTTTCCAGTCAAATTTCTTCTGCATCAGATTGGATTCCATTGAGAAGATATGGATTCAAGGAAGCATTCTTAATTTTATCTCGCCCAGAGTTCCTTCTCCGTGCGACTTACCCTTCTTGTGCAACCAAAAAGGGGAAAATTTGCTTTGATTAATTTCACCACATTTTTTAATTAAATCGTTGCGCGGTATATTTCTGTACGTAGCATTTTCCTGTTTTTCTTTGGGGACTTTTGTTTAGTCGTTAAAGTTGATAAAAAATCTTCTTCCTCCCCTGCTCCACATGGGCAGACTCCCGGGCGGCGTCGGGGAGGGCCTGGGAGTAAAACCAGCTGCCAAATCCTCGGGTGACCACCAAAGGAAAAACAAGCTTTTGATTTATATTTACTGAAAAATAATGAAAACTTTTTTTCCCCACTGAAAAAAGGTGCACACCGGGGGGAATGGAAAACAATCCGAAGGAAGGATCCATATCGACCGAAGAAGGAGAAAAGAAATGTTGCTGAAATGTTACAAACTGCAAGAATAAAAGAGTTTTCTTATCCAGAAACGAGGGTCCACGGAAAATGTTATTTTTTTCCATCCCTTGACCACAGATGAAACAATGATCAATAGGTTCGGCGAAAAAGGAAAATGAATTGCGAGGGTGCTCGGTGCTCGGCAACATCACAGCATGGGTAGCAAAAAGCAAAAACTGATTTATAAAAAAAAAAAACCTACTCCCGAACAACCCGCAAGCAAACTTGTAGCGAACAGTGCGAAACCACAATGAAAAAAAAAGAGAAAACAATGTTTCAAATAACAATACAATCGGTTTTTTATTACATAATTTATGTACAATTCATTGAATTTCGCTTTTGTTGCCTCATTCCTGGTGGCGAAGCAGTTTCTTTTTAACTTCTGCCAAAAAGGACACAAAAAACACCAACGCCCGTTTCTTACTTTCAAAGGAAAACCCCCACAGAAAAGAATTCGAAAACCGATTGACGTCGGTTGCCAGAGTAAGGAGTTGCTCCTTGCCTTTACCGCAGCACGAAACGACCCATCGATGTCTGCTGCTTCAATCGTCCTCAGGACTTTTCGAAGGAAAAGTCTTTTTTCCACGCACCAAACTGTACTGATTGACGTTTGCTCGTTTTCCCCGAATGGGGAGATTTCCTTCCCTTACAATGTCAGCCAAACGTCTACTTGCCAAAGGATCGAAGAAAAAAAAATTGTAGCACGATTGCAACGCACACCCTTCAATGAATGTCGTTTGTGCGTGTCATAACAACTTACTTCCTTTTCGCTCGTGTTCCGTTGCTTCCTGGAGGAAACAAACTCGGTGCACAAACAGGCCATCCCAACCCTGCACCCCTAATTTCAAATAATCTCTTCATTGTGGCAAATCGAATCTTGTGATTCGAATGTTTTCGTGTCTTTTGCCTTCTTGTTTGCTGCTTCTTTTCGAGCTGAGCTGAGGGAGAAAAAAACCTTACCTTTTTTTTCCCCTCGCCAAGTGTGATAAGAACCGGCGTGCCGTCCGTCTTCCGGGGAGACGATTGTGAGTAAAAAAAAAAAGAGGAATGATACCGCACGCACGCACGCACGTACGTACCTCGAAGGGCCAAACAATCGAGTCGATAAAAATCGCTTGTTGATTCTCGTTTACCGATCGGAAGTTGAGGCAATGCGAAGAAAGAGATAGCGAGGAGGAACGGAAGTACGGCAAGAAATGATGCATCCCTCTTTTCACACTTTCACTCAACCCCGACCGGACCTAATGAAGTGGAAGGAGGGCGTTGGTGGCCACTTGAGGAATTAGTAAGATACACTCGTAAATCCACTTATCGGCCGACCCAAGATTCCTTCTTCGTTCCTCCTGCTTGTGCGAAAGCAAAAGGCCATCCCGAACGGTGATGGGAGTTTGACCGGAAAAGTTCGCCTTTGACCGGCCTCTTATGGCCTTTGGACCAACCTTCTTCGGGAGGGTTTGTTTACTCAAAGGGAATGGCCTCCTTCGCCTGTTCCTTCGCTTTCAATTCATTTCTCCCATCTGCCTGAGAACGATCCGAGAAATCTTTTGGGTGTCGAAGGTTCTGGGGTGATTTATCGCCTTATTTTCCGGTCGAAGGATCAAAGGCTTCCGACGGGACATCGCAGGAGCAGAGTACGGAAAGCATTCACGTCATCTTGCTCTGTTGTCCTTTTGATATAACTTTCAAGGATTCCCAGAGTTCGATAGGAGGTGATCGTTTTGACCGGAGAGGACATTCTGGGGTACATCATTTGCATTTGCCTTCTTCGGTTTCTTTTTTTTCTTGGACATCTTATTGCCCCTACAAGCAGTCGTGCGTTTGACCTGTTGAAAACATTTTCCTGCTGCTCCTTACATTGCCATTCTTAAAGATCCTTTTGACGTTTTTCTTTACCATAGCTCAAGTCATAGGGATATTGTTGGAAAAGAAAAGAAGCAATGTGAGGATGAAAATATGAAAATGGAAAGCCGAAGGTCTGGAAATCACTCGGAGAAGAACACGTTGGCATCTTTTCTGGTTGATTTCATGACTATGGAACGATTTTCACGCCTGAAGGTGGACCATGGAAATGTTCTACCCCTTCCCAAGCTTTCCCTCCGCATTTTCATGGCGCTTTTGCGGTGGAAGCAAAATAAACAATATCCAATTTCCTCGCTTTTCCGTGCCGTTCCAATGGTGAACGGATTGTATTTTTTTCGGTACGGATCAACTCCAAGAGCGACAGCGGGAAACACGGTTTCCCACGGTTTTCGTTCGGTCCTGGCACGTTCGAAAGCCGACGATGGTTTGTCAATAAGTTATTATCTTGTTTACGGACGTGTTTGGCCACGGTTGGGTGTGATGGATTTGCAGCTCCTTTTTGGGGCGGTGAAGCGGTCATAAATTCGTAGCAACAAAAAAAAAAAGAAAAGAAATCTTCCCTTTCGGCAAAGCAGGGAAACACGTGGTAATAACTTCATAAGCTGTTTGTTTTCCCATCGTCAAACCTGGCTTGCGGCGTCTCGGGCGAAAGTTTCCAAAATTGAACCGAAATTGGGTTTGTTTCCTCTCCTCGATCCACAGCGAAAGGTGGATCGAAAAACAAACCCTAAAGGAATCGATGAACACCGTCCGGGCCGCACCCGGAAGCAAAGGGAAAAACACGCTCCGAAGGGTGTAAAATCTGAAATTGATCTATAAAAAGTCATAAAAACAACTCCGCAACCGGAGAACAGTTTAAGGTTCACGATGGCGAACAAAAAAAAAAAAGAAACCAGAAACGGATACTTCGTTGGAGGGAAAAAAAAAGTCAAAACACCACCAGAAGGTGTCGGAATTGGGTTGGCATAGATATCCTTTTCCGGTACAGCTCGACTTTTAGGACGAAAATATTTGAAGAATTTGATACCTGGCTAGGCATGAGTTTTTACTTCCCCGCGTTACGCTCTCTTTCGCAACCCTCGGTGGGAGGTGATTTTGTGGTTGCGGTAAAATTTAACAATCGACCTACAGCAGGCAAAGGAGGACGTGAAAGAGAAGGAGAGAACAAGCTGGAAACAGGAGGGGAGTGCGGCGGCGGTGGTTTATGGCGGAATTATAATGAGCCGCATGGGTCGATTGATTTGCCGGAGGTTCGACACACGGTACAGCGCCGAGTTTTGGCGTGGCGTGTAATAATCGTTTATTTACGACATTTATTGAACCGTTTTCCCGCCAAAGCGAAGCGCCGCCTGCCGTTTACTTCCATCTCCGACCAGGCGCCTCCATCTGGGGTTCTGGGCCTTCGCCTCGGCATGAAACTTGAGGCATCTGGTAGTTTTCGGGCAAGAGAACATGCACATCGACGGCACCGTTTTAAATGCTGCTACAAAGGGTGCGGAAACCTGCAATGTTAGTGTTTTCCTTTAGCTTCATTAAAATTTCCCCAAGGTGGCCGCAACGAACGGGAAACGTACGTTTTCACTCGATGCAACCGAACACGAACACCGCGTCGTGCATGCTAGCTGCTAACGGGAGCTCCTCTAGCATTCGTGCTTTCCATCAGGGAAAACTTGGCGAGGGCGCCCCATTAGCATGTAAATTTTCCACCCATCGGAAGGATATTGGTGGAGGAGTTTTTCTGCAGCTACCATACAAATCGAGTCGGGTTTCTTCACGATTCTTTCTTCGATTTTAAGCTTCCGGTTGCCTTTGTTGGAAGGATGGGAAAATGCTGCACTGGGCGCCCATCGGTGGAGACTAATTTACACAAATCGAAAGGCGACTTGTTTTCGCTGTTTCTAGTTTGTTTCCACTTCG
Organism: Anopheles atroparvus; assembly: GCA_914969975.1. Lineage (NCBI taxonomy): Eukaryota > Metazoa > Arthropoda > Insecta > Diptera > Culicidae > Anopheles > Anopheles atroparvus. The sequence continues at coordinate 53,167,867 of CAJZCY010000001.1, forward strand.
CGTTCAATTTGGCAGTCTCAGTAAGTGTGTGTGTGTGTGTGTGTGTGTGAAATTGAGAATTGCAAAACAACTACACTCAATCTATTCCACCGTCGTAAGCTGTTCGTGTTGCTTTCCCAAACGTTCATCGATGCCTTGCGTTTTCCCGGGGAACAATCGCAATCCTTTCGCGCCGTTCACAAGGGTAGAATGGGAGGTTGTGTCTTTTCTCGGATGACTGTCTTAAATAAGACCGAACCAGAGAGCATCCTACAAAGTGGAAGAACACGAGCATCGGTTCTTTGTGCTCATTTTGTTGTCTACCTCCAAGAAACTCCACGGTCCTCCCTTCCCTTCTATCCACCCGTGATGGCAATCTTCTGCATCTCTCGCACTGCGGAATGAAAGTGAGAAATGAGCTACACGATACCATCATCGCACCACATCGAATCGCCGAATCTTTCGTTCAGCTGCAGCGAGGCCAGAAACCGATCGTACGAAGGCTGGCTGGCGGAAGACAAGACTCGTGGGGTTGCCGGGAAAGGGGGATTGGCAATCTGCTCTTTTTGTGTAACAACGAAGCACCACCGTCAGTTCTCGGATGTTGAGGATTGCAGTTCGCCCTAGCCCAGACTCGACTGGGGTCGTGGTTTAGCTGCATGAATTATGCAGTAATGACAAAACAATATGTAAACTATAAATATCACTAAAGCTGCTAATTCGTACCTTCAACAGCACCAACATTGGCGGTGGGAAAACCATTTCCAACGAATGTGTATCTTATAAAGTGTTACTTTTTTTCGACTGTTGCCGCTGTTTATTTGTTCGAAATCTTCGTGGTTTCTGGGTTTGCCTTTTTTCCTTTCCATCGTTGATTTTAATCCAAGATGTTAAAAGCTCGATTGGCGCATCATTTATTTACACTGAGATCATTGATTTTACCATCAGATGCAAGTTCCATACATTTATAATCCAAGGCCTAATGTACCATACATGAATTCCAAGCGTCCCACGTAGCAAACACTGTAGACCAATGTATTTCTGGAACGAATAGGCAGCGCATTGAAACGCCAAGTGCTCAACGCAACGCCGGCTCCAAATCCGTGGGCGTACTGCTCAACAGAAATGAGCTCGTTCCGATTTTCCCATGCACTGGAAAACCCCCACTAGACGAGGAAAATTTCTTTCGCATCTGAACGCCGACGACCGTCTTCGATACGCCCCCCTCTCTTCCCCTGTCTTTCCTTCTCGCTCTCGTTCCCATTCGTGCTGCTTCTCGCCCTCAGCTGTGCTTCCGCGATGCGGCTTGGGTGCACTTTGGAATTACGAAATGCAAAAAAGGCAAAAGCATCCTAGTGCATAGCATGAAAACCAAATCCGGTTTCGGTCGGTGGCAAAACGTGGACCGAAGGTCGAAGGCGGGTAGGATAAAATAGTCGAAATTTCGTAAGTGTCAAAACAAAACATACTTTCAGTATATTTATAGCATTAGTGCCGTTACTTCGCCTCCATAAAGTGGATGCCACTTGCGGGCGCGGTTCGAATTCGTTCGAACCATTCCATCGTCCGCCGCGCGTTGGGTAGGAGAGTCAGGCCAGTGGAAGGAGGAGAAGTATCACATGCTTTGGCATACGGCACAAAAACTGTACAAGTTAACCATATAATCAAACAATCCGCCTACACCATTTCCTCCTTCGAAACGCCGCAGCCGCATCACTATTGCGCCAGTTTTGTCCGATTTCCAACGGATTTTTCGCTCGCTCTCTCACTCTCACTCTCTCTTTCTCGCTTTTTCCTTCCTTTTAGGCAAAACTTTTGTCGCATTCATTCCATCTCGGACACGCCAAAGAAAAGTCGATCGTGTTGAGGTTTTCGGATTGTTTTCGATTTGTTTCCATTTGCAGGATGAGACCGGCGGGTTTTTCCGACCACCCTGGGCTACGCAGCGTTTTTCCTGCGGTTTGCTGTAAATCCGCAAGCCACAGCTGCGTTTGCTGCTAATGGATGGCTGCGAAGAAAGTTTTCAGTTGCCTTCCTTTCGCGCCCATCACGAATCTGCCCGAATGACACAACATTAGCATTTGATCGAATTAAAAACTCAATCGTATCGCATTGTACCTAGCGAACCCCCGGTTCGCGGCATTCAACCCCGCGGAGTGAAAGGGGTGAAAATGTTTTTATTGATAAAATATCGCTTGTCGTTTGTTCGCCTTACGACAACGACTGTTCTACCAACTCCCTCCCGAGGACTAAAACACAGACCCCGAAACAAATTATAAAACCGAACCGAATCGAAACTCCTTGTTCACGCGTTCATTTTCTCCAAGTTCCCCCCCCCGCTCCTCTGGCATCCGTTCCGCGTTCGTTTCGTTCGTCAAACCAACGTCAACTATTAGCCTACGCCCGGAAGCACACCACCCGGCTAAGCCGTCGCGTCGTTGTCGGTGGGAGAAATGAAAGGTAATAAAAATAAAAAGTTCTTATCAGAGAAAAGTTGAAATTTATATGCAAATGTTTTTTGGTATGTTTCCCCGCGGCAGACCCTACGGTGCGGCCGCGAGGAAGTGAAGGACAGGGTGCAAATGGTGCTACCCGAAGCCATTTTGCCTCCCATTCCACCCCTCCGCAAGCCACCCAAATGGGGTGTTTGTTTTTGGTCTCCCCCGGCCGCGCCGACAAGTCACTCGAAGAATTAGATCAAACGGCGCAAATGTCTTGCTCCCGGCGTCGTTGACATTCAGCTTCGATTAAATGGCACCGTCATTGGCGCATATCGGGGGCGAGGAGTACGTGTGTCCTTTTGTTGGTGCGTTTTGTCAGAGTGCGTTGCGGAGTCGCTCGCGAAGGAAACGCGAATCGTTTGTGATTTGTTAGACGGTAGGACGAAACGAAAAACTTTCCCGTTCGTTTCCACCCTTGCCAGATACAATCACGTGAGTGATCAAATAATACTGCCACCACCCACCTGCACAATGTATCGTGGTGCCGGTGAGGTGGAATAAATTATCAGCAATCATGGGGCTTGGGCTGAGGAAGTTTCAAGGAAACGTCCCGGCTAGGGAAGAATATACCGTTAGGAAGGTTTTAAATCGTACCATCGAGTGGCACTCGGCCTTTTTACCTTCTGGCTTGTGCCAAACGTTGCACACATGTTATTGAAAGCCCAGCGATGGAGGAACGACACATTCCGCTCAGTTGCATGCTAGTTGATTTATTGCGTTTATTTTTATCGCCGAATCGTTGTTGGGGAAGTTTGGAAATGCGCATAGCTCCGATCGCTGGCGATGTCGAGCACGATTAAAACAGCATTAATCGATTTGTAGCTGGTGCCCAGAGGTCATGATTCATTCTGCGACCGGAGCAAAGACAATTTGCCAACCGTGTTAAGGTGCTGAAATATTTCCCAATTGAGGTTTAAATGATTCCAGACCCCTATGCGGTCAAACGCCGAATGTACATCATTCTGATCGGTGATGTGAAGGAAAAGTATCTGTCTTCAAGGTATTCGTGCATTTCGATTTGACATCTGGCACATCACGGGATAAACCAGCCGTTTCTCCTTCGACCGCAAGCAACGGATGCGCCATGCATGTCAAAAGACGCATACATCCGCCTGAGGCTGGGTGCGTACACATTCCAGAACCTCTAGTTTTTCCCGGCAAGACGCTGATTTTAAACCGGACGCGCACAAGTGGCGTTTGAGTTTTTCCCCCCGATTTTTCTCACCTCATCCACGATTTCCTTTGCAGCCCAGCACCGAGACCTGCTTCGGCCAGTGATTTATAAGCAAAATTTATGATTTATGCTCGCTTTAACATTCGGTAGGGAACCGGCTGCGTGGAGCTTCACACATCGCTCGGTATACGCTGGGATGGTGTTGTCCGGCCAAATTCCTTAGGTTTACAAACACGGAGAACGCCGAGTGTATAAATTACGTGCACGAGTGTGCAGTTTGAGGGCCGCAAAGCCACACAGCGTTGCACATTTTTAACACATTTCTGCGGTCGCGTGGAAGACTGTGATTGTGAAAAAATCAGCCACTGGAAGCCACGATCCACGGCGAGGACAATCGGCTGGTGGATGCAACACCAGGAGCCCTTGATACCCTACCAACACCTACGTTAGGTTACCTACGTGAGCAACGCATGTTCGAAGGGCGAGACGAGATCGTTTTGTGCATGGTCTTCACATTTCACTTGCATTTCACGAACGGAACGTGCGAATAGGGAAGAAGTATGTGCTATAACTCGTCATTGCGGCTGGGATGGGGAACACATCATTTAGATCCGTTCCTTTTTCGTTAGTTTTTCACAATTCTCAGCAACCGCTTGCTAGTGCGATTTTGCTTTGCACTAAATCTTCCGGGACGAAGGATTTTTAACATAATTAATGAATGAAAGTGCAGTGTGGAGAATCGTTCTTCGAGTGAGTGTCATTTTTTTTTCCAAGACCTGTTTTTTGTGGGAGTTTCGCGTCCTGCATGCAAACCGTTTTCCACAAAACTCCCAGACGTCACATGTTTTACTGACAGATGCAACATAAGTGGTGGAAAAATGCAATAGATGCAAAAAACCCAAATCCCACACCCGCGAAGCACTTGGTCCATCAGATAGACTACTCATCCCGAGGACGCATGCTTTGGCTACAGAAGCATTTGCGAATGAGCAGGAAAAGAAACAAAATACTGCTCATCCAAGCGCGTTCTCAAACGAGATATTTATATCCTTTATCCAAGCCATTTAACGAAACGTCCATAAAGATTTTGGTTCCTTTGGCGTACTTTTTTTTCTCCCTTGCCTTGCCACACTATTCTTCAGCATACGTTTTCCCAGGTCTAGATGGATGCGAAGTGAAATCTGTGGAAAGAGAAAATTAGTTGATTTCATGGCAAACATTTCATGCATAGGATTGAGAATGGTTCCTTACAGATTGCTTTTTCTTGCATATTCTTTTCCCATGTACCAAGGGACCATAGGCATGTGCGCATGTTATTAACTCTTCTGAGAATATGAGAATGCATTGCAGAATGGAACAGTAACGCGTTCCACGAAAGCGTACATAAAAGTTATGCGAATCCTGGACTTTCAAATTCATAAGAGATAAAATGGAATGAGTTTGAATTTTAAGGAGCATATCATTTAATATTACTATACTATGAAACACGATATAATTTCTCGGATAGCAATGTTTGTACAACGCAAAAGAGAGTTTGTGTGGTTGTTGTAAACTGTAAAACGAAGAAACACCTGAAATTATCCAACTGTCTATGTTCTATCTTCGAGACGCCTTTGTTTTCATTTGTATAAAACCAAGTTGGTGCATGCAAAATGCACCGCAAAAGTAATTAACAGCTACTCACCCTCAGTTTCGCTGTGTTTCCCGTCCCCACTATACTTTCCGATGCCATCGAACCGGGCCAGGACTGAGGGAAAAGTTTCAATTTCGGTAGTACAGACACATTCCCGATGAACCATTTTCGGCTAAAACAACCGCGCCTCTTTTTGGTGCATGGTTCATATCGTGGATTTCATCTACTGGCTGATTTTTTGTTTATCCTTGTCGTTTAGTAAGACGGTGCATCAGACATTCGTAGTCGTGAAAGGAACCCCGAAACATTGCGGCGTATAAAAGGCCGGTGATTAGTGTTTCCGCGAATTCGGGCCAACAATTTCCACTATGGATCGAACTCTGGCCGTTTAAATGGTAACGGTTGCGATTGGGAAGCGACGGGTGGAGAATTTTTGTAAATTCTTAATTAAAACAAACTCCATATCTCATAAAGATCTCGCAAGAGGCATAAAACACGCTTTGGCTGGGTAAAAATATCGCTGAGAACACGAATAAAAGCACCAAATACACAGCACCAAGTCGGTGCAGGCGAACGAAAACAAAACCAAAACGCTGAAAGAAATTACCAGCATTTGCGAAAACGCCAGCTCCTCGACCGCCGGGGGCCGAGGGCCATAGGGAGCATAAAACTCCAGAGCGGTATTTAAATTAAAACTGCAATAAAGCACATGCAACGTTTTATTTTCGGCGCAACTAAACAGAACCCCTTCGAGTCGCAAGAAACTTCAGCTCCTAGCACCGGAAGTGGTGAACGCAGCGGAGATAGGGTAGGAGCAACGGAACAGGGATGGCGAATCGATTGCACTTGCATATGCACGATCATGCGGCCCTTTTTCTGGGGAACACGTCCGAGTGAAGATCGCGCAACGTCTCGACGTGCACCACGTGATCAACCATGCGTCTCCAGAGACGCGACTCTTGGCGGCGCTTTTTGCTAAGCAGGCTCCCACATAAATCGTCCAAATCGGTTGCAATTAATCAATAAGCGCATGGAACGTTGAGGGAATCCTAATTCATCAAACGAAAAATAAAACCAGACTAAAATGCAAACATTTGCCGGATTTTCCCAGATACGCTTATCCAGCTTTGCAACAGAGAAAAGAAAATAAAGAGAAATAAAGATAATGTGACAGTTTTTCTTACATTCGATTCGCGCCGGCATATGCTGTTTGATTTCTGCAAGCATCTGTTGTCTTTGCGATGCGAAACGTTTCGGTTCGGGAGTTGAAGAATAAAAAACCTACAAAGAAATGGGTTCAAAAATCACATTAATTTCGATGCACGAACACGATCTTCCCTCCGCATTTCTTCAACCCTTCCTCCAAACAAAATAAAAATTCATGTAAACTGACATGGAAACGCTAAACGCACTCTTGTTCGGTCGTTTGTTTCGGCGGTTGGAGGAGGTCCCGTGTCGGCTTCGGTAGCACCTTTTTCAGTACATTAAACATTCTCCTCCAGTCCTCTTCGTCCACTGGCCACAGCTGGCCTTCCTTACCATGCACACACCTCCCGTTCCAGTGCAGAAAAAAGCATTCGGCCACCCAACGACGATGGAGTTGAAGCATTCACTTTCCATTCCCTCTGCACGTTGCAGAGCCCCAAGGCAGGAGTTCAAATTTAGAGCATCAAAAGGGCATGGGCACACTCACATGCGACCGTAAACACTTTACACCACACCATGAAGGGATTAGTGTTGCGGAACAAAAGCGCCCAAAACTATTGAAACATGAAAAGTATCGGGTCAAAAATAAGGCAATGCTAAACAAGCAGTTAAAATGAAAGTATCGTTATTGCTGCACAACTGCATTTGGTGGATAGTTAATTGTTCACAAACATGCTCCAGGTTACAATTAAAGAACGAAGAGGATCACATGATTAGCGGTAATGTCTAAGATCTATGATGTTTCGTTTAAAAAAAAAAGAAGAAAAAACAGACCATTAAGTTAAGCATTTTTGTGTTTTCCGACTGCTACTGACTCATCAGACTACCGAGTAAATAAACTAAGTTGTAACATCACCTTATTATTCTAAGAGATTTTCTCCGGACAATCGAAAAGAAATGTGCTACCATTTATTCAATACTGCCCTTGGGCTGAATTCTGTTCGAGGAGAACGATGGCGACGGTGATGAAGTTCGAAAAAATCTCTTCGCGAACCCCAACAAAACCGCAACGACGTGGAACAGATGGAGATCCGGTGCCACGGTTTATTTACGGGAGGGTGGATGCTAAGTGTATCCATTGAGCTGGCATCCCCAAATCGATGGTTGCTCGCATTCAACATCACCATCACACTCGATCCTCCACTTCGCTGAAGCAAAAACAAACGCAAAACAAACGGTAAACGCACCACCCAAACTGTCACTATTGCTTGTGACACTTCACGCCCGTTCTGCTTCGCGTTTTCAGTGGCATTAGCTAGCGGTGACGCTTCCTTCGCGCGCTCCTTTTCACCTTCCCCGTTTCGAGAGCCGCTATCGAGGGTCCTCGGGAGCATAAATCAATCTTTAATCCCATCTCTCGAAAATATCAACCGCATCCGAGCGAAGGAAATCGAGAAAATCATCGTCGGAAGCAAACACGGGCGCAGGGTTGGATGGCGACGGGTTGTGTGTGTTCGTGCCTGGGCCACCGTATCGAACAGATCACAAATGAAGTATAGAGTGTGTTCCCCACGCGGGAAAGAAGCGAAATGAATTAATGGGCGCGGGAAGACGGAACAGCAGCGGCAACGGGAACGCTCTCTAAACCCCAAGCACGTCAACGGCAAATGCGTGTGCGGATCGATCGGTGCGGCTTTGTTCGGGCGCAAACACGGATGAACTTTCTTCGCGCTGCCGTGCGTGGAAGTGACACTCCAAATAAATCACCATCCATCGGCAATGAATCACCTTTTCACGGCGTGCGTCGTTGTTTTCCACCTTCACCACACGCTCGGGGGAATTCCCGAAAAGAAACATGAGCAAACCGTTTGCTCCGCGGCCGCACTGTATCAATATTCGAGGGCAAATTCTTGTGTGCCCTGCGCCAGAAATGATGTACTACTGCGCGGCGACAAATTTCTTTTCCCAGATTTCCCGCGCCACGAGGAAAACCCGCACTTAAGAGCGTTCGCCCCACGCGTGCACGATGCTGCGGTTGTGCCGGAATGTCACCTTCCCGCCTTTCCCGAGGGACGACTGCGACTTCTGGCCGAACAAATTGCCGTTGCCGTTCCGTGGTACCTTCCTTTTGGGAATTCCTACCGGTGCACCGGAGCTCGATATGCTCAATCCCCACAACCGATTGAGCCGCATGCCCACTCTCGTCCCACGTTCGTCCGTGCCCAGTTTGAGCCAGTGAATAACGGCTTAGTGATGCAATTTCGAAAATAGGTTTTCTGTACAGCAGTGGATAAGTTGGTCCTAATAGCAGGAAATTATCTTTTTTGTGCTAGGTTATGGGCGGAATCCGCCGTCCTGGGGGCAACCCTTTCGTCCCCACCGCCGGCAAGACGGCCAACGGCCACAGTGTAGCGATTTATTTCTGAACTACGAAAAACGAACAAACGGCGGCCGCAGCCTTCTGGTTCTAGTGCATTGAAACTATTCTTCCCGTGTCTTGTCACCGGCTCAGCCGACGCGTGAAAAGAGTCGACAGAAGGGCGGGTGTGATTTAAGCCCGTGGGTGAGTGTGCCTGTGTGTGAGTGTGCCTGTGTGTGTGCCTGTGTATGTGGGAGGAAAAGTCAACTAATAAGACAGGCCACGGGTGAAAGTAGTCCGGACCTAATTCGACCCAAACGGTTAACAAATGCAACGTTTGTTGACTCGCCCTGCGTACGCTCAATAATGAAAAGGAAGAATCCATGTCGCCGCCGGCCCTCGACGATCGTTTCGAGTGCGATCGCGTTCCTAGATCGTCGCGTATTTTTAGAGAAAAGGAGACAGCGGGCTGGCCGGGACGTAGGAAGGGGGGCCAGGGCCTGGCGACTGGCAAGCCAAATCCGTCCGCTCGTCTATAATTTATAGCTGTTTTACATATTATTATTGTTTTTATTGCCCTCGGCGTGCTCGCCGACCGGTGGCAATGTTGCCGGGGATCGATCGGGTGACAAAATTCAGCGTGCAGGAATAACGACAGTGTGAGGAATTGTGATTTCGCCACATTTTCACGACGGGCCTAGCCAAGATGCGAAACTATCGTTAACGTTCGTCGGGGAAGTTGCCGTCGCCGCGAGTCAATTAGGGGGATTTTATAGTTGCGCTTAAAGTATGCGAAATTCGCTCCCCATTCCTCGCATTGCGTCCCGGGCGGTAATCTTCACGACGAGCCCGGCTCGGATTTGAGATCGTATTTTATAAAACCCATGCTGCTGGCACGGCGAGAATTGACTCCCCCGAAAATCGTCTCCAAGAACCGGTCGCGACTGTTTCGTCCCGTACAATCGATCCGAGTGGGTTGGGTTTGATTATTTTTATCTTTCCTTTAAGTAAAAAAAAGACATCGGCCTGGTAAAACACTCAATGGATGCACAGGCTGAAGATAAAGCAAGCCAGCGTCTTTCTTCTTCGAACGGACAAAACTCTCCGCTGGTTAATGACACAATTAATGATTTGTTTTAATCGTCCAGCTGTTGTCGGGTCAGCCGAGCGCGACACAAAAAGCGACCATTCGCGACCAATAACTCCCGATTAACGCTCCGGGTGACAAAAGTAACAAGGTTTTGGGCCAACGTGCAAGATTTCAAGGCCCGTGTTGGCAACTATGAGAAATATGTTTCCTTCTCGTGAAACAGGTCAAAGTTTCGCACCAGAACGAAGTGCCCACTCCACCTTTGCTTTGGGTGCAACTGGAACGTTTTCCCTGCCACAAATGTCTCAATTTGGGACCACATAATGTGAGATAAATTCAATATTTGAACAAATCGCAAACAGGAGAAACCAAAAAGTGAAACAATATTTATTAGAAGTTTACATTTGGCAGATTTTTCCAACACCGTTCCGGGCTTTCGGTAAGCCGCCCTGGTTGGGCAAACCATACCCTGGACTGGAAGGACGAGCTACTGTAGTCGCAAATCGAAACTACGCAAACTGTCCATCCCCATCTTGACCAGATCTTGTTACCCCAGAAAAACCCACACCGCAAGGCATCATTTGCAGACTCGAAAGGGTTTCTGTCTGCCGGTGTCGGTCAACGGAGCTAAAGGGGCTTTGTGGGAACGTGCTCGTTTCCCCTTGACTCCCAGCTTTCCGGTTCATCAAGCCTGGACAATCCGCCGGAGTGTTCGTTTCATTTGTTTCCAATCACGCACTCCAGCACACCGGTCACTTCGGTCGGAACCCCCGGCGACGAGCTTGTCTTATTGATGCTGTCCGAACGATTCCGTCCGAGAGAAGGATACGATTGTAAAGGGCTTGTTTGTGTACGAAGCGACATCATAACCAGTTGACTACCGTCCTCGCCCAGGAGCTGCCTCGTTCTTTATGCGACTTTTTGGAAAGGTTTCACTTTACACGCTCGAGTCTGCTGCTGAGGAGAAGGAAAAACAATCACACCTCCCGTAAAGTCCATCTGTAATATTATTGTTGTAAATATTTGCAATCAAAAGGATTCACATGTCGAGGGAAGCACGAAAAAGAAACGTCGACCGGGAGCGCAGAATTGAGCAGCCGTCGTTGGTGAAGTCTTTTGTCAGGCTTCAATCGAATGTAGTCGGAGCGAAGGATGAGACGGACCCTCCTGGCGGTGGTGAGCCCGCCGGCCATTTCTGTTTGATAATCCAAGGGACGCTCTGCCAGCACAGCTGAGTGCAAGAACGAGGACTACGGTCAGCACTTGGTCTAACAAAGGCTTCGTCAAGCGGAGAAAGAGATGAAGAAGATACGATTCCGTCAGGAGTCTTTCTTCTTTTTATCCCGAGTCGATGAATCTGAACGAAGGATATCCTTTCTCGGACCCCGCAAACCTTCGCCTTCACAGCCGCCGAATCAGTTGGCAGTTAGTGTTTCCGTTCGTCTGGATAGTTTTTGGCTACCAGAAATTCTCGATCCTTCTCAAGGGTGCCTGCCTTCCATTTGCTGCACGATATTACACACGGGGCGATGTTAAACCGACAACCCCAAAGGGTGGGGCGTCCTTCAATTGCCATGACACTTTTTGTTGTTGCCTGTCACAAGGATGCTCTTGTTCCGATGTAAACAAGCTGAGAAGGTTAATAATCTTCGGATTTTTCGCTCCCTTGGTCTATGGATCGTTCTGATTGCAATCGTGGATTTGTGTGTCCGAGTAAGAGTTTCATCAGGGAGAAAGAGGACCAGGAGCATTCAGGACTAGATGGCGGGATTCAGAGAGCTCTTATACATTGTCTCGATATACTGCGCACCAAGGGTTTTGCAGCATCAAGCAACAGCTTTTCTGGTACCTTTGAGTTGTGAGTGATGTGAACGGTTCCAATGGAAAGGCACCCGAACAAAGCCCCACGATCGATGTAATTCTAGTAACCATAATCTCGTTCACATCCTATAAACATCAACTCCAACCATGGTCATAGTCAGAGGAGGCTTTTGCCTCTCACTTCTAACTTATTGCCCTTATACCATCGCACATAACACGGTTCTTTTCTAAATAGACGCCAGGGATCGCCACAAAAAAATTAAAACTGACGCAGTAATAAAATAATGAAGCCATTCTGTTGTAATGGTGATGCTGGTAAACAGAGTTACAAGCCAGCAGCCTCCACCAAAGGTAGCTGAAAGGCTTCCTGCATTTTTTCCTGCTTACATTGTATCCTTTTTGCTCGATGTTATTTCTCCGCCAAGGGTCTCATAATTTATCCTCGAGCCTTGGCCACCCTTATGTTCCCCAGCACAAAAACGATACATCATTCGGGAGGGTTGGAAGCAAGGAAGAAAGTGACAGCCCACCCCCAAACCGGTAGACAGTTCCACACGCTGCCACGAGACATAATCCGTTGCCCAGGACATATCGGACCTATCCGGTGGTGTAAATTATTAAAATTATTTGAAACAAATTACAATTAACGATCGAGAAAAAAGCGTACTCTGGGGTCCATCCATCGCGTGGTGCTGGAAAATGGAGCCAAGGGTGGGGCCAAACCGGAACACTTCGATGTTGCGAACAAAAAACAAACAAACGGAAAACACGGAAAACCCGAAAACAAGCAGACCACTAAAACACCAGAGCGGGATCCGAATCCGGATACAACCCTTTTTCGATTGTTGGTCCATGCCGAAAAAAGCCCAGCCCCGATCGCGTTCTTTTGTAGCACGGGGGGATCGTTGTTTGTGCTCGTTATGGGTTTTTAATGAAAATAAATAAAATAAATAATTCTTCTTCCACCACGACCTTGCCGAAGACGCTCGCCTGCTCGGGCCCGGGTGAAGTCTATTGTATTTCAACGTAATCGCCTCGGTTTGGATGGGCCCCGGGAGAGAAAAAAAAAATACGCGTCCAGTTTGTGCTTCAGTTCATCTGCGCTCCTTCATTAATTGAAGTCTAGGTATTAAAATTTCATGCGAACTCAAGGAATAGTTCAACATTTTCTGACCACAGAGGGACCAAAGCCGGAATTGAACTTTCCTCCCCGCGCAGAAAGGGGGTCATTTGCCGTAAAACAGCGCAACAACAATTCTTCGATACATATTTTATCGCTATAAATTTCCTCTTCGTCGCTCCCCGATAGGAGCTGTTGCGGTTATGCTTTTTTATGTTGTGTTCCACTCATTTAGAAATTTTCGGTTCTTTTTTTTCCTATGCAAGTTTATTTTCTCTTTTTCGTGGGTTGAAAATCCCTTCGTCCTTCTTTGATGGGAGCACAAGAGATCGGTACTTTCTGGAAAAACTCCCGCTCATCACGCGTGGCCCCCGGTAACGGGTCGGCCAAATCCCCCGGACCGGTAATTTCACATTTTTCGAATAGTCATCGTACGTAATGTGTACCGAAAATGTATGAAATATTTATAATCACCCCTTCAGCATCCCACTCGCACATGCGTTTGAATCGAAAGCTTTTTTACTATTTTTACCCAATTCATAAATTTATTATTATATTTGACCGTGTTTTTCGGCCACCCACCCATCGCCAATTCGCCCAACACTGGCCCCGCGTTCACCGACACTTCCGCTGACCCTCACTGCGAGAACAAAATAATCCATCTCTTCGTGGCATGAGAACCGTAGGGCCAGGGATATTGTGCAGGGCATCTAAAAGGTTGGTATCGAAACGAGAAACAAATGAAAAATCATTTTCCTCGCCTAAGCACTACACTCCTAACGTCCGCCGGGTGGCAGGGCTAAAGCGAAACCTCCCGCCTTCGACCACGTTCCGGATGTGAGTAGCTGAAGCCATGCCCAAGTGCGTGTGTCTGCGTGTGTGTTTGAAAAGGGTTCGAAAAAGGCACTCGGAATGTAGAGCCGGCGGAACTGTGTCAAAGAAAAGCGCGGGGGAAAATATGAAATCGTAACATATAGTTATATATGGTATAACTGCCATCGGAGAACGTGTGAACGTTGACTACTCTCCACACGTCTCTACAAGTTATATTGGTATAACTGCCATCGGAGAACGTGTGAACGTGGACTACTCTCCACACGGCTCCACAAATTGATCGAGATCGTCGGTGGAGAGACGGTAATCGGCCCTTTTTATCTCGAGCGCTTGAGCAGAACAGACGTATAATAAAAGCTTGAAAGTCACGACACATTATTGGCGCAGCCGGTAGTCGTTCACAAAGAAAAAAAAACAGTGCTAGTGAGTGATAATAAAACTCATGTAGTTTGTCCGAATTTGTAGTCACTACCAGATAGAACTACACTTTCATCTTCTTGCGATTTCAAAAGTGAGGAGGATTTGTGGCAACGCCGTTTCCAGTGCAACGACAGGACCACACTATCTCTTTCCTTTTTTTTATATAATTGGATTGAGGTTAGTTCAGCACGTGTTCGTCAGCGCTCGTGTACGCACAGGTAAGCAAACTTTTGGTGTAAATTTTTTTAACAATCACGTAGTGAGCAGATAAAAAAAAAAAGACACCTTTGCTACCGTGCATCGGATAGATACTAAAAAGTCGGCCTATCCGCTTTCTCAATTTAACGGGTAAAACGCGTTCTTAGAGAGACGTTTTCACTGTCGTTTTGAGTTAATTTTTTTATGTGGAGAAATAGTGAACCTTTGGATTTGTGTTCAGATTCAGATTCGTTATCAAACGATTCGGGAAGTCTATCCCACGTGCCAATAAGCGTAGATATTCCCATAGATAAATTATCTTTAAAAATGGATCAAGTCCCTGCGCAAATTGAGCAGTTAACTGCAGCTATACAGAGCCTCCTTGTTGCGCAGCAGCAACAGGCACAACAGTTGGTAACAATGGATAATCGTATCCAGGCATGCAATAACTTATCCAACAGTAGCGTACCTCAGGTCACTGAACCTAGCGTCAGTATAGAGGCTTTTTACAAAATTCCGGACCCGATCAAGGCAGTCCCGATCTTTGACGGGAATAAAAAACAATTACACGCGTGGTTGAATACCGCCGAAAACGCACTAGCTATTTTTGATGGTAAAGTGCAACCTGCCGTCTTTCGTATGTACGAAGATGCCATCAATAATAAAATACAAGGTCGTGCAAAAGATGCATTGTGCTTAGAAGGTAACCCTACAGGGTTTAGCGAAATAAAAGAAATTTTGATGAATACATGCAGCGATAGAGATGATTTATCTACGCTTATCAGCCAGTTATGGCAAAACAAAGTGGGTGCCAGCTCAAGTTTAAAAAGCTATTATCTTCAAACAAAGGAGCAGATTCAAAAGATAAAACTAATAGCTAGGCAGAATAAAATTTATAAGGACAGTTGGCCAGCTATCAACGGTTTCATCGACGAAACAAGTCTAGCTGCATTCGTTGCTGGTCTGCAAGAACCGTATTTCGGTTACGTGCAGGCTGCGCGGCCTGAAGATTTAGACCAAGCATACGCATTTTTGAGCAAGTTTCGGTCTAATGAGTCGACGGCGCAAAATATTAGGAAAGGTATAGAAAAAAAACATCAATATTCAAAGCCTAATGATACAGTGCCGAACCGATACCAATACAATCATCCAGCAGCAACATCGAGTTTTGTTGATCAAAACGCGAACAGTGCACACTCTTTTAAGAAAAATTCCCCTGTACCAATGGAAACTGATTCTAGTAAGTCAAGACTTACATTGAACAGAAAGGTTTTGTATAATACTGAAGCTATAAATACAACCGAAAAAAACTTAGAAGACGACGACATGTTGCTAAATTTTCGCGAGGTGATAGATACACCAGAAAAAACCTAGATTATCTTCCGTATATAATCAGTCAATACCCTGAATCGGAAACTCAGTTCAAATTATTGTTAGATACCGGCGCAAACAAAAATATTTTAAAACCCGGGATAATTCAATCACTTCAGCCCATTAATTCCATTATCAAAGATTCATCAGGTTGTCATAAAGTTTCACAAAAAGGGTTTATTAATTTGCTTGGACCGGAGTTTCCAAATCAAATGTATTACGAATACGATTTCCATGAGTTTTTTGATGGAATTATCGGTTCACAATATTTAGCAAGCAGTAAAGCAATCATCAACTACAATGACGAAACAATCACCGTTGCCGAAAAAGTTATTCCTTTTTTGAAATATTTTCCATCTGAAAAATTATTTCACCACGTAGTAGTAATAGACACATTACAAAACGGCGATTGGTTTGTTCCATACCATCAATCCCTTTGTGAAGGTTTCATAATAGAACCTGGACTCTATAAATCTGATCGAAATAAGTCGACCATAAATGTCTTAAGCAAATCGGGTATTGCACCTCTAATCACAAAAACATTTCAATTAAATGTAAACAATTTCGAAACAATCAATCCCATACCATTGAACATTAACGAACCGCTTACTAAAGAATCTATAAATTTGCTGATACGTTCTTCACATTTAACACCATTTGAAAAAGATAAACTCTTGGATGTAATATTAGAGAATCAGCAAATTCTTCTTAAGTGCAATGAAAAACTTTCGTCGACAACAATAGTGAAACATAAAATATTAACTAAAGACGATGAACCGACATACACCAAAACATACCGCTTTCCAAACCACTTTAAAAAAGATGTAGAAAAGCAAATTTCAGAAATGCTTGAAGATGGTGTAATTGTTCCGTCTAATAGTCCCTATTCTTCACCAATATGGGTAGTTCCCAAAAAATGTGACGCATCCCAAACAAGAAAAGTGAGAGTTGTAATAGATTTTCGCAAATTAAACGAAAAAACCATTAACGACAAATTTCCTATTCCTCAGATAGAAGAAATTTTGGATAGTTTGGGAAAATCTACGTACTTCACCACATTAGATCTAAAATCTGGTTTCCACCAGATAGAAATGGAGCCTACACATCGTGAAAAAACAGCCTTCTCTACTGCTCAAGGTCACTTTGAGTTTACGAGAATGCCGTTTGGACTGAAAAATGCTCCGGCAACGTTCCAACGCGCTATGAACAACGTTCTAGCAGGATACATAGGACATATTTGTTTTGTCTATTTAGATGACATTATTGTAATTGGTAATGATTTAACATCACATTTAAAAAATTTGGATACAGTGTTGAAACGATTAGCTTCTTTTAATTTAAAAATTCAAATAGACAAGTGTGAATTTCTCAAGAGGGAAACCGAATTTTTGGGACATTTGATAACTCAACATGGGATTAAACCTAATCCTGATAAAATTCAAAAAATCCTTGATTGGAAATTACCCTCAAATCAACACGAAATTAAACGATTTCTTGGTCTAGCTGGATACTACCGAAAATTTGTTAAAGATTATGCTAAAATAACAAGACCACTCTCTAAATGTTTGAAAAAAGGTGCAAAAGTTCTATGTGAGGAAGATGAATTTAAAAAAGCTTTCGAAGAACTGAAAACAATAATTGCTTCTGATCAAGTTCTCGCTTATCCTGACTTTGAACACCCGTTTGTACTCACTACAGACGCTAGTAATTTTGCTTTAGGAGCGGTTCTTTCTCAAATACAGGATAATTGTGAAAGGCCAATAGCATTTGCCAGTAGAACACTCACTAGCACCGAATCAAATTATCCAGCAACTGAAAAAGAGGCCTTAGCTATAATTTGGGCAGTGAAAAAATTTAAGCCTTATCTTTACGGACAGAAATTTACTTTGATAACGGACCATAAACCACTTACATTTATTAAAACATCCTTTAAGAACTCAAAAATATTGAATTGGCGATTGGAATTAGAGAATTTCGACTTCGATGTTAAATACAAAGAAGGAAAAGCCAATGTAGTAGCCGATGCATTAAGCAGAATTAACCCTCAAATGTGCAAAGAAATTAATACATCTACTATTTCAGATACCCTAGACGGCACGGATGCAGGAAGCAATAACACTGTTGCTACCATTCACTCTGCTAGTAAATCTAAAGACTATTTTGTTCATTATACTGAACGACCAGTGAACTATTATAGGAACCAGTTAATATTCAAAACAACTAGTACTTGCTCTATTACTAAACAAAATCCGTTTGTAAATTTCCAAAGAACAATCGTGTCTCAAAATATCTATAATACAGATAACATTAGTGAATATCTAAAAAAAATTCATAACGGTAAACAAACCGCAATATTTGCAGACGAAAATATTATTCTAATATTGCAGGAAGTATTTAGCAGTTACCATTTTACAAAGGGGCATTTTGTTGTAACAACAACAATGGTAGAAGATGTAACCGAAATAGACAAACAAAATTCCCTTATAACAAAAGAACATGATAGAGCGCATAGGGGAATCAGTGAAGTCGAAAATCAGCTAAGGAGGTCATATTTTTTTCCATGCATGTTGAAAATGATCCGTAGTTACATTAATAGCTGTGAGATTTGTAATTGTAATAAGTATGAAAGGAAACCGTACAATATTAAGATTTCACCTAGGCCAATCACAGACAAACCACTAGATCGTGTACATATGGATATTTACATTATAAATGGATGTAGTTTTCTATCCATAATAGATTCTTTCACAAAACATTTACAAATGTTGTTTATAAAAAACAAAAATTTAGTACAGGTTCAACGTAAGCTCACAAAATATTTCTCAATATTCGGATTACCTAAGGAAATCGTTACAGATCATGAGACCACGTTTATGTCCATTCAACTCAAAAACTATCTAGCATCTTTGGGTGTTTTGCTAAAATATGCATCTTGTTCGGAATCAAACGGACAAATAGAAAAAACGCATTGTACAATAACGGAGATAACCAATTCAAACAAGTATAAATATGCAAGAGTAGATACTAAAGCGCTAACAAGACTAGCAGTTACCCTGTACAATAATACTGTTCACTCAGCAACAAAATTCACACCAAACGAGTTGTTATTCAACAACACCGACAACAGTACACCAGAAGCTATATCAAATAAAGCAATCGAGTTATTTTGTAAGGCAAAACAAAACATGCTTAAAGCATCGAACAGACAAATAGCAGGAAACGATGCAAAATGTTCTCCACCATGGTTAAATGAGAACCAAGAGGTTTTTATAACGCCTAACATTAGAACAAAAATGCAACCGCGAGCAACGAAAATTGTAGCAAAGAACATTAAGGAAAAAACGTTTGAAAACGCTAGAGGTGTGAAACGACACAAAGCGAAAATCAAAAGGATAAGATGCTAGATATTCGTTAAATTTTGAGCAAAGGAATCTGTTTGAATGTGAACCTTCTTTGAAATAGTAAATAATTTGAATTTAGAAGTGGTACTCTTAGGTGCAGGTTATTTAGGGCTAGAATTAATAACTATCATAGCGTAAGAACTATTATAACGTATTAGAAAAAATGTTGACTTTGAGCTAAATCGGACGAGGACGCCCGAGCTTCACCCCCCGGAGAAGTTATATATGGTATAACTGCCATCGGAGAACGTGTGAACGTTGACTACTCTCCACACGTCTCTACAAGTTATATTGGTATAACTGCCATCGGAGAACGTGTGAACGTGGACTACTCTCCACACGGCTCCACAAATTGATCGAGATCGTCGGTGGAGAGACGGTAATCGGCCCTTTTTATCTCGAGCGCTTGAGCAGAACAGACGTATAATAAAAGCTTGAAAGTCACGACACATTATTATATATTATGTAAATTCGCTGCTAAAAATTTACTTTCGGCTTTTTTCCATGGCAAATGAAGAGGGGGAGAGAAGGGGAGAAGGGGGCGGTGGTTGGTTTGTGTGTGTGTGAGGGAGTTGAAAGTTAAAAAAAAAGAAATACGCAACCAATCGTCACGTATGGCCATCAGCATTGCCCCGCAAGCCGCATTCCCTTCCCCCTTGGCGATATCTTTTGTTTTTGGATCCAGAAACATCCGTAGAAAACGGCGGAGGAATCCGGCGGGAAGGGACCGAAAAGGATTCATCAAAAAGCGAATCCTCGCCCGAAGGCTAATTGGCATCAGCAATCAAACTTCTGAGGAAAGGACGACCAACGTTCAAGTCGTCTCTACCGCTCGTTCCGCTATGCTTTGCATCGGGAAGAGCGACGAGTGGGAGACCGGTGGGATGGACCCGGAAAATCAATACCTGCGAGCATCTCCGAGGATAAAACCTTGTTGTTCCACGTTTAATCTTATTCCCCTGAACTACCCTGCAAAAAGTCAGTCCGAGTCAATGCGACGCAGTACGGTTCCCCAATTTCATTCCTCCCAAAAAGGCTAATTATCTGCAGTCAGAAAACGCCAGTCGAAACCTCGTAGGGATCGAATTTACACAAGACCACACAGCAGGTTAGCATCATTTTTTCGATAAAAATCCATTTATAGAATGGGAGGGTCAGGAAGCACCGGAGTGTGGGCTACCCGTTCGTTGAAATCCTCTAGGAATCGCCGCTTTCCTTAATGCTTGAAAGTAGATCCCATTTTTCATAAACGAATCACCACGAAAAGAATGAGCAGGTACAAACCAGTCCTTTCGTTTGATACTATGAATGGAAATTCTAATGTTAGAAGATATAATACTTCTGCAAAGTAAGCCACTAGTGAGGCAGGACACTTTTAGTAGCATTGAATGCATCGTATCGTAGAAAGTCATTTGGATATTTAGTTCGTTTCTTGTTCAGGAACTTGATTGCAAGCCAAGAAATTCAAATTCAAAAAGAGGACTGGTGATAGCCTTCCAACCGAGAATGAAAAACTCAGGAATGTTCTGTTGACTTCTTTGGGAGTCCACAGTAAGTCTCCATCATTCACATGGTATGCTATTTGATCTTTTTAACACACTGTCTCTTTGAAAAGGGCTTTTATTATTCTTCTAATTCCATTTTCCAAATGAATAAACCTAAGCAATTGGAAACTCTGGTTGATTTAATCGGTCATCTAGAAAAAAAATCTTTGTAAGATAGTTCTTGAAGAAAGAAGACACCATAACATTGCATGCTCTTTATGAAATTCTATGAAATTATCTGGAACTGTGAACAGTATGATGTTTAACTTGTGAAGGAGATCAAAATCACATACATTGACGAGAAATCTTGTTTGCTGTTTGCTGTCTTCTAAAGAACATCAACGCTGGTTTTAATCATACACGAATGTAAGTGTAGGACATCTTTTTTTCCTCATTTAGCTTATTGCACTTGGTAAAGTGTTGCCTTACATTTCCTTCCTCTGTATTTATAAAACGCATCCACTGATACTACTACTGCTTCTGCTGCTGCTGCTTGTTGAAGCAAAATTGAATTCGTACGTGCCTTTTGAGGCGTTCGGGCATCGCTGATGCGCAGCAACGGACGGCATGTGGCTCTTAATTAAACATAAAAATATGCACAATAATCCCACTTCACTCACGCCACAAGGAAAGCCACATTCCGAAAAGGATTCGATTTGAAAGGAGCCCTTGCAGGCAATCAGCAACGGTTGGGATGATTCGAAGAAAGGGAAAAAAAACATCTCATCATAACCTCCAAGTGGACCAGCACCGGTGTCGCAATTCCTTGCGACAGCATTCGAATAGTCGCTGCCCGATTTTTCCCGACGCTACGAGGGTTAATTGAATATAAAGGAGTGACACAAACAAACAAACAGCTGAAGTTAGCAGCGAGATAAAGCCCGTCGGAAAATCTAGGTTCATCTAATTAATTATTTTGCACCATGCACATTTTGCACCGCACTTGCACGAAATCACTAGGGAACCAAGAGGGCGAAAAGGAAATAAAAAATAAACCCCCTTTCATTTATCCATCGGACGCGACGCTCAGTTTGTATTTAGAGTTAATCTTACTCCATCACGTCGCTGCACTGCATCACGGGAGAAGGATTCCGCACTTGGTTTTTCCCTTTTTTGATGACAAGAGGCTAACAAACGTGTTCCTGCCGCCTCTCAATACACATACATCTACTCATACGCCAGCACAGGTGCACCGCGATGGTAGTAAACAAAGCATTGACTCCACCGTCCAAACGGAGTATCCTTTTCCAAGCTACATCTTTTCAAACGCATCTCTTTGTGCAGAGTAGCGCGATCCCAATTTGTCGATGTGTAGTGCGTTATTTTTCCCTCGAGTGTGGCGAAACCTTGGTACAACCCATACAAGACAAAACGCCCACGAAACTCTCCTTTGAGGATTGCGTTGTTTTTACCGCAGACTGCCTCGCAAGGTAGATGCCTTCAGGACAATCCTCGGCCGCGACACGTTCGTGGTGTTAGCGCCCCTTCAAAGGCCCTATTTTCCTATCAAGCACTCATTAGGGGCAAGATCGTGCGCGGAGCCCAATCGCGAAAGAATAAGGATCACAAGGTACCGTTGAGGGGGGTGCGTTGCGATTGGTAATGAATGATTTTCCTCTCACATGCTCTGCCACCGCCGGCGTCAACGAAACACAAAAGAGTCCCGGTGGAAGTGCAAAAATAGCAAACGCACAAAAAAAAAACCCCTTTCACAATCGGTTGAATTCTGTTTTGTTTCGACATTTTCCGAGACGGATTAAGGTGGTGGAAGAGTTGGAGCATCGGCGCGCAGACAAATTGCAGGCAAGTGTGGTTGTGAGTGGTTCTGTTTTCCAATGATTGAGAAGTGACGAATAAAAAGGAAGAGCGTTTCCTTTGCCAATGCTTCCCATTTGCTGACATCTTCTCAGTTGTTTCATCCTCTCGTGAGCTACAAAGTAATCGAGCAAATTGTTTCTTCACTTGCGAAACTCCGGACCAGACGCCAGAACGACCATTTCTCTTTTCCCTTCTCCTCCGGGAGCAAACCGCTGAACTTATTCCTGTGTTTAATGTTTTTTCTATCATCTTTCTCTGTCTCTCTTTCTCTTTACAGGTGAGTTTTGGAATGGTTTCTTATGTCTTTCCCGAGGCGACAAATTCGCTGTCGTGTTTGCAAAATTCAATGGCCCCTGCTATGGGGAACAGGAGGAAACCTCTTCAACGCTTGTCCGGAGAGACGACGCCCAACCGTGCTTCGGTGGCAATCAGGTGATGCCCGAATAATACCTCTAATTCCCTTTCACGTACAAGAAGGAGGGTATGTATATTTATGTAGATAAGAAGGACATTTCCGTTGCGACGGTCTTCAAAATGAGACAGTAGACCTCGGGACTTTTTTTTCTTCTGGCGAATTTGTTTCCGGGCACAAACTGCAAAGCAGGAATTCGCAACGAAACAATAATCTCCGCCTCGCATAAACACTCGCACGTGTAACGCAGGTGGAGAGATAATTCTTCCCGGCCGAAATTGCTCTCCGAAGAGACAGAGGCGGCAACGAGAGGGCCATTATTTGTGATATATTAGCGCAATTTTGGATATTATTTTTTTAATGAAAAATATCATTAGCACTAATGGATCGGGATGGTCGAGCGGATTTCGGGTTTTTGGATCGGATTGCTCGCGAACGTAATCGAGCCGGCATTCGAAGGAACGTTATTTTCCTCCCGAATACTGGCGCTTATCGGTATCGGAGTCGCAACCGACTGCTCCGGTTGAGAGCATGGCCAACTGACTGTGAAGAGGCGGCGATAGGCGCAAACGTCCCTATCAGCGCAACCTTTCAGTGCGCATCACTTCCAATCAATAATCGACCCCTTCAACAGCGAGTTGCTCACGGTCAGTCTGGTTCGAAAAGAAAAAAAAAACACGCACACACAAATTTCCGATCGTGATAACCTCGTTCGGGCGGCGAAAAAGATCGGCAGCAGTGCGTGACTCCCGGGCAATCGCGAACCCACGGGAGAGTCGGAAGAAATGAACAAACAACATTACGCTACGGCAGCACGTACTCGGCCCATCGATCATCGATCACCTTTTGATCTTCTAATCAAATCAAATTCCGAATTCCCGAAACCGAAACACGCCCGGTCTGCTGCCGATTCCCAAAGGGAAGTAAGCTCCGGGCAGCGTTTAGGCGCAAATTGACATTTGACATAGCCTAGACGTGCGCGAGCTCCGGGTGTTCGCCTTTCGTGCACTTGCTTGTGGGCCAGCGCTCGGTAGTTTCGTGGATTTGTGTTCCGCGAGATGCAGGCGGGCCATGCCTCACTTCACTCGTTTGCGGTTGACCTCGATCGTGTGATTTATTTCGTCTGCATTCGCGTTTTGCTACACTTGCTAAACGGAACTGATAGGTTATCGGTACTGCTGTGTCTGCTGCGACTTCTGCTAATCTGGGATGTGCAGAAGAAATTATTGCACCAAAATTGATACGGGTTACAGTTCAAATTAGTTAATACCTATCTACGAGGTGGTTGAATATCAACAAATTCGAAAAAAAGTCCTCTGCGAATGGACCACATGAACTGTGAGCATGCTCGAAAGATCAATTGATCTCAACGAGTAGTCGATCTTGTCTGACTTCCCTTGCTGGCCACGTGGAGATAAGGCAAGATCGTCACTTCCATCAATGAAATTAGAAATCACTTCTTCCGCCGTCCCTTTTGGGAGGCTTGCCACCGTTTCCCCAATTATCGGAGCTAACGATTCAATTCCCGTCACAACAGCCATTAAGGCACGTTCTATTGCTCTCCGCGCGGTCCACAACCTCCAACCGCGCGCCAAAGGCAACGCCACTCAACCCCAACGAAGTCGGCATTCCTGAATCCGATCGCGATCCGGGAGGCTTGGGTGTTGGTGAGACGCGCTGTCGCTGTGTTCGTGGATCAAATCGTATTCCAAATATGTTTATTAGAAACACATGGCAAACGAAAAAAAAAAAAAAAACGTTGGAGCTTCTGGTGGTGGTTCTTGTTCGAATAATTATTAGTTACTGATAGCGCGTCCGCGGGGCAGCACAAACTACGCGAAATATTGACCGGAGAGGCCACCGGTTTCGAGGCCGGTACGCGGTTGTTTTTTCACACACTCTGCCGCATTGTTGTGCGGGTTGCCGAAACATAAAAACAAAGAAACCACCCGTGGACGTAGACAGCAACCGTGCATTTGGGGCTACCCTCTTTAACATTCGACACCGGAACCGGAATTGGTTGTTGCGGTGGTGTTGTTGATGTTTTCTGTTTTCGGTGGTTTTTCTGTGGAAAGAGTGCAAATTTGCAGCAACACCTGCCATCCTCGTCGCTCCGTAGGCAGGACAACGGAACGGAGAAAGGAAGAACAAATATAACAACCATGTGACGCAACACGGTGCTGCTTGGTGTGCAATCGTCAGTGACATCCGCAACGTGTTCTTCAATTGTGTTTTTGTGCACGCGCGTGTGTGTGTGTGAATCATGCCCACTAGGAAGCACTTTAAAGCCACTGTGCGATGATGGGAAAGCGAACAACACGACGGAGTCACTGAAAGCAGCCGGCAAAAGGTGAACGCATTGGAGCAGCAACAGGTATTCCATTTCTATTCAATTTGCCCCAAATCATGATCAACAGATAAATTATGCGGAGGAAGGGGTGAGGGGGAAGGGGTGGGAGTTGAAATTGAGAGCGATGCACCCTTTTCCGATTCCTCAGAGAAAAGTGACACCGGGCAATATGGATGATAGTGTAGTGATTCCTACATTGTTTTTCGCAGTTCAGGAGCAGGGGAAGCTTTGGTAGAGCTCTGATGACACACACTATCGACAATTGGCCTGAATCAACCTAAGGGGGGCCGCATTGTGGCCACATTTCCGGTGCATTTGTGTAGGCTCAATGTTTATCCAACACCGTTCGAGCGAACTGAGCTGCTTGCTAACGGAAGCCGGTGGCAATGACACTCCAAGCCAAAACTAACAGCAGGTTGGTCATAAAACCGTCTTTACTCACTCTGTTATCTTACTGGGTGTGCCTGAGCCACTAAGCGTCTCTGCAGCTCAGGTGAAACAGGTCCACGGCGAACGAGAGAGCATGAGAAGGTTCTCACCTCAAGGCTTACTACTAAGAACCATTAAATCTTGTTGAAGCTGGCGCGTCTATATATTACAAGCTCGATTCAAAAGCCTAACCATCTTAAATCCAGAAACAATGTAACTGAAAACGCACTTCCTGGATGGTGCATTTGGCAACATTTCGCATTTAGACGGCTTGACGAGCCATGTCGACCTTCCCCTTCATACTCCATCCGCACTCTCTCCTTCTCTCGAACGAACAACAGGTGCTACGCTCTTCTTTTTATGATGCGCCCTTCGCCCGAGAGATCGGCTCCTGGTCGTACAGAATATCAATTTTGCTCAATTGCGCATAAATTGCGGTTTGCGCCGATTCATTCGATATCGTTTGAATGCATGAGCAACAAAGGGAGTAGAATGAAGGTTATCCCCCTGGCGAATGGTTCCCTTGCCTCCTCGCGTCAGGACCGGCCAGGGGGAATGTCTGTTCCCGCCATGCGAATGAGCGATCACGTTGATGGGGCTGAGCGAAAGATCGTTTTATTTCGATTCATTCGACTGAGTTTTGATAGATCAAGAGGAGCGATCATGCTCACCGTCGCAGGCACGCTGGTAGCCACCATTGTGGTTGTTTGAAAAATTTTTGTTATTGTTCCATTCCGTCGCACCCCGTACCGTCGCACCCCACCACCTGCTGGTGACCCACGAAAAAATGGAGCAAAAGCAGAAAGATGATCCTTCGCAGACGATCTTTTACCACGCGTGTTTTTGTCTTCTCCCGTCTTTCATTTTTTGCGCACAGTCCAAGTTCAGACCTGGGACCGACAACGGGCGAGTCATTCGGATGTGCATGAGTGCGTCCGATAAACCTCCTAAAAGCTCCTACCCTTCCCGCAGCGCACCACTTTCTTCGTCCGCCAGGGGGAGAATAAATTCATCGAATAAACGGGGTTTTCTTCTATGGAGGGTGTTCCGAGCCTCTCCCGATATAAAATTTTCTAGACTGGATCGATCACTTACACCCGTTCACCCATACAGGGGCACCATATCGCGAACTCACGCACTTCGATCTCGACGTCTTCGCGCCATCGTCTTGGCTGGCCCCTTTCTTCGGCGATCATTAGGTGCGATCGCCGCACACGGTACCTTGAGTGCTTCACAATTCATTTAACTCCACGAGTGTGCGGTATCTTGCAGGCAATCCTCACCCTTCCCTTTCCCCAGCTCGCCGTAATTAGAGACTTCTTTTTCGAGCAGCCCTCCGCCGCTCAAGGTTTTCCGACCTTACGATTCCAATAACGACTGATTAATAGTCCGATCCAATCGCATCACTGAACCGTGCCACTGGCGTTTCATCGATCCTCGGCTCGGCCTGGGGTAGAACCGGCTTTTCTTTCTGCGAATATTTACACACCATTTTCCGCCAGCCTCGTCCAGTGCTGGTGAATCTAAGTGCTGTTCGTCTTGGGGCACCCTCGAACGATCATTTAGCGATCGAGAAATGTCAGGAATGGTGCTTGCTATTGTTTACCTACTTTGCCAATTCGGCGTGTGGCTCTCACGTGGGATCACTTCGACTAATGGCAGGCAAACGGCAAACAATCGGAGCAACAAATATCACGCAATGGAGCGGAGGACCACGCGTGCGGGAGTTTTGCACCGCGAATGCTTCGGAAAGCTTCACACTTCACTGGTCCATCACCTTTTCAATTTTTGCTTTCCGCCCCATCACCACCAACACCACAGGAGAGAAAAGCCCCAGGAATGGGGTGGCTCGACAGGGGATAAATTGATGGAAGCGGCTACGTGCAACCCGAGCCCGCCGATGCCGGGATAGATTTATTACACGCATCGAATTGCAACTTTGCCGTCGGCTGTTTCTCCCTGTCTGTTGCTGGACTGGGATTGGGTTTTCTTGGGTCTGTTTGTGCGAAAGAATTTTCCTTTTTTTCACCCACCGCAAAGCCTGCTGCCCGAGGGACTGGAACCAAAGAGGCAATTAGTGGAAATCGAACCGACGCTCCCGACGCTCAGCTCATTCCCGCGTTGGGCTCGATAACCAGTCGAACCATCGTTTCCGCACCGCTGACTATAGATTAATAGAATTTTTATTGATCAAGCGCACTCAGAACCCGGCTGATTTTTAATGATGAATTTTCTTCCCGTTCTTCTTCCGCCGGGAGGAAAAACAATCCCACCCTCCAATCGCGCCCGTTCCGCCTGACTAAGACCGAAACTCTCGCAGCCAGAGCAGTCACCGCGGCGAAGATCTTCCGCTCGAGCGCAACCGAGGCCCGTTGGCGGACTATCGGTCGGCCTGAACTGGTTCGTCGGCGAGGCCGATCGCGATGATTCAGGAGAGTTTACGATTCGTCTTCATGAACAGGTTGATCACCTAAGGCCTCGGTGCAGACCGTTCCCAGAAGCGGCAGAACGCTGCTCGATGAGTCATTACGACCGGACGAAGACGCTGTTTTGTTTTGGGGCATCGCGAAGCCATTGGCCGGTCACTCGCCTTATTGCGCCAATGATGGCAACGTTTGATGTTAATTGAACAGCTCATTCAACGGTTTGTAGCGTAGTGGAAGACTTTTATTACTCATCTCGGAGGGAAAATTTTATGCAACCACCGGCGAGCACAGTAATGAGCATTTGGAAATGTATCGATTTCGTAGGGGAATTTACTACCACGCTGTTATGGCATAACGAAGACCAGTGAACCCTGGTGGAAGCACATCTAGCTCACAAGTGAGCGATTAATGAATAAAAATTAACAATCATGTAAACCAAGTTTAAGATTTTGAAAATGGCTTAGAAGTACTGCTGTTGAATTGCTGTGTGTTACAAGCAGCGCCGATACAGCTCCCTACATCTCCCAGGTTAATCAGCTAAAACTCAAACGAAACGCCACTAGTTCCCTTTTTTAGTGCCGTTTTGCGCGGATCCTCTGAGTGTCGAAGCTACGTCGATGTCTTCCGACGTACTTTGAATTTTGATTATTTTCGATTGGATTCAACCAGCTGCCAAATCAACTGACTTCAATCCTCTTCTCGTCACGCAGACATCTCGCCTGAAGTAATTAAAAATATTCCCCACCACACGCCGCTTCCACCAAACTCATGATTGCCAAGGGGCACATTTTCTATCGACGGGAGGAAGGTTAGTACCGAGGCAGTGCGATTTTTGGAAGATTTAAGATGAAACCTTGAGTTGCGAACGTAGAACCGATCAACTTTGATCTTTGCAGACGTGCGGTCTGATTAGGAAGCAACGGATGCTGGGCTACATTTTCTTATCGTTGAAGGTGATTTTCTAGCGCACGAAAAATTATCCCTGGATTGGATATTCTCGGGAGCGCGGCATCTAATCTTGCCGCGGGGCTATTGACGCTCCCACCACCCTTCGCACCGTGTTCGATCCAACTTCGTTCCCAATTCCAAGTGAATACGCTTTGCACAGATGATTAAACAAATCTTCGGACGGAGGTCGGAGACTTGTCGTCTTGTAATCGGATGTGAACCAAACGCTCGCTTGAGTTTAAGTTGCCTGAGAAGACTGATGCCCTGCCGAGGTCCAATCAAACATTATTGAATTTCCATTTCCCAGCAACGATTCCCCACCTTCTATCCGTCTTTCCATTTAATTCATTAAACATTATTTATATCTCATTGAATGTTGCTGTCGCTCGAGGTAGTTTCGAGGATCTCCATTCCCGCGGCAATTGCCTAACGTAGGACAATTTTCAAGCACTGGGATGTTTCGTCTATTTTATTATCGAGGTGCTCCGGTCATGCCTTGAAACCTTACATTCCGAAGGTTGATGTGAATCAAGGAAGAACGATGGATGACTCTGCCCCATCGAAAGTACCAGATGCAAAAATAAAAGACCGTTTCTAATCTAAGATTACTGTCGATTGCTTCTCAGGGTTGTCTTAAGAAAGACGCAATTTTCATGCTGTAAATTGTCAGAATTCCTACCGGATGTTGACCGGATCCCAGGACGAGTTGAATTCCTTGAACGGGTGCTAGAGGACAAACGCACCAAAATAAATGGAATGCAAATTATAAATCTGTTCCAGTTCCAAAACATTTTTTGACAGCTGATAGACATGCTTAAGCTCTGACACGCATTCAACGGCATTTGCTCAATATGGCTATTTCGGTTTTCTTTTCCTTTCGTGTTTTTGTTTGAGAAAAGTTTTCGCCACTCCGGAAACCAATATCGATTCTGAAAAGTTCATGTATGCAAACGCGCACCAAACGTATGCTTAGGTCAATCTTTTCTTCGAAGATGGCTCGCCGAATCGAATCAGAAGTCATTTCCGGTCATAAAAAGGAGCATAGTGAACCGCACCATCGCTAGAAAACGAAGTCAAATTTTGGATACACAATATTTGGAAACGATGCCAAATAATCTTCTCCAGCGCAAGCGAAGGTTGGACGGTGCAGGAAACTTTCCCGATTCCACACACCTCTAGGAATCATTTTCCTACTTTCGATAACTGATTTTCTATTTCTTATCGTAGGTTGAAGGAGTTCTCTTGAAAAATGTAGCACAATGTCAATCAAGCCAAACAATCGTTATTGCTCCGCACCACATCCCTCCGACATGCGTATGCTCATATGTTGGAAGACTGACAAATTTTGACGATGGGTGAAAAAATCGCTTAAACTTTTCGGCAGCAGCATCGAATTGTATGGCAGTTTGATTGAAAGATATGCGTTCCATATGGGTGGAAACAGGCGTTTCGTGGGGTTTGAAAACCGAGGGGCGCTTTTTCATAACACGTTTTACTGCGACTTTGTTATATCGTCGATATTTTTGAGCAAAAACTTTCATCCCTCAAATTGCCACAACATTTGCGCAACGCTATCGATTTTTCTAAGCGGTTCGATTCAGTCTCCCACCCCCTGCCGCCCCGAAGTTCCCCCAAGGCCATCATTCAGTAAGTCTAATTAACAGCTTGCCGTTCCCGTTTGGGGTGGTAAGGATGACGGCAGGAGAAGGGATCGGAAGGAATTTGATGGCAGCAGCGTCTTCCTCGAGCGGAGCAGACAAGATACATTCCTTCGTTTTGAACGCGGCGATGAAGAAATGGGGCCATTAGCCTGGAAGCAAACACAATGAGCAGCGCTGCAACAACTGCAGCAATTCTATCTGCGAGGATGTTTTTGAAATGCTAATCCTTCAAAATCCTGCACCCTTTCACATCGAACCCGGCGAACGTTCTTCATGTTCCAGGCTGCGTGGAAGCATCGAAAATCGGATCCCCGTTCGAACGGAGCGGTGCGATCTCATCCACAACGGCAAATTTCCACCGATCCCCTCCATTCACGACTTCCGCCAGCGCAACCAACCGTTCCTAGTACTATTATCAGTTCCATGCTGGAAGCATTTTGTCCCCCTTTCCGCCCGCTCACAGCTGAACCCTCGGTGCCTCGGTGGTCTCGTCGAGTTGCGAGCGAAGGAAAAGTACGCAAAATTAATTCAATTGTAATGAAAACTCAAGCAACGAGCAAGGAAAAAATAGGAAACAAATCCTTTCCGTTCGCTGCCGATACCAGAGCCGCCGCCGGATGCCAACAAAGTAGGCTTCCGTGTTTGTCACTGGATGGTGCGAAAGAAAGCATCGAAGTCGGTGGCGTCTGCGAGAAAGCCCGGCCGACCGACAGTGTGAGCAAGCGAGTGAGCATTGCCTAATGAAACATGACGTAAGATATAAATCAAATTAATATCCCTTTCGTAATTATTCATTGTATCAGTTCGGTCGCTTCGCAAGTCGCTTCCACTGCCAGCGCCCTGAGACGGTGCATGCGTCGGTATGCGTAAGTGTCGTCCGACATTTAATGCCAGGGAAAATGACTTTTTCGCTCGCCACCCTTCTTGCCGGGATGAGTTTTGCCGCTTACATCGAAATCCGTTGCTCGAACTAGGCGCTTGTTCTTTGGACTTTCTGCTGCCAATTTATTTGGACTGCCACCTTTTTTTTGCTCCCCTTTTTCGTAAAAGATTACGAGAACAAGTAGGACTGTCACTTCCAACCATGCTCGAACACGACCAGTGTGTGTCTGTACATAAATAATTCCAATCAAATTATCCAATCATTCGCTACATTTAGCTCTATGCGGTTGGACATTTTTTCTTGTGCTTCCTTCCGGCTCACCGAACAGTGAAGCTAAGCGCCTTTCGAAAGGAACGACAAGATCGATGTCGAATGATGAATTTTCCAACGGTAGCAAGCAAGCAGTGGAGATCCTTGAGCGCTAACATGGTGGAGCCGTTCGAGAAGTTTTACTGATAATGACTTTTTTCACACCTGCCAGAAGACAAACGTGACAAAAGAAGCAGACACTCTGCTGCCATGCACCATGCAGACAAATGGCGAGAGCTGGGGACAAGTGTGTGTCATAAATTAATATGGTAGTAACCCCCATCGGGCTCCCTTGCTCCCCTTTCCCTATTGTATCTGTCTCTGTTTTTAACCCAGTGTACGTTGCGTCTCCTCGACTCTCCAATGCCATTGCAGTAGAACGTTATCAAATTATCAGGTACTAATTTATTGTCCCCAATTATTGTCGCACTGATGTCAGCAGCGAGGTTCACTTGCAGGACGGTGGGGGCAAACGGGGATAGAGGCTGCTTCCTGCGCTCGAAGACGATAAGGTGGTAATCGCGGCTTTTTCCCGTCATTTGTCCCGTGAACCGATTCCGTCGCTTATCACAGCGCATGGTGTGGGTGAATGATTTGTTTTGTGTATGCCTCAACCCTTTGCCGAGAAGGAGACCGATACCGGTGGGTGGAAAAGGAATGAGGGAGGTGGTTAAGAAAATTAACAAACAATAAATCAATCCACCCCACGGTAGACAGCGCAACGCTGAGGTGTGTTTTAAGCTCCGCGAGCGCCTTCACGGCGCCATCATTGACTGATAATTGAGCTTCATTGCGCCAAGCGCACAAGCTGCGTAGCATTTGCTACACAAATATGGTCTTCTGTCTCAAGCGTGGAAGTAGGCCGCAGGTGACACGTGATTCAACCACTCACCCCCGAAAAGGAACGTTATGAACGCCCGACGATCGTCGATCATGAACCGGCGCCGTTCAATTGTAATTGTTCACTACAACCTCCTAATAATATGCCTCTTTATTGCTTTCTGGTGAATAGATCGAACAGCAACAATTTTTGAACACTTTTTCCATACAAATCGACGCCGAAATTGCACAAAGCAAACCATTCCAAGCGGAAAATCTAACGAACCAGTTGGAGGGATGTGGTGAATCATTCCCGCCCAAAAATCGTCTTTCCTGCCAGGACAGCTTGTGTTTCACAGTTTTTACCCCCGACTTAAACCACCGTGCGACTCATCGACCTGATGTTAGCTTGGAAATTTCGGTAATTAGCACGTCGATGGCGGGAGGCGAAAAAGTTTTTCCGCACAAAACCCATATTTTTCTCGTCTGAATGACAGTAAAATTGTCGCACTTCCGCACTCTTTCCGACCAGCGCAGGATCAGCGTTAACGGAGTATGGCGGAAAACTGAGAAAACAGATTGATACATTCTGAGTGTTCATGGATTTATGCTTTTATTGAAGGTTGGATTATTAAATTTTACTATTACTTCGCTTCGGATGGAAGTTTCAGCTAGGCGGGTAGGGAATGCCCCATCGTTAGGAGTGAGTTTTACTTGGTGGGATTTCCCCCTTGGTAAAATTTTCAGTCGAAAATGACAAGCAATCGAAGGACCAACTTTTGCAACATGCCCTCGCTCCTTCCATGCTCAACTCTTTTTCGAGTTGATTTTTCGTTTCTGCTGTTGTCATTTCGAATAATCATCAACCGGTTCCTCGTGTTTCCACAGGCTTCCCTGTGACGCAGTAACGTGTTTGTTTGAATTGAGCTGCGCCTCGGCGATTCAGTGTCGTTCGTGAGGAGAAGATAAAATTTGAAGTCGCTGTAATTTTTGCGCAAATATCGTCAACAACGCAACGATATCCTTTGCGCCATGATTTGTTCTCGAACGTTACCGTCGCTAAAAGATTTTTTTTATTTTAAAGACTGGTATGATGGGGTTTTTTCAAAGGCAAAGTCACTTTGAAGCACTGGATGATGACTTGCAACAAGACGGAAGGTTAAATGTTAGTCTAAGAGCAGGTTAATCTCCTAAGCTGAGGATTTTATCGGAATCGAATGCACTACAAAAAATACTCGTCCAAGCGACGAATCACTCTCATTTTAATTGCCTTAACAAACAAATAGTCCTTGGTCCGTCGTCAATCCGATGTAACTAGTTAATGGCATCAAGCGTGAAAAAAGCGTGCTTCAGGTCCATTAGCAATGTTTTCAAACAGACAAAAACATCAGTCTCAAAGTTCGCCCACCCGTTCGCCTTTTCTTGTCCAAGATCCACGCGAGGACCGTTTGAGAACTAAACTGTGAGATTTAAAATTGTGTCGTCAATCGTTAGTATCGATTGTCGTGCTGGATCACTCCTCGTCGCACTTGTCATGCTTAAAAAAGGGGTTTGCCTACCATTTGCTGGCAAGGCCTTGAAAAACTTCCAGCCAAAGGCCTTGATCGATGAACGAGACGCCGTCCTTCGTGCTTCTTCCATGTCCCCATCCTTGTGTCCCAATAATCCATCAATCAAAAATTAAAACAAGAACAAGTTTTATCATGATTAAAACAGAACCCACCGCCACCGATTGTCCACCGCCTGGGCAAAGGGGAGCATACTCGCGCCCTAAGCGCGCTACTCCGCGACGCAAAAGGCCCGCATGAAAGCAGGAAGGATTGTTGAGCCCTTCTAATCCCAATGTCATTGATTTCTGATTTCACCCATCCGCCGAGACGGCTTCAGCTTAGCAAGCTGAAGGACTTTCCCGAGCTGCCCTGAAGTGCTGTCGTGCGAGCAACCCTTTTGCATTTTGTTTCGTACTCCTTTTTAAAATAGTCCTTTGCCATCAAACACTGTCGCCACCGGGTTTTGTCTCCCGTGGCATTGCTTTTACGTGTAATATTTAATTTACGTTTCTTTATCCCATTCCTTCATATGAGACGGCGAGTTCTTGCGGAGTGGGAGGAATAGAAAAAGAGCGACATAATTACAGCCGTTCGCATTTTCTACCATCGTGTGATCCACATAATGTGCCGTTTGCTCAACATTTATTATTGTTCGGGCAACATTTATTGTTGTTTCGTCCACCGTACCGACGAGTGGGCAAACTCTGCTAGCTTTTTCGCAAGCACTACCGTCTTTTCAAGCAGAGGCGAATCTGTCAAAAAGACGGTAGTGCTTGCGAAAAAGCTAGCAGAGTTTGCCCGCTTGTCGGTACGGTTGACAAAACAACAATAAATGTTGCCCGAACAATAATAAATGTTGAGCAAACGGCACACTATGTGGATCACACGATGGTAGACACTGCGAACGGCTGTAAGTCCTTTTCATTCCACCAGCAGAGCGTTCGAAGAAAAAAAACCAAAATGAGGGGAGTCTTCCTACACGGGCAAACTCCATGGCACAAGCTTGTGAGAAGATGTTGGATCCTCGGTTCGATGGTTTGTTCGACGGTTGACTGGCTTCTGGCGAAAAATCAGTTGTAATAAAACAACAGCCGCCAACGCCCGTCCCCGGAGAGACAGTCGCATACATAAACACACGACAGGGGGTACAGCGCTGGAGAAGATGATGCCAAAGGAGCGATCCTTTTGCGAACGCCAAAATCAGCCGAATGTGCTCCCCGGCGGAACTCCACTGTCCCACCTCTCGCAGGCCCGCTCTTTACCAAATGAACACGCTGTCGAAATGGAAGAACCTCTTCAATAAATACGCGCAACTGTACGGAAAATGGAACGGGAAAACTCGTCATCCATCCTCCACCCACCCATTCCCATCCCGGCCCGTAAAGAGGGCCTCCAGCTCACAAATCAACCACTTCCATTCACCGAAACCCGTTCCCTCCCGCGCCTCCTCACGCACCTCGCTCCGATTGGGCCAAATTTTCCCATTTTCCGCACACACCAACACAAAACAACAACACTCGGCAGCGATCGCAGAAGCCAAAAACCCGCATTCGTATCTTGGAAAAATGAAAAATTTCCAAATTTACCAATATATTCCATCATCCTCATCATCGCACCGGGGGAAGCGTAACGGGTAGGGAAACGGGAAGAAGCGGTCGGCGACGGGGGTCCCTGCTGGAGGGAGCCCTCACGGTGCCCACCCCCTGCTCGAAGGAACAAGCGCAGGGAATTGAATCGAGTGTCGTCCTCTCGGTATCTTTTCGTATTTCGGGTGGCGGTATCCCTTTCCCAAAAACGCACAGGAAGGAAGGAAGTAAGGCACGA
Source organism: Anopheles atroparvus (assembly GCA_914969975.1). Taxonomy (NCBI): domain Eukaryota; kingdom Metazoa; phylum Arthropoda; class Insecta; order Diptera; family Culicidae; genus Anopheles; species Anopheles atroparvus. The sequence goes on from CAJZCY010000001.1 coordinate 53,203,887, forward strand.
GCAGCCGAGCGAGGCAGTGGCAGAAGGGCAGAGGGAGCGAATTATAAATCTAAATCCTAAATTAATGCCACAGAAGTGAGCCCGGCGGAGGAGGAGAACGTCGGTGAGTTTTTCGAAAATCGAGCTCTCTCTGGGGGAGATGGTTCAAGAGAGGACAAAAGGCAGACATCGATGTGTCAACCCTTTTTGCCTCAGAAATAGGCTCAAGGGACACCAGGGTAGGAGTGGGAGTGAAGGCCTTTTGGAGGGGCAAAGCAAAGGGATGTTCGGTTCGATCAGCGTTCGTTTGTCGATGAATTTTAGAATTCTCCTAACGACAACAACAGCGACAAAGACGACGACGACGACGACGACGACGACGGTGACGATATCGACGAGCCCTGGATAAGGTAATGGAGGAAGGAAACGGCGCATCGGCTCGTCTTTTGGAGCTGCCAGTCCTTTGGGAACGCGCGTGTGTGCGACCGGGGTGAAAGGGTTGATGAGTAGAAATCATCACCATTAGGTTTGCGGAAGGCTGTTTTAGCAAGGACAAAAAATGGATAAGCAGCCCTTCTAGATCCCGCTCGATGCCCTGAGATTGGTCATTACTCACTTTTTTAACGACCTGTACGTGCGTTCGTGCATTGGTACGTGCGTGCGATTGCGTTGGGATGTGTGTGTGTGTGTTTTTTTTGTCTTTCATCCCTCCATCCGATATGCAAAATAGATTTCATTAGACCGAGTGGGAATTAGAACCCTTACGCGAGACGTCGAATAGGATCAGATAATAGAATCAAAAGGATCGAATGTTCTTGATTAATTTCTATAAAATTTCGCTTTCAATCAATCGTCAAGGATCCGACGACTAAAGAAGCCATGCTCTAAAAACAACTCTACGAAGCTTCTCCGATTCCCATTTCTGGTGGTTCTTTTCCGGCATATATATGAACCATACGCCCACCTTTGTCCCCCCTCGAACTGCGCACGAGTTCTCGCAAGATGGTGGCGTCGAAGAGGATTTTTTTAATCCTTTCCCACCCGAACAAACCCCAGTTTCATCATCCACCCCTGGGAGAGGACGAGGGGGGGGGGGGGGGGTGATGTACAACCCAACCGGAGGGAATCCTTTTTTCGAAACCAACCGAAGCGCAGAAAGGAAAGAAAGAAGAAGCAGGACTCATTGGTGCTCCGCTCCGCATCAGCAAAATTTTCCATCAATTTTTGGCTGACATGAATTATATATTCAAATTTCTGTTATTAATTGGGTTCGAGCTGCTTCCCCGCGTATGTGTGTGTGTGTGTGTGTGACTTCCCATCCGTCCGTGTGCGAGTGGATATGTTTCGGTCGTCAAAGCGTTCCCTGTTTTCCGGGGTTTTTCCTCAGTGCTTTTTCCACACTCCGCGTGGCTCGGAACCCCGAGAAAGGGTTATTTTTCCTTCACGCTTCTCTTCCGCCCTGGCGAGAGTGACTTTTTATGTTTATTATTTCGAATTACGACTTTTGATGTGCAGCTCCCAGCTGTAAGTCACGAAACGACCATCATCATGTGTGCCTGCCTGTTGGAAGCGCGTGGCCAAAGGTGCGGCTGTGTGCGTGTGGTTGAGCAGCGCTTTCTCATGACATCCTTCGATTCGGTTTGAGCTGCCGTCTTACAATATCAGTCCGGATGAGTGGGATTTTATTTTTGCTCAGTCCCGAACCAACCCGTATTCGGTAGCGTGTACCACTCTGCTTCCACCCTCCCCCGCCACGCCTCGAACCACCCCCCACAAATTAACCCTTTTTGTGAACCACCGACCGCACCACCATGAATCGCCATCGAAAGGCTAAGCCCACGGTAAGGATGGCCACAACGGCGACCCCGCTCGGAAAAGGGATGCGGGTTTGATATTTCATTTGAAACCGGGAATAATAACTCTCCTCGCAACCACCCGAGCATTCCCATGTTCGCTTTTGCTTCCCCCTGCCCCAGCCAATGATTCAAATGAACGAAGGTACAGCATGGAAAATTATTAAAAATCGAATCATACACTCTTCTGCACAAGAAAAACCCCCGTCAACAATGTAGCGATCGAACGGTTTTTGAAAACGAAGTCCCTTCAAGCGAATTGGTCTTCCCTTTGTTCCTCCCTCTGTCTCCTTTCAAAGGCGGTTTTTCGTTCCGATTAATCGCTATCGCAGTTTGTACGGCAGGATGAGCAAACCAGAACCAGCCCTCCTGGTCGCCACGATATCCTTTCAGGTTGTGTGTCATTTCACTTGCCTTCGGAACACTTGCGCCTTTCCCCTTTGTTCCTTTCGTTTGAGTCACACCGCAGCGCAGACGGAGGGATATGTTTTGTCTTTCGTTCTAGAAAAGTTGTTGTTTCCACGCGTATCCCAATGCAAAAATTCCGCCTGTTCTAAACCAGGGATTGAGACGGTGAAAAGTAGCGTCATGAAGTGGGAAGGTGCCACTTCACCTTCACCTTCATCTTATCGACTCCCAACGCGCTCTCCCACCACCGATTGCCGTTTGATTATTCCATATAATAAATATATGAATGGGTTTTTTTTCTTCTACTGTTTCAATGACATCCTTTTTTAACATTCGGTATACTGGTCTGTCGTGGATTTTTAAAGGGGGGTTCTCCCAGGAGGCAATGTATGTGTGTGATATGTCGCTTCCAAACAACCCCCCCCCCCTCCCTCCCTCCCACCGAGCAGCTACAGATATGTAGATTTGCTCCGATATACTTCTCATTCTTCGAAAAGAAGCAATTCCTTTGGTAACGCGAGGAGGAAAATATGAGTAGAGCTCGCTCCTGCCTCCTGAAACAATCAACCAGGCGAACGAGTGTGCAAACGAAGAGTACCATACATATTCTTCTTGTTTATATTTTTCATTAGGAAATTAAATGCATGTTCCTTCCGACGCGATCCTGTTCGGTCCTCGCTCGCACACTCAAACCTCTCGCGAATGTGTTGGAAACGAATTTGTATCGAAATTACTTCGTCTGCTCTCCATTCCAGCGCTTTTCTTTTTTTGTCCTGTGGCGCTTCGTCATGTCGCTTCTGGAGCATTCCTTCCCAACCATAAACAGAGTCGTACAATTCTCAATTAATGCCAGTGTGTGCGAAGTCGTGCGAAGAGAAATCCGAGGGACAAAATAGGATCCATTCGTTTAGGTATTTTCTAGCGGCCACGGATTCGTTACACACGAGTCCGGAAAAGCGGGAACAAAACCCCGAGAAAACGATACGGATTTGCATATCAATTATAAAAATAAATTATAGAAATCCTTCTCCTGCTCGTTGTTTGCCGCACGACTTCTTCCGTCTTCTTGTTGAAATGTTTCGCTGATGAGCATTTGAAGTGACGGAAATCCGCTCGGACGGCGAGTTTATCGCTGCAAAGGGTCTAGGGAGAAAGGAAAATTTGATTTGTTGAAAGATGCTCGAACTGTGCCAAAGCAAAGAAAGAAAAAAAAAACTTTATCGAAAAGTTGTGAGATGCCTCGCATAAAAGATAAAACACTTTCTGAAGTTTTTGTAGATCCAATATTAATAACTGTTTACTTCAATTGATGAATAATGTCATTAAAATGAAATTTAAAATAAAAAATGCTAATCATTTTCAAAAAAAGCGCATTTTGATTTGCGTAAGAAAAACGAAAACAGTTTCTCACTCTTTCCTGAGAGCTGTTAAATCCTCATAACAATCACCCTGGTCTAGTGTTCTATTAAAGCTTACTTTTATCACACCTCACTCGCAAGAAGGCTGCAGCTTCTTGTTATCGAACGAATTCCGCCTGAGATGACGAGTCCATTTCGCACCTGACTCTTCCCCCGTGATCATAAATCAAACTCGCTCAACTTGTGCGAGATCTTCGGTCCTTTCGGAGACTTGCTGCTGATCACCGTGGCCGGGATGGTATCGTGTGCAAAAGAAGAACGCGCGGTAAATCCGACATGATTGTAATGGCCGAGATGTTCCCGTTCGCTAGCAGCCAACTGACGGCAGCAATGATGGCGCAATTGGTCTCCGACGAAACTTCTACCCGAGGAGGGAGTCTTGATCGCTCTAGTATCTTGGATGACTTTGGACACGTTTGGTCACTTTTTTTTTTTTTTGGTTACGTTACGCAATGGCAACAACGGCCTACAACGCCCGTTAGAAGCAAACAACAAACCGTTGTAATTAAATCAAACTCGGTTACCATCAATTTACCCTTCGCTAGCGTCGTCTCTCGGTTACAAACTTGAGGTCGGTTAATGTGTCGGTTAATTGTTTAATGTTTCATTAATCCCTTCCTCAAAACGCGTCAACTCAAAGTCGTCCGTGAGTCGCTTAAACGGACGAACGAACAAAAAAAAAACCAAACTTCATGAATGAGACCGAGCGAGAGAGAAAGCAAGAGAGATATAGAGAGGGACGAAAAACACACTATCACTTAAGATGAGGTACTAAGTGACATTGATTAATAAAATTTATTGTTAACTCCTCCTGTCAAACAGACGTGCAATGTTTGCCCCATTCGAGGCGTTCTCGAGTCCATCCGTTTGACAGTAAGCCCGAGTAGCAACAGCCGGCAGTGGTTTTATCGCCCAACACTCACATCCACTGGGGGGGGGGGGGGGGGGGGGGGAGAGGACGAGAAGTTCTTTTTTGCTCTTGGTGTTTGTTATCTACCACCCTCTGGCCCGTGCTGCACGTTGTTGTTTTTTAGTAGCCAGCTCGATGGCTCTGTTTAAATCTGGTCTGCGTTTTTGTTTTGTTTGCCAAGCACACGATTTCAGTTTACAACTATGATACGCTACGATAAGAACTGGAAAATAGAGCAGAGAAAAAGATTGAACGAGTGTGTGCGGCCGAGAGAGGAAAAAGACGGCGAGAGTAAGAAAAAAGTCTCGGATACTAAATCAAATAGCCACAGAGCAAATCATGTTGGGCATGGCTCCTATACTGTCGCCTGGACCTGGCACTAGATAATAACTCGGCGAGCTCGATGATGGCGACCATAAGTGGTTGAAGTGTGAGCCATTAGCCGGTGGATGGTATGATGTCGCGCGTTGGAGGAATAAGAATATTCAACCTCGCGCAAACAGCCCCTATCTCTGGTCGATGAACTAGAGCAAACAGACAAAAGTTATCTACCACCGGAGCCGAACCACGGTCGATGGAAATTATCCCACTTTTAACAACAGTCTCACGTGATAGCGCTTGCGATGGAAGAGCCATCTTCAAATTCTTACAGCAAATTCGCCTCTTAAAGCGAGACGGTTTGGTGATGGAGGGAAACCGTTGCACTTTAAAGCTAGATCGCTCTGCTCGAACGAAACGATCGATACTGAACCACGCGTTTCCGGAAAGGACTCAAGTGAGTCGGGAAACGCAAGGATGCATTCCACCGAAGGGACAGGCACCCCGATCAGCAACAAAACCGAACCGAGAGTGTATGCGTGCGCACCAACACCAGCAGCCGAACCACAGGGGTAACATTTTTTCCGATGCATTTCTTGAATGCGGAGAGAAATGGGAAAAAAACGGTGGAAGGGGAACGCAAATCGAAACTCATCCCATTTTATTCCACACCGTCGATCGAAATCCGAAACGAGCGAGATAACGCTCTGTTCCGCTGCGGCATCGCTCTCTCGTTCTCGCTCGCATCGTTCGCGGTGCGCTCGTGCCCGAGATGAGATCTTCCTCGAACTCGAACTGCTCGAACGGCGAACAGTCACTCACCGCCGGATTCGGTCTCTCACGCGCCTCGACTGTGTGGTCTCTTTCTCGCGCGTGCGTTCTCGCTTTCGTTTGCTCGTTCTTGGCCTCTTCTGGTGGTGGTGGTATGTGTGTGTGTGCGTGTTGGGTTCGGAGGGCGGTCTCCTCTCGCCCTCTCTTTCTCACTCTCTCACACTCGCACTCGCACTCGCACTCGTTGTCGCCTTGGCGCACACTCCGCAGCAGCGACAACAGCAGCAGCAGCAGAACATCGGTTGACAGAACCGCGGGGTCCACCGGTCGGAAGATAAACAACTCGCTTCAGTTGATGTAGTGGTTGCGTCTGCTGCACTCGTCTTCTTCCCAGCGCAGCGGACGTTTCCCGTCGGACGGCGTAACAATCCCGCTTCGAACGCACGCGGTAGAAGCTGAAGCAGGAACGAACGAACGAACGAACGTACAAACGGCTTCTTCGGTTAGGGCTCGGTTACGAGACTGCTAGCGCCATCTAGTGAGCATGTCGGTTCTTTCCGCGAGGAGAAGCTGATGATGTGGTGTTTGATCAGTGAACGTACGGACGTGTGTGTGCAGGTGATTTTCGTATGTGTGACCGTCAATTGTTTTCGGTAACGTTGTTTTTACCTCGACCGGTTCGAGCTATTGATCGTGTACGTGCAGTTTTTGCATCGGGCAGTCAGTTCAACGGGTTTTGGCGATAAGAGACGAACCCTCTCTTACGAATACTGTAAACGTGCTCGTCAACCGACAAGTCGAGCCCTGCAAAACCGGGTTCGCGAGTGCAAGTGTGATAGTGGGTGGCAGAAAATATGCGGAAACAGTTGCAAACCAGAACAACGCAAAACTGAAAGAAATCGAACAGAAAATTAATATTTTTCTCAACCTCACAAACCAACCGCTGAACCATCGAGAACCCGGCCATGATGGAGGTGAGAATGCCACACGTTGGCGGAGATGGGAGAGCAGATGTGACCGAATGAAAACGGGGCAAATAACAGGGGCTTTTCTGTTAAGTTCCGAATTTATTTTACTTTGTAATCCACATTACAACCAGTGTCGTTGTGCTCCGTTTTTTTTTCTCCATTAGTGTTCATGTGTTGCGTCGATAAACAGATGAGAGTGTGCGTTTGCGAGTATTGTGTTGTTGTTGTTGATGCATTGTTCCTTTTTATTGTTGGGATCTTCAAATAACGACAGTTCACGTTGCTCGTGTTTAGTTTTTCGACCGGGAGTTTTCGTGAGCAGTATTATAATTTATGGCACTTGGGAGCAACTGCACATAAATCAATTTCCGTTCAACCTTTCCTTGTGTAGTGGAAAGTGGAAAGTGCAGTTGCACGTTGCCAAGAGTGTGTACTTCCAGAACGTACGAATTAAAGTGGAAGCGTAGCGATGAGTATGCAGCGGAAAGAATGGTTTCGTGGCCGAATCGCTCGCCCGGTTTACTTGTAAAACGACAGTACGCTGCACTTGCTGTAACAGTTTGCTGTGCAACTGTAAACTAGGTCCTTTTTTAATCCAAGCCCCCAGTACCAACCAGGCAAATGTGTAGCAAAGAATAAAACACGAGGCAAGTCAGCGAGGGTGAGCGAAATCAGCAAAGAGGTGGAGGAAAAAGTGCACTAACAACCAGCTCGTTCTCTGTGGTGAAATCTCGCGACAGTCGAGGGGCCATGAAGGCAAAACGTCAAATGAACTGAACCGCAACAACGAGACACAACGAACGAAACGTCGAAGCAAGACTCGATTTATTTATATCGAATCGAAGGCAATCCAACATTTCCCAGTCACAAGTGCTGGAAAACTTGGAAACGACCGAGAATCGCAGGGAAGGAACGTTGTGAAGCAAAAAACACGGGCTAAACTATGAAGAAATGCATATCATAATTCATTTTCCAGCCAACTCTCTAGCAGGGACCGCGATTGCCTGTTCTGTGCTGTTGCTCATTACGCATTTCCACTCTGGAACGTTGAGTCGGTCGGAGGGATTTTCCACCGTTTTCTTCACCGTTCCCTGCAGCACAGTCGGACCCTCGCATAAGAGAACCCTTTTCTTGAGACTCCTTCGTTTTCTTCTACTCCATTCTACGTTCCTTCTCACTCTCACCCTCGCACTCTGTCCCTTTCGGTGCATTTAGAAACACTGTTTCCATTCCCCCCTCTCGGTGCATCGCCCTGGCTGCATCCAGTGATGCAACGGTGCAACGAACAACCTTTTTTTTTTATTCGTTTTTCTCCCTCCTTCCAGACATTCGTCAGTCCTATCGTCTTGCATCTCCGGCAGCCAACTGCACTGTCATTATGATATTGTATTTATGCATTTATCTTGAGTTGTGTTTTATTTGTGTTCTACTTGCCAAAGAATTTTTTTCCCGTTCTACCGTGCAAGAATGAATCAAAAATGCCTCGAACGGTGATGGGGGAGGCAAACGGGTGTGGGTGACTTTTAGATGCAATAATTTATGACATCCGGTTTAAAGTAGCTGAAGTTTTTGTTAGTGTGTTTTTTGTACTTCGTTGGGTCGTTTTTTAAGTCAGATATTCAAATGGCTCATTTAAAAGACATGCTCGTCAACAACTGCACACCGATAAAACACATGTTGTTTGACGATTCGTTATGCCACAGATTTATCCCTAATTTCCTCCTGCTCGTTTTCGTCCATTTAGAGTCAAAATTATCGCGAATATGTTCGCATACCGGTACCATAATTTTGATGTATATCCTGTTTTACTTATGGGTATATTTCAAGCTAACGTTGTCACGAATGTTCCAAAATAACTTTTCCTTTTTTGATGTGCTGGAAAAAAACCACGTATGTCAGAAACCAGCCAATTCGCAGCACATCGCGTCAACAACACTAAAATGCCATCACATCTATCTACCTATTCCTTTGCATTATCCCCATGTCTCCCTGTCTGTAACTAACTAAAAAGCGCGAATCGCCAATTCGATCGCTCCGGCTACTGTGGTGATGATGACGATGATGATGATTTTCCATCTATTCCAGTTAAAGTTCATTCAGCAAAGTGCCACGGAGTCACAAACAGAACGCCGTTCATTATTTATGTGGCCTGAGTCGAGAGCGTGTAATATATATAACAAGTTATCGAAATAAGGAAACGATCAATTTAGTATTCCAATTTCCCGTAGTCCATGCCCGCGCCAACCTTTCCGCTTGCGTCCGAAACGGACCCATTTGTCACAGCGACGACTACGAGACGCAAGCTCCCTCGCGTTGCTCTCGAATGCTGTCATTTTGAGTTGTGCATCGGTCGGCGTCGAGACGATGTAACCAGCCTAACGAAGGCCACCCAACGCCACCCTACCGACCACCGATATCTGCATCATCAACCACTTTCCCATTCAAACTATTCGCTGCCGCTTCTTCTACCGCTTTGCTTGCTGCTTTGGTAGCATATATTTCATAAATTGGTTTAGTAATTCATTTCAATTCCAAACCGGGAGCTTCGGTACGAACTGCCTTTTGCTCATCCGTCCTCGCTCAACCGTTTCACACCAACCCCTTACCCTCTGACACCCGCGCCGAAAGTCCTCCCAGAGGAGCAACGGGTTACGTACGAGAGATGGGTAGAAACTGCAACCGACCTTAGAAATTCAAATTTCTCACTAAAACCATTCAAAGACGTTATTTATCATTCAATTAATATTCAATTTTATTGTATTATATCTTTGAATATCGTTCCCTGAATCGTGCCCTGGCCAAGGCACGGCCGCACTATGGCAAATCGTCGTCATCCATCGCCTTTCCGGATTGAGATTTGGGATTCCGTCTGGTGTAACGTCTTCCGCAAGCCTAACGGCAAGCCTGGAATAGACGAAGATGTGTTCGATTTTTGCCAAGAAATTCTTAGCAGCCAGAGTGAAAAGGGTTGCCAAGATATACGACAACATGTTAATAAGACATACTCAAACCTACCGCATGTTAATAGTGAGAGCAAGCACGATGGAAAGAGCTGGATAGAGAAGAGGGTATTGAAATCTAGAATTCGAAGCATCGGATTGAACTAAGAGTGTGAAGGTTTTCGGGGGCCAATTGCGGAAGTAATGGAACGAGAATATTACGAGCGGGGACTTCGTGAGAAGTGGGTGAGAAATAACACACATTCCTAACAAGCACCATCATGATTGGCGCCGAGTTCGGCTGCCAGGGGGCTGAAATATCGGATCTGCTTCTGCCTTATAATTCTATTAATAAATTATAGCAGATACATCACATACTTGAATTAATTTATTGAATTCGATTTCAATATCAATGAAACAGTGGGGCGAAGGAGGGATGCGTCGACTGGCTTTGAAAAGGCGTTGACTGGAAATTGGAACGATAGTTCAGCAGCACATGCCATCACGGTTCGGTATCCGATGAAAGCTAATCTCAAGAGTATCTTCAAGACATCGCCACGGCGTCTTACATCCGTCTGTGTGCCAATCGATTGAAGGATGGTTTACTTCAAATTGGTTCAGTGTGAACTGATGAACTGCCACCAGTCGGTGTTCGTACGTTTGTGGCCTTTGATGGAAGTCAATGTGCCCCGGTTGAAAAAGATAATTGAAGCAGAGCATAATCCCGTTCAGGGAAAAGTTGCACCTGCACCTACGGAAAACGCAGACAGCCGAGTCAGTGTCTTCCGTACCCAGTTGTGGGATTTCTTTCCGGTGACTTGTAAATTTATTAAAATTAAATTCATCACCGCTGCGAACAAAGATGCGACTCCACATCGAACGCCCTTACCTTCGCGACGCTCTCCAAACAACTTTCTTGCCTTCTTTTTCAACAGGGAAATTCTTTAAAGAACGTGCGAGCCAAACGACGACCCAAAGTTTGGGTATAATTATATTAACGAACTCACATTGTAGTTCCAGTTCTTCCGATTTTGGAGCAACGTCACCAGGCACATCATTTTTCGAAGATGGTTAATTTGATTCAATAAAAGCAAGCCTCTCGGATATTATTTTTTAATGTTGCTGTTTATCTACTTCAAACCGTAATGTTTGCACCAATCAAACCTACGGGCGTAGCATTTCTATTGCTGGCCGATTCTGTGTGATGTACTCAAACGGTTTCGGGATGAAAAAGCAAACCGACAGCCAAACAGGATACGGGACATGGTGGCTTGATGCGAACTATCCCTTCCCTTACCACGACGACTCATACCGAGTCCTCTCAGCGGGCGAATAGTTTTGCGACAAGGGTGGGACGGACTTCGAAATGCCTCCAAAATGGGAAGGGGGAATATTTTTAATCAAAATTCCGAAAAATTTGTATTCCAAAAATCAACCACTTCATCCATCCATTGCCAGTCATCCGTTCATCTGTCGCTTTCATTTTGCTCTCAACCCAAAAATGCCCGCCTTGCAGGACAGTGTAGAAAAACGAGTTGAAAGGAAGGGAGCTGAGGGTAACGTCGCCGAAAGTGCATCTAGAAGGCGACGATTTTTCTCCTTCCGAGGAGGGACGGAGCTATTGATTATTCCAAGGCAAAAATGTAAACGGCGGAAAGATGAACGAAGAGTAAGGCGGACAAGGTGGACAAACCGGAGACAGACAGCCGGCGAAGGACGGCGGTGCGATGGTGGTGACATTTTTACTCCAGCCAGAACACGAGGGAAGCGCTCCGAGTGGACGGATGGGTGAATAGGCGCACGGACGTTTCCGGGTTCATCTTCGCTTTTTTGGTATTTATTTTATTATTAAATATTATAAATCACTAGTCCTTGCCCACTCCATCGACCCTTCATCGGGCGGGTTCCGTAGAAACTTTCCAACAAGGAGGACAGTTCGAAGGCTGGCGGTGCTGGCCGGCGTGGGTTGGGAAGATCATTCAGTCATTCCGTCGACATCAACTTGGGTTCCGTTTCAAACGCCGGGCGTTATCCTCGGGTGCAGGACGATGCTGTGCGAGGAATAATATTTATGTGAAATGATAAATTGAACCTACTCAAGTTTTCCGGGCAAGCGGGCGGGACAGGGGCGACAGGACACCTCCGATTGTCTATCGCCTTTTTCAGTCACGATTCCTAACGGTCAGCATCAGGTATTGTGCGCCCGAACGGTCAACGAAAAAGCCATCCTCCGTCAGGGTGTGAGAAAGACATCCAACTTTTCCCAGTTGATTTAAATATTAAATGAACTATTTTATGAACCTCCGCACCCCACCTGGCGTGTCCATCGCGCTGATTTGCTACCGTCCGGATGTCCTGCGAGACATTCGGTCATTTTGTGTCTCCAATCGGAGCGGCAATAAGCTCCACCTCCAGTCCGAGGATGGAGCAGCTCGCCAGGGGCAAGGCGCATCCGTCCAGCGTCTCAATCTTATCGAATTAGAAAATCAATTTCTCGCCCACTGAAAATGCTTCTTTCAAGTCCCTCTGCCTGTGCGAGTCCCTGCTTTCGATTAAGCCAGCGAAAGCAGAACCAATCGAGCAAGACCGATTTTCGCACGGTCCGTTAGGTATTTAGTCGCCTTAAATTTGAATATTAATTGAAAAGTGATAAAGCCTCCACCATCACCATCGATTGGGTCGCGCCTTCCTGTAATTTCGTCGTTGCCCTTGCGTGTGGTCGTTTTTTTTTTTAAATCGCGTCCCCCTGCTAGGGGGGAGACTTCTTCCAACCGAAAGACTAGTGAGGCAGCATCCATTTTCATGCTCGGTTTCACTAATTAAACAATTAAAGACACTTAATGTTGTTATTATCATTATTGCTCCTCCTTTACTGGGAAGCCTCAAGGAAGCTCACCGGTTTATTACCGTTTCCAATTTCTCGACCCGTCATCCTGGGGACGGGACGGGCAATGATTGAATGTCGTCAAGGGGATAAGAGCTACTCCATTGGACGTTGGTCGAATATTTGCGTTCGTCTTCGTTTCGTTTGAAGGTTCGCCTTTTTGCCCCATTGCGTCGAATCGTTTTTTTTTTGTCGTTTTTTTTATTCAAATGAACCATCAGCCGTGTCTGAGTTTCTGTAAATAAAGCAATTCTGACTCTCGCCGGCGAGGAGCTGGTGTAAAAACTGTATCAAACGATTGAAACATGCACCACCCTTAACGTCCATCGACACATAAACTAGCCAACAAGGACGGATGGGCGCAAGAAGGACGACAAAAATAAGTCTGTAGACTCCTTCATCAGACGAAGACGCGAAACGTGACTTAATTGAATGATCTGCTTTCGTAGTAAATTAATTCAATTGCCTGCTCTTCTTGCACCGACTGCAAGCCCTCCACCATGCTCTAAAGGGACGTGTAAGTAGTCGATTTCCTTATGCGTCCACTTTCGCGGTTCGGTTTCCGTTTCCGCTTTCCCGAAAACCCGAAACCGAGTCGAATCTCAATGATCTGCTTGAGTGAATTTTTAAATCAGCCACCCATACCCTCTCGGGGGCGATCGGAGTCCTTCGAGGCCGGCGTCCGTGGTAGAAACGTGGAGCAGGAAAAGAAAGAACCACCTTCCTTTCGGCTGGTCACGCTACTTTCGTCCGATTCTGCTTGAGACGGCTGCGTCCAATTTCACTAGATAATGATTATTGGATTAGAGATTATTATCGGCCAGCGCACGGTGCGGGACACAAGGACCAGCAGTTCGCCCGGCAGTTAATTCCAGGTTTCCAGCAAAAACGGAGATCTGCTCCGATTAAGCGGGCTCCGAATGCTAGTCCGCTTTTGGCCAGTTCTAATTAAATTCAGCCAATCGATTTCCACCGTCCAATGGGCGCTTAGTAGAAAAATGTGGAGAAATGTAAGACAAAAGAAGCGTAAGTATGACCGCTCTTCGAATGGATCGAATCGCCACACCATGACTCTCGAATCAAACCTCGAGGATAAATTCGCTCCCACAAAAGCCAAAAGCCATCCCGCACAGGAAAAGAAAAGCATAAATTCCAGGACGAATCCCCAGAAATCCTTGGCCAAACGGAAAGTCAAACGGACCGTAGCCGTACCCTCGCCCCACCCGGACCATCTCTCACGATGATCCCTTTCAGATGCATTTAAATTCGACGGTTTTTGGGTTTCTGATTCCGATTTTTAGTTGATATCCCAACCCGCACTCCCATCCCCGTGCGAGGGGTGAGGGAAAACTAAAAATTGAAATCCTGCAAAATATTATTTTAAAATATCTTTACCTCGGCATACGTCCACTAAGTCCCCGTTAAGCCCCTGCGTCCCTGCCTCTGTTACGTGCTCAGTCCTGTGTAGCTCGGCAGCAGTCGGGGTTGGGGTTGTTTACCGGGCTTTTCCGGCGGGGAGGGAACGGAAACGGACGACACGGTCCGGTCTGTTTACGAGCGAAGACACACGCAGCCAACGAACGGTCCTGACTTTCGTTTTCGGCAGGCAGGGCAGCAACGGGAAGGGGGAGATACGACGGAGATAAGGTTCGGATTAGTTGCACAGAATTCACCATTTCCATCGGTTTCACGTTCGTGTGGAACTTTTTCCGCCTCCCCCGGTCCACTATCGGCCGGGTAATGCGGTGTGTGAGTACAAACTCCAGGGTTGCTACCTTCCTAAAAGCGACCGTCCGAACCGTGCCCCCTGCCTCGCACCCTGCTACCTCTTAAGTACATATCCCGTTTGGCACGTTTGCGATTGGTTAAAAATTGTTTCTGACTTTTAAATGAATTATCGTCTAGCAACGATTTGCCAAAGCATCGACACTCGTGTGCGACCCGCAGTCCGGTGGGGGAGGAAAATTCACGTGGCACGGGATGTAAAAGTTTTCGTGTTTTATTTAAATCAGATAAACCATCCGATAGTTTTACGGGTGATAAAAAGGATTCGAGAGGAAGAGTTCGCAAAAGCATCCGATGCTCATTTGCCTCTAAATTTTCCCAAATTATGATTTATAGCAATCCTTTCCGTGTTTAGTGAAGGCTAGATGTACTAATATTTTTCTTTTCCCTTCTCCATTTGCTTTCAGGTATGTTGCGTTGGAAACAACATTTTCCCGCTTGACTCGCTTCGCAGAAAATACAACACACAGCAGCAGGCAGTCAGGATCGCAGGCGGAGCATCATTTTTACATCACTTAGCGCACCGAGCGCCATCTGGGGTGGTTAATGGAATGACTCCACGAACGGGAAGAAATGCCGGCAGGGCAGGCTGGCACGGCTGCAGCGGCGCCTTAACCAGTCGATGGAAAAACAAGAAAAATCGCTATTATCTGTTTTCCCTTTTCCCCGGGCAACCACATGGCAACCATGCGCCCCGCATTTCAACAAATCATTTGCGATTCTTCTTAAGAGCTCGGAGGGAAAAGACGCTCTCTATAAATCCATTACGGGAATGCATTTCGATAATGAGTCCTTTTCATATCGGGGTATCGTGCGATTTCGGGAGACAATCGGGTGTCCTTCTCCGTGTACGCGCGGCGCAAATGAACCACACAACCCGAAAGGGACGTCAAAGAAGACGATGGTGATGATGGCGGTGAGCCCGGAATCCATTAATGGATGGATTCAAACGCTCACACTCCCGGGATCACAAGCCGCCTGAAAAGGTTCGGGCACGGCATGGAACGCCGGGCAGGGGGGCTATTTTTCACCGATTCTTGATATGACACAATGACGGATCTTGGCGATATTATCATTCCCCGCTTCGGCGGGGTTTTCGGAACCGATTCTTCTTTTTTCCCTGCGGCGATGTCACATACACATTCCGAAAAAAAGCGAATCCTTTCATCCTTTTTCTCCATTTCCCCGACCGCCAATTTCCCCTCCGCTCCTGCCCCGCCTCGCCAAGTACTGTTGTTTATCACAGGGCACCCAGTCCCGCGACGACACCGAAGTACCGGGATACTCATGCGTGTTCTAAAACGCGCATAAATTTATGTTTTATAATGTTACCCACCGCCTGCCGCACGCGTTTGGGATGATGGTTCGGTTGGCAGCCACAAAAAAGGGTTCGTTTTAAAGCTGGGAGGAAGCATGCCGCATACATCCATCCATGTACTCAAACCCGCGAACCCAAAACCGATCCTCAGGCTCGAGTCCTTTCGCTTGAAAAATGCCAATGACAACAGCGCTGAGGTGTGGGTGAAAAGGGGTGATTTTCGTGGCGTGGCAAACAAAAAACCAACGACGCACAAGAAGTTTGAAGGCCCTTCTGGCACCGCCGCTGCACCCGTGGTCCTTTGTTTCACTCTACCTTTTTCCATGGGAGCGCGTTTGTCATTTTGGTTGCGTCCGGGTAATGATTATTACTTATACATTTTTCAACCTCTCGACCATCATCGACCGTGCGGCTCCATATTTTTGCCAACCCTCTGGTCCGGGAGCACACTCATTTGCTTTCTTTTTGTGTGTGTGTGTATTTTGCCCACGGAAAAGTGGTATTATTGGTGGCTTTTTTGCCATCCGATACCAATGTGTTGGAGAACGGGCAATGAAATGATATATGTATGGACGCCGATCCGAAAGGCACGCTGTTTTAGAAGGAGTAGGGGAAAGTGTGGCAATATGCACCGGTGGGGCAAAATGCACCGGCATGTTTTTGGCTGAATTATGCTATTTAAAAATAAATGAATCAATGAAATTTGTTCATTAGCGTGTCCAATTCATCCTATATAAATTTCATGGCTCTAAATTAACATTTACCAGAGAAAACAAGAAAAAAACAAATTGTGTCCGAAACCATGTAAGATTTCGGTCTAGTGTTTTAAGATATTATAAGTGTAAAAATGAAATATTTCAATCAAGCAGGCATTCATTAGGTTCCTGAATATCTAATTTAACGAATGCTGAAGAAATTTTTCGATAAAAAATGCTGGCATTTTTTATTTGAGAAAAAACATGAACTTCTCTCAGTATGGGGTAATATGCCCCGGCTTGAGTGGGGCAAAATGCACTGACGTTCAAAATGTAAACAAAGGGGCAAAATGCACCGTCAAAACAAAGCTACTCACGGGTTTGCATTTGCCACCTTCATAAGCCACACGTTATTGATTTTCATACGTTTTATATTGAACACATATTAAAAATTTTCAAACAAAATTGATATTTCCTTTGGTTTTGTTCTTAATTTTACTAAATTTCATATGATGATCAACTGTGTTTTCAAATCGTAGATCTACAGCAATGTTGTTGTACTTGCATGTATTATTGAAAAACGTCAAAGTTCTGTTTGTTTTGGATCGTATTGCCCCATGTTTACATCGGTGCATTTTGCCCCACCGTTCGGGCCATTTTGCCCCACATTGTCAAAGGCGCATAAAAAAGAAGGGTCTTCTTAAACCTTATCTGACTAAAAATGGATAGTTTTGATATTACTTTTGGCATTTTTAGTTGATAGAAAAGATGTTAAGGAATCGAACTGTGCTAAACTTAGATTTTTTGCCTGAATGGATTGCGAGGAATAATTTGTTTTGCTTAAGGGGTGCGTATTGCCTCACCTTACCCTACAGTCCAGTCGGTCACTTATTTTCCGTAGTAAACAGGCCGGTATGCTTACCACCGTTCAGTGCCTTTCAATACTTCGAATGTAACGACTGCAAATATTCGACAGACGCTTTTCCACGCTCTTTCAGCGTTTGGGGCAGTTGAATTCAAGAAACAAGACATTATCTATTCAAAATTAGAATACAAATCCTCCCGTTTTATGGTGGGCATGATAACATATTCATGAAATTTCACACATCATTGTAGAGGAAAAACTACTTGAATGCCGTATTCCATTCTATTCTTCGATTTGACGATGTCCTGGCTGTAACGCAGAGCAAAACAACCAATTCTGTTCCATTTTTAACGAAAAGGACAACCATCAATCCATTAATATCAGAACGAACCCCTCCTACACTCGTGTAACTTGTATGCATAATACTTTTTTGACTGCTCTTATGCTTCAATTGTCCTTTTTACAACCATTAGAACAAATTCGTCAGAGGCCCAAACAATGGAACTAACGCTATGCTACCCAAAACAAGAATATTTCTCCACCCAAAATGAATCCTTTTCTCCTCTTACTACTCCTCCTCATCCTCCTCCTCCTAATCATAAATGTGGCCTAGCAAAAAATGGAAAACGAAAAACTCAATGGTCTAATGGCCAACTCTGCCTACATGGAAGCAAAAAAAGAGAATATCATAGGCAAAGGGGTACCGCGAGAACAGACAAAAACGGACACATCCAACGAACAGTCGGACATAATTTTTCAATTTGGTGATCGTTCCTTCCAACGCCAATGCTGACGCTCCACTGAGTCGCTCCGAACCGGCCCATTCTTTCTTGAGCGAGGACTACAATAAGTCCCGCTCATCCTCCAATGGGAAGGAATATCATCTACATATTCATAAAATAGGGTATAGATTATTTGGTCGCTGTCAAAAAATATTTGCGTGAACAACATAAAACAACAGCCACGGGAACGCAAAGGACCAGGGAAAATGGGAAGCACTAGGCGGAAGATAAAACCGCGTACAATCAAATGCCGAATGCCGCCAACCAACGATACGCTTTCAACACATTTTTTTGTTTAGGAGGAAAAACGGAGGACATCGCTCAGACAATACAGTTTGAACGTTTACTCAGAGCATTCTTCCTCATCCTTTAACTGTGTAGTACCATTTTCTATCAAGCGAAAACATTCTACATTGGAACATTATATTCATATTTTTGTTTAACGCTTTTGAAAAACGAACATTCTTTTCCATGCCTGTAACGCTGTATTGCCGTTCAACTCCTAATGTGGAGTAGATCATTTCTCTTTCAACGACCTGTCACGGATTAGTGGAAGGATTACATCTCCCGGACGTTAAAATCTTACATCGATAATCAAATTGAAATCGTCCATTCTCCCGCTGACATGCAAGCAATGCTAGGCGTCTCCATTTATGCTAAACAGCTAAACATTGCTGCCATCCCAGTTGATGTCCGCCGTTGTTCGGCCGTGAGCGTTTTTTCGAGCAAATAATTCAATCAGCGTACGCGCGCGATACCTGCCGCCATCAAGAGCTGTCGCCAAAATTTATAATTCAATCACCCTGAAAGTGACCATCACTCGATATGCTTATGTCCTGTCCCGCGACGTCCAGTTGCCGACGTGAGCTATGAATATTAACGAAACCATGATTTACACTCGCACTGGGTCGAGCAACAAACGAGTTTCGTACTTTTATTTGCACGAGCCCGGTACACAATCAATGAAAGTTTCAATGAAGAATATGCCATTTAGCCGTATGTCCCCTGTCTTAAGTCACTCGTCACGTCAACTGTCAAATGTCAACTTGCGAGCGCCCGTTCACCGCAAGGATAATGACGTCGAGGACAGGAAACAGCCCCTCCATCTAATGAGGATCAATTTCTATAGAATTGATAACGATCCCGAGGAATCGGTCGTTTGGCGTCGTGCGGCGGCGTTTCGATGCCATCTTTTGCGAGTCGTTAAAATTCAAGTGGCAGCTTCGCCTACCGTAAACCACTTCAGCTGACAAACCTGTCCCTGTCACCTTTCCCGTTTTCCCTATAGGATAGGTTTTATACGAAACGCGCCTTTTTCCGATATCGTCGGTGTGGAGTTTATTTTTAATTACACAGCGAGCTTTGCTCGTCGTGGAGAACCTTGCGAGGATGCTGTCTATTTCACGATTGCTACGCCACCAGGAACCCAACACAACGCGCGCCCCTTTCGAGGGGCCATATTGATGTACAAATAAATAATATTTTTTAATACCCCCACCAGTCTCCCCCGTTTCCCAAAGCCGCACGGCGTTCTCGAGTGGATGAGAATGTCGTTGGCTCATGGCTGGGCTTCACTCATAAAAGGGCAACAGTAAAGTGGAGCAAAACGAAGTGCGCGTTCTGATACCCGTTCCAAACAAGCGATATGTCTGCCCGCAATTCCGAACCGGAAGGAAGGGAAAGTAACCACGAACATCAGCGAATAATATGATAGATAATCTTGATGACGCCGTCTGCGAGCAGACAGAGTTTCACGACATGGCTGGAGGTGGAGGGTCCTCACCTACTTCAGCAGCCAGGACATGGGTGAGGACTTACAGATATATAATATTCGTCCATCTCACCGCACACCAAATTTTTTTCTTTTTCGGTCTAGTGTTGGTACATGAGCAGAAGCATGGCCGAACGTTCCACAGCGAGTTCTTGTGCGACTTCTACCGGATTTTTCTTGCCATTTCCGCGTCCGCCCTTTTTCGCTGTGCCTCTTTTTCGTCCTCACCCTCCGAGACACCTGTGTCCACCCGCGAGCCGTAGGACGGCCAACGTTGGCATGGGGGTATTGTAACGGTCGACTGATTTGAAATGGTAATATTAAGAGGTATATATCATTCGGTTTCCTCGTTTCACTCTCGGGCACATCCTTCGTTCCGGCGTCTCCTAGATTCCGGTTTGGATCGATTTTGTTTTTCCACCAACACTCATCAGCGAAGGATCCGTCAGCGGCAGAAACGCTCTCGGTGACCATTTGCCGAAAACATCAAGACTCATCAAGTGCCTTTTTCTGTCTGATTCTGTAGTCTTTCGGATGGTCATCTTTTTTACCCTTACCTTCTTTTTTTCTATCCGTTCGCTCTCCGTTCAGGCTTGATATGGCTGCAGAACGTATATTTATAAAATTTATATCTATTTACATGCATTTCAGTTCCCGGTTTCGCTTGGCTTGGCCCTAGCGGGGCTCAGAAATGGAGAAAAAAATAATTCACCAGAAGCTCAGATCGTACGAGTGCCTCTTAAAAAGACGAACACATCTCCACAACCGAAAGGATTACAAAACTCACTCGTCCCTTTGTCTGCCACGGCCTGAGCTTTGCATTCCCGTCTGAATCTTTTCGAGGATGCTCGTCAAATATTTTCTCTTCACATTTTTTACACGTCTCTGATGTGGAAAAAAAACCCGGCATTGACTGGAAGGAACTGCTGAAAAAAAGGATGTCGCGTATGCACACGGGCTACAACATTCGCCTTCTTTCGCCAGCATCCCTGAAAAGAACTCACCCGAAAATATGAGGCCGGTTGATCTGGATTAGAGACCCCATAAAGGACGCAGTGCACACGAGCGTCGGCGTCACACGATTGGTATCCTTCGTCGCAGGGAAATGGACGAAATCTGTGTCACTTCCCGATGTGCATCGTGGAGCACCATTCCCGGGAATGTAGACAAGCGTAATGAAAATAAATGGACGCCCCGAACTGCCCATATCCTTTCAACGTAATTTCCATCGACCGTGGGCGGAGAGTCGTGTGAAGAACTGCGTCCGTCCGTCCGCCCTGGGAAGATACTTCCGGCGGTCATAAATTAGTCAATATACATAGCAGCTCGAATCGGCAGCCGCGCCAGGACGGCCTCGATCCTCGCTGATCCTCTCGCACATGAGCGCTAGTGATTAATCAACGGTTACATCCGATGGACGGACGTGGCACCCTCAACGGGGTAAATAATGAAAAATTGACGTCCCATGTCGGACTCTCAAAAGTGTTTCCCTTGCACGATGAAAGCCAAAAAACATCTCTCATCCGCGCATAACATAACCCGACCGTTGCTCCTTTAATCTTAATGAATGAACAAGAAATTAACCCTTCACTTTCGCCTGGGACCTGGCTTCCAAATGGCCACTCAGTCAGCGACACACGGCTGACGATCTGTAATTAATATCGATCATCTGATCCCGCGGAAACGATAGCGAAGCCGCTGTTTGCCGCTGTTTGCCTTTCATCAAGCGGATGGAATCGATATCTAATATTTGTAAAAGCCGTCTCGAGCAGCACGAAAACGTTGCTTTTAACCTAATAATCTCCAAATATTATTTCATCCCTCGCCTTCAACTTCCCCGACTGTGGACCGGTACAAATCCAACCACTAGAACTCTTCCTGCGAAAAAAAAAAGTAAATCCAAATTACCAAAGTCCTGTACGATAGGTTCCCATTCCACCAGGCGCCCAGCGTTGGACAGAAGCGAAAGGACTCCCTCGAGTAGATAAAAGAATACCAACCCGCTCGAATGGGTTTCCGATGAGCACAGCGCAGGACAACAAGAGGACACGCCAGGCCAGGACACACCATTATGACCGGCGTCGATTTTAAAAACATGAAATTTATGTTACAATCCCTTCCATAATCTCCGAATGAAAGGTGGCCGTTACGGTCATGGCCGGGAGAGTCACTGAATCGAAATAATCCAAACATCGTCAATAACTGCCGCGAAAGTCTGCGGGTGGGTTCAACACGAACCGGAGCAAAAACCGAAAAATCTCCTCCCTTCCAATCCCTCTAATGGTTTTTTTTTTTTTAGTTTGTTTTGCTCTGTTATCTGTTCGGTTTTGATTGGAATTTATGTTCCCCCATCCCCATCCACTACCGAACCTGCCACGGAAACGAGCCAACGAACTAAGCTCGCAAGCAGTCGAGATTTTCTTTGAAATACTTCCAAACCACAATTCAAACGCGAAAATGAAGCGGGCCGCCAAGAGGGCTCCATCGAGAGAAGCGGAAGAGGGGGTGCGGGGTTTGAGATTGAAATCACTCAGGAAACTCATCTGGCGAATGCTTTAGCGTTGAGTGATTGAGCTTTTCCTCGGCGGCGGAAGCTACGAATCGAAAGGATTGAAGGAAATGCAGCCATTTTCCCAGCCAACAAAGACAGACGGCGTCAAGGTTCCGCTCTTCCGAGTAGTTCTGCTGCAAAATATTAATTTCCCATCGTATATCTTCCAGCACCCTCCGCCTCTTCCCCAATTCTGCGTCCCTTTTCGACGATTGTTTTGTGAGGAAAAGTTGGTTCATTCCCGAAACGAATCAAAATAGTTTCTAGTTCGCTGGAATTCCGTTTCCCATTTGAAAAGGATTTGATGTTGCCTGTCCGCCCCCTAAAAGAGGGAGGAGAACATCCTTCACGGTTATCGGTTTCCCATCCCTCAAACCAGGCTCGGGTTCGACGATCGATTTCTGCCAACGAAAATGAGCATCACAACGTTCCGGGAAACTTCCCAATCCTTGGAAAGGTTTTCTACCGGCTACGATTGAGAGAAATTTGCGGTATCGTATTTACAATTTTGATTTATCGCCCACCGTCGGCATTTCTCCACCTCCTCCTTCACTCTCCTTTCACACCGAATTTAACTGAGCCTAAGGATGAAATGAACAACGTGAAAATTAATGAATCAAATCGGTATCGAAGCCATTACGTCGTACGTTGATTCCATGAACTATTTCAAGACGGCCCTGCTCCCGGAACAAGATTGTTGAAGAAGCGAGGAGATTACTGAAGACGGTCGCAGGACAATCAGGCTGGTTTCGGAGCAGACACATTCCTGACATTTCTACTGCACAGATTGACAACACTTTCGACAGCAACCTGTTTCAGCTGCAACATCCGAAACATGGCTACTGCGATTGCACGATGGAAATTCCTCGGTGACATTTGCGCGCGTCTGTCTTTTTGGACGCCTCCAGGGTGAGAAGGCGGCACTCGGCTACCGCTACCAGACGATTTATATTTATCACTGTTTAATAGATTTGCAATAAGACGGGACATGACGGGAAATTAATTATTTTAGAATATTATATTTCCGGCCACATTGCGCCCGGCGCCTGCGATGAAATCACACACTTCTTCTCGCTTCCCCCCGCCTGCTTTGACTTGCTGTCAATTGTGTCGTCTTTTCAGTGTTACCCATGCCTGGAGCCGTATTCATATCATTAATCATACTGTTCATTTCACGTTCGATCCGTTTTGCTAAAATGTATTCCTTTTTATTTCTTCTCCCCACCCCGTTTCCTCTTCTCACCACGTACAGATATCGCTGCTCTTCGAGGAGGTCGGTCGATTGAGGACGGCCATCGCCAACATACAGGAATCGCACAACCTGCAGATCCAGCGGTTAGAGGACCGGCTGGAAGAGAAGCGGCAGCACATCGTGCGGCTCGAGTCGCGCATCGAAAAGCAGCAGGACTTTGACGATATCAAGAAGGAAAATAGGTAAATACTCCATCGGAACCGTCGCTTTATGGCCGGCACACGTTTTTGAATCTCATTACCAGTATCGTAACTACCGCACTGAGGGCCGGGGAAAGCCCGCGGAGTTAGTTTTTTTTTCTTCTTTCTATTCGGCCCTATCTCGCCGCTCGCTCCGCTTTTCCCGGAGGCAAAATCACTGACGATTTTTCAAACAGTATGAAATTGGCCCCGATTTTTCCGCCGCAGAGAATAAAGCACGGAAAATCGCCCAAAAACGACACGTAAACAAAAACATAAACCACCATCAAATCACCCGGCCTATCCGTCCAAGTTCCCTGCGGTGTTATATGTGGGTGTATGCGTGCTTTTTTTTCGTTTCTTTACCTCCACCGTCGTCCCTTCACGTTATGGCTCACACGCGTACCGGGAGCACGTCCTTCTGGACGCGGGCGCGATTCGAAATTGGGGGAAAATTGTTCCACAACAACAACAGCTTAAACAAAAAAAACTGTGCCGAATTCACAAATCGAAGGGAGATGGATCTCGCCTACCAAATTACCATGCGTCCGAGGGAAATGTGCTCTTTGGTGCGGGTGCACGCACATATTATAAATATTTTCCCCAGCAAAACTTTCCATCCCTAGTCAAAGGGAGAGATGTTTTCCCGAACAAAGAAAAAAAAAGCAACCCATCGTCCGGCGGGAAAAAAAAACACTTCTACCTTGGGGCTGTCGAATCTCGTTTCCTTTCGGGTAAAAAATTATCACCCTAGGCAGGACTTTATTTCATTTTGCGCGTATTTGGTATTTGGTTTTTCGTGTTTGTTGCGGTTGCACATGCCTCCCGCGCTTAGCCCCTTTCTTTCCGAACGCGTATGTGTTAGTATGTCAGCGGATTACGCCAGTAGGTCAAAGTTTAAATTTGTTGCGATGTAAAACCGAAACGTATTACGGACATTTCACCCAAACGCTCGACTCATGGATTTTTCTTTTCTTCCTGCCTTCCCTCGTGGCCCATTTTTCCTCCACAGCATGCTGCGCTCGGTTGACCTGAGCGCGTCCCACGAGTCGAAGCAATTCCAGGAGCTGCTCCTCGAACGCACCAAAGCGCTGGCGGCACAAACCGAAGCAATCAAATCCTCGTCGGCCAACTCGGAAGGTAAGTTTAGTGGACAACCGTTTTATCTCCGCCGTTTTGGGGTTTTCCATTTTCCAGCATTGCATTTTCCCATCATCCACCGCATGCAATGAACTTCCGATCGGTCCCATGGCATGCACGAAGCGTTCACATCACAGCCTTATTTGTTTTGTGTTTCTCGTTTTAATCATCCGACTTCAGTTGTGAGTCACGGTAGTCGTCGGTAGACACACACAAAAAGCAAGAAAATAAAACCACACAAACGCAGATCTCCTCTAACAAGCGATTACACATCACACACACACAGATCACGGTGGCGCATAGATCAGTGCACTCGAAACACCCTGTCCTCCCTCTCCCCATTCACTCACCCGGTCTACGCCGGCGACGTCGCGTCAGATCGTAAACTCATTAAATTAGATTCAAACTCACACAAGTCGCAGTGCACTCGAACGGATCCGCGCGACGCGTCGCCATAAAACGCGGAACGCTGAAAAAAGTGCAATCAGTCTAAGCCTAAGTCGCACCATGCCGGAGCGAGACTGAGACGGTCGTAAAATGCAACAACGATGCCACCGGCACCGGCACACGGAACATGTGCGGCGCCAATTTTTACAACTCATCAATCGCCGGCATGCCGACCGAAAGCCATCCGGAGGTTTTGTTTCGTGTTTTACTCTCCCCCCAGGGGATGGTGATTGGAATTATCTCGTCCGCCTTCCTTGGGCAGTGACTTGGAGCTTGGCTGAAGGAGGTTTTCCTCCAGTAATACCGTACATTCATTGGCCGTTCGATTGGTTCGATCAAACAGCACCGCGGACGCACACACGGATGCGTTCCCGGCGTATGAAGTGTGTTTGTTTTACTTCATATTTTATTTCTCCGCGTAAACAAACGACCCCGGAGGTCCTCCCCCGTTTTGGGGCAATGGTCCCAGCCGATCGCACGCAGCTCTTAATTATGTTTACATACTAATGATGTGTATCTTTTGCTCAACCCGTCCGGGGCAGGAGATCGATCTTCAACAGCTGGCATTCGCGTTAGAGGATCCGTATGAAAATGGTGGTGCATTTTCCCCCTCCACCGTCGGCCACCGCCGGCTCGAACCGACGGGGCGGAGGAAAATCTTCACCGTTCGTTTCCCACGCCCCTACGATGGCCTGGGCCAAACTTGCCCGCCTTCGAGCGTCGCGTGTCGGTGGGGTCGGCTCCCCCCTTCCTTGGGGTATTAAATTTTATTTTTACGATTCCAACCCGGTCGCCCACGCGCATGTATTGTTGTGCAGCGCTGCCGAACCGAACCTCGGTTGGCCTCGGTGTTCGAATGTTCGAGACATGCGATCACAAACGTTAACCATCTTGCCCGTGGAACGACTGCAGTTGACAATTAATAAAAGTTTCATCATATGAAACAAACGAAAAAAAATCCAAGCGAAATGTAATGAAAATCCCAAACAAGCCGCTGGCTGCAAACCGCCCAAAAAAAACTCAAACCTTCCCGAACCCAATACGAACGAACGAACGAACGAACGATCATTTCTCCCACGCGGTTGCGAAAAAGTAGCATTGAAGCCCTCCCGCGCCCCCATGCGCCTTTCCCATGGCCATTCGCAGACATTTCGAGCGATTTCGATTCGATTAACGACGGTTGGCAACTCCGGCTGTCAAGTGTTGCTGGCAAGAAAGATCACCTACTTTGTTGCTGGCCGAATTCAAATTCAAATGGATGCTTTTTCTCTTGCCTCTTTAATGGCAGCTTTGTTGAAGTTGAGGCAATCGTTCGAATGGCGATCGGAGTGATCGAACGTAAAGTGTCTGTCCCCCGCTCCCCCACAGCACAGGGCCCGTGCCCTTCTTCTGACCCCATGGGAGGTGATTGTATTCAAAACTCCCAAGAGGCGTGGGTGCGCGCGATGATGGAATTATTGAAATTTATGGCTACTGTTATTATTGTTTTGCGTTCGATCACTGTCGTTCGCTCTATATCTATTCTCACTCACTCACAAGCCACACTTCTTTTCTTCTTTTTTTCTTTGTGTGTTCGCACTCGAAGACACAGTAGCACAGCCATGGGAAAATAAACATGTTTTACATAAGTTTTTTCTTTGCTCGGCACACAACACACAATCGGTGGGACGCTTCTTCTCCCGGGGACGGAGAATCATCATTCACCCCACACTGGGCCTCCAACACACTACCCTCGCCTTCACCCACCCACCCACCTTACAGCTAACAAAGAGAGAAGGAGCGAGAGAGAGAGAGAGAGAAAGCGAGGCGCATACGAAATGTGATGGCTCAAACAGAATACTTACGTTTTCACTGGTCGATCGAATTGGGAATATGGGAACAGTTTTTAATTCCACACGACCGATTGGCCTAGATTGGAAACCTAACCTAGAAGATTTGTATTTCACCTTGCTTCGAGTTCTTGTTTCATTATGTTTGTTCTTAATGGGTTTTGATTCGTGATTTTGCGTTTGATTTGACATTCATCGCCCACACTTGCTCTCATCTCCGGTTTCGATTCCCCGTGCTCCTTCCCGGATCCCTCCTCCCCACAAGAAAGGGCTTGCCAGTTTTAAACATATTTTGCCCTTTTCTCTCTCTCTCTCTCTCTCTCTATCTCTTCCTCCCCTGCTTCTTTCTTGGCTGTGTGTTCGCGCGCGCTTCTCATCTCCGCGCAGGATCTCCACCAACTAGCGGCTCCAGCGGCGGCGGTGGTGCGAGTGGCGTCAGTAGCGATAGCAATGCCGGAAGTGGAACTGCCCCTTCGCAGCCCACCCGGCCCCTGTCCCCGCCGAATGCTAGCAACAACAGCTGCGGCAGTAGCAACAGCAGCAGCAACGGCAGCAACGGCAGCACCGGCTGCCACAACCCGAACAACGCGAGCTGCAATAGTCAGTCCTCCTCCGGTGCGCCCTCTAGCGAGCTGGCCAGTAGTAGCGAGTCGCATGATCCCACTAACACCATGATCACCCTACCGACTAACTCCACCGGCGGCGGAGGCTCAATGGCGCCGATGGCCGAGATTAACAATAACTGCTCGACTGCTCGACCCGCGTCCACGCCGTCCGGAGCGGGCTGTCCACCGCCTCCCCCTCCTCTGCCACCGCACCTGTCGCAAGCGCTGCTGCACTCTCCCTGCGCTCCTCCGGCGCATGCAGCGTCTCCTCAGCCTCAACACCCGCTTCGTCCGCCATCGTCTTCCGCCGCGCCGCAGCAGCTCTGTCCGCCTCCGATCACGACCCCGGCCACGACCCCGGCCACGACGCCCAACCCGAGCGATCCGATGGCGGGGCTGAGCTCGTTCCTCGGGCCGCCACTGCAGAACGTGGAGCAGTTCGGGTCGTTCCTGGGCGAGGAGCTCGTGAGCAGCTGGCGCCGGGGAGGCCTGGACCTGCCGCCTCCGCCAGGCCTGGCAGCCGCTGCCGCCGCCGTCGCCGCGGCGGCTCGCAATCCGGCCTTACTAATGAACCACCATCGTGTTGTTGTTAACTCGCCCCCGACAGATCTGCCCCAGCTGGCGCACCACGCCGCTGCTCCGACGCCGCTGGACCACGACAAGGCCAGCAGCCACCACGAGCACTCGTCGTCCGCCAGCACGCCCGTCCCGCGCGAAGCCTCGGACGCATCGCGCCACGACGAGCGCCATCTGAACGGTGGCGGTGGCCTCACGCCCATGTCCGTGTCCAAGAGTCCGCTCGAGGACAACAACAACAGCCTGGCGGCGCTCAGCCGACTGGACGGCTCCGGACCCGGCTCCGGCCTCGGCTCGGGCGGGCTCATCCAAGGGCTGCCGTTCCAGTTCCAGGAGCGCGGCCACTTCCGGTTCGCGGACGCCGCCGACATGCAGATGCCGCCCGGCTCGATGGTGGGCCGGCTCGGCGACTCGCTCATCCCCAAGGGCGACCCGATGGAGGCCAAGCTGCAGGAGATGCTGCGCTACAACATGGACAAGTACGCCAACCAGAACCTGGACACGCTGCACATCTCGCGGCGCGTCCGGGAGCTGCTCTCGGTGCACAACATTGGCCAGCGGCTGTTCGCCAAGTACGTGCTCGGCCTGTCCCAGGGCACCGTCTCCGAGCTGCTGTCCAAGCCGAAGCCGTGGGACAAGCTGACGGAGAAGGGGCGCGACAGCTACCGCAAGATGCACGCCTGGGCCTGCGACGAGAACGCCATCATGCTGCTCAAGTCGCTCATCCCCAAGAAAGGTAAGTCGTTCGATTTACTTCCAATGATGAAGCAAATACCATTACACCGAGTGAAACGAACGGATCGAAATGGCGGCACAAGCGATACGTTATTATTTTTCCATCCTCAAGTCATATCTAGCAGCTGCATCGATGGCACGATTTCAAACCCTCGTTGCTATGCACGATCCATCGAACGCAGAGACCTTATGCTCGGCAGCATAAATAACATTTTATTAAAAAAGTTTACCCCGTTGGAGATTTTCGAAAAACAGCCCTTCGAGGTTGCAATTTCGAGGCAGGGAATTTCCTTCCGCCGTCTCGATTTTGCCAATAAAAACTCGGAAGTTTTTGCCGACTGCAATGCAATAGCCGCTCCCGTGAACCGACGACGATTGTTCCCGTTGGAAAGTGCATCCTCCAAAGTGTACTGTCTAGATGCACGGAAGATGATGATGATGAAACGCCGCGATCCGTTGCCAAGTCCAACGTGGAAGGGTTGTTTGTCTTCTGCCAAAACTCATTCCCATCTTTGGGGCAAGGCCGGGAGTAAAAAGAAAACCGAGAAGTAGCAGCACGGAAGGGCAAGCTTAATATCGAAATTTCTCCGAATTGCCAGATATCCATTCGACTCCTTCTCCTTGAGCCACTTTGGAGCGCTTTTCATTAATTTCGATGCAAAGTTTTTCCACAATTCCATCCCACTCCTTGCAGTGTACGGCGTTTGGCTTCGCATCGGAGATGAGAAAGATTCCACTCTTCCGCGCAATAGCGCGATTGTTTCATAATTAATATTTCATTGTGATTCCTGTACCTTGTGTTTTATTTTTCTCGCTCTCCATGTGTCGTTCCGGTATACCCATATTGCCATTCAAATGTACCGTTTCCATGTTTCTCCCAGCTCTTCTGAATGGCAGACTATCCGAGCAATTGCAGGGCGTTCTGGAAAACGAGAAGAATGTCAATCCAGTTGCTCTTTTGATTAATCATAAAAAACTTGCTTCCTTGCTCCACCCCAGCGCAGTTTACCTCTTCATCGATTGATGGTCGTCCTTTGTGATTCTTAATGTATGTGTGTGCCTGTACTGTTTGACACAAACGGATCCGAATTCCGGTTGTCGAGCGCTTAACATCTGGAACTTGCATCGATTCGCTTCCCCTCCCGTCCCGGACTGTACACTTCAAATGCGAATGTCGATAGCAAGCTATCCACGCTAACCCAGTGCGTCGCCATGACAACGTGTTTTGGATGGGTTGCCCCGGAGGGTTGCTCCACCGCCTGCTACAGTTGTGCAGTAATTACCGAGCGCACGAGGGACCAAATGGTAGAAACTTTTCACCAAAGCACAGCGCACCCAGATAAGAGAGCGCACGAGCGACGAAACACAAGAGTGCAGCGACAAACAACAGTCACGGGTCCGTCGATTATTTGGTCCGGATTTCCGGTGCTTCGGTGCCGTCTCCTTTGTGGCGCTGTGAGCTGTGAGCTCGGACGGCACGTTATCGGACGGCTGCTTCAGCCGCAGTCACTCGGAACCAACAAACGGATGACAGCTGTCAAGTGGTTTGCTTACAGAATGGCAACAACCAATTGCTCCTTCCAGCGTTCGATCATCTACGTGTTCGTCGTTCGTACGGGACAAAGTTTGATTTTGGTTCAAATATTTGGAATTGTGATTAATTGTCTTCCCCTTGCGAGGAAGCCGCCCAGTCCCTCACTCGTCATCTCCCGAATGGTGCGTTAATCCTAGCGAAGCAAACCTTCCGTTTTGGAGTTTGAGCGTAAGGTTTCCTCAATTAATCGATCGGGATAATTTAAATATGCAGAATGATTTCGCCCCGCAACATAACCAACCTCATCAATTATTCACATCAAACACAGCCTCCTTAAGTCTTGAGGAAGACAGCTTTTTGTTCAAGTCATTAAAATGCCCCCTCCCCCCCCCCCCCCCCCTCCATCTCTCCCGCTTCTGCGAGGGGCCACATGTGTGGTCGGTGAACATGCGATTCCGCTACCCTTCGAATTCTTCGAAAAGGAATGGCTTATTTGTGGGGTTGTCTTGAACTGCCACCCAGCCGAACCCGTGGCCGATATCCGCCCGAATATCTCAATATCCTGCAGTGGAAACTTTCTTTCGCTCGGTAGCGATAATTGCCGTCTTGAATAAATTATAGATAAAGGCAATTTATAGGCACAATAAAGACAATGGTGGCAACCGCGTACAATTTTCTTTCGGGTTTTTCGCGCCGCTTCTGGTTGTTGTTGTAGCTGGAAAGCGCAGGAATGTTGCCGTTGCCACTGGCTTCGGGGTTTGCTATTTTATTTTCAAACGGGTTCACTTTGCACCGAACCGACCCGGCCGTATCGGGGCGCAGCTAACCGGGCTCGGAAAATCGATTACCGCTAATCCGCTCATTAAACTTCTTTCTTTCGTTTTTTGTGCCTTGGCGGCCGGGGAGAGCCTCGTTACCGCGGGTTTCTTTGTAGGAAAAACGCCTTTCTCTTGACGGGGGTTTCGTGGAAGGAGCACCGCAGGAGCACAAGAAGACAAAAGAAGCGGACGTGGAGGGGGGTAGGGGGTTATTTTTTCGGCAACATCGCCTGCTATGTGCGCTTTCCACGCAAAGAAGAACCCATGTCTCAAGACGTGTGTTTGCATATGGAAATGAGCGCGGTTGATGGCGGAGGAGGAGGAGGAGGAGGAGGCGAAGGCCACGGGGAAAGATTAAAAACTTTGGTCCTTTCCCCTCCCCAGTTCCTCGTTTGCCACCACGACTGAAACCCTTTTTTGTTCATCAATTAATTGACGTGGCACGAAAAATGCGCGAGTAGTGGGAGGTTTCGCTTTTCCATGTGCATGTTCTGCGCTTCACATAACTTTCAGGGGCACCGAACGATTTTTACGCTCCGCAGCACAGAATAAACATATCACTCGCTGGGGCAACCGGGTGCGAGTGCTCCCTTCCGACAGCTGGAACTTTTTCTCCGGCGTAAGGAGATGGAAATTAAAAATCATCAAATTTCAACGGCAAACCCTCGCAATCGTGCCCGACCCGGTGTGTGTCCCAGAAGGGGGTGGATTTTGCTAGCGCTGGAAGCTGCTTAATGATTGGTAAACATTTATTTTCATTCCGCTATGCGCACAAGAAGCATCCAACATGTGTAATGGTTCCTGCTCTTGCACGCACATTACCCTATCCAGGCGATTTTACAGCTCCGAAGTAAAATTACCTACAATCTGTCGTTGACAGTTGACAAATCGAACATTCCTTACCTTCGCCTGGCTCCTGGCAAGATTAGTAAAGTATGTTCCCAATTAAACTGCAATCATGCTTACCCCCGACACATTTACGAAAATGGCTCTGTGTAGGCGCTCCCGGTCGAATGTCCGGTGAAAATTATCGACAGTTAAAGAGCTATTAAACTTTGACCCAACACTGGACACCTTTTCTGACCGTCCTTCCGGGACCATTTTGTGCGTGCTTCCATTGCCTATTGCCCATTGGATGAGAGGTAAATTGGTCTTCTGATTTCCGGAAGAAAGTTCACCAGTAAATGGTTGGTCGACATGGCAAAAAATGGCCAGCTTATTTATAAACAACAGTAGAATTCAAAATTGATAAATATTTTACCGTGCAACGGTGCTTCTTTGCTTGGAGCACAATGCGGGAGCATAAATTATGCTCAACGATTCATCCTGATCGTAGCGAACGACTGTGTGATGCCAAAAGATGAGACAACCTTCTAACGAAATCTTGCATCGGGGCCGAGGGGAAAACGAGCATACGGAAAATGAACGAAACAGCAGAACAACAACAGCAAAACAAGTGTATGCGAAAGGTAAAACATTTTTAAAATCTTATGAAAAGAAAATGAAGCGGCCGAGATATCATCTGCAGGTCCGCAGGAGGTCAAACCTTCGCGGTGAAGGTGCAAGGGAAAATTTCAAGAAAATTTTCATAATCTGATTACTATCATTACGGCAGTTTCGCTTCCTCCCGACGATGACGCCATACTCATCCATCGTCTGCTGCGTTCCAAGCGCGAACGTCAAGCGCAGCGACAGCCGCGGATGCCGCAAGTTCAATCAAATGACAGCAGAACAATGGGTCCTCCGGGAACAAGTTCTCATGGGTATTAGCTTTCTCGTGGCGAACCCGGCACACATACACGCCGTACCGGACCGGACCAGACCGTCATCTCGTGCCACCAATGCTTACAGCTAAACGTCATTTATTCTCTCCGTCCTGGAGCCCTCAAGACGTCGTGCCCTTTCCTCTGCGCCCCTGGCCGCCCATGGGTTCGGCCTTCTGCGCCTATATTCGCGATGTTCGCATTTTTCATCCACCGCGCGATCCCGTTTTCCTTGTTTGCACAGTTCAATGGCGAGGGCACACGAGATCGAAGAAAGAGCCGAGCCATAAGAGAGAATAAGTACGATGCGATGTACAACGGGCGAACAAAAGTATGAGTGATCTTTCGACATTTTCATTTGCCTCTCGCGCTCGTTCCCCGCTCATCGACAACAACGCCCAGAGGCGAGGACACCGAAAGCTCATTCAAACGACATCCATCTTGTCGTGCGGCATTCCGCCATGTTTATGGCCGGTTCAAACCGACGCCGCCAATGGACATGGCCTGGGGAGGCATGGGTATGAGCAGGAGATTTATCGATCAATTTAACATTGAACAGGGTCCTAATCGCTTTTATAGTTTTCGGCAGTTTGCCAACGGTTCGAAATTTATCTTCCGATAATTCAAAATTAATTGCATTCGATAAGTTTGTCCCATTCCCTCGCCCCGGGATTCAATGTACACTTTGGATTCGAGTACACTCGTACCCCTTTTCGCGGACTACGGCCTCGACGGCTTAAAAAGGTCGGCAGCGTAATTGCCGGAAAAATTCAACATTCCTAAACCGAAAACCTTAAGCATCCGGAGGTCAAATCCCTTCCCTACGGCCTCACTGAGGGTTCGGTGCTAAAGAGTGCCGGCTCTAGCGAAAGAAGGTACCTCGTTAGTTTGTGTTACCCAGGAATGATATGGATTACTGCGACTACTATTTATCGTAAGCTTGCCACACTCTTCCAGTAGCTTCCTGTTGACGATGGTCCAGTGGAGCGCTGGTATGAGGGCCTAGAGAGCGGTTGCGATGAGCTAAAATGAAGACATCTTCCCACACCGCGCTCGAGCTAAATAAAAGTTATTCCTGCCTGCCCCTGCCTCCAGCAACTGCGCCCTTCTGCACTCAACGGAGAAGGGTAATTGAACGTCTGGTCAAGAGGAGAGAAGAAAACACGCATTTGTTGCATACTCCGGTCAAGGATCAACATCCGAGTACTCCGCGCCGGGTCACCGGGTAGGGACGCTTCCCGAACGGTTGCCTCAAACCATGGCAGCTAGTAATGATGATGGTGCGCCGTCTACCACGGTGAGGCAGGAAAAACTTTGTCTTGCTCCCACCGGAGCGTAGCCGGATGACAGTTTTCCGTCTTTCCAAATGCCGTGTTCCGTGTTGATTGTCCTTTTTGAATCCAGCGCCTTCCTCCGCCTGCTCAGTAGAGGTCAAATCGGTTGAACTACTGCTCGCAAAACATGGATAGGGGCTGTAATTGCACGATAATGCACTCTTTTCCGTTGAAATTATCAAGCGAACGTTCCCCAAAAATTAAAATCACTACAATGTGTCTGCCTTGGTCGCTTGCCGGAAGCATTGAATGCATTGGCCAAACGGGAATTTAAATTTCGGTGGGTTCGGCTACTGCCAAAATGGAATCGTTCGGAAGAGGCCACAGATGTAATCAACGATCAAACAGTTTTCTAGATCAATGAGTTTACCGAAATCGAAATTAAAAGTGTTTGCTTTTTTGCAATTACGAGTTACGATCCGTTCGCATGTATTTTTTTGAGCTCCTATTTTTGACTATTGGTTCAGAGGCGAATCAAGAATTTCATCCGTAAGGAAAAGCAAATCCAATTTGCTAGCGTATCCCACCCCATGCGCCCCAATACCCTGTAGCCATTGTGCCAGTCTTCACGCACGAATACGCATTTTATTGCGTTCGTTTGCATCCCAATTAAATCTTCCGTAACGAGGGAGAAATGTCAAAACACGGCATCGGGTGCATCGGGTGCATCGGGTGCCCTGTCTGGCGCTGGCTTTGCGTGGGTCCACTTTTAAAGTCATTGTACTGACCAACAACAACCGGTTGCGGTCGGGTTTGTGCCGCCCGGCGCACGGGAAGGCCACGGGATGTGTGATCGTTACGCGCGTGGATGTTATAGCTAATTATTGTAAATAATGAAAATGAAAGTGACTGGAACGGGCCGGGCGATAAAACGGTCAACCGTAAGATCCCCCCGGACCACGGCCGAGTGTGTGAGCTATTTCTAGCGAACTCCGAGGAAGCAAGAGCATTAGCCTAAAATGTTGCCATTCGGCAGATGAAAAGATTTTGCCGCGCGAAGACGACGGCCTATCTGTGCGGTGATACTCGAAGCGGCCGGCTGTTGAAAACATTGTTTTTATAATTTATTGATCACCGCATCGTCGACACTGTCCGTCGACAGAGGCCGCCGTCCGGTTCTGCGTTCTTACGTCGCAGAAGACAACTGCGAACGCACGGTACGGCCGACGCGCGTGGTGACATTAAGAAAATGGGAAAATAATTGATTATGCCTATCCGTATTATTGTCAGTCCCTTGTTCCGCTCGTTGCGACCGTCTTGGACCGCGTACCTCGTAGCCGGTTCGCTTAAAATGATCTATTTTTAAAAGTTTTAAACTCACAAATAATCACCGTTTGCACAAACTACCAGCCATCGCGACACCGCAGGGACGCACAAAACAAAAAATTGGTCCCGATATAAATCGATATGAAAAACCGCGCTCCGTCTGTCCGCGCAAAGGCAGCATTTGGCCCCTTTTTGATGACGCTTGCTTAGGCCACCTTTGGGAAAGGGTGCGCGGCTCGGTAGAGGTCACGTCATGATCGATTACGATTACGTCCCAAAGTTGCTGTCGAAATCGAAACCGTGAGCCAACCGTCGGAAAGCGAAAATAGCTCACCATCCCACCGAGGTCGTCGAGGGGACCGATTGATTTTTGCCTGACCCAATCAATTGTTGGCACAACTTGACACACAGACGAAACGCCGGTATGGAGCGAGGAGCAATCGCAATAACTGCCGACTTTGAAAAACTTTACTCGGACCCCCAATCCCGTCGTACGCCGAGACACTTCTGATCCCCATGTTGATCCAATGTGCCAATGCGCGC
This sequence comes from Anopheles atroparvus, assembly GCA_914969975.1. Taxonomy (NCBI): domain Eukaryota; kingdom Metazoa; phylum Arthropoda; class Insecta; order Diptera; family Culicidae; genus Anopheles; species Anopheles atroparvus. The sequence goes on from CAJZCY010000001.1 coordinate 53,240,123, forward strand.
TGAGCCGCTTCCGACAAACGCGAGCAGCAACGGCAAACGTACGGAAATCGAAAGACGTCAAATCACAACTTCTTTCCAACCGGCGACTGACAAGGTTCGAAGACGTTTTCGTTCAACAACAGAATAAACGATTGACGCCAAAGCTAGCCGAAGAAATTCGTCGAGGAAAATCAAACAAACAACCAAACAACGCCAAACGTCATTGACAGCGGAAAACGGGGGCGCCTGGTGCCTGGTAGAACTTTCAAAAAGTTTTAATAGTTTACCTTTCCGATTGATTGCTTATTGATGGCTGGCTTTTGGGTGAATCGAAACAATGGCACGACGGTTTGTTCCCCCTGCTACATGCCTTTTGTTTCGGGGCCAATAATGAACCCGGGAATGGAGCAGAGAAACACGTTGTTTCCTCTTCCCTTTCGCACACCAAATCGGGGCACCATCATCAAATGTCAAGCTATGCTGATGATCTCTAAGTTTGACATTTCGTCTCGAAGAAAGATCAGACAAGATCGTTTTTGTCTTCGCACTTCGCCCGCCGAGAATCCACTTTCACAATCTTGCAATGGATTCGGTGTTCCACTAACCCCCCACCCCGAACCCCAACACGAAGACCGAATCCGTCATCATCGCTGAACACTGCTGGCCACCTGCCCAACAGTAAGAGATCGCTATGGGGAGGAAATTGGTGTCGCAATTATTCGTCCGATCTGGCACCGATCCGGGTGTGTAGTAAATAAAAGAATATATTTCATTTTATTGCTTCGGCTTCGGTTCGAAGATTAGAGCTGACCATGAACGCAGCTTAGAAGGGGTGGGTTGGGGTGGTGTATCTCAGCTCCCTCACACTTCCTCCCGTCGGGAGCGGAAACGAAAGCGGTACGAGCGCGAGAATGGCTACGCGGCATGCCGGCGTCGTCGATGCGCTTAAATATAGCGTGAGCGTAAACTTAGTGCTCACTTAGTGGCAGTCCGGCGTGAAGAGGAATGTATTAATTAATGTGTAATTATTCTCAAGCGCGAATTCGGGATCAGATCGGGACCGATTCCGCGACCTCCCCCGCGCATCCCTTCCCCCACGCATCACTGCCCCTTCCCCAGCCGAAGGTGGAACACATGGCCCCTTGGAGGGCCCCGGCAGTGTGATAGTGATGAAGTATTTTAATTAATTAAATTAAATCGCAGCTATTTTGCCGCGTGTCACAAGCGTGGTGCAACGGTGCTGCATCGCCATTCTGCGCGCCAGATTTGAGTCACACGCGTGCATCTTGGTGAGAAGCACGTTCGTTTTTCTTATTTTGTCTCAAATTGCTCGCAATTCTCGCTTCGCGAAACTTTCCCGCTAACTTCTCTGCAACAGGAAAATATTTCCGTTTTTCTTTCGCCGGCTCTTCCTGTAAAACCTGCTAACTAATTAAAACTTTTTCACCTGCGCGGCGCGGGTTAAACTAATACTGTTGCTTAAAGTTCCTTTTCTTCCGTGCTCCCGTGGCGGTGGAAAAAGAAACATTTCTTTTCGTACGATTTCTTCTCAATCTTCTGTAACTGCGTCCGCTACCATCCATCGAATACTCCCTTCTCCCCCTTTATCCACCGGCAGAGGGGCGGTTGGGAAGAGGCGCAAAATAAAGAAAAAGCCCCGTTTCCGAAACGCAAAACTTTTCCGCGACCAACGGCAAAAGTGGGCTGCTTCCGGCTGAAATGTCAGCAGAACTTACATTCTTCCATAACGATTGCGATTCGTTCGTCGGCCACAAACTCGACGCTAACGACGGCAACGATCCTGGCTCGGCCGAGCTGAATGATGAAAGCTTTCCATAGCAATTTGCATATTAATAGCTGGAAAGTCTGCCCAACGCAGGGGAAAGGGGGAGGAGGGGTAGGTCGGTGGCGGTAGTGGACGGCGGCCGAAGGCAGGCTGATGCGGTCACAATTACGAGTCTCAAAGAAACAGGCGACCGCACACCACTCTGCACGGATGTCGTGGCATACGAATCCCACATCGAACAAAAATGTACCAATATGTGGTGTGGATGGTGGGGTAGAAGGTGGAAAAGTAAACCCAACCCAGGAACTGAAAGCCCGGCCAGGTTATTAATTTGTTTATTACACTCATTATGTGAAATTTATTCCCTTCACGAAACTTTCGCGGCGTGTGTGCGGATTGGTGATAGATGGAATCCGATGGCTTAAGGAGGCCCGCGTATATCTGTATGTGTATGTGGGAGCTGAAAAACACACACACACACATCAACGCAAAACGGGTCATCCCATTCCCGAATGCCGAAGTCGGACTTTTGATTTACAACTATCGATATCCTGGAGGGCCCAGCGTTTCCCAGTACGCTGTGCCATTCGGTTGTAATTATACTTTATGGCACTGCAGTACGGGGGAAAAAAAAAACCACGGAGCAACGGCGAACTGCGAACTGCGATTGTTTTCCTGCCAGCCCGAACCACCCCGTTTCCCCCCCTTCCTTCGCTCTACACCATCGATTCGGCCGGCGGGGAAGGTCCACTTCGAATCGAAGGACTTTCGACGACGGCTTTTTCGCAGCGGGACAGCGACCGCCGGGCCCATCAATATTCCTATCGTCATGAGTGGAGGGTCATTTGCTGTAAGAGCTTTGCCCTGGAGGAGGACAGGCAGCGTGTTTGAGTAGCATTAATCATCCAATCACCGCGGTGCTACATGTCAAAAGCAAACAATATCTAATTAGTCGGAAGCGCCATCTTGAGCCCCGTGAAGTCGGCCAGGGCTCGGTGGTGGCAGTACAGGGCAGCTAGCGACAAATTGGGTGAAGTAAAAAAAAAAAACCCCCGGACCAGAGTCCGATATCGAAGTGATTATGTTTTCGCGTTCATTTCTGTCCCATTGGTGGGCCTCCTCGGGCGAGAGGGACAAGATGTCCTTTCATTCGCCGGTCGTCCATTTGGGGAGGGTTTCGAAACCCTTGTAGAAAAGCTTGTCCATATTGCGCGGAGACATGCAACGCCTCGGTTCGTGGCAGACAAAAGATAGCCGCCCCGGATTTTTTTCCACCGGTTTGTGTTTTGCTCCACACTCGGCCATATTTCATCTTTCTATTCTCATTTAAAAACCCGAGATAACGAGGCTTATTATTAAAAGAGTAAAATCCCCCCGCAAGCTCACTACGCACGGCAAGGGAAAACTCACAAGGCAAGGACATTCGGGCGGGTGTACTAGATTTTTTAAAAGAAGGACAAATGGCGAGAAAACCAAAGTATACCGAAACATCACGAAGATGGGTGTTCGGATTGTGCGGTATTCTCTCAAGACATGAAAGACCGGCTGCTTGAGCCTAATGGTGGCCAGAAACGGCATCGGACAGTTTCCTTTTAGTTCCATGTATTTATTTTTGCCTTCGCGTCGATAAATCGAAGCGGATAAAAAAAAAACGCAAAGCCAGCTCTCAACCCCCCGACTCTCCGCCGTTCCAAGAAGGTGCGAAGTAATGGTACATTTCCCAGCGGAAAATACCACAGGAAGAAGGAAAACGAAGGGAGGAGGGGCAAAACGCGTGGCAAAAGGGCTCGATCTGCGTCCTACCGTGACACGTTCACGCGAATTCAGTTCATTCTAATTAAACGCAATAATGTGACAGGACACATTTTTAATCTTTGATCTTCGGCGATCCTTCGCATTCTCGGAAGGGGGGGAGACCTTCTGCCCGACACAAAAGGGAAATGTCGCGGAATGTGCCACAATGTGAATCTCTACCGTCTTCTTCGCCGTCGTAAGTGATCGCAACTGATTCGTGACGACAAACATGCGTTTTTGCGTGCAACAGACGCCGCGGACCACGAAATGGGTTATTTATAGCACTGATACAAAATTTACACACTATAGATTTCAATGTAATGTTGCTGTGCGCTTTGCATAGTCTCCGTCTTGGCCCGACAGGGGCCGGGACGGATATGAAATGAATTTAAATTGGCCTCTGCTGCCAGCCGCCGTTCGCTGCGGTGCTGCAAAATCTCGCCCATTGCACACATTTCAATAAACTAATATTATAAATATATTGTCACCCGGCCGCAGCGTGCGGGAAAGTTGTTGCATCGCTCGGCGCAGCAGCTGCCGTGGAGTGCGGCTGAAGACATTTCTTTGTTTATACGGCGTACGCACGCCGTGTAGGCCGCGTTGACACACACGTTCGCGGAAAATCTTGCGCTTCGCAACCGCGGAAAATTGCTCCCGGATCGGCGAATCGATGTCGAACGAAGCGACAGCGAGAAGCGCCCAGTTTGCCTGTGTGTCGGGGGATAGCATTAATTAATTATTCACGACATATTTATAAATTCGATTTTATCCGTCGTGCCGATCGGTCGCCCCACGACTTCGCGACTCAAAGGTTAATAACATTTCGATGACACACGGCGCACGTCTTCACACACACACACACACACAGACACACGAGCACCGAAGAAGCGCCGTGAGCGCAATCGATCTATTTCCAAACGAAAGTGAAAAGCCGCCGCCGTCGTCTTGGGAAACTCACTCGCCCGGTTCCCGGGTAATTAAAATCGAAAAATCACGTTTTCGAACTCGATTCGCTGCGTCGATCGTACGGCGGCCGAACGTACGGTGCGGAATCGCAATCTGCCATAAATCAGCGCCATTCTGACATGGCAGTGTTCTTATCCCCTCGCCCAACCCCCTTCCCCCACTCGAGGCCCCTTTTGCCTGTCAGCTTTGATGGTGTCACCTCCGCGGAGATCAAAAGTGGCCCATCAAGGATTCGTTCCTGTGTTTCTGCGACTCCTCCGGGCGCGGCGCTCCTTAACGATAATTGATTACATGACATTTATCAATCACGACGTCACCGGGCGTCCTTGTGTCACAACCGACGCCGGCTTCGGCTTCGTTCCAGCCGAGCCCTCTGTTTACACTTCAATAAACCGTTACTCATTCTTCCACACTTCATCCTTTCCGGTGTCTTCCCTGGCGCAACATCCGATGACAAAATCAAATAAATCCCCTCCACCCCTCCACCGGTGAAAATATTGAAAATATTTCATCAATCCTCCTCCCAACCCCTGCGTTGGTAAGCATTTGGTATGGTTCGGTCGGGGGTGGAAAGAAAAGCAAAAAAAAAAACCGGTGACAATTTTGTCAATTTCTCCGCCCAAACCCTCGGCGGGCGCAATTTCATAAGGCGCCCTCGCTCGGAGGAAGGGGAAGGTTGCCGTGGCGTTACCATAACGGAGACATTTTACCCAAGAAGTGGGGGCAAGAAGCGGCGTCGTGCCTACCGGAGGGGGCGCATAAATACGAAATAAATAACCTGTATCCCGCGAATATTTTATAACGACCGCGTGATCCCGGTCGATAGGGACCATGAGGGGAGGGGAGGAGGATCGTTTTGGAAAATGTTCACTCGCTTCGCGCGGAAGAAAGGAGGATGGAGGTAATAAACAACTGACATGTAGATTAGACCACACTCTGCGCCACCTGGCCGCCTCTCGCCGCTCCCCGACCAGCAGGCCAAGAGAATGCGGAAAGGAACGGTAGATTAATAATAATATTCCTTCCAACGAGATCCACGAGGCTCGGGAAAAGCGACGGGGCCGGTTGTAGATATCAAAGAAAAAGCAATGTACTGCAAAACGTCCCGTCCTCCCTCGACCCTCGGGAGAAAGTAGCGAGGGTTGATATCCGGTATTCCGATACTTTTCTCTAGCCGTTTTTTCTCCTTCTTTACTCGCGATTTTGCTTAGAATTGCTTTCAATAAGGAATTTATGTGATTTCCACCGAAAATGGCATAATCGTCACCCTCACTCGATTGCGGCTCGATGACATTTGCATGCCCTCGGATTCTTTTTTTCCCCCTCCTTTTTGTCTTTTCTCCACACAGCAATAGACAATTCCTTTGTGTTTTCCCTACAGTTCCCCTTGCAGCCATGCGGGGAAGTTGTAAGCGGTGTTAATAAAAATCCATATTTATTTATGGCCCTTCTTGTTTGCCACAGATACGCAATGTTCGCTCTTCTTCAAAATTCAATGACATTTCTAAAGGGTAACAATGTTCAGCCCTTGTTTTATTGCCTTAACAAGCAAGGCCTCTGGAAATGGAATGCATTGTATAGGTGTACGATTTTTTAATTAAATTTTCTGTAGTAATATTAAACTTCCCCGGTAAAAATGGGAGCTTTCAGCAAGTTTGTTGTGCATGAAAAACAGCCACGTTTTCACGCATTGCCTTCAGTTTGGTTTCGTGGATATTGTAACTATTTCTCAATGGTTTCTCTTCACAAACGCCAACCGTTGTGTTTGGGACAAGAAGGGAAAAAGAAATTACGAATTCATCCAATACATCGCGCTTCCGAAAAGTGAATTAATTAGCTCCCATTTTCGAGGTCGGAGGATTTCGATGGATGAACTGTCTTTTTCCGCCGATAAACCCAGCCACACCTCCGTCCACCTCACGACCAACCCCGTGGATTCCCCGAGCGTGTCTCACGCAACACAATCGACCTTCTAATGGGAGCTAAAACACGAGCCAAGGCACCCGGTTTTGGGGAAAGAAAATAGAACTCTTCTTCAACCCGCAACCGCATTGCCTCGCGCGTGCAAATGTTATTCCGTACCTTTCTGGTCCATCCCTTTCCCCGTGCCTCCCCGGCCAACTGTCTTCTGGTGAGACGATCGGCAAAGAAATGATTCTTTTTCCCACCGAACTTTGCTAAACGAAAGCCAAGTTTGAAAAAAAAAACAGTATGGTAGCACAAAAAAAAAGCCCAGCAGACTCATTCAGCACGAGATCGATCAGAAAACGAGGGTGAATAAATTACGGACCGGCTTCGTGCACTCCTCGGAAGGTACCTTGTTGTTGGTGGTACGCTAGTCAGAGTGCTTGAGAAGCAAGAGAAAGAAAGAGAGATGAAAACACAACGCAACATCCTTTCATAAACAAGACAAACCCCCCTGAAGCCCCGAGAAAATACCGATGAGACTTTCCGTTCAGATTATTTTTATTAGGCGGTATTAGTTATTCAATTATCGTAACTTGCCACCAGGCGAAGTGTATTCCTCAACACCGATTTCCGCTTCGGTGGCGCTTTCTAGAATTTCTTTTGCTTTTTGTCGTTCGGTTGTTCGGATTTTTTTCTCTTGTCCTTCATGCAAATTCCGTCACATAGCGAAGTTCCGTTCCGGGTTCCGGGAGCTAATCCTGGTGTCCCTTCATCTTGGAAAGTAGATACAGATTTAGACGCCACTCCAGGGGAAGTTTTCAAGAAACGAATAATTAAACCCGAAGAGCACATTTGGAAAACGGCCATTGATTGGACCCATCCGCCCAGCGCCCAATAGTGGCCTAATTGCATGTGACACCGGCATTACACGGCCCATTTCCCAGGCGACACTTCTTGCCTTGGACGCCTTCCGTCCTCAATCTCGCTTTGCGGCGGACGTTAAATCGCTTTTAATTATTACAAAATTTCAAATTATTTCATCACCTCATAATTAAACTGCATGATTGCACCGGAGTGTCTCGCCATTATTATTCGTTGATCCGAGAGGGTCACTAGGCGCTGCGGAAGGAGAAGGGGGAGGGAGTGAAAGCGATTTGAGTGCAGACTTTACTACATTCGTTGGAATGGCCATTCGAATTTATCCCGCGCCGATGCAACCATCCAGGAACGGACAGCGTTGGCAATAAAAATAATTTAGTAATAATATTACGTTCGCAATCGTTGCACTTTTGCACGGGGATGCATTCGGATGCCAGCCTGCCTGCGGGGGGAGCCGCTTAGAAGGAGGGAGAGACGGTTCGGGATCAAATTTCCCCACCCTGTCGATGCTTCCCTTGCGCCATCGTCATTTCGACACATTTTCGGCTCCATTTGGCACCGGCGCCGTATCACGATACTCACTCACATACGAGCTGAAATTTAATGAAGTGTCAACTTGGAACGATCACTGCATTTGCAAATGTAAAATTTATAAACATCAGTCACGCTTCCACTGGCCTGCCGACTGACTGGTTGGCTGAGTGTAAGAGTGATTCGAATCGGGTCGATTCCATCATCCGGCCGGCTGCTCCCTGGAGACGGTTTGCCACTGGAGCCACTATCCACCGACTCCCGACATTGGCCGTCCCATTAGGTTCGTCTGTGTGCCATTCAATTGGCCGTAATTATACTCGCCTCGCAACATCTCACATTTTCCACGTTGTCTTTTCGCTAGGCGACATTCCGCCAAATTAAATCACTTCCCTAACGATTCGATAATGAGGCATGCAGAAGACGGCAGGCGAGATGACGCCGCGAGCGAACTCTGTCGATGGCGCGCCGGACGCATCTTACTGCGAACCCGAACTACTCAACGACACGTGCGTTTTTTAACGAGTTGTTGAATGCAAACATACGCGTTCGATACGCCGACTCACCGGCCCCGCGGGGTTCGTGTGCGTTTCTGTGGATATTTATTGAACCTGATTCATAATTACTCCTCGCGGATAGACCCGGACCACCCCTAGTGATTGTCAATTTCCATTAGCGTTCGATGCAAACACTGAGCATTTGAAGCACACGGGGGGAAAAAATCTTACGAAACAAATGAATTCCCATCCACCCTCGCCGATATTGTCCATCGAACGTACCCTCCCCACCGGAGGGCAAGGAAAACATCGCGAAAGATGCGGTGTTGAACCGCGAAACCGAACCCAAATTGCGAACAAAAACACAATCAAATATCCGGGGGTTTTGCATTTGCCATCTCAAACAAATCCTTCGGTGCTTGTTGTTTGTTTCTTTCCATTCCACAATGCACAGCGCGTCATAGCCTGATGATTAGTACGCGTCACCGCCCGGGGGAATATCAGCCGAGGCCAAGGATAATGCGTTTGTTTTTTTGTTTTTTTGTTTTCGCTGTTCCTTTCAACAGCTCAACCTAACCCGGGTTGAATGGGTGGCAGAAAGAGAATGGTTTCTTCCATCGTTCCAAGGGGAAGGAAATGCTTAAAATGGGAATGCTGCCCTGGAACAAAACTGCAGTACTCCCGCAATTGCACATACTCTACGAATCGTTTTCCCTTGGCGTATTTTTTCTGTTTGTTCCCGCTTGCGTTTCCGATGTGAATAGACAGAAGAAGTTCATAATCAATCAAAAAAATTGAACGCCAACACCGCAGGGAAGAACCGCCCGTCGGCCGTCGAAAGGGCACCATTGAAAGGTTTCCCGCAGGGACGGGAAAAAGACGGCACGGATGAAGCAAATGCATGCAGGAAGTGGGCCTATCCTTCGCTACGCATCGGTAGCGAGAGGACAATTTTGGTGTGTATTGACTGCTTCTCGAAACCTCGACGGAGAAGCTGCCATTCTCTGGTTGTTCCCTGGCATGGTTCTCCAAGACCGTCAAAGACAGCAAACAGGGGGCGACAGAACAAACGACAGACTTTTTGCTGTAATTACTCCAGCCCTGGCGGTGTGTGTTTTGGATGAAATGCAGACAGAATGACATCTTCCGAAGTGGCGCAGGAAGCGACCCCGGCGGATTACGACCAAACCCATAACGCCACTTGACGCTGCTCGATCGTCGTCTGAGCCGCTTCCTTCCCAAAACTGCTGCGGCTCTCTTTTGTGGCGCCGTAGCGACAAAGAAGGTTGGATACCACAACAAGGGGGACCGCGCACTCTGAAAAGACTTCATCAATAGGGCGAATCAACACGCGGGGGGGAAATGGAGAAATGGAGCCTTCGAGATTTGGCCCGAACTGCTGCTTCCGTTTAATGACAGACGCCAGCGGCCCGGGCTCGGGATTTGCGTGCTGCTGGCCAATTACGTGCAACCGGCACGGCCCCAGGGCCCGGCGGTCGTTTCGCGTGCGCTAATGACTAATTTGAAGCATTCCCTCTCTTTCTCTCTCCCGCCCTCTTTCCATTCTCGGGGAGGTTGATTGATTCTTCGAATGAAAAATACGATCCTGCGGTGGCGGCAAATATCGTCGTCATCGTCGCCGTCACTTCGCGGAATTGTTTTCGATCCAAACGGCGCGATCAAGGACACTGCATTCCGTCGCGTCGCCGTCTCAAGTGTGCCCTTCCCGTGCGAGATGCTGCCCTGCCGAATGACATCGAAACCCGGCACGGAAAGCCAGCACAACGGCGGCAACGGACAACGCACCACCGGCGACGGTGTAAGACAAAACCGTTCTCGAAGGAGAATCGACTTTTTACGAGACATGTGATTTATAGATATTCGCTTTTACGATCCGTATCTCTGCGAGCGCTTGATTGTTGTTTGCTTCTTTGCTGCTCTTCAGGGACTCATCGCGGTCACGCGGGCCGACGAAAAAAAACTCCGCGACCGCGATGCGACCCCCGCCGACCTGTCCACGCGACTTAAATCAAACTGTCGAATAAAGAGCGATTAGAAAGAAAAGAACCTGAAACAGTCACCATCCACCGCAAATGGCATCACTACACATCGGGTTGACCTCTTGTGAGAAATCTTAACAATGGAAAAGACTTTACCGTCCCGCGTGTCCAACGAACAAAATGGCGTCCTTCTGCAACGAAACGATCGATAAAAATCGATCATCTTTGCTAAAGAACGCCGTCCAGTTTCCACAAGACAACTATGTCGCGTTTGTTCGCCCTCGGACGGCCGGGAACGGGAAAAATAACCCCTTGAAATGCACTCGAATGATGCAGGTTATGGTTACGATTAAAATACCAATTAGTTCCGCACGTTTTCTGCGCTCATTTCGTTTTGGGACGAGTTCGGTCCGAATCATTCCCGGTCCCATGTTCTTGACTCTTCTTTTATGCTCCTTTTGCTCTTCGGGTTCTGTTCTCATCTTCATCATAATCTCGCGTCTCATCTCAGCGCGGTATAACGATGATGGCTTCAAAGAGGCACAGGGGGCACGTAAAAGAAAAAAAAAATGGCAGAAGAAAGGATGAAGCAAGCGAAAACGGAACAAGCGTGGCGGGATGCACCGCCGGTGATGAGGATATGATAGGCGCTGGATGATGAGAAGATATGGATGGAGTCGTTTGATATATATATATATATTGTATAAAAAGCTGGAGCGAATAAATATAGATGAAGACTCGAGATTGAGCCTGAACACACGGTTCGGGATCCATTCGGTTCGGTGCCTTTTCGATGCCCGCCTTTCGAGCGCATCGGTGGGGCAGGCGCACTTGGGAGTACGCGGCAACGTACCCGGCCCAGATGCCCTTCTCCGTTTCTGAGCATACTCCATTCCCGCCACGCGATTGGTCGATTGGGGATCGGGCCCGATGCATATGTGCGACCGCCGTCTTCCTGCCATGAAAATGTCCTTTTCTCAATTTCCCCCCATGCCGTTCGAGCCCCAAGGGGCTCCACGCTTTACGTTGGCTCTTTGAATCTCATCCGATGACGATGATGACGATGACGACGACGACGCCGACGACGACATCGAGCGCAACGATGATGATGATGATGGAGATGAAACGTTCGCATAAAATGTAGATTTTCAAGAGTAATATTTTTTCGTTCCATTCCGTTTGGTCTGGCTGGAATTGACCTCGAGCGATGCGGCAAAAAGAAAAGCACACACGGAAGAAGAAAAGCACGCTTTGAGTGACGTCCATCTTATTGAAGCGTTTGAACATGGCTTCATAAAATCAACCGGAACGCTAGCAACTGGCCAAGGGAAACGGCAGACGAGTTCTCACGCCGATGGCTGCCATTTCGATTTACTCGTTTCACTCACTCCGGGAAAGCTGTTTGCTTTGCCGCGGCCTTAGTGGGATGGGGCTGCCCCCGAGTCGCTGGTTTATATGACAGATGTATACTTATTGCAGGTGCAGAACCCGGAATGCCATCGTACGGTCGACCGGACGGAGACCTGAACGACGACCGCATCCAGCATATCCTCTCCGAGGCGTCCATGATGAAGCGCGGCGAGCAGCCGACGGCGCAGCAGCAGGCCCACCATCAGCAGCAGATGCGCGAGCAGATGCAGCTGCAGCAGCATCAACTGCAGCAGCTGCACCTGAGCGGGCTCGATGACTCCACGCAGCACAGCGACAACGACTCCAAGTCGCCGCACAACCGCGACGTGCACTCGCCCTTCTCCAAAGACTATCACAGCGGGCGCAGTGGCAGCGCGGGTGGCCGACCCAAGAAGTACGACCACGACGACATGCCGCAGGACAAGATCACCAAGATCTACCAGGAGGAGTTCTCCAAGCTGATGCGCAGTCCGCGCGATTTTCCAAAGTAAGTAGACCGCAGCATCAAGGCCACCACGGCCCAGCTCGTGCGTGTGTGAACGGATTTTGCTATAACTGATCGAAAGTCTTCTGTTTCCACATTTTCTCGGCGGCGGAATGCCCCCGATGGACCGGCTACAAGACGATAACATCCGCATGGCACTCGAGGCGTACCATCGGGAGCTGGCCAAACTGCAGCAGAACGCTACCGCCGGCCTTCCCGGCATGCCCAACATCTCCAACCTTCCAAACTTCTTGGCACTCCAGCACCAGCAGCAGCAGCAGCACCAGCAGCAGCACCAGCAGCAGCAGCAGCAGCAGCAGCAATCATCGCAATCGTCGTCACAGCAACCATCGAATCCATCGCAGCAGGCGCCACAGCAAACGTCACAACATCACGGCACCGAACGGGGACTGAATGGAGGCTCTGTACAGGACCTTTCGCTGCCGAAGGAAAAGCAGTCTTCCATGGGGAAGTTGAACGGCAGCATGTCTGACGCGGAGTCGGACGCGGACATGAGCCAAAAGGAGCTGGACGAGAGCATGAAGCACAGCGCGTTCAGTCTGGTCAAGCCGAAGCCCTCGGAGCCGTCGGGGATGTGCACGCCGACCACCACGGCCTCCTCCGCCGCCCCCAGCCCCATCAGCAACAGCATCCTGCCACCGACGATAACGCCCACGGATGATTTCTCCGTAGCCGCCAGCCCACTGCAGCGAATGGCATCGATCACCAACTCGCTGATCACGCAGCCGCCCGTCACGCCCCATCACACCACCCAGCAGCGCCCCCTCAAAGCCATCCTGCCGCCAATCACGCAGCAGCAGTTCGACCTGTACAACAACCTCAACACGGAGGACATCGTGCGGCGCGTCAAGGAGTCACTCTCGCAGTACTCCATCAGCCAGCGGTTGTTCGGAGAGTCGGTGCTCGGTCTCTCGCAAGGTTCGGTCAGTGATCTGCTCGCCCGCCCCAAACCCTGGCACATGCTGACGCAGAAGGGCCGCGAACCGTTCATCCGCATGAAGATGTTCCTCGAGGACGAGAACGCCGTGCACAAGCTAGTCGCCAGCCAGTACAAGATCGCGCCCGAGAAGCTGATGCGCACGGGCAACTACAGCGGAACGCCGCAGATCCCCGGCATGCACCTGCAGAAGTCGGGCATGCCACCCTCGATGCCTAAGATGCTCAGCGATTCCCTCACCAAGCTGCAGCAGGACCAGCAGAAGACGCTGCTCCAGCTCCAGATCTCGCAGATGCAGCAACAGCTTCCCTCGGCGCAGGCAGCCGCCGCCCAACACCAGCATCAGCTCGCGGCAGCCGCCGCAGCCGCCGCCGCCCATCACGCGGCCCAGGTGCAGGAGGTTCAACGCCACAACGCGCAGCAGCAACAAGCGCCCTCTGCACAGCCCTCGCCCCTACCGCAGAACTCGTCCGCCCAGCAACGGGCACAGCAGCCCTCGCCGCAGACGATGCTCCTGACGCCGCCGGGCATCCCCCCGCAGCATGCCATCGCCCTGCAGGGCCACCCGGGTCCGCAGGATAAAAAGTCCTCCATCATGATGCCGATCCACTCGCCCGTCCACCAGCAGCAGGGCCCGCCGTCGCAGTCCGGCGCCCCCAACTCCATGCGCGGCTCGCTACACCAGCACATCTCGCCGACGGTGTACGAGATGGCGGCACTCACGCAGGACCTCGACACGCAGGTCATCACGACGAAGATCAAGGAAGCGCTGCTGGCTAACAACATCGGCCAGAAGATCTTCGGCGAGGCCGTGCTCGGTCTCTCGCAGGGCTCCGTGTCCGAGCTGCTCTCCAAGCCAAAGCCCTGGCACATGCTAAGCATCAAGGGCCGCGAGCCGTTCATCCGCATGCAGCTCTGGCTCAGCGACGCCAACAACGTGGAGCGACTGCAGGCACTCAAGAACGAACGACGGGAGGCGAGCAAGCGGCGCCGATCGACTGGCCCCGGTGGGCAGGACAACAGCTCCGACACCTCCAGCAACGACACCTCCGAGTTCTACCACTCCAACTCGCCCGGTCCCGGCTCGGTCGGATCGGCCACGGCGCCGCCCAACAAGAAGCAGCGCGTGCTGTTCTCCGAGGAGCAGAAGGAGGCGCTCCGGCTCGCTTTCGCCCTCGACCCGTACCCCAACGTGCAGACAATCGAATTCCTGGCCAGCGAGCTCGGCCTGTCCACGCGTACCATCACCAACTGGTTCCACAACCACCGGATGCGCCTGAAGCAGCAGGTGCCCCACGGTCAGCCCTCGGAGCCGATTCCGTCGCGCGAGAACCAGACCGGTGCCCCCTTCGACCCGGTGCAGTTCCGCGTCCTGCTCGGCCAGCGCCTCATGGAGATCCAGAAGGAGCGGCTCGGCCTCAGCGGAATGCCGCTGCCCTATCCGCCTTACTTTGCCGCCGGAGCACCGGCCAGCGCCAACCTGGCTGCCCTCATCGGTCGCGGCTTCATGCCGGGCAGCGAGGCGGACCTGGCCGCCCTCAACAAGGCCGTCAGCGAGCAGATGAGCGGCCTCGACCTGTCCATGCAGTCGTCGCTGAAGCGCGAAGGCGACGACGACTACGAGGAGGAAGCCGAGAACGAGGAGGAGGCCGGCAGTGGCCACCTGAGCGACTCGGAGTCAATGGACGGCGGTGGCAGCAGCAAGCGGGGCATCGACGATGACGATCTCGCCTCCAAGACCTCCCTCTCGTCGTTGGCCAGCCTGCAGGCGATGTCGCGTATCAGCCGTCGCAAACCGGCCGCCCCGCAGTGGGTCAACCCGGACTGGCAGGACCCGGACAAGAAGACGACCCCGTCGACGACGACGCCAGCGATGCCAACGACCACGACGACGATGGCGACGGGCGGCCCGGGTGACAACAAGAAGGACTCCATCATCAACGGTGTGTGCGTGCTGCAGCCCCCGGACGGAGTTCCCTCGGTGCAGCAGCGATTCGCGGCGGCCATGGCGGCGGCAGCGGCGGCGGCCGTAGCTGCGGCGGCTGGCGCAGGAGCGACCGTGCCTTCCCACGACCAGGACGTCGACCCGACGAGCGATGCCGACAACGACGAGGAGGACGCGGACGGGGACGATGCCAAATCGAGCCACTCGAAGCACTCCACCTACGACAGGGTGGACGCCCGTGCCAACTCCCTCGAGGAGTCTGAATCGGACGTCCCACTGGGGGACATCACTCGGCCCGGCAGTGTCGGCGTCACCAGACGTGGATCGGATGCTTGCATGAGCTTGGAAAGCAACGGAATCGACCGATCGGCGGTCACCAGTCCCGGCTCGTCCTCCGTGACCGTCAAGAAGGAGATTCTCGAGGACACCAACGGAGATCGGTGGGACGCGTACTAAACCCGCGGTTCTAAACTGCGGCTCAGGGTGGCTATCATCATCATCAGTGCAATCAAAATCAATCCAACGTAAAATTGGACAATATCGTAGAGAAGCCGTGCCACCGGGCAGTGTAAAAAGAAACAGCGGAAAACACACAAAACGAGAAAGAGGGAGAGAGAGCGTACCCTGTCCACCAGGCTGGCAATATGTGATTGTTCTAAGTTCTACGTTCTGTTTGTAACGAGCAAACAAAACCAAAACAAAAAAAGCTGATCGATCGCGTGATGCCTTTTTTTTGTTTTTTGGATCAAGCTCCTTGCAGGAAGACACTTAAAGCAAAGAATTCCTTCTTTTCCATCCTTACTTTGTACATAGCAACTCTTGCGTTTCGTCTTACGTCTTTTGATGGTTCTGTTTTTTTCTTCCTTATCCCTCTTTTTATCCATTTAAGAAGACTGTTAAATGAAAAGTTTTAAAAACAAAAATAAGCGCGTAAAGATGCGTAAGCGTTAAAGAAAAGCGAGTGAACGTCTGTCGGAAAGAGATAAGTCGCGTTCTCGGGTAGGTGTTAAGGTTCATTATTTAAAGCGATAGAAAACTGCGCTCAGAATAGCAAGAATATAACAAAGCAAAAGCAACAACAAAAAAAAACGAATCGAAAAATCTCACGCGATAGGCGGGATATGGGAAAATCCTTTGGATATCGTCTAGGTTATGTTACATTATGTTCATTTATGTTTGTTTTAAAGTTTACAATGGTGACATCGCCAATCGATGGAGCAAGCGGAAGAGTCGGAAGAAGGACGAACCATGCATGGCTGTGTGCCGGGTGTTCGTGTACGATTGCATTTATATGTTTTATCAAAACTGAAGGAGAAAATGGGGGCGTGGGAAGAAAAAAATTAATAAACGTACTTAGAGAAAATGAAAACAACAAAAAGAGAAAAAAAACAAACACACACACACACAGGGCAGTAAAGTAACACATATTCACCCGAAAGCATGCTAATGGTGGAGCGGCAATAATAAAGACCCCTTCTGGGGAGGTCTGAAGAATAATCAAAAAAATCTTAAATCAAGGATCAAAATATATCCCCCAGGAAAGTGTCGGGTACCCAAGAGTATGTAGAAGCAAAACGAAAAGAAAACAAAAATAAACAGGAAAATATTGCTAGAGATAAAAAAACAAACAAACAAACACAAAATCCACATTTTAATCACAAATATTGCCACCATTTATGCCATGTGGGGTTGTACTTCTGCGCATCGGAAATAGAAACACTGCAGCGCGTGTCGTGGGCAAACGTGGAATAGTTTAAAAACAAACAAAAGAGTACATTCATTCTAACACACGCACGTACATACAAACTGAAAAGGCCAAATATATTGTTAAAGTCAACGTAAATAATAGAATTATGAGAGCGTCGAGTAGTAGTCGGAGGTCGTAGGGGGAAACCGATCGGATGGAGTCGAACTCGGATTTTCCGCGCAAGGAAGACCGTCTTCTGCGTGCAAATCTGCTTGGCAAATCTCGGTCAGGGAGCCGACCGGGAAGTAAGATTATTTTATTCTTAATTTTATGCTCAACAACGTCTTCATTTTATTAACCGCCCTCCCCCCGTTGGTTCGTCGGTGAGCGAACGCACGCCGTTTTATGTAGCATCGATGAAACGATCTCAAATTTAATACCAAATATATTTAAACGAAACGACGAAAACACTCAAACAGCTTTCAGAAGAAAAAACAAATAAAGTAAAAAAACAAAACTATTGCTAAATTATGATAGCAGAGCAGGGGAGGAGAAGGCGATATCAAGTAAGCAACAATCAATTTTTTGGGTGAAAGGGAAATCAAATTTCTAGAACTTTTAAAATTAGTGAAATCTTCTCTGTTTTGTTTCTGCATGATCGTTTCTTTTTTCGGAGCGCGTGCCGAAGTTCTTCATGGCGAGGCTCAGCACGCGCGTGTAAATGACCTGTAAATAGTTGAGGACGTACTCGTTCGAGGGATCTTCTCAGTCCCCCTGTCTCACCCGCTAGCCATTCCCCGATTCCACTCGAAAAGTGTCGCAATCTATAGTTTCTCCCTTGGTACGGTGTTAGCTGTGTTTGTCAGAATGGCGCACAACCAAAGACAAGGGTGAACGATCGAGGAACGAACCCGCAAAGAAAAAAAAAACAGAAGGAGAAGAGAAACACACGCATATCCCGAATTTAGCGAAAGCAGCAAGCGATGGTTGCGCATTTAATTAGGTACATTTTAAAAAATGAGATAAGAACGTAAAGACACATTTCTCGGCCAGCAGCTCTCAACCCGCATGAGAACAACAAACATTTGCGAAACCACTTCTGGACATATACTGTAAATTTCAAACGTACGTAAAAACGAACGGAAAAGCATGGATGGGTTTGGACTCGAGGAACTGATTTTAAGTTTTATTGCCGTGTACGGCGAGCTGGACGGAGTTTGTTATCTAACGTGCATTTGCTTGCTCTTGCGCAGTCGTCGGGGGAGCTGAGATCGGGACAGCTGTTTAACAAACTGTCTCGAGATCGACGTAAGGAAACACAATAGCTAGCAAAAGGTTTAACTTTTTTATGTTTTAAGTGTAAGAAAATCGAAACGCTAACGTTAAGCTAACGAAGGAAAAACACCCCCACGCACACACAAATATGCGCAAACCACTTAACACAAAAAAGGGACTAAGAATACGTAAAATCAGTCGAAGTATTGGAACGAACAAAACAAAAAAAACAATTAAAAGGAAACAATAATTTTTATGCTAAACTTTTCCCGTTTCATGAAACGGAACAGTAGAGAATTCGAAACGACGATGATGACCCACACCATCGTCATCAGGATGGGATGCATAGTTTGTAAACATAAGAGAGAGAGAGAGAGAGAGAGAGAGAGAGAGAGAGAGAGAGAGAGAGAGAGAAAGAAAACACTTTGTTAACTTATTGTCCATCTTCTATTGATTAGTTTTTAGAGCGCGACTGTGTGAAAACACAAACCACTTCCACAAACTCCTTGTGCCCCGTTCCACGTGACGAAGTGGCATTGTTCGTTTCTTTTTCGGTTCGGTTAATTTTCGGTATCGTTTCGTTTCTATTGATTCATAGGATCTATTCTTTTGTAAAACATGTAAATAGGTTAGAACTTGAAATGAAAAGTGTTCTTCTTTTTATCCACGTTGTCGCGAACCCGGCGGTTTGGACGTAGAATCTGAGATAATTTACAACATGATCACAACCATGCACAACAACAAGAGAATACAAAACCACAAACCGCAGTTGAATGATTTGCAGTAAGGATAAATTGCCTAAAATTTAGTCAAATGGAAACGGAAAACGGGAAGGGAAAATCATAAATATTGTATTAATAACGCCGTAAACATCGAGGGTAGTAACTTAAAACTAATCACGTTGTACAACAGAGAACATAGACGAATGAGCGAAAAGTGAGGGAAAGAAGTCAGTTATTACTGCTGATAAGATGCAAACACTTTACGTTTCGTAATGAGACCGGTTTAGCGTTTAGGACATGAAACGGGGGGAAACAATGGGTTCAGCGAAACCAGCCACACATGCACAGACAACCAACACGGCAAGCAAAACACAAACATAAAACAATAAGATACATTAGTAGGGAAGAGCCAAGGGGTCTCGGTCTCTTGATCTTGACGGTCTTGATGTGAACATCAAGGCAGCAAGATTTGTACATACTTATTATCATATCATTATATTATATTATATTAATTAATATTATTACAAGGAAAAACAAGTAATGGTCACATATTATTGCATTCAATACTGATAAACGAAAGAGACCGAAAAAAACACACAAACACACTCACACACACAAGGTAGTAGAGATTGAAGAAGGCGTACAGCAGTAATGGAAGTATAAATTATATTGTCTTCTTTATGAATTTCTATACAATAAAATGAAAAATAAAATATTATCTGTAATGAATAATATAAAACAAACAAACCGCTTCTTTATTCGATTGTATTATATTTAGTTTATTATAAAATATCGGCAACACCGCGTTCATCAAGCGCCCATTTTCCACTTCGTGAGGAACTTTACGGAAAGGCAAATTGTCAAGCCGTTGACGCATTCGATTTCAAACTATACGACTTTTCCAAAGCACCATCTGTTGGCACCACCACGTACCATTCGCGTAGCGAACCTACGTTTGAACTTTCACAGATCTACTGTGGCAGTGGAATTCATGGCTATTCCAGTGCGAGCTTTTTATTGTTTTGTGAACGATACTTTCATGGATACTTTCAAACGATATGTCTCACCTGGAAACGATATGTCTCACGTGGAGAACCGGATTGCAAGTGAAATTGAAGAAGAGTCTCAAGAATCACGTATCTTTTTCGTTTGGAAGACAAACCGTGAACAAATCGTTTGGGTGCTCCCAATTTTCCCAATTATTACCGATTCATGGTTCAATCAATCAGTTCGTATGATTAAATTTCAGCAAGCATTTCGAGGTGTTGATAGTTTATATGTTTTTTTACTAACAATTACGAATTGACAACTCAACACGACAGCAAGAAGCGAAGTACAATGCTACTCACATTAGCGTAGGTCAGTGTTCGTGCATGCGTTTCTTCTATCAGTGTGCAAGAGATGCAGTTCAACCCAGCAGACCGTGTCGCAGAATGGATCGCTTGACTGCACTCTGACCTCGGTGCAAAAAGACTCGATCGTGCCATGCATTCGCAATTGCACATGTTATTTATAGCAAACAATGACAATGCTGATATTCTTTCTCGTTTAAATCCCTTCCTCTACACGTTCCTTCCTCGTTTGTAAAGCATGTAACAACAGACGACCCGTCGCTCGTCGGTCTGTATGTCGAAGTGCCGTTTCTTTGAAATGTATTTTTATCTTGCTACCCTTTCCTTGCTTCCACTGCGTCTCTCCACCCCGAGGGCGATGGGCGATGTGAGCGCAATTGCAACTGCAACACAAACCGGTCGCATGGACGCTCCTCGAATGCATGCGCTCTTGTCGTTGGTGACTTATAAGGTAAAGAAAATAGTTTCTTGCCTGCAAAATAGTTACTCCCCTCATTTCCCCATGCATTTTCGCCTTCTCAAAGGTTGACCGTGAATTTATACACACTTGTGTTTATGTACTTTTCTTACCAGATAGTATGAATCAACGTGCGACGAGATGAAACTAACAGCACGTTCAGAAGGGTTTGTTCGCCTGATAATCAAAAGCAAACATGCATTTTGTTCAAATTTGAGTTCATTTTTGGTAAGAATTAATTCAACGTAAACAACATTCTCTGCAAATTTTGCAACACAAAAACTCCTCGCCATTATCTCTTAACTTCTCTATTTCTTCCAGGTACTTCCCCATTGGTTGCCGGGACTCGTCCAAATGCCTCGACAAACAATTCACTCGAGCTCTTGTACAATCTCTCGGAGGAAGCTCGAAAGCCTAGATGAATGCAGTTTCGTCCACCCATCTCTGCCCAGTTCGATCTCTTTCTCTCTTTTAGTTACAGGAGACAGCACAAGTTTTTATTCAGGTTCAGGTTGGCTGGTCGATCTCGGTTTCTTAAGCACGATTAGAAAACGATACCTTGTTCGCGCTTTCCCTTCGGCGAACCAAAGGTTTGCGATGGCTACGAGTTTTCCGGACTCAACCGATTTTTCCGTCGTTCAATGGGCGGTCTATGGGAAAAGATTGCGCCATCATGCTTTCCACCTTGCAAGGCGTAGGAAAAGAGATCGATTTTCATGAAGGAAGGTTTTTTTCCGCTTTGCAGGGCTCGCCTAGCCGTCGGAATAGTTTCATAGATAAAAATTCGTACCAGGAACCCAGGCTCAGCAGGAGACCTCGTTCAGCTCGACTCGTTTACCAGTTTCCAGACGGGGGTAATCACCTCCCTTCCTACCTCCCCAGCTCGCCTTCCAGCCTCCCTCGAGGCCTGTGTGATGGTTGGGACGCTTCCAACCAACCAGCTCCCAGCTCCACGGTACACACGGGAAGAGAGCTTAACCCCCACCACTTGCAGCGGTGCAACAACGATGCATTCGCCCTGTCGTTGTGACCGACCGGTTGGCCTTGGGTCCGAGCCCGAGCGCGAGTACCCGAGCGAAGTGCATGCCGGCTGTACCGGCAATTGCATTGTACAACTTTGCACCAACACACAAGCACACAACAGGGAACTCGACCCAACTTTGTCAGTGAAAAGCCCCACCACATCCCAAGGTGCATGCATGTTTGCTTCGAGTTGCGATCTAACATTGCCGACAGCAGTGAAATTACCTCTAGAAACGAAAGAGGTAGGAATGTAGCATTCGGCAGTCAAACAGACAGTTTTTACTCAAATAAACTAGTTGCACGAGTCAGTGAAATGTAGAGTACTTACAGCTAGAGGTTCACATCTTGCAGAAAACGCTAAGCTGCACCGAAGCAAATGTCACGGTGCAAAAACCGGTGTCAAGAAAGCACCAAAAAGTGTTGAGACTTGTAGTACCGTTGCGCATCGGAGAAACTTTCACTTTCATCCGGAGCATGCGGAATGAGAAGGGAACAAAAATGGAAGAAAGGATTGATGGCAGATGGAGCATGAAAAATGTACTTCTTTCCTGCTAATATTATATATTTTAAATATAATTCATCTGTCCTCTCTTTTATTCATATTTTAAGACTTACAGGAACCCCCCTTGCTGTGAGAATATCTTTTCCAATTCCAGCGAATGAATGTGTTTTACATGATAAACCAACAACAAACAGTAACATTATTAGGCTAACTCTAAAACAGTTTTGCTTTTTTGCCCAAATAGCAATCGTAAACCGCGTACGCGGTATCGCACGGGTTCGTACGCCGAATGTCGCACTGCTTGACGTAATCCTTCGCCTTGTCCGCGTCCATCAGCTTAGTGAGGAACGTTTCCAGCTTGTCCCTCAGCACGACGCCGTTCTCATCTACCAGACGCAACTTTTGGAAAAAGCACTGCACGAAACACTGCCAAAATCGAACGAACAGCAGAGAGAGAGAGAGAGAGATTTTCAGGTGCTAATTGTTTGCAATTTGGCCTTTCAAGCTCACCTTGGTGGCCTGGTCCGGGTCTTTGATGGCTTCTCCGGCGGCCAATTTCTTCGCTGACCCCTCCGTTATTCCGCTGGACTCGATGCAGTGCAGCTTGTACCCCTTCACCTCAGGCAGCTCGGCAATCTCCTGTTGGGCCGCCGACATCTGCAACCGAACCGAGACAACCAATCAGTCACCCAAGTTCCCCGAAAGCAACACCCTTGACCAACATTACCCCAGCGAGGGTGACGACGGTGGCGAAAACGATTAGTACCCTTGCTGACATCATCCTCACAGCAGATCGATAACAGCTTCTGGACGGAACCGACACGACCGAGTTGCAAACTACGACTATTGAGGAGCTCTATCTCGCACGAGAATCTTATAATCCGACGAGATGAGTGTTGCCTCCCTCCCAGGCTACAACTCTCGGTTGTTCGCAGTGAAAAATTAAAATTCAAACACAACCGCAAACACGCGTGTTGATAATTGCTGCATTCGCAAACGGTTCCCACTTCCAACGAGAGGGCTTTAAATTCATTTACGCAATCCTTAGGCGATGTAAAAAAAAACAACGGCTCAAAATAATTAATACTGAACTGCTTTTCATACACCAACCAATTGATTGAAGTGATGCACTCCAATATTCGCTTGAGGCGTTAAAATGAAACCAGATTCATTTTGATTGATTCCATCATTAAATTGCATCCATCATTAACCGATGTTCTCAACCCGATTATCTTCCCGCACACTCCATCTCGCGGTCAGAAGATGCTTTCCCTTTCCAAATGCATTCCTACCTTCACGCATCGGTTCGCATCCGAAAGCGAACGTACGAACGCACGATGGGTTGCAGCCTCCGGGCAAAAAGGAGGAGATACAAGACCATCCGTCCCGCGTCGCTCCTCTCCCACGCTCCGCAACGACATGCTGTGCGCTTCTAAGTTCCTCGCATTCTGCATTCGTGCCGCCGGTCGAGATTCGGGGCTCGGGCACCAGGAGTCCTACGCGTGTTCCTGCCGCTCTGGTAGAAACAGCATTTCGAATAAATTATCGAAAAAATTACACATTCTCTCCGGCTGCCGAAGAACGAAAACCCGAACGGTTCGGGTGTCGGGTCGCGTCGGGCAAACGACCGACCGACCGCCTGATGATCCTGCAGATGCAACCGCGCGGCAACCGCTTCTTTCATTCCTTCTGCCTTGCTTCCTCCCGCACTCACTACCCGGGTTTCTTCTCGCTCGCTCCTTCATTATTTTCCTTTCAGCGGTACCGTTTCGAAAGTTTGGCTGAACACAACAACCACACAAAAAAAGCACCTCAACGGCAAGAGTCCGGCCTGCGGCATCCTTTTTGGTACCGCTCCGTACTGCGACGTAATGCAAATGTGGAACTTTCGTAGCCCGCCTGCCGGTGTGACGCACCCCTCCAGTATCCTTTGCGCAGCATCACCCCACTGGAAGGCGTAAAAGGGAAATAAAATCCTTCTGCCGCTCGCTGGGAAGGGCCGGACGTTTTGCCATCGATCGATCCCTCACCGAGTCGCAATGGCCGTGTTCGCTCGCATCCTGGCTTCGAGCTTCGCCCGGGCGGTTGGTTTGCTCCTGCCAGTGCTTCACTCCTGGACGAACCGTTGCGGATCGATAAAAAATTTCCCACACTCGCACCATCGATGTGAGATCTCGTGACGCTGTTGAAGCGGTTTCTTGTTTTCCTTCTCGCCGGAAGGAGAACCCATCGTCGGGACGCTGCATATGGAAACCACATGGTGGCATAAGGAGGGCAATCAGTTCATGTTTGTTGAGTAGCAGAGCGTCTGAGAATATTTTCGGGCAAATATTTGAAACAAGAAGTACGAGTACGTTTCCATTAGGAGACTGCCAAGAAGTAAAGGAGGAACGTTTACACTGTGAGTTTATCGGAAACATTTTCGGCCCAGCTTTTTACTGTTGGCTCACTTTTCAGCCGTTGATATTCGGAGTCTGATGCTCGAACCGACGAACCATGGCGAACCAAAGGCGAACTGCGGCGGTATGCGGGATCATAAAAATGGGTAGTAAACTTTTATGAAATCCCATATAAAACGGTCCCTCGCTCTCGTGGCCGTTTGCCATGGGGGGTAGGGTTTCGTGGCCAGTGATGACGTTTCTTGAGGATTCGACTCGGAACACCGCTTGGGAAGGTTTTTTTTTTTTTCCATCAGTGTTTGTCTTGACAACATTTAAACGAAAAGCTACCTCCAACGAAACATCTTCTTCTAGTATTTTTATGGCCTCTAAATGGCCTTTTTCGAATGCCGTCGGAGTTTACGTTGCCTTGGCTGGTAGCGCAACTGCAAGAGCACGCGTGCTCCTGGTGGGTGAGTTGTTCAAACAGCTGATTTCTGAACCGGTTGGGGAACCAACCACGGAGCTAGAGTTGCTTTCAGGCGTATCGTCTCCTTCCAACACATCTAAAGGCATCCCCGAGGTGCATCTGGACCACTTTACTATGGTCAGCGTGCTTCTGCTGGACCGCTCTAAGGAATTGCTTTGAAAGCATGGATACAAACTACCACCGAAGAGGTGTATCACTCGCGAAAGCAGGTTTTCGAGGAAACTATTCCGCTATATTGCAACGGTAGTTCGTAGCGAGCGAGCAAAAGAAACTAGAAGAGCCAATCGTCTCATCTAACTACTGTCCGGCTTTCCGGAAGCTTTCCTACCGAACCCCCTGCGGTGCTGTTGCAGTTTTTCACCGGCCGGTTTCTTTTGCTAGGAGAATGGGGCTCCTAGCGAGCTTTCGTAGCGCAACCGTTAATTGCGGAAAAACCGTGCTCGAAATTCGCTCCCGGGGTCATCGGCCGCACGACGGTACCGCCGGAGAAGAAGCACCCGACGCGCACTGTGCCGTTTTTTGAGGAAAGCGAACGAAAAACAGAACGGAACGGGACAGATGAGGGTTGTTTATTTCAGCTGCACATTTTCTGAAAATGTAACAAGAGAGCATGAAACGCGCCAGGCCGTACGGGATGAGCGTGCTGGTCTGATATACGATGCTTCGCGCCACATCGACCCGGCCCGGCTCCGCCTCAGCCCAACACCAGGTTGCCGTCGGATATATAGTCTGGTTTAATGGAGTCGCTCTTCTCCTTCTGCCGGAACGTCTCTGTCACGCACCAAGCTCATCTTTCCGCTCATGTGTCTATCCCTATCCTTCGTTCTTCTGCCCGAACGGCTCGCGACCTCGCTCCGGCTAGAGCGCATCGCATTTCAGGGTTCGTCCGCCTGGTTCCATGCTTCCATGCTTTTATGCGTCCTCTTTGGGCGCGCGTTTCGCTCGACTGGTAGCCGGCAAACTCCGCGTCGCTCTGGTGTGTTGTTCGGAACCGGTTCGAGGGCAGCCGCCACTTCCGATGAGCATCTTCGCCATCATCGGACATCTTTGTTTCTCGAACCGGGGGGAAAACGAACGATAAGGCTAGAAGGAATCGTAGAAGCACAAACCGCCGAAGCCCAACGATTCCCGCGCCACTTTCGGGCTCGGGGGACTGTTCTAGGCTAGACGAGCCCCGTGCCAGCAAGCATATTCGTTCCAATCGAGCAGTGGCTGCGCGAGAAACCATCCGAGACGCTGAATGGTTTGGCTCGATCCGAACTGCCGAGGGAAGGTATTTGGGGTTTTGTTGAGGCAGTGAGAACTCTCCGCCGGTTCAGAGGCGCTTCCAGAGGTGCTGTGGAATTTAAATTTCCGCTATTTCAACAAAAATGTATCCATGCTACCAGGGACTCAGAGACAGCCGAGGGGTTGTGTGCTTGCAACACACCACATGCCACAGGAATTTTAAAAGATGGCAGGAACGAAAATACCGCTTCTCCGATGCCGATGGTTCATGGCCACATGGTGTGAGTTGAGGGGGTTTATGGCGCTTCCGACAGCATATGCTGTTCCATTTCGCTCACGCGCATCACAAGAGACGCGTACAAAAGATGGCAGGAGCCAGAAGTCCTAACAGAAAAAGTAGATTCACAATGTCTATAGATACACAGTATGATGATAAATCAAGGTGTAAAGAAGCAACAGAAGAAGTAATTTAACGTTTTAAACAATTTAAAAATATGATGAAATTTAAACACAATTGATGATGAATCGAATGAGACGGTTTTTTTCTTTTCAACAACCGACCTCGTCCACTCCAAACAACCCCAAGCTCTGTTTTTTTTTTTTTTTCGTTCATTCGTGCCGCGTGCTTGCAACGAACACAACGCCCAACGCCGAACCCTTTTACGAATGCAACGGACGGCTTCTCACACGCACGCAGCCACGCATCTACACTTCCGCACTGACTCGCCCCATCGGTGGTGCGCAAGATCCACGTGCTGTGCCTTGTCTCTTTCCCTCTCACCCTCTCTTTCTTTCGGTGCCTTTTACACGCATCAAACCGGCCCCCCAAAAACGTGCTCGGCCGGTCACCTGCCGTGGCCATTCTCTCCTGTGACGTGGGGTAAAATTTTTGAAGAAAATGTAGAAAACTGAAACTGAGATAATGACCGTTTCCGCCCCCCGGCTTGCATGCCCTTCCCTTACGAGTAGGGGTTGCATTTCCCAGTGCATTCGGCACAACGCGACGCCGAAACGCAAGGCCACAGGCGCTGGAAGGGAAGGGGGAGAAACCCAAAAATTGTAGTACCGATCGGCGACGTTTCCCCAAAATTACGAACTTTTTGGCAGCATGTTTTGGGCGCCCCCTCCATCTCGGGTGGGGGAGGGGGACATCGATTTCGCAGTACGAGAGAACGGCGAAGGCCCCACGAAGTGACAGCACGACCACGATGCTCCCCAGTCGGAGCTCGCGAGATTTCGTAAATCGTCCCCCAGTAGCAGTGTAGCAGGTTTCTGTGGAGGAATGCTGCTGTTCACCGCCAAGCCAAGCGCGATGGGGTGTCGGTCCATCTGTCTGTCTGTCTATCTGTGTGTGTGTGTATTACATCCCCTCCCAGTAGCGAGCCAACCAGCTGTTTATCCAACGCAACTTAAACTGGGCATGCTCCGCGCGGTGCTGCGAGCTGGTAATCGGTTTTGAACTCGATCCGTTTGGCAGTATGCGATGCGAGGCGATAGACAGTCCCAAGCTAACGAATCCCCCCATGGACAGATCGTTGGATTTGCTTTAAACCATGATTTTCGTTTCGAATATGTAATTGTGTGAGCTTCCAGTACAATTGAAACCGTTTCTGGTTATTTTTATGTTTATGCTTAGATGACAAACATAAATTAATTTATGACACTTTCTCTAGAATCGTTTTCTTTCCTCCATGAAGCAGAATGGTTTATATTGCTTCTTAGTTAAGCCGAACGATGGATTACCGCAACAAGTTCAAGTTGCAGCTGGGGGATACTGGGACATTCGTCTACGATGGAACGAGTTACGGGGCTGGTTATGGCCACTTCATCATGTCCCGTATAAATAGGAAAGCACTGATAAAAGTTGGTCACATTACCGTGGTGACCGTTAGTCGGAGTTTGCCTGCAGGAAAACATGGATCTATTCATAATCTGCGCTAGTTTGATATGGAACCTGGCATCCGCTGGGGAAGGTAATTGTTCACACTGATTCCGATCAAGGGGAAACCCGCCTACAGACATTGTTCTAGTCAACAGAATAATCGGTGGCGAGGAAGCGGTACCGCACGAGTTGCCATACCAGGTGTCCCTTCAATGGAACTACAACAATGATTCCATCCGGCCGATGCACTTCTGCGGTGGTGCGCTTCTGAGCGACCGGTGGATTGTGACTGCGGCGCATTGCAGCACCTCCTACACCGACACTGGGTTCATCGAGGTGGTGGCCGGAGCGCATAACATCGCGGACCGCCAGGAAGACAACCAACGGCGAAGGGTGGACAACATGACGGTGCACAAGCAGTACTGTGGCACCGTTTGCCCGAACGATATTGCCCTGATCCAGGTCGCGATCCCTTTCACGCTGGGAGAGCACGTGAAGCCGATACGGTTGCCCCAGCGGAACGAGGAGTTTCGCGGTGACGCCCTGGTCAGTGGCTGGGGTGCCACAACGCCGGCGATGGTTCCCGAGTATCCCGATAAGCTGAGGGTAAGTATTTTTTGCGATGGTTCCTTTTTTTCACGCGACGTCGTCCTCTGAGTGTTTTTTTTTTTTTGTGTTTCCTGTCCTTCAGAAAGCGTTACTGCCACTCGTCGCTTACGACGAGTGTCGGCAGCTGTGGTACGACGTTAGCCATCTAGCAAACACGAATGTGTGTGCAGGGCCCGAGGATGGGTCGAAGGCGGCCTGCTCTGCCGACTCCGGGGGACCGCTGGTCACCGTAAATGGCACGCGAGTTGCCGAAGATCCCGTCCTAATTGGCCTCGTCTCGTGGGGCCCATTCCCGTGTGCCTCCCCCTGGCGGCCGAACGTGTTTACCGGGGTAGCCTACTTCATTGACTGGATTGAGGAGCATATGAAGAAGCAAGACGAGCCGGAACAAGCAACTGAACCATTATTTTGAGCCATGAATAAAACCGTCCACACCCCAGATAGCCCGATTGATGCTCTTCTCCATTGGTTGCAATGCGTTGTTTGTTGCCATTGTAAATTGTTTACCGTTGCCGGGTTCGGTTTCATTCGATCTTTTGTACCCGGAGCGCAGGATGCACCCCGAAAGCACCCTTTTCCGTGTTTCCAGCAGTTTTCCTCTGTCGAGCAATAGAAACGTAACTCTCCGCCTATCGCAATTGTGTGCGTACGTAGCAAGCCGTGATGCTTTGTTTTGAATACGTTCACACCACCACATTCATAGGTTGAGTCGACGCACTGAACATCCTCCTTTCTCGTCTGTCACCCGGATATGATTTGTGAAATTTTTCGTTCGAAAGATTTCGAATTCCGAATACCACGAACGCGGCGCGGCGAATAACCAACACGACCACCGGGTCGTCGGCCGGTATATTCAGCCTCAAGGAGCTGCCGGCAAAACAACGACAAGACACGTATTTATACGGCACTGGTTGGTTGCTTCGATTTCTCCAAGAAATGTTGTCTCGTTGGGGTAACGCTACCAGGCGGACATGTCCCGCTGTGCGCGGTGCCGGTAGCGTCTTGAGTCCATTTTCTTGCAAGATAGTGGTGGTGTAGTTTGGTGCGGCACTTTGCTCTGGTGGTGGTTCTTCTTTTATTGGAACAACTCGAACCGCTTGCGAACAGGGGACCGAGCACCACGAGCGCCTGCTTCGATCGCGCTTGCTTCTCGACGAGATGGTGGTTGTTGTTCTCGAGCAAGAGAGAAGTGAAATTCACCCCCTCCAGTGGGTAGCAGAGGCGCAGAGCCTGCTAAGAGTATGCCGACGGGTGCAATTTGTTTGGCGCCCGTTCTTGAGTCGAGTCGAAAAGGCCTCGAAGGCGGAGGGAACAGAGCTCGAACAGTCCGGATCCGGTCGAAAAAGAACGAAACACCGTCCAACAGCGCAGACCCTGGAGGAGGCTACGCTCTTCTACGCGGTTGTGTGTTTGTTTCTTTTCTTCTTCGCCAACGTTGCCTAAGGAAGCGAAACAGAGAGCGACGCTTTATCTCGATCTCGACCGAGCCCAGATGGCCGCAGTGTAGAATCAGAGCAAACCCGATTCCCGGATTCGTCAAGCAGCTCCGAAGGGATTGGACTCATTTTTCCAGCAAAAATATCATCCGAAGTAACAAGAACGTATGTTCGCCAGGAGAACGTTCTTCTCGAATGTACATCGGGGCTCTAACGCTCGCTCAGCACACTGGGCCAATTCGTTCTACCAGCGTTCTTCGAATGGAAATTCCATGGAAAAGTCTAAACAACCAACAATTAAAGTATGTAATTGAATGTTGTTTTCAGATTAAGATAAATTATTTTCTGCTAAAGAAATCTACGCTTCCATCCAAAATGTCACGATGTTTGACCATTTCATTCTAGAAATGCATCCCATGGTTTCGTGGACCTTCCGCTTGCGAACGGAGGAAGCATATCTCTCCATCAGTTCTGAAGCCCTATTCTAATTCTATCATAATTTGCATACAAACGTTGCCGAGAGGCGCATGACCGCGCAGAGCAGACACACCAAACGCGTCTCTAGAACAACACAACACGCGTCTGATACGGGAAGGAAGAATACCTTCCGTCTCATTTGCTCCACTGCTACGAGCAAAAGGGCGGCGCTGTTGCCGTTTGCAGCACGCGTACGTCATGGACTTGGTAGCCTCCTAGGGAAGCTGCCAGCCGCTTGGGTCGATTTCTTAATCGAACATGTGGTTCACGAACGGCGGACACGACCGACGACAATCCGGCTTCGTTCCGAGCGATCACCATCATCGTCGGGTGTGCCGGGCTCGACCGGCTAAAACAGCAGGCGCTGTTGCCACGCTTCCGTCGACGACACTGCATGACGCAGATCCGCACGTACGTGTGTTCATCTCCGGTGCAGTTCTGCGCTCCTGGTTGATTTGTAAATTTCAAGGCGTATTTGATGGGCGCGACGAGTTTGGGCGTGTTTTTCGAAAAGTGGCGTCTTCGTCTTACGCCTCCCCCATCGCCGCCGCGATGGACGAAGATGGCCACCTGTGCATGCTGCGTGGCCGTCTTCTTCTGCATGGTTGGCGGAACGGGGCCGGGTTGCCTATTTTAGGGGTTGGAATAATGATAATGATGACAGAGAACAACCACCCCTATGGCGAGGCGCTATGCAATCTGCCGCACGGAAGAGTGAGAAGAGGCTTACGAAGGAAGCTCGTCCCACCGCGGAAGACGCCTCCCGCTCTCGGAAACTGGATCGATGGGACGGCCTTACGCCTTCGCAGCGAAAGCGTTGCACGTGGCCCGCAAGGCTGTCTGTCACAACACCCCCACGTAAAGAGCGCATTAATAAGAAAGCATGCATGCGAGATCCGAGCCCTGTGGCCGCCCTTTCCTTTCTCGAAGAAGCTAGAGCTTTGCGCACAAAGGCAAAGACAGAAAGACGCCACAGTTCTTCGCGCTGCGACATGGGTACCAAGATTGCATGCTGGCAGCGCAACGGGACACAGAGTGTGCGACTCCGATTGTGTTGCAGCTGGAAAAAGCGCGAAAAGGACGCGAACGGATATACGCGCCCAACCGCTGCAAACATGGCGGAGAGCCAGGAGCAATAAAACACACGAATGCATTTTAATTAATGTTACTGTGCGGCGAATGCTCACGTGGGCGCATAAAGAGGACAATTAAATTATCACTCGATGCTGTGCATCCCCAGTTGCCAATTGACCTGCATAATAATGAGAGGGATACAGTGCAGGTCCGCGCCTGCGTCACCAATAATGCTTGCAACTATACGAATGTACTTTTTGCTTTTAATGTCTCCAAAAAATTATGTCCCATTCTGTAATGCGGAGATTAATCGCCTCGCCAGTGAAAACACAAAAGAGTCATCCTTATCAGACGGCAACAGAGAGAGAGATAGGGAGAGAGATAGAAAGAGAGAATGCGTGGGGGTGAATTTATGTATGAGAGAAAGAGAGCGGCGGACAGAATCACGAAAGCTCGATTTCATGAAGGTTGATAATATTTTTGAAATATACATATTTTTAAGGGAAGTATGATATTCTTTAACATGCTATGCTTTCAATTAATGCAAATTACTGGAAAATATTATTTTCAATTGAAAATATGTATTCCTGCATCAGCATCAAGTGACGTAGAGGAGGTTCTACAGAGATGATAAGGATTAATAAGCTGGAAAGAGAAGCGAAGTTCGGATTGAAACCGTTTCAATTTATTGCTCTCGGTAACGTCGCGTTACGGCGAAAAAACGATTTATAAAATCAAAGCTTCCTGCGAAGTTGGATTGCGTACTATGTTTGTGCCACTCCCCCTTTCGAATAGGAAACCATTCCCGAACGCTGTCTGGCAGATGTCTGGTCGAAAGACGGAGGAGGATAACGGTTGTTTCAAACCTGGAAGAAAAGGTATTGCAACATTCCGTTGGCGAAGCTGATGGAAATTGTAAAAGTAAATCAACTCATTTGTCCATAAATAGCCCCTTGCCTATTTTTTAACTCCATCTTCTGCATCAAATGAAACTGATTACGTAACAAATTCCGTGAAAAGTTTCCGATTATAACGAGCAAGGGAAAATAAAAGAGCATGCGTTTAGGTGGATCGTTTTTGGTTGTTTCCCATAGCAACAGTGTGTTCAACGCATGCGGCCCTTTGGCCATCTTTTGCTGGGCAAAACGTTACATGCCCGGTAGTTACACGCATCTTTCCCACAGTCCAGTTGCACACACATACACACACAGAACAAACATTCGCACACATGGCAATTGCTGAAGCCGCACCCCGCGCCATTCGCGGTAAAGTTGATTGCCCTCTCGGTCGAGTGCTTGCTCCTTTGCGCATGCCACCCTGGTACAGACGACCGTTTTCCATCCAAGGACATTGCCATGTCATTGACGGCGTCCGCGCGGTCATAGCCGGCCGTCGAGGCACCCTACTGGCCACGGGCTACCTGCTACGACGGTCTGCTGCCCTGTTCCGTGCCTACCCAACGGTAGGAACAAGAAAACGAAAGTGAAATAAACCGCATCCAACAACAACATGGAGGAGGACCCTGACACACAGACTGCGGCCGCACTCAAGGCGACGACCATGAGCATCGGGGCCAGAGAATCTGGTTCAGGGTTTTTCCTGAACGCCTTCAACTAGGTCGCTCCGCTCCGCTCCGCTCCGTTTGTGTAACAAGGCGAGCTGCGTTTCGATTTCATTCCAAGACCTTCCCCGTGCCTTTACATAATCCATGGCAGTGAACTTGAAATCGCGCGCCAGCGATCCGAGGTACCAGTTGCTCTCTGGGAAGCCGCGTTTGTCGGCTGTCAATCCCAAGACCGAAGGTGTACCTGCGTCCGCGGCTGCGCGCCCGTTGAAAAAGAGAATCTCATGACGTGATGAAAACGTGACACACATCGAAGGCGGCGCTTGTTCCGGCGAGCACAAACAAACAAGCAAGCAAGCAAGCAAGCACTATCCAACTCCACCCGTGCTGCGATGACAGAGCGAACGAGACGGTCTGCTTTTGTTCAGCTACCTGCTACATTGCATGCGACCCGCGTACACCACTGTTCAATTTACGCGCGAAACTCGCTGCTCGGTGCGCCAGTTGCCATAGCGATGAGTCTGAGTGAGCTAGCGGGTTTTCCTCCTCACAACGCTGCTGCTACCAGTTGCACAGCCACGATCTCACTCACACATCGCAACTTTTCCCATGCGTGTTCGTGCCAGCGAACGTTACCGCTTTGATGGCCCTTTTTCCTTTTGCGCTCACTCGCACGTAGTGCTCTCGCTCTTGCACGCTTGCGCAGCTGGTACCCGTGGATGCACTTTGGCGCGATGCAACACAACCCACGTCGACTGGTCCGTGCCGGTCCCTTCGGTGATGCTTCTCGAGTGCATTCTCACTTATTATTCCGAACTAAATGACCCATCGTTCGCCTTTACGAGCGCGCCCTTTCCGTCGTTAACCAAAGGGCATTCTCTCTGCATTGTGTGTGCAAACGTCGCGTGCCCTTCAACGGCGAGCTGCAGCGGCAGCATTTGGTTGCATCTCGCCTGCTCGTGGATCGTGGTGGGATAGTTTTGTGGTCGAATAAGGCCGCATCGGTACTATGCACCAAGGCGCACCAGGAGGTAGCGCAGTCGCGCTGGGTAGGAAACTATCGAGGGCTTCAAAACTATCCATCCGCGTGGACGGGAACGTTGGCGTGGAGGGGGAGGCGGGGAGCGTTCAAAGTGAAGGGACCGAAAGCAAACACATACCTTTCTCGCCATCCAACAGTACCGACCCTAGGATGCGGTGTATTTGTGACCGCGACGATGTTATGTTTCGGCAAAATTTCTACCAAGAGATCAGCCGATCACGGCGGTACACACGGCGGATTATCTTCGAAGACAGAAAGCGGGAAACGGTGGGGCAATTTTTTCAAAGCCGTAAAGTTATTCTTGGACTTTCCAACACCGCTCTTCGATGACGGTTGTTGGTGGTCCCAAAATAACCCCGTGGAATTGGTGCATGGCGCATGGCGATTCGTTCGATCTTTGTAGAAATAATTGTTTTTTAATACAAAATAATTGGAGCAAGTTGATCTTTCTGTTTTTTTTTTTTTTTTATGCAGGAAGTAGAAGAGCAATAATTTATGAAAACATTTGTTGCATTCAGCAGGTATAAATCAATTAAACATGTTGCTGACTGGCCGTTATGTGTAGCTGCCGGTGTTCGGCTTTCGAGAAGCAGTCGTGGCCGAGCGGTTAAGGCGTCTGACTAGAAATCAGATTCCCTCTGGGAGCGTAGGTTCGAATCCTACCGACTGCGAAGATATAAAATTGGGTGAGATGCACCTTCTTTTTTTTCTTTGGTTGCTTGATAGGCCATCACATCAGTTTGCACCATGGTCACCTCATGGGAAGGGGGAAGAGTACCCGCTTTTTGCCGACAGTGAAAGACACCATTAGGAGGGTTAGCCTATGTGCACTCACTCCATCTCACACAGCACGCGGCCGCAGGCTTCCGGACTTGCGCCATTATCGCAGGGAACCGCCATATTCGCATTACCGCGGTCGCCATCGCGGAGGGAAGCCATCTTTTCTTGCGCGACATCTTCTAGTTGTTCTTGGTGTGCTCGTGCCAGTTTCGTGGTTGCAAAACAAAATGTCTCGTAACATCTATCCACGAAAGTAATAGGGCCCAAGGAGCGTACCGTCTCACGGCGGGTGACAGCTCGCACGGATCCGCTTTCGCGCCATCGCAATGTCTCACGCTAGAGCACAACACGCGCCGTCGTTGCGCCTGGTTGTTGCTGCCACCATCAGGCACAACATCACGCTGACTCGCCCTGGTCTGGGGCTAGTGTGGTTGTTGTTTCTTCCGGAGGAGCGCGAATCTACGCCGCCCATATTCGTGCGATCACACATCCGCGACGTCGAGGTGGGCCCCAGCTAGGCCACATCCGGGGCACTGGCTACATTCGACCATGGGAGAGCGTCGGCGGCGATTGTAGTTGGCCGCAGTGACACTTTGGTTCACGCCCTCGGACTTAGCCACGCGGTTCGATCGAAGTGAGCTAGCAGGGCGCCAGGCCCGTCAGCAGGGTGCAAGGCTGTGGATTGGCTGTCACTTTGACGGCGGTTCCGAAGCTAGCTGGGATCGGCTGTCGTCGTCGTTGGGGCGCGCGCATGCGTCGTACGGCTGAATTGCTGCGACTCGCAAAGCACTAGAAAGAAATGAGCAGTTTACTACCAGGCGAACAGGAGCACCAGTAGGCCTCTCAAGGCGTTCACAGCATTCGCTACCCCGTTGCTAGACAACCGCGCTCCAACGTTGCCGAGCTCTGATGTTAGCGCTATCCTGCTCTCTCTCTCTCTCTTTCTCCCTCGCTCTCGCCGTGCAGTAAGATACCAAGCTGAACTGGTAGATTGCGTCACCTACTGCTCGGGGCTGCGGCCCTGGTCGAAGCATATCGAGTTTAGTGGTGGTCATTGAAATCGAACTTTCGCCGTTGGTCCAATCGCTGCGTGCCTCTGTCGCGGTTGGGGCGGTAAGTTCCCACGCCTTTTTCCTTCGATTCGACCTGCAGCCAATTTCGCCGGCGGTTGCGAAGGTGACCCGAAGGTTCGCCCGTTCGCTCACAGTTCGCATCCCTTTCCTGCGCCGGTCCGGAACGGGGAGAGCGAGTGCGACCAGACGTGACGCAACCGTGTGTGTGGCCTCCGTGTGGGGGATCTCGAGCGTCAGCGAACGAAGCTCCCCATTATTGCCGACCGTTACGACCGGAAAGCCAGCGAAACCGCGGCTGTGAAGAGCCCCCCGGTGAGAGAATTCGGAAACGGCCACGGCCCGAAGCCGACGACGACATCCACAACAATGCTCTACTTTTGCCAGGCGAGCAGCACCATAGCAGGCTACGCTGCAGCGTAGCTGTCACCTGCGGCGGCTCGTCGGGCGATGATCGCTTTCCTCTTCTTCATTCTTCTTTCGCAGCCGGTTTTCCATCTCTTCTCAACAACCGCGTTGCTGCGCGTGGCCACAGAAAGTCGGGCTCGGTTTCAAATTGTAGCTATACCACTCCTGCAGACCGATTCT
The DNA here is from genome assembly GCA_914969975.1 of Anopheles atroparvus. Lineage (NCBI taxonomy): Eukaryota > Metazoa > Arthropoda > Insecta > Diptera > Culicidae > Anopheles > Anopheles atroparvus. The sequence continues at coordinate 53,276,895 of CAJZCY010000001.1, forward strand.
CCGCCTTCAAGACGAGCGCTCACTCTTGCTGCAGGGCGTTGTGCCCTCTCACTCTCATTCCGTCGAACTGCAGTTTCTCCTTCGCTTGGGCAATTTTCTTTCACAACTTTCCATCTCACTCGCACCAGGCTACTTCGATGACCTCGCGCGTGGCTGACGGAGCACGCACATAATGCTGGAGCCGCGGATTAGCTTTCGCTTCTGAGCAGGCTCCACTCGAGCCTCATCGCGTGTGGGTTCGGGTCGAGCTTTGGCTGCTTTGGAGCCCAAAATGGCCCGGCTGGCATGTTTTCGGTCGCCCGAGTAGGCTACACACATATTTGAAGGGCTCACCACTTCGGCTTCAGCGCGCAATCCGTGCTTTGAGGCTCTGTTGGCGGAGTATGGCGTGCGTTTGATGTGAGCCGTAATGAACTCAGCTTTCCACGGGAGAGAAATCTACCGTTATGGTTCAAGTATTTTTTAGATTTTTTTATTTCGTTGAACCCTTTAAGACGAAAGCTTAAGAACCCCCCTTGACCTTTTGCTATCAAGATAAGACATTTTAACCCATCAAGATCCCGGCTCGTTGGGGAATGCTGCCGGAAATGATTGTGTATATGAAAAATCGATTCCACTTATTCAACAAACGATTGCTTGCTACAACAGATCATGCAGCTAGAACGGTGACTGAAAATTTGTGAAAACTTTTCAGCGCGGATTTTCTTTTGGCTTTGTTTAGCTTTTTGTTTTCGGGGAAATAGTAGCACGAAAGGTTAAAATGGTCATGAAGGCATTGGTTCCGTGCCGATGCTGACGTCAGAGATCGGAGTGGCAGGGCCCGGAATGCTATTGTTCAACCGGTGAGGCTCGTTTGAAAATAGAATGAAATTACAATTAAATCTGACAGCAGACGAGATCGGCCCAAGGGAATTTTGGACACAACTTCTCTGACGGCCAGTAAACCAAATGTAGCGCGCACAAACGCCAAACACATCGGAACGTCTTTTGAAGCCAATCTGAAGCGGCACAGCAAAGCGGCAATCAATATTTGGCTGATTAATGCCGGTCTGCAGTTTGTGGGGTTTTTTTTTTTTTAGCGCCGAGGGGACGTCGAACCGAACAAAAAGAAAAGCAAAAATCGAACGTAACGAAACTTGGGCTAGTCCTGCAGTTTTCGCGACGCCAACGGATGGAAGGGATATTAAAGGGAGAGGGAGGCTGAGAGAAACGCCTCAAATTGTGCAAGTGCATCAGCAATGTGGAAGGAGCACAAGATGGCGCATGATAAACGGTGCCGCATCGTTGCCTATTATATTTAAATTTTTGACGTTATCGTACGCGGGTCATCTCCGGCGATGGTTTCATCCTTTATTGCAGCAATGAAAAACAGTTTTTTTAACTTGTATAATCCATCATGTACAGGACTCTTTAACATCCGAAGCAATGCTCCGTAGTTATTTAGTTGTAAAGAAAAGCAAACATCTTTTCAGACAAGTTTTTCACCGGAGTACGATTTTCCTGTCAGAAACTTACATTCAGTCGTTTCGTATAGCCACACGGTATTCCTAGTCGGTAAAGGTTACCAGTGCGCCGCACGAGGACAGAAGTCCTGCCTTTATGGCTTTGGATCATTCGCCTTTTCTTCGTCGCACGGTTTTCTCAAGCCTGCTCATTCGTTTTAATATTCAACCCGGCTGGGTCGTGCCATTTGTAGGCTTTCTTTCATCCCGTATGTAGGGCACAGCAGAGATGCGAGCGGTGAAATTTACACCTGAATTATCATATGAAAGGATTGCACGAACGCGGATCAACCTCAGGGCTAACATACTCCATTACATATTAAAGCCCGGACTATCGGGGCATAGGGGCCTTGCGTCTAGAAACGGCGGGGATGTAGGAAGCACCAGAATCCCAACCGACCAGACCGACCGGAATGCTGGCAATGCTCAAGTGCCAACGGGCGTACTGCAAATACATAAGCGTAAAGCTATCCCACTCCGGACCAAGGATAGCTGCCCGGATTCTATCTATATCTTGCGTTGCCCACCGGGCGTTTCCAGTGCGACTCGAGTACCGACACGTGCAAACGGTGCCATCTTGCACGGTACGAATCCCACCTGATTGCGCAATGGGATATGGATTTTTATTATTATTTATATTAGCATTATTCTTGGCGTTTAATGGGTCTTCGCCGCAGAAGGTCTGCGACACATCGGAATCGGAACGATTTGGCGGCACATGGAGACCTCGTTCGGCGGAGGGTGTGTGATTTTTATATCCTTCAGTTGTTCATGCGTTGCTCTACCTGAGCGAGCTTTCTGGCACACGGCGTCGTATGATGGAAGGAATTCCCCACGGTGCCAATAAAACATCGCGAACAGAGCAATGCATCGCAAATTCGTATGGAAATGGCCGTGCTCGAAGCCTGTCCGGGGCACGATATACGTCGATTTCACAACGTCTGTCCCATCCCCATTGCCGCGTATCAGAAAACCGGAACCACTCAGAGAACCGCGCGGGCTCTTGAAGAGCAGAAAAAATGTTGCCACTTCGCTCGGCGGGGCAATAATGCGTTATTTGAACCGGCAGGATGTTCGACTGCATTGAAGCGACCGCATTGGGTTTAGAATTGCATTATTTCCCATGCAAAGAGGACAGACCCTGCAAAAGAGGAGACATAAAATAGCTGGCAGCCCCTTGCAACACCTTCTTGCGACGACGGGAACGACGACGGCGACCGATGACCGATACAGAACCGAACCGGAACCGGAAGAAAGCCATAAAATCGCATATACGTCACCTCCACCACCATCACCACCATCATTATCGTCATCAGTGACTCCATCATTGACAGTGCCGGTGTCAGTATGGCCATTGTGCGGTGGGCGACATATTTCCTATTAGAGTTCCGTGTGCAAGTGGATCATGTGGAATCAACCGGAACTCATGATTCCGCTGGTAGGGCACCAACTAGCATCATGCACATACGCCCATACACCTACATGGAAATTCTAGCCAAGAAACGTTGGCAAAGGAAGCGCAGGGATACTCGACAGGGAACAAGCCGGGTGTATTATTGATCGAGCAACATTTGCCACAACATTTACGGAAATAATGTCCGACCGAAAAGGATTCGGCGAGTCGCTGGGTCTGTGTGTTGGCAACGCAAAAACAAAAATAAAACCATCGGTGACAAATATAGAACAAAACCCAAAAAACTTAACGAAACAAAGCCACAGAAAGAAAATGGGTCCTGTGTCCAACTGTGGCGTTGAAATCAAGCTCAGGAAGTGTTCATTCGAGAGGGTGGGCTTCGATTCGGTATGGTATTTGGGCATCCGGGCAATGGAGGATGGTTGAAAAGGACTAAGGAGTAAGACGAGGCTGGAAGGAGAAGATGTACGAACAAAGAATGTGGCGGATGTGGAATGTCCCAGTCTTAGACAGGGATAAATGAAGCTATTCCGCTCGTGTGCCCCTGTTTGTCGATGCGGTTGGGCTTCATGGTGATTTTTCTTTTCTTTAGCAGTTACTTTGGATAATCGCACTTGTGGTGCTTGGCCATGACCATGCTAGAGCGCCAGGGGGTGCTTGAGACAGCTTTTCCTTATGCATTCGCTTCTGCTGATGAAATATGTGATTTGACGTTCGGACGAATAACGGTCTGGTGCCAGTGTCAAAGATTACTTTATCGATCGACCCACAGACCAACAGGATCGTCTTTCTGAAGCGGAGAGATTCGGAACCGATGTACATCGGAGGCTCATGATACGACATCAAAGATGTCTATTGCGTCAGGTACCATTGAACTGGAGATGTATGCTTGGAAAATGAGTTTTTTTTTGCTACTCTTGAGTTTATTTCCATCTTGCTTCGGCGCTTTCGCGACCAGGTGCGAGGATCTAAGCCACCTAAAGACCGTCAGAGTAAATCTGCTCTGAGAGAAAAAAGAACAAGAAACTTAAACCAAGCGTTTCAAAACGCCTATTCATAAGGCTTTATGGACAAAATTTTACATTTGGCATAGGAATAAAAATAAGAATCCTTTATTTCTCCCCCCCCTCTCTCACGCCTTTTTTATAGTTTCTTGCACAAGAATAGAGTTACCCTAGTTCTTCTACATTGTTAAACGATAAAACACACAAAAAGAAGCGGCGGAGAAAGCGGATGAGGAAAGTTTCGCGTAAAAGACGATAGAAATTGCAAAACTGAAGCTATTAAGAATAAGTACGTTGACCCTTTGTGTTACAAGGCATAGAAATTTTCAAGGGGAAGAAGATAGGAAATTCAAAACGGGGACACGAGGAAATGTTAACGAGAACATTTGCAAAACGATGCTGCGGAAACCGACGTTCCGCCTTGAGACTTCCAATATGCTTCAAACGCGTCCATTCGGTGGTTGAATTTTTTGAAAGACAGTCTTGAACGGATCTGCTTTCCAACGCTGTTTACAGCTGTTAATCGAATAAATTGACCTGGTCAGGGGGATGCCGCTTTCCCCGGCGTCGCTTTCCATCCACGACTTCGCTAATTAATTAATAAGATTCAATCGCACTGACCGCCGGTGGCAGCAGCGGATGATGATGTGGTGTGATTGTTTAGCGTGGGTTAGGCGCTTCCCAAACGTGCTGCGTGCGATGTGGAGCGTGGCCATTTTCCGAACCGTGTTACATTGTTTGCTGACCTAACAGAATTCGTTAGGCTTTTCCTTGAGCTGCCCATTGTGTGACACTCGCTCCTTCTTTACTGCCCAATCTATGTCCTGTTGTGCTGGTTGATTAGCGAAGGCAGCGCAACCCAGCGAAGGCGAAAGCCAGCCCTTCTTTTTGTGCATTCCGAGTTCAAGCTAGAACACCGAGCCCTTCCGAGAAGTAAAATGCTCCTGCGCATATGCAATTCGCGCTGCATGACGTACGGCACGGCAGATTGTGTCTGCTCACCACCATCGAGTGAGGCAGCCTCTCGCGCTCTCATTTCTCACACACACACACACACCGTAGATCGCTCTCTCAAATAAATGCACAATCATCATCTCCGGCAGGAGCCGGGACTGGTCGATTTTCCGTTCACAGGCGAGTCCTCGCAAAGCCCGCTGCTGGTGATGTGGAAAATTCGCGCACCATTTAGAAGCACGGTGGATGCGTGTAATGGAGCGTTCTTCTGTTACTCACAGTGCGAAGAACATCTGTGCCGTCGCCTCTGCAACAGCTGTTCGCTTTGACATTCGAGCTGCTCGGGGAAGACGACGCTGCCCTTCGCATCACGAGCCACTTCTTCCTCACTTGCCGTTATGTTTCAATGCTCAAACCCCCAATCTCCTCCCCCCCAACTCCTATGCCATGTCGTGCTGTCCTCGAAATAGCTTCTCCGTGCTGACTGCACACCGATGACAAATTTACAAAGCATCATGTCTCATTTGCACTTCACCGTCAAACAACGCAGCAATGACCCGACGGGGAAGTTCGAATTGCAAACCTACAGCACGTTATTGCCGTCTGGAGACAAGTGAACAAGTACAAGTCGGTAGGCATCCGGGTGGCCAAAGCAGGTCCAAAAATAGGGCGGCATGTATCACAATGAACGCATCGTTCAAACTTTGCAAAAAAGATTTAGCAGTGGGAGAAGAGTACACAGAATTGGTTGACATAATATAGGAAACTATCCCTTTGGATGATGTCCCCAATTTTCCGATAACAGTGTAAAATTTTTGAAACACAACACATTTCAACAAAACAAAAATTATGTGAACAAATATTATAGATAGATTTGTGCCAATTTTTCTAATTCTAGTAAATACAATTTATTTTATTCCAGCTGCATGTTTTTCGGCCGTTGTGCTGCAGAATACATTAACGGGTCTAAAATTAGCTGCCACTAATTTGTCTCAAATGGCTGGAACATCCCACGACACCATCGTACGAAAGTTCACAGAAGGAAGCCAAGCACATGTTCCTGGCCAGATAAAGCATATATGCTCACTCGTTCGCTGGTTCCGTCTCGCTTAACCTTCTACGGGGGACAATAGCTGCCTCGTGGAGGTTTCTTTGGCTTCAACGTTGCTTCCGAGTTTACACGAGGACTTACTATTCTTTTGCCGCAAGTGGTTTCCATCATTTTTGTTAGATTGCTTTTGTTGCCTCAACCGTTGCGTCCAGGTTGGTGTAGATCGGTTTTATTTGTTTTATGTACCGGCATTGACTGACTTCAAATTAACCGTGTATGACTTAATGCACTCCACTTACAACACCGCCAGCGCACCTGGCTTGAGGTGGGGGAATCATTCATTCGATGGAAGGTAAAAAGGTAGAACAATTGTGCCGTGTCTTGTGCATCCGGTAGGTCATGAACACCACGGAAAACGCAGTTAGTCTTAAACCCTCAATCCGTCAGTTGTCGCGAATCTATTTTGGGTTACAACAAAAACAAACCCTGGAATGTAACGCCTGGAGCATTTCTGCAAACGAGCGCGTTGCGAAACGAAGTTGCACAAAACAAGCAGTACGGGGAAATTTTACAGTTATTGAAGCAGTTGTTTTCCGTTGTTTGTTTGATTGTAATGAGTTAGCGACAGCGACAAGACGGAGACGAATTAAAAACGATTTTTTTTCCCGTAAGCTAACGTGCGGTTCAATCAATGGTAGCATGCAAAACCGAGAGGAAAAGGAAGAAATGCCGGAGAAGTCGTCGCCGGAGATCAATTAGCGGAACTGGCTTGGTTTTTGGTGGTGATGGTGCGATGCAAGAAGAAGCCGGCAGAATTGGCATCTGGAATTTGCGCGATCTGCGCGATCTGTGTTGACGCGCACGCCGCCTGACGCGGTAGTCGGAGGTTTTGGTCCAATGAGTTTTCCTTTCATTTCACTCCAGATCGACTGTGGAAAGAGGCAGCAAAAAAAAAAACGCTGGCCAGGAGGGGGAGGAAAGGATGATTAAATCTGCCGAATGCGATTGTCACGGTCGAGGCACACCGAACGAAAGGCCATAGAAGCCGCGGAAGAAAGGTAATTGTGCTGCGAGCTTTAATATCGGATTATTTATCTGGAGCAATTAATACTGCCGAGCGACGGGAAGCACCGGCGGTGGTGGGCCGGGTCCCTGAAACTTTGGTTGAGTTATAGATTCAATTTCGGCCGGAACCCGGTCCGATCGTTACCGATATATTGCTGGGAAAGCGATTGAACGCAATCGAGGAGAGCGCAGCTCGCTTCCGGGGAAATTCATTGCCCTCGGGAGACTTTCCAAACTTTCTCGAACGCCACCGGAGAGTGCATAAAACATTCGAACGAGGGTGGTTCATTGTCGGTGTTTCTAATGGTGGTTGGGCTGTCGTCGTCGTCGGCACGGAGCAACAAAATGTTTCCGAAGCGGAATTCTCCGCATTTATGCAGCGTGAATTGGGGTCTTTGAAACACGTTTTCAAAGTTTGGTCATTTTAATGGTACAGTACGTTATCGGAAAACTAGGTCCTCAAATCAGGGTGCACAAAGCGGAACGGTGCACTTTGACAAGCGTTTGGCGTGACGGCATTGGAAGCGCATGGTAGCATTCTGACTCATCAGCAGTAGCACGTGAATGGGGATGAAGTGGAAAGTTTACACCTTCCGATAAGATAATTCTTCGCCTTGAAGTGATGGTAGAAATGATAAGATTGTGGTCCTATTGGTAGATAATAAAAGATCCTAAATTTCCCGTGAATCACGAATGTGCCGATGCATTTATTTTGTTATGTGGATCACCACTACCATTATCAATGTTTACCATCACATTTCCGATAAAGCGGCCGTTACAGTTCGGTGGGTAACGTTTGGAAACACTTTCCGATTCCGAAACTGACGGAAAAGCGGTGGCGACGGTAGCGATGAAAGTGCACCGCAATCAGCGCCATTGAGAGCAGCTGGGCGGTGCATGGAGCGCCCCGGGAAAGCCGAAACAAGATCATTTGAACAAATTGACCACTGAATGAATCGATCGGTGGGCGAAAAGCATCGCTTTTCCCGCACAATTACCGGCGGGATTCGTTTCCCAGTGAATTCGATTTAACAAACTCATTATCAGTGCTTATCGGAAGAAGTGTGACCAGACGGTGCTCGTTCGGCGAAATGTGTTTCCGATCACCAAGCATCGTTTTTGCTGTTTCACGAGATTTCCGTGCTGCTTTATGCGTTTCCCTGCGGCCGGTCTCTCGTCACTTCTGTCGACCGGTTTTCATCTGGGTTCCGAATGTGGTCGGCTGTTATTTTTTCTCTCGGCTGTTAATTTTCTTAATGCCGGTACCGGCTGCTGGGTCCTATCCGCACCACGCCGTTGCTGCCAACGCTTTGATACTTTTGTTTTCCACACTTTCCGTTCCGAGCGATTTCATTTTTTCCTCCGATTATTATGGGTTGTTTGTGATAGGATTTTACAGTTTGTCTCGTTATCGATTGCGTGCCACATGACTGCAATTCTTAAGCGATGCATCCCGATCGGATTACATTTTACATTTTGGGTTTGCCTTTTACGATCATTTCCCGCAAAAGATTGCAATATCTAGAGTAAAGTAAAAAGTCATCAAAATGTCCACTTTCAAAACTCTCAATCACCGGTTGCCAATGACTTGCTTGTCAAACACAGATGTTTGCAGCTACAGAATGGAACAGGGTTTTGAGAAGATTGATTGAAAATGGTCGAGAACGAAGGTGGGCGAAACGTGGAGCAATAAAGCTCCTTGCTTGCTTGCTTTTTTTTTTTTTGAATTTCCATGATGTGAAGTTGTCTATATGAGCATAAATCATGTTTAAATGGATTCATTGAAAATTGGCCAAAAGAATGGTTTGGCGAACACAAACAGAAGCAAGTTCGAAGGGAAGTTTTAAGGTGCGGAATGCGTAAACGGAAAGAGCATGATCGGGAAAACAGATGGAAGAACTATTTTGAACAAACGCTCCGTCGCTCTCACTGGAGTTTTACTTCCTTTTTTCTCTTTCTTAGCCCCTCTGTCGTGCGTATCGCTCTTTCTATCGGTGGTTCATAATTTTTCTCACTTTTTCATATTGGGGACAGCGGTGATCAGAGCCAGTCTGTGTGTGTGTGTGTGTGTGTGTGTGTCTGGAAAACGGTGAAAGGCAACTCTCCGAAGAAGGGTGTGTGCGACCGCGGAGTCGCGTTCTCTTCCCGTTGCGAGGGAGACCACCGTGGCGACCCGAAGCGATGGAAAGGAAAGCATCGGAGAGAAAGCCCCCCCAGAGACCCAAACCCCCCACCTCCCCACTCCACCCGGGTGAGCGAGAGGGATTTCGCACAAGTACGAACACATAGATGCCGGTAGCGCACAAAAATCGAAGCGAGGCATGCGCGATCGCGCCCCGTCAAAAATCGCCGTGATGTCTGTGTCGGCCTTCTTCCGTACGGGCTCTCTTCTTCGGGGAGATTTTCCTCCTGCTCGCATGACACACGAAAGCGGAGAAGCCGAACCGAAGCCAAAACCAGCAGCAGCAGCGGCAGAGGCCAGAAGCAACCCATCGGCAGTCGAGTCTGTCATACCGAAATCGTTTTCGCAGCAACGCGCAGGTGACTTGGCCACTGTACTCTGGAAACGCCGGCCGTGTAGATGTGATCTCCTTGGGCAACGATAAAAAAAATCACCACAAGAAAAAGAAAAAAAAAACAACGCGAATCAATACAAGCAGAAAAGCAAGCAAGTCATTAAGAAGCGACAGCGGAAATAAAACAGTTCGGACGTTGCTGCGAAAGTTTAAACCGACGCCCGCTACCAGCAGTGCAACATTGAATCCGATTCCAGGTGGTGGTCCGTGAAGTGAGAGAAATATTGACCAGACAGTTTGACGGAAACACAATTCGCAATCCTTGCCAGGCATTCGATCAGTCGGGTCAACTGCAGCGAAGAAAAACGCCACACACTAGCACACCGCTGCGGGGAAAACATAGTCCAGAGCGTAACGGGAATCATCGGCGAGAGTGAGCAAGTGCGGCCGTGACTATTCGTTCGCGTCCGTGTGTGTCGTAGAGGTCGGGTTTCCTCAAAGGATAATCAGGTGTGCGAAGAATCGACACAGGACAGGAACACCACTGGGTAGAAAGCAACTGTTACGTTACCATACTAGTTCCACAATTGGAGTCAGAAGCGTATACACTAGAGTAAAGAAATCCGACCCGTAAGATAAACCATTTAGAAAAAACGATCGTCCTGGAAAAAGTCAAAGTGTTTCCCAGTGGCAAAAAGTGCTTCATACGCTGAGAGGCATCGAGTCTGAAAATCGATCACAGTCACAAGCCCTCACGTTACTCTGTTAATACAAGTTTCAGGACATGGGAGGATATTAAGATACTAATATTTGATTAGAAGCAGCTTGATGTATTAGGCATTTATACTATTAAATAAGTGATTGTGAAATAGTCGTGACTAAATTATACTGACGCAAGACCCAACCAAGAAAAGAAAAAGCTTATCCAAGCCTACGATTCAGGGGGGTTAAGAAAAGTGAGACACTTTTCTCAAGCGACGTCATCAGGATCGATTCTATAGAGTCAAGTGTGGCAGTGTGTTCGTGCACTTTGCGATTGAGTGGTTGTGAGCTTGGGAGAGAGTAGCAAAGGGAAAACTTTCCGAGAGCGGGCACCTCCAGTCTCACGCTCAACGTTTCCATCGAGCAACACCGCGAGAGATTTCCGGTTGGAGAGCAAGGATCGTCGTCGCCTCTCAGCGCTCGCAAGGACTTTCCCAGCGTTCGTTCGTGTGGAGCCGAGTCGGAAACAAGGCTAGTGGACTCGATTCGAACCGGTGTCACTGTGTTAGTCGTGAGCGATAAAGTGCACGGGCAGGACATTCCAGTTACGAGTGTGTTTCACATAAGATAGCCAACACAAAACCCGACTCCCTGTTAGCCCCAGCTCCGGGTACGTCTGTCCAACCATCCAGTCTATCCACTGTCTGGCACAGTTAGTCGGAAGCAGTCGGCCGGCAATCGGGTTCTCCTGCCCGGGCAAGCAAGGGGTGGCTACAGTTGCTGAAGAAGAAAGGTTCATCCTGAGAGATATTGCGTACTGCCTTCCAGTGATTTATTGACCCGACATCGTGAAAGTGACCCATTGATAGAATTTTCCGAGCAGAAGCGTCGTTGCATTCAGCTGTCACTGCTGCCATTTTTGCAACCAACTGAACAGGTCCTTTCATTGCCTGGAGACTTTGTGCGACCCAGAACAGACGAAAGCCGTCGCGATGGATCAGGATCAGGATCAGGTGGCACCGATGGAGTTGAACGGCGAAGGGCAGCACCACGGGGGCAGCATTGATCTCGGGGCGGGTTCCGATGGACCACCCAGCATCCTCGGCGTCGGCCCGCCTAGTCCTCTCACCGGGTGCTATCTGTTGATCATCGTCGGTGAGCCACACTCCCAGGATCATAAGGATATTATCCTTCAACGACTTATCAAAGGTAGGTGTTATCTGAGACGAGGGTTTAGTTCCGTTTTCGCCATATCCTCCGCTAGATGATAAGAAAAGGTCACATCCTGTTGTCAGATACAGATATATTTATGTACGACGCTATCTTGCGTCATATGGCGACTTGTTCGCAGGAAGGATATCCGGATAAAGGGGATACGCTTGGTCCATCGTCAATTAGCGATTGCGGATCGTAAACCTCTGGAACCTTCATGAACGCTATCGAGACGACCGACGCCATTCGCCACCGTTACCGAAAGGAACGCCGTACTGCGATCGTTAGCAATTAATTACATCATCCTTAACACCATACCACCTCCAAAATCCACCCAAACATCCACACAATGTTAATGCGGGAAGCCTATATCCGTTTCCAAGAGTCATTTATCAGACCTAGACAGAACAGGCTAGCGCTATATCATGTCGATTGGCCAGACGTCAAATGGATGATCCTTTTTCGTGCCCTCGCAACTCACCCCCATCCCTCGCGTGTCCCTAAAAAGCGTAGACAAATATTGGCCCCGATGTCGGGTGGCGAGAAACTGGTCGGCAGTGTGGGTCGCCGTCAGGCACAGACGGTGCCCGAAGGACGAAAAAGCAAACAAGGGAAAAATGCACGAGTGTTATGGAGTCGTTCGTCTGGAGCTCCAGCCCGCAGAATGAGGCACTCCCTAGCCGAAGCAAACGGACGGACCAGTGGACGCCTTGTCAGGGTTCAATAGCTGTGCAAAAGGGAAGGAAAAATGCGGAAAGGATTTGTTGGGATACTAATCTACGAGGCCGATAAAAGGCTGCCGCTGGGTGATTAGCGGAGAACTTATCGGAACATTTTGGCAATGTCGTCCGCCGACCAAGGACGAAAGCACTTTTATTTGATTTATTTCGTCCGTGTCCATCGCTGTCAGGGTCATTATATTTTGCATTAATTTTAGCGCACATGGGATATGCGTGCCCAGGTGTAATCAAAAGTTTATTTGGGCACGCTTAGCAGAGGAAAGGCAAACATTGCGAAATATTGGCGAAACATGGCGACATTTTTCTATTGCGAATTATTACCCCATTGGATGTCTAATGGAACTACGCAGAATTCTATTTCTACAAGTATGTATGGAAGGGTAATTGGATCCCTTGAGTGCAAATTTCAACGCACATCAATCATCAGGTTGAATTTGCGATGATTTATAGTAGCAAACTCTTTGCCGAAAGCTTTAGCTTGCCATTTCACGCTTTACGCAATGTAAATATTACATTTCTATGATACTTGCCGGTACTTGAAAAGTGCAAATTGAACTTTCTGTGGATAAGCGAGATGAGTGCTTGACACCTCAAAACGCTTCCGCCGCTTACAGTACAAATTCGTCTCATTATCCGGCTGGGGTGATTAACCGCGTCGAAATTCTTTAATCATCGTGTGAAAAATACCACACGGTACAAGCTTCCTCCATTCCTTCTCGGTAGGAGTAGAACGAATGAATGTTCTACGAATTCTTAGTACACAACCGTGAATTGCTGTGCAAGGGAAGCAAATAAAACATTTCCATTCCACTTTATTTCGTGTGGCAAGATGACGAACTGAACGCTTGCTTTTGTGGCATTCTGCTCATCCATCTCATTCGCCGCTCGTCTGCCCATTTCCCATGGAAAGAGATCGTAGGGAAGAGGATTCAATGAAAATTGACGTCCATTTACATACGACGGGGGAAACTCGTGTACAGCCTAGATAAGAAATGTTACACGCGGCTCCAAAAGCACAGACCACAAAGTGGAAACGGCTTTTGAGCGCACAATTTGTTAGGTGTTGGTACTCTGGTCTGAAAGGTGGGAGGGAAAGGGGAGAACAACGGTGGCCATGATAATCAATTTTACCGCGCTCGTGTCACCTTTCCTTTGGTCGTTCCCGGATCTTGTCAGTGCAGCTGACACCAAAGCAACGGAAAGAAAATGGGGAAAAACTCGGCCCCTTGCAGACAAAAGCATCCGGTGTGTAATTTCAGAACTATTTCTCACATTTCATTCTATTCGACGTTGCCGGTTTTAATGCGCAAACGAAAAAAAAAGGGAGAAGGCTCCCTTAAGGAGGCTCCCTTGACGAACACTGAAAACAAGATAAAAAGGAAATCCAGGATGCCAAAGCCTTGACTGAAGTGTTTCATCTTCCACTTGAGTCGTGGTCCCTGGATGGGGGTAGTTTTCTTTCTTGGTTCCTGCGCTTTCTTTATGGTTTGTCACACTTCGTATTCTGTTGGACGGTTTGTGTTTTTTTTTTCCAATGACAAAACGAGTGTTCTCTAAGGCAGACGAAGAGGTCGATGTTGGTGGAGATGTGAAAGCAGGGAAAGTAATCTCGAAAAGCCTCTTTTTCTCTGCCCATCTGTGTCCTGCTGTCTCGAGGTCGCTCTAGGGCGAAGGCGATGTATCCGATCCAAAGCACTGTGGTCGATTGCCATTCACATTTTCCGATGGGGAAGAGCGATCCACTTTTCCGCTTTAGTACCAGGGCCAGCCTAACGTGTACATGAATCGATAAGCGAATCCTGGCCGTTCTATTTTTGGTCGCTAGCGTGGCGAACATTTCGGTTCCACGCCGGTCGATTATACGCAATGCTGTTTTCGTGTCACCATCGGGGCGCGCGGCGTCACGGAATGCGCTGCCAGCGGTTGCAGCCAGGATGCGTCTTGCGTGTGACATGCGAGAAAACGGTTCCCCACAATAGCCCTACAGAAAAATCGAAATCCTACGGAAATCCCGTACATATGGAAACGGAGGATAGACTCGTGTTGATTTATCAATGGCCGGAAAACCTTTATAAGCCCTTTTAGGGGTTGGACTTTCGAGCTAGCCAGCATAATTCTATGGTGCTTCGGAGCAGCCAAAGGATGGGTGCGTCGAGGCGGCGGGCAGTGGGGAAGGAAATAAATGTAACAACTTTTGGCTAGAGTTTGCCAGAAGCTCCCATTTCGGTTGATCCTTTTTGGACCTAGTTTCGCTTGTTCTGATTTGCAATTTTGCAGGGTTTTTGCAGGAAGAAATCGTTCGTGTAAGTCCGACATGAAAGCAGACATTAGTGGAGCTTTTCCTTTTGACGCTCCGCGTGGGCCTCTTATGAACCGTACCGTGAAATATGTTGCTCGAAATTTCATCAGAATATTTTGCTCTCTAGATTGCGTCATCCGTCTGGTAGACGAGCTTGTTGTTCACGTTTGTGTGGTTGAGTGCAAGCAAGGACCTACGACGATGATGATGTTGTTTTCTCGTTTGCACAGTTTTGGCAGCTATCAACGTGTGTTGACGCTGTATGGTAGAAAATGGCTCTTAATTGAATGTTGCCCCGATTCCGCGGCGATCATAATCGTATGGTACAGCTATGAACGGATCTGTTACACGAGAAATGTCCGTCATCCTTTTGGGGGATGTGGAGTGCGCTGGAAAAATAAGTGCCCATGTAGCTCATTAAGTGCAATTATTTGCCAGCCAGACTAAGTGGAACCAAAACTCGCACAGGCTTAAGGCTGGAAGAAGCTTCGTTGGAAAGTGGCTGCCGTGGTAAAAGAAATGCCGGTATGAGCAAACACTTTTATAGCCATAGTGACGACAATCGGGCCGCCATTCCGGCTCTTGGCGAGCCTTTTTTTTCTCCTTTTGGAGTTTGCTATGGCTCAATTTTTCCACGACGCGGCGCCGTCCTTTTTTTTTTAGAAGGTCCGTTAGTCCTTTCTTTTTCGATACCTTTGCACCCCTGTTCCCTACGGCCTACTCAACTGTGTTTGGGCTGTGCGCCTGCTGACCCGAAGCTCGTCGCCGACCGGCCACCGTGTTCATCTGGCTGCGTTCCAAAAATGGTTCCGCTGTCGTTCCGCAACTTGGGGCGAACGTTTTCTAGAACGAACCAAATGCGGCTCCGAACTTCTGTGGCAAAAAATCTTCTCAACTTTCCACCGACAGAAGTTGAATGCGGGCAGAAGGTTGTGCGCAGACGCGCATCAATGCTGTTTTCCTGTGAAGGGTTTTTTTCTTTCTTCGTTGGTAGAATGGTAGTGTTTCTTCATGTCCACCTGTGCTTTTTGTAGCTTTCGCGAATAACGATTGGAAAGGGATGCTAATCGTTGGGATGTTGACTATAAAAGAAAATCGGCCAGTGTTGCACTTTTCCAGCCGACATAATATCATCAACATTTAATGGACACTTACTATTGCTTTTTGGTTACCCCAATTTCTATTCCAAATCAAATATGATTCCTCCAGTATGAACCCAGCTGAATGGGCAATTGGAGTAGATTGAGAAAGGTTGTAGCTATCCTTCAATGTACTTAAAAAGTATCAAGGATATTATCATAAAACGATTTGGATCAGACAAGCAATCAGCTGGAAACTCGCCAAGGCACGGCTCGACCAGCTGGAACATGCCCACCTACACAAAAGCACACACCTACACTCACAATCACACTCACGCGCATGCGAGACCTCATTTGCTGCTTCGCACGACTTTTGAACGATCCGAGTGAGGATGTTGCGTCGGTTTCAGACGCGAATGGGGCCGGTTCGTTAGGGTACATATCCTTGGGAAGGTAAGGGAACTGTTTGCGGTCCATATCTGGAGGGGGCAACACGCCATTATGACTTGTTTGTGTGCACGGTAGCAACATGCCAACACGAAAGCATGGCACATGTAAGGCCAGCGGCCGGGTGTATGAAAAATTCGGATTTATGTATCCCCTTTCTATAAATCCTAGTGGTTTGAAAAGAAATGAAAAAAAATGTTTTTGCTCATTTAAAATTCATGACTACTTCACGGCGTGCGACTACTGGTTTTCTTGTTATTTTATTCGCCTCGTTTCAAAGGGCACACTTACGTGAGTTTTTTTTTTTATATTTAAAGGAAGCTACACACACTCCCAACGACCCGTGTGGCTGGCACAATGGCGATATAGCGTGCTGGAATAATTATAGAGCTCCGAAAGATATGTTCCTTTCATTGCGTCACGCCTGTGGTATTTCCGGGAAGTCTCCTGCGAGGTTGAACGACTAGTGGAACACAGTGGTTGCAGGAGCACGGTGGTGGTGATTCCGCCAGCATTAAAACATCTATGGTTGCTATATTCCACTCCATCATCAATTATGCTACCCTACATTATGTTCATTATCAAAAGAGTGAATTATCGAATGCACAAGTCTTTTCAGATTGAACTTTGCATACATTCTCCACCCGATTTTTCTAGGCATTGCCGGTGAAGGGAATTGATGATAAACATTTTTTAATAAAACTATGTTTTCCATATTTAATGAACTTGGCAAAGCTGTGAAGGCCCGTTGATTTTGCATTTAAATACATTCAATATTTCATGAGAAATATTTGCTGCTGCTTTATTTCCTCGATGGCGTGAGTGAATTACGCTGCAACGGAACTGCAGTGGATTAGTTGCGTTAAAATGCAGGTGCTTGCCATGGCAGGCGGTTCTAGCTGTGACTTTCTGCTATTGTTACCACCACAGCTGTGGCTACGACTAAACATTCCTATCCTTGTGCTGCACGGATAAGCTGGCGGGAGAGCTCTTCTGCAGCGAGTGTAGCATTCGAATAATGCGGATTGGAATTCGGAACTTGCCAATTTCCGTCTACGGAATCTTTTGAGTACATTGGAATGAAATCGTGTTTTATTTTTTCCCCAAACACAAGCCAGTGTAGATTGTGATCATTTTGCGGATGCGACGGCGTTACAAAGGATCACGAAACTCTACTTGAATAATATACTTTATCTAGAAAACTTGACATAAGAAAGGCAAATAAAACAAGAAGCTAGTGACACGACGGAAATATGCCGTTCCAAGGAAACGTAACATAAACGAAAAGGGTCCTCCTAGACGGTCGGTATCGATTTTTCTCGGTGATTTTCGGCCCGGCTCCAGCATAACTGCCGATGCGGTTCCTCCGTCAGCTCATGCTAGTAGCCCCTCTTATGACCGGAAGTGGGGGGAAAGTGAAAAATGTTGTCTCTCGTACGTTTCGGTTCGGTGCGGAGCATGTCAAGTTCCGTCGGCGTCATGCTTGGTTGCAGATCTTGCCCGAAAATGGAAAATTTTCCATAGCACTCTATTAAATTTTTTTGTTAGTTGTTTTGTGGGCATATTTTCCCCGTTAACCCTTTCCATTTTGTCTTCCCGGTTTGTTCCGGCCTTTCGGATAAGGGATAATTGTTTTCCAATATGATGAGCTTGCTGTTGTGGTGGCGTCAAGTAATTGATGAATTATTAAATCTTTGGGGTACAAATTTACGCCGCAAAACGAGGCATAGCATACAAGTTTTGACAGAGGTTGTCGAATGACATCAGCGTAAAAATGCCTCGATCGAAAAAACGGACTTATGCAAGGAGTTTGACTCGTGGTTATTTTTTTTTTTTTAGTTTGTTCGAGATTAATTTATCATGCGAAAATGCTACGGATGAACCGACTACTGCCTTCCGCGGTTTGCTTCCTGGCGGAAGAAAATAGTGTGGGCAAAATTATGTCATCATTATTTGTTTATGACGCGTGCGGAAAAATTGCCTTATTTTGTCGGTGTTTACCTTCATCCAATTCCTTTATCATTGAAATTATTATTCAAACGATCTGCTGGTGCAAAAAGGGGTGAGCAAACAACAGCCACTTCGTACCGGCACATTTTGCCGGCTTTCTGGTTTCACAGTTCAGGCTGTTGACGAAGGCTTTGCGGTCTTTGGAGCACTTTATCGATGGTACTGATATTGTGGCGAAATTCTCATTAAAACTCGTACAGCAGGGGCCGGTTGTTACAGCGTGGTTGGGCTGGGTTGGGGATATGCTTTCGGTCTTGTTGCTTTACGCTGGTGTGGACGTATAATCTTGAACGAACAATCTGTGATCCGAATGGAGTCATATTCAACTTTGGTAGGGCGTGCCTTCTGCTGATTGAAACAGCCTTCTTGCTAATCGATGCTTGTTTTGAAATCTTATGTTACTTTTGCAGATAGTTTGGTGATAGGTATGCGGTAGGCATCTTTTTGCCAACTGTTTGTTTGTACATGTATTATTGTGTTGATAACATGTTTCAAAACTCTATCCGATTGCGCAACTGGTCCGACCCGATGGGGAGGATACACCTTTCTCGTGTGCCTTTATTTGTCCGTGACATTGATGCGATCCGTTGAAGTAGAATCAAAATAAACACGTCTCCTGACTGAATGGTAAAGCGAAGTCAAAGTCCGCAGAACCCTCCTACAAACGCGATGGACGAAGACTATCAAAACGGTTTGCATCACGCCACAAAAAAAAAGCAGCAGGCAGGTAGACTGTAGGCCTTCGAACGCAAAGCCCTTCAAGACTCCCGCTGGAACAGTTTTGGCAAGCAGCAAGGAGTTTTGGTGCGAGCCTCGGGCCAGGTCACGGATTGCACCCAAAGTTCATAAATTTCGTCTAAAATATTGATAAAACTACATTATCATGCCGCTCTTTCTACGTCTTTCAACCGGCCCTAAGGCCAGAACTCCTCCGCTCGTGCCCTGCGACGTGTTAGCCTAACGAGCCTCGATTTATGTAAGAATGACTTGCGAAATGTTGGAAATTGGTTTTCCTGGAAATTGGGAGGCTAACCGGTCGAAGAGGGTCGAATAGCGATCGTTACGGGGGCCGTTTGCCTGCCAGACATATGGAAAAGCTGTCTGTCACTTTGGGTCATAAATATTTTGCAGCACGAACAAACAAAGGGTCGCAATGTTTCGGGCTATTTTAAGGTGCCTGTACGAAGGGGCATTTTTGGGATATTTTTTTTTTTTCTAACTCAAAAAATAGCACGGCCTGAGGAATGACTAATTTGCATCAGTGTATGTGCACGTTTGTGCTTGTGTCTCAACACCTTGTCTTTTGTGCACATTTTTACGCAATGTTCTTCGGCCAACTTTAGCCACCGACCGAGGTGCAGGCGTGTAGATGTGGAAAGCGATTCGGCAGGAAGTTCAACGACCTGGTCGAAAACCGATATCGAATTGGCATCCCCATCAAATCCCTGTTACCAGGACGGTGAATGGCAAAGGTCGAAAAGCAAGTGGAAGGGCAGTCCAACGTTGGTAACTGAATCTGGCGCCATACTCTATCATAGTTTCGTGGTTTCTATGTCCTATATTTTGCCAATTGGCGCTGGTGGTAACTTTGGGTCGATGGGGCGGAACACGGTCATGCGTTTTCCAAGCGACGTTACACAGACGCTTTGCGTAACAGCGTCTGACGGATTAATTTGGAATTTTCGTTGTTTATTCTTTTTAGTTGCTTGCTATTGATTACGAAGCGCCGCGTCGCTCCCATGGAAATGATGGAAAATGATATGTTTTCCAAGGTTTCCGTTTTCGAGAAAATATACTGACAAAAAAATAACAAGAAATCATGGCAGCGTGTGCGGCAGATTGGGGGAGGAAATCTCAATAGGCAAATTTTTTTTGCAACAATACAGCGTTAGCTTATTTTTCGAGCTGCCCTTCGAATTCGCCTGTTCCCTTGCGCCAGGAGGTCTGCGTGAGGACAAATGCGTCGAAAACAGCCGTTAGCAATGATGGAAGCGAAAAATCATAAGCTTGAGTGCAAATGAAATAAGCCTTCTCTTGCGCTGCTGCCCTCCTGTTCCATGCTTCCAAGTCGGGGACGCAAATTTGTGCTTCTTACTGCTAATCTAATTAACAGAACGAATAATGAGCCTTCTATGGCTCAGCTCATCGGCTTCATCAGAAGCTTTCCTTGCAGGAGAAGGAAGTGTGCCCGGGGATGAAGGAAGCTCGAACAGAACTTTCCCGGACGCCTGGGACACGCACGAACGCACGGAGGACTCTCTAATTTCGCGGCAGCAGAAGCGTGCATAATACACGCGCACACGTAGCCACTTGAGTTGGGATTTAGGCGATACCTGCCATCTATGTTGTCGGTCCCGTCAACCTGCCGGATCCTGCTTTCAACAGTTGCGAGCGCGTGGCGAATTTATGGTCGCCGCGTTTCAATCGGTCCCCCCACAACTGGAAACCCTTTTTTTTACGTAGAACGGATCAACGGGTGAACGGTTGTGCAATAGAGTCGGGTGTTGCTTGGAGCGAAATTTATCCTCTTTCACGGTTGACTGATTTCGACGGCACAACAAACGATAAGGAGGTTCATGTTCCCCCATCGGCGGCGGGGGTTTCCGTTTCTGTAGGACTTCCCTACTCGATGTCTCTGTAATCATAACTCGGAAGAGTGAAAAACTATAAACCTACGTCAGATGTAACATAAAAAAGGGTGCACAGATGAGGGGTTCAATTAAAAACAACTTAAAACGAAACCTGATGTCGAGCCTTTCAAAGCAGTATTTTATCGGATAAGAAGGGTCGCAAACGAAAATCGACCTTGAAAGTTCATTTATAATCCTGTGCTATGTTCGTTCCCTGCTTTGAACTGCTCGTAAATTTTGAAATGGAGGGTTCGAACTGAACGATTCTTTCGTCAACATAAACAATTTTGTATTTAATTATGTTTTCCACCATTATATTATGTTAAACATGGTTATCCGACAAAACTGTAAATCATTTGACATTAAACCAAAGCATGTGACACTTTATTCTGATTAAATCCAACTGCTCACATATAATCCTGGCCTGTTTTTGACCACGGCGACAGCATTTTCATGCAAAAGTTCCCAAAACGGATATTTTATACCCAAACTCTTCATGGAAAACGCTTGCTTACCCCGTCGCACCGACCTCACTGCAGGACAACAAGCAACGCCAGCTCGCAGCATGGGATTTGGAACTGGGATGATTAATCGCGTAAGTGTTCGAAACGCTGGTTGAAATAGAATAAGTCAAAGAAGTCTGTAGTTGCCGAAAACTGGGGTTGAGTTTCACCAACCACAATCTAAACGGTACCGATGATTGCGTGACCGGATGTGAGCCACGCGTGGAAGGAAGTATTGAAAGATGAAAGATATTGGAGGGGAAATACAGCAAATGGGGAGAGTGAGGGCTTAATCATGAATGAGTCACTTTTTAATTGTTCTAAGGGTATACACAAAAAAATCGTCCACACCAGGGTAGCGCACCTGCTTCACTTGCTTCAAAGTCTTGGAGTTTTTCCTTGAAACGGATCTGTTGTCATTCACATGAAATAATGGAAGCAAAATTATTCATTTTTAATTTCAAACCGCAAAGCCCGTTGTACAAAGGATTGCTTTCATGTCCGATCTTTTCTAGGAACATTTAATGCAGATTCCAACGGAAAGATATGGGTATATGGGTAGATATGGGATAATAGTTTTATAAATTAAACAAAATCTAAGATTCCCGAAATACCAATGTTCCCGACAAGCAGAGAGATTAATATCCGGATGTGGTTATAAACTCATGGTGGAGAAAGTTTCAATGCAAAGTTTCGGCAATGTCATGCGAGCACAATGATGCTTCCCAAGGTCAGATGGTTTCTCCTCCAGAATGCAACGTTAGAAGTAGCATGGTCTGCTTGATAAGCAAGCTTTCGTGGAGAGAAAAAACGAGAGACCGATAGCCAATCAAAACCTCAGGCAAGATAATGTGAATCCCAGTCGAGAAACTATCACATCGCAAGTCGAGGACTAAGAAGGCGAGTATTGCTCACATGATCTCAACTTAAACATGAAGTGCAGATAAACTATACTATTCCATTTTATCTACCAGAAAATCGCGAGGCAGGGGTGAATCAGCACTCATCGCACAAACTTCAACAAAACCGACAACGATGGATTCAGTGAGGGCAGCTACTAGAGCAAACATTGGGATTGCTGCGAAAGATTTATGCGTAGTTGAGACAACAAGCTTTTGATTGGAAAGCGTTTTATAATATGCTCAAAATTTGGCATTGCTCACGAACTGTTGTTTGCCATGAAACGGAGGGGAATCGGTAAATTGTTTGTGTAGTGAAATTGAAATTCGAGGTTTGGATTTGGCTATCCATCTCATGCCAGAAGAGACGATGACTCGGTGAAAATGTCTCTGCAAAGCATATAATTCCCAAAGCGTGCTATTTCGCTTTGGTATGTGATTCGTTTAGTACAGAGAATGAAAATGCAATTTCTACGTTGATTGTATTGATTTGGTTCTGTAAAATCATGAAATATGGGATTTCAATAAATATGTAACGTTTTAAATTTACAAACAATGTGTGTTCATTGGGAAATCCATTTTCCTTATCTTTTCTCTTATCATCTTTCCCACTTTGCTGATAATGATTACTAAGTTCCGGCGGTTCAACTATCTAGCCATGGCTGATTGTATCGCCAGCGAAATGAGTAGATGATGTGGTACACCAATGTGAGTTGTTGAATGAGGTACGTCATAAATATAAGATGACCAATACTCGTTCAAATAAAACCATGGGACTTTCACTAGTGCGCTTCTCTTCCGCTTAGACATGGAACCCGCTATCGAGGAAAAGGCTGGTTTTTTTTTTTTTGCTCTTTGAGTGGAGCGTCACTTGGCCACTCCGCGAGTAGACCACGTTGGAGTAATCGTGCAGTAAGCGCTCTTTCTCCATTCGTCAGTACAGGTGATGTCATTTGGATGACCTTCTTTGTGAAATAGCGGTTTCTTTTGCAAACACATGTCTCCATCGAACGCGCCAAAATTTAGTGGCGTTTCTAGCAGCATACAAGGAACCTCAACACTACGCAATGGTTGGATCGTAGAAGGCACGTCCGATTGGCGTGATTGGTATTAATAAACATTATGCCATTCGTTGGCATGCGGATAAAATAAAAAGAACTGTTTCTCAACAACCGTTGTTGAATTTTGTTCGTTCCTCTGACAGGCTGTCACATTTCAGCACTGTGAATCGAGATACCAGCAGTGTCCACACGATGAATTTACCCTTGAACTTGAAGTTGGAAAAAAACACAAAGCCATATTTTTTTATGCCCTTTTGGCAGGATTTGAAATAGTTCCTGAAGTTATTTCATGTGGTAAAAAGCTATGCTTAAATGAACTATATTTGAGCGATCCGAGCTGAGAAAGAAGAGCAACCTCCAAACACCGACGGTAGAGCTTTTTAGGGCAGAATAATTGAACGTGATTCTCTCATTAATTATGCTCCACGAGATTACATTATTTTGGAAACATGCAGTTACCAGCGTAGAGATAGAAGGCGCATCCCCGATGTTCTGACGGTTATCCGTGATGGACACAGTAATTAATTGAATTGATTATGTACATCACAGGCGTCATTGACAGTGACGAGGGTGGTAGAGCTTTGCGCCTATCAGTCTACATTAGGCTCCGATGCACCATCGATAACATTTTGCACTTTGACATAAAACGTGGCGTTTCCAGTGGGATTCAAATATGGATCAGTCATCATTGGCTAGGGAAATGAGCTTACCAGACATGTTTGGACATGACGGATTAAGGAGAATAGTTGTTGAAAGCATACTTAACTTTGTTATGAATTTGTACTTATAGATATCAAAGAGATTCATGTTCGCTGGCGCATCAATGCACCGTGAACCGTGAATGCCACATTTCGCACCTAATACTGTACGATGAACGGGGATTGGAAGGTAGACTATTATTGCAATACCATATTGCGGCATCAAAGCAGCTTCGAACACTAGAGCTGTGTGGCGAATAATCGGTGAATGTAAGGCATGAGCGTCACCGTTAAAGCAACAATCCACAGACCTACGGTCGGCCTGTACATCTTAGTCCCTGACGTCGCGGAAGACGAGGAGCGGGGGACGGAGAAGGAAAAGCCTACTCCGGAGACATCCCTTTTGGGCGATTCGAAACCGTTACAGTAGTCCCGATCATTGCAGGTTTTGCAATTAACCACCTTAACCGTCTGCCAGTCGTTAAGGTCGCACATTTTGGCTGACTGGAGGGTGCAGCTTTTGACGGTGCCAGAACGGTTTCCGTGGGAGTTTGTGAGCTGCAGCTCGAAGCACACGAACTCGGCTTGACTTGGCATTTCCTGGTGTTGCGGCAGGTTCACGAGTCGTTGCAGGTGTCCATGCACTTGGTTGACCCGCTCGAGAGTGCATTCGACGAGTTCTTCGTTGGTGCCGCACGAGTCCCAACCGCACTGGTGACACTTCAGGCCGGTCACACCTGCGGGTATTATGTGAAGAAGGAACAGTATGAAGTCCTCATCCACTAAGCACCTGCCGGAAGCTGTGCGCGGGTCCAAGAAGTACTTGCCTAAGTTGTGCGTTCCCCATAACGATGCAAGCATGGCCAGCGTCAGTACAATTTCCAATGGACGGGTCAAATCACTAAAGAAAACCATTTTGAACGCTTCTCGTTCAGCAACTGGTAACTACTGAAACCTGTGCGGTACGGCAGAGATTTACTCGAAGTCAAAATCGAGCGAGAGCGAAGCCGACTACGTGCTTTTACGGGAACGAGTACCTCCAGCCGGGTGACGAAGGTCGAGGTTGACGGGTTTGCTATAATTTGCTTATGTAAGTAAAATTTTATCAACATAACTCATCCCCGTCACCACGTTGTGCGACAATTCGCTACCGTGTGCAATCGTACGCTGAGTTGTTCTCTCCCCTGCATACCAACAAAACTGCATTGATAAACGAATTGCATGCATGCTCCATGGTGGTGCTTTGTGGAAAAACTCCATGGACGTGAAAAGAAACAAGTAGTAGTAGCGAGTAGTATATTTTATAAATAGGAAGGAAAATATTGTGCCAAAGGTTTGTATAGAAAAGCGAAAACACAATTTAACCGAATTGTATTCGCGCATCTGCAAAAAAACATGAATAACTTTAGCAGCACATACGTTTTTTTTGTTTTTCAACTGAACTTCAATACAATCATGTCTTCTATCTCTTTGCCTCAGGTTTCCTCTCGTGGGACGTCGTTGATTGTCATGTCGATCTGGAGGATGAACTGCATACGATCACGTTGCAGGCGCTGGAAGGCGAGGAAGGCAAGCACGGTAAGTAATGGATGTCATCACACAAACTCTTCCCTTCTGCAACGTAGGACCTGTGGGGCCGATGGAGCACGGCATGTAACTTTGCTCTCTGATTGAATCATTTTCACTCAGCATTTTAAAATTTAGACCCTTTTAATACGCCCGCAATCAAGCGGTTACCGGTCCCTGGAGGGCTAGTATACTCACACTCAAACTCAACCCGCCATCGTCTGTGCGAATATGCAAAGTCAAATGAAAATTTTGAGGGAAAAATAATTCATTAACGAGACTGCCTAACCAACCAGCGGCGTCGAAAATGTCAAGCGAATCAGTTGGAAAAAGCCAAACGGTTCTTATTTAGGCATGGACACCGGAATCAAAACAAAATAGGATTCAGAATTTTTAGAGTAATCCGTGGGATGCATTTGGTTAAAAATTCGTGGCATAACTTCAAATGCGTAACTTCAACATGGCTACCGGACTGAGTGCTACTTGCAACTGATGGTTGCGATGTGAAAAACATTTTAAAGGAAAACAAATAAACCTGCAAAACTTGCGTGATAGAACTTTTCCAAAATAAAACGAATAGAAATTCTAGTCCTGGGAAAATATAAGTCTACGGGCGAACGAATGTGTGTAGTATTTCATTCGTTTGAGATTTTTTTCGAGCCAGTCGCTCCTTTTTCAAAGCTACCCACCTTACTGCTTGCGAATGTCATGGTTAAAACTTTTCAAACACATCTCCGAGGGGAGGCGAAAACCCTCTACTGTTCCTCATTCGTTGCTAAAAATTAACTAAGTACAAACGCACAGAAAAACTGAATGAAACGCAGGCAAGAAAGTCTTTCACTTGTCCTTTGGTCTAAAAAAGAGCGTTCGGTCGAAGGTCCACATAGTTCATGAGACTAATTCACGGTAATGTTATATTTTACTGCATGCAACTTTTTACCCTTTCTCCATAACAAAATCAAATCTGTGGGTAGCAACTGAAAGCACAGGTATAGAAGAATTGCCAAATGGATTGACATGTACCGAATAAAATGCCATGAAAAAAGGAATAGTAATTTCAAAATGGCCAACAGCATCTCAAAATCAAAAGGATCTCAAATAGATAAAGAATGAACGTAGCATATCGGTCTGACTGATAGCAATTTGGTAGCACATCTCCAGCAGCATTTTTAAGGTGACTGGATACATGATTGCAAGAACGTGCATCGAAATCTTCAACGAATCCTGCAACGAATCCAGAATTGACAAATCAATGATGCTTGTTTTCATGCGATGAGCAAAGAACAGACACGAAGCGTCGTGCTGGAGGATAGACAAGTTCAAAAATCAATGGGACGTGCACTAAAAATAGAAACACAGCTTAAACGTGCAGGTGCATTCGAAAGCGTCATCAGCGCGGTATCACTGCTGCAATATCATCATCACCACTTCGTTTTCCACTTCTCACCTCGATGCCCTTGGCCAGGGCCTTGCACTTGCCCACTCAAAGATGGACGTGGGCTTCAGGTACAGTGACAGCGAACGAGAGCTGTTCAGATGGAGAAGAAATATTATTTAGTCCAACCTTGTCGCATAGTGCAACGGAAAACGATGCGAAATTGATCAGTAGGTAGGTGCAGGTTAATCGAAGGGTTTGAACGGAGGATGTGGAGGTCGTGCCCTGATTGTTCCATCCTGAATGTGATCTAGCCCACCATGCATGAACGTGACAATTCAGGATTACAAGTTAGATTGCTTTCAATCACTGTTGATTTTCGATTGCGGGACGATATCGATTTCATTGGAAGCCGCGGTTTACAATTTGAGCGAAGTTGTGTTCTGGGGTATGTGTGGAAGCAAAATTAATCTTCGAATCTGCACATCCTTCCACACCAATCGTTGTAGACCTTTAGATAATACATACAGAATGTAGACCGTTTTTCCCCTGCACAATAGCTGAGAGCTCTTCTGATCCACGCTGTTTTACTTCTGGATTAGTACTTTTAAAACTATTCGTTCTGGCATGAGTGGTTTTCCATTTATGTTCTCAACTTTAAATGAAACTAGGCAAAACTATTATCTGCACGACAAAATGTTGACAGTACTAAAATGGGTTGCCTTACTGTTCATTTGACTTAAAGAAAAAGCATAAAGTCTGAGATCGTTAAGCATGTTTTAATGGAGGATGGTTTCCTCGCCTTCCTATATTGATTGCTTGAGAAATGATTGCCAAACATTGCGGTGAAAATCCATTTTATAAAGCCAAGCCAATTGTCACTTGTGTCACTTGAGCCACAGCACAGGGTTTGTAATAAGTCCCGGAAATAAGTTTGAAAATTTTCGGCAAAACGCATTTGCACCAATTTTGCTGAGACAAGAGAAAATATGTCACTTTAGACATTAGGTAAGGGCTGAGGCCACTAAACAATTGCACAAACAATTGCCTAAATTGAGGAATTCAGAATACACGATCCCTACACTGCACGGAACTGGTATGATCCCACCATAAAGAAGCCAAATTGATTGATTCGAAAAACGGCGTAAAGAATTCAATCAATAAAGAAAGGGGATGATAATTTCATTTTCTAACTGAAACCATAACCGAACAGTCCCACATCTCACAGTTACAATCACGCAGTCACATAAAAGCTTGTGACAGTTATAACATTCATCCGATATAAGCTACCAAAGATTTCCACAAAACGAAACTAATTTATCCAATGTTCACGTAAAGGGCACATATGCGCAAGCACGCACGTACGAAAAAATAAACCAAAAAGCTATGCCTTGGAGGCAAGGCAATGGTAAAAGATGCAAAGAGAGGCGCCTTTCCTAAGAATATAGCCCAGAGTAAGAACACTGGCCGGGGGAGGAAAAGAGAGCAAGGTGGAGCAAATGAATTGATTCCGTATCTCTTCATGATTGCCTTGTCGTTTATCAACGTCGACGGGATAGAGGCGGCTCCGTCGTTCTAAAACACGTGCATTTGTACGGGAATGGGGCTTCGGGCCACCTTAGGACCCTGAACGATACATTATCTCAGCCAGTGCCATCGACAGCAAGCAAAGCGACATCCGTGCAAACAGACTCGACGATAGGCAAAGCTCTAGAATAGGAAAGCAACGAAGTGCCGAAAGCGTGCCTAGGAGATAAGCCACGATGGAGGCGCACGGTGGCGTAATTTCCTGTTTCCGTCGTGCTGTTCCCCAGGGTGCTTGTATATACAACGATGTCGCGGTACAATAAAACCCCAAATGAGTTGAATCGAGCTTCAATACGGCCAAAGAGCGAGCAACAGCCATTTGGCCAGGAAAGAGTGCCTGAGAAACATTTGCCAGCTATTCGTATTTGTGGAAGCATTGTGCTTAGTCAAGCATTGCTTCATCTCGTACCATGGCTCTTAAAACGGTTTGATGGACACACGACAAAGTGTTGCTAGATTATTCCCTGTTAATCTGTGAAAGCATGATGCTCAGGTGTTGAGTTAATCGCATTGAACAGATTAGCTACGTCTTCACCTGCCCATGTTTGAAGACCCCTCCTGAGTGAGGGTCGACATCTGTGTGGAATATTACATCCGACACATTTCTGTTACTTTTTTACTAACTTTTTCACAGACGAACGCCGCGCGAAGAAATTATTTCCTAATCAACAACAAAAAAAAAACCCCACGGCAGTGGACCCTTCGAGAGGTGTTGAACAAGAACAACCTTTTTGGGTAATTTAATCATGTCTGGTTCGTTTACCCTTTTTCGTAGAAAGTTTTGATTAGGGCGTTGTGGGCGATTTTTTTGAGTACAAGATTGCACTATAAACCCATCAGATATCACTGAGGCATAAAGGTGCACCTTGTAAATGAACGTTTCTTGCAAATTTGGTTGCTTTGCAGGCAAACAGTGGTGACGCGGCATGCTAAATGATTGTTATCAAATTGTTCTTATCGCGCTGGGGTTTTTTCTTATGCACTTAAAAAAGTCAATGCATGTCTAGGCGTTATAGACCATGCAATGAAAACACTTCAAAAGCTGTGATAAGCTTAAGTGGTCCCGGCAGTATCGGTTGGTAAGGTTCCAGCTTGGTAGCGATGCATGCATTAATTCCAATATCTTATCGTGCGATCTGCGACCTCGTTGGTTTACTATAAAAACTTGTTCTAGTGCAAAAACAGCCTGTTAGTGGTAAATGACAGTTGAGTGACTCTACACGGCTAGCGGAGCAAACGAAACTCGGGTGCAAAATGTTGAAGATTGCCGTAGCACTAGTGACCGTTTGTGCAGTGATGATTACGGTAGCTGCCCAAGAACAAGTTTCTTCCACTACTTCTCCTGCTCCTTCTACAACTGCCGGAGCAACATCTACTGCTGCCCCTATATCAACTACTACGGCTGCTGTAATATCCACTGCTGATCCAGCTTCAACCACTACTGTCGCTGGGACAACCACTACTGTCGCTGGAACAACCACTACTGTCGCTGGAACAACCACTACTGTCGCTGGGACAACCACTACTGTCGCTGGGACAACCACTACTATTGCCCCTACTGTGTCTAGCACAACGGGTGCAAGTGTGGAGACCACGACGAAAGGAGCTGCCTGGTCTCTGGAATCGTCCACTGTTTCGATTCTATTGGGCATATCCCTAGCTGCGATGGCTACCAGGGAGTTCGTCTAATCGGTGGTTTCGGAGTTCGGAGCGATCGGTGAGGGAATGGAGGAGAAGAAATTTTTGCAATAATTGTTCTTGCATAAATGAATGCTTTAGGCTCCCTCAGCACCAAACAACAGTAGTTAAATCCAAGAATAAATTCGAAATTATGACACATATTAACATAGCATTACCAAAAGTAAAGCGGCACACCATGTTATCTCTTAAATAAATAAGATGCAATGCTATAAGTATCATTCGTCCAAAGTCACAATACTTCAATGTTCAATAACTTCATTCACTAACGGGAGGTTTTGAAAAAGTAGAATAAAACTTTTAAAAAACTAAATAGATCACCTGACTTCATACGTGCTGCAAGCAATGTATAATGAAATAGAAAGAAAAAAAACTGCGCAGTTATCTCCCGCCATCAAGCCAAAGCCAATATTGACTCGGGTAATGCTGTGTTATCGAATACATGAATTTTTCCACTCTAAATCGTGTCTTTGGTGAGTGTTCGCTACACGTACATTGAAAGGATTGTTGAGCTGTACTGTTGCCTGCAAAACACTGCGAAAAAAACAGACGTATTGATGAAGCTATTGGAATAAAATGTCAACAGCTTTTCATCCGTATCTTGTTTGGGTCCAATGCAAAAACTGATAAGGAATGCCAATTCAACAGTTTAAAGAAAAAATACACTCAAATGAGAAAAATGAGGAAGTTATAAAATGCTCTACCCCTAACTGTAGTGTTATAGTTTTACCTCGACAGTGCCATTTTCTACAGGTTAGGAAATGGGACTTTTGGTTTGGCGACTGTTGCTAGTGAGCGCACTTATGCTATGCGTGGACCCAGGTAAGCAGGTCGCAGCATTTTCGATAGTTTACGATTTGTCTGTCAGCGTCACATTGACCGTAAGCTTCTTTGCAGCAAATTGCTTCCAATGCTATCGATGTGCAAATACCAACAACTTTGAGGAGTGCTCAAAATCAGCTACCATCGTCAACTGTGAGGAACAGCAGGCTCTTAGCGGACTGACCACAGTCAAATCAACGTTGGCCAATGTATCCTATGCATGCGCAAAAGCGAGCGTGGAAGTGTCGACCGTCAAATCCTTTGTAAAGACATGCGCACCCAGCCTCCCAGAAGATGAGTTATGTGCTATGCTAACAGAACAAACAAAAGTACAGCTGCCAGAGTCAATAGTGCGTGTGTGTAAAGTTTGCTACAGCGAGTTGTGCAATGGAAGCAGTGGGGAATTGTCAGCGGGAGTGACATTGTCGGCAATAAGCCTGATGACGTTAATGATTGTACGCTGTTTGACTTCTTAAATATAATGTACGTTCGGCAAACCAACAACTCTTTTTTCCATCTATGAAAATTGATGAAAATGAATGAACGTTCGAAGCGTCATTCTCGAAATGATCGATGAGTTTATGGATGGAGATTTTGGATAGAAATGTCTTTCTCTTATTAGCAGTTGTTATCTGTCTGCCAAATAATTATATCGTCAACGAGGTTCCATCTCCTCGTGCTGGGACGAGGGTTGTGATCAGTCTATGGACCTGGAATTGGGCTTATAACGAATTGATTGAATTGAGCCGATGACAATTTCATCCGTGCCAATGTCAGCACACGAATAACTGTTGTATGCAAAATGTTCTATTACTCAAAAATCCACACCCGCCGCACAATCGTCGAGGGAGTGGTGTACGACCCTTGCTTGTGAACGATCGAATAAATCATGGCGTTTGCATCTGCAATGCACATTTAACAACGGTTCGCCTCGAATCTGCTGACCTCAACGATGGTGGGAAAATTGATTACTCCCGCACAGATTCACCCGAGCAGCTTAAACTGGACCATTACGGGGTACACCCGGAAACCCTCAAATGCACGCAAAGACATCCCACGAGGATGGAACATTTGTGGTATGAGCGTTTTTGTTGAGCGTGCTGGTATTTCCAAATCAACAAAAAGTGCACGTTCGTTTGCTAGGCGCAACAGTGAGCGGAAGCAAGCGTGGGTGAGGTGCTTTGAAATGTGTTTTGGGTAAAGTGGTTAAAAATACATGAATATGCAAATTTTCTACATTGACCGGTCGCTGTGGGATGATGATGGTTGTGCTTTAGATCCCAACTCACAGGCTTGGGGGCTGCTCACGAGGATAACAAGTACGTGGATTACGATAGCACATGCACACACAACGATGTAATAAATCTGTTACACTTCACTTTGACCTTCATATTCATCTCGCGGCTCTGGTATCCCTAGCTTGAAGGACTTCCCTACCCTTCTCCTTCTCTCTCTCCGTCACAAAAGGTTTAGTGTGCTGCACGTGGTGTTACAGCAATGACAAGTTCAGCTCCCATTCTCCATCAATGCACACGAACGAACACTTCGCCAGTAGTTTTCCTCTCTGGAGCTGCAACATCTAATCAAAATTTCATAACCACTGAACTGAGGAATGGCAATTTCATTTTGTTTGGCCACTG
Organism: Anopheles atroparvus; assembly: GCA_914969975.1. Classification (NCBI taxonomy): domain Eukaryota; kingdom Metazoa; phylum Arthropoda; class Insecta; order Diptera; family Culicidae; genus Anopheles; species Anopheles atroparvus. The sequence continues at coordinate 53,309,369 of CAJZCY010000001.1, forward strand.
AGGAGTGGCATGTTGGCTTTGATTTTCGCAGGACGGTACCATATACTGGTTTTACTTTTGCAAAGTCATTCGTGTACCAGCTAAAATTCAAACAAAGCTCTCATGCTCTTTCTGAACTGTTTGTTGTTTGTTTGCGACGATATTTAAAGCACTAATAAAAATTCCATCTAATGGATATCGGCTTGAAATATTTCACTGCCGGCAGAATATTGCTTGGTCGGTTAAATTCTGTTTCCCCATTACGTTCACCCGATTGTGCGTTGGTGACAGTCTGTAAGATAAATGGATTTTCGACGACGCACATGACGACGTGACTAGATCGCATGTCAATGTATGTGTTAGAATGTCTCACAAAAGGAATATTTAATGGGATGCTCCCTGTTGGGATATCGATTAGGTTTTCGAATTGAATATTTTCTAAAGCTAATGCATTGTGTCTGCGTGGAGTAGTAAGTTTTTTACAAATGATATGTTATCTCACACTTTCATCTTTCGTTTCTTGTTTTCACAGGTGAACGATTGATTCAGTATGCAAGTGAGAATCTTGTTACTGAAATCTTGATTCATCCACAAGTCAATACCTTCATCCAGTGCATCCGGAATCTGCTTAGCAGCTTCACCCGACACCGACACATCATCCATACCGGTTACACATTCTCCGGAAACGGATCCTGGATACTACAGGTGAGAAAAAGAGCGATGAAGGCACCCTGTAAGTAGTTCAAAAGCAAGTGTGCGCTCTTTGTCTAAGACATTATTTCATAGCAAAACGAACAAATGATAACGACATGAAAAGGAGAAAACATAAAGTTCAATTTCTGTATTTCTTGAAAAGATGGCCGTCGTGTTAATGATTATTGTCCTTGTTGATTTACTGTTCCATTCGAGAGCGATAATCAATTTGCGCTTTGCTTTGCCTATACAATTATTCTCACGTCACTGCAAGATTTTTTTTCATTTGGTCGACCCTAAGTGAAAAGCCAATGTTAAGGAACAATAAAATGCTCCTGATAGCATCTGTGGTTTTGGCAACGGTAAACGTTGTTTGTTGAGCCGTAAAATAGCCGTTTCGTCCCTTCGAGCTGCTCTTTTCTTCATCAGTCATTGAGAGTTTTCTTCATTATAGGTTTGTCCTTTATAATGGTGCGATCGATACACGTCCTTTTCCCTTTTCTTCGATTAACCGAAAGTCAGAGTCTTAAAATGAATTGTTTATTGCTCTGCATCCGATGCTCTAGCAATTACAGAAGAATTGAAATAAAAACATGGTGACGTCAATGACGATGAATAAATAAGTTTCGAAAATATTCAACAAAGGGGTTTCTTTGTTAACCCTAAAAGAGGATATGAACATTAAAAAAGGACGCAATAAACTTTACTTAGCTATTGAAACATGCAAGAAAAGAACTCAATCGAAAACATGCACATTTGAAAGAATTTCAGAGTCAATGGAAAATTGCGTTCCTCATCAGTTGAAAGCTGTGTGCTGTATTGGAGCTGAACAATATATAATTAACTGACATCATTGACCCTGTCTTCACTTTTACGTCAACAGGATGGAACCTTCTCGGTGGTCGATTTCATGGAAGCATTCCAAGAGCACGAGGTGCAACGCGTACTCCGCGCTTATCCCGATACGATCACAATGGACGTCCACTGTGCTCCTGCCGGCCAGTGGCACACGATTCAGGACAAGTCGTTCTCGCGGCTCTGCCAGATCCGCTTGAATCCGGTTGACGTTCTTGATTCGGGTAGCGAAAAGTTGAACGCTTTCGTCGGTAAGCCTATTCCCGTAATCGCCACTTTGGTCAATGATTGTGAACCGTTTCCTACGCCACTCTTCTTTTCAGCCTATGTATCATCGATGATCATTCCAACGGAGATCTCTGAGCTGTTGGAAAGCTCCGACGTAGTTGGCAACATTCGTTTCAGCCACCCCACGCTGTATGTCTTCCCCGGAGGTCAAGGCGATGCCGCCCTATTCGGAATCAACGGCTTTAATATGTTGGGTATGCATCTCATAGTAAACACAGATATTTAGTTGTCTGAGATATGTATTAACCATATTCGTACCCTTTTGGTTTAACAGTCGATGGAGGCTTCAGTCGCAAGTCATGCTTCTGGGACTTTGTGCGCCATCTGGACCGGCTGGATGCCGTGCTGATGACACGGATCAACAACACCAACATCAAGGGCATCTCCTCCGTGGTAGAACGCAAGAGCGAGGCACACGTGTATCCGCAAATCGGCCACTTCTTCTGTAACATTCCCGAGCGCAAGGGTCTACCGAGTCCGGACGGCGATAAGGATCGCGATCCGCTGCTGGTTGATCTGCTGGAAGAAGGTCATCAGATCGTGACGAACCTGAAGTCGCTGAACCTGAAGGCACAAAGTTGCTATCGCGAGTCGGAGCCGATCAATTTGTACCACAAGGTTGGCCACGGTACCCTCGATATGTACGTCATCAGTCCAGCGAGGGATTCGCGTGAGGTGAAGGATTTCCTGGCCCGTTGGACCGCAGGCGACCAGCGCCTGTTCGCAAAGGAAACGAAGGATGGCAAGGACTTTGCGTTTCCACTGCAAAACCTCATCTCGATCTGCGCCCTGCTCGTGTGGACTCCGGCGAACCCAGAGGACAACATTACGCGCATTCTATTCCCCGGTTCCGCGCCGGAATACAAGATCCTCGAGGGACTGGAGAAGATGAAAAACGTCGAGTTCATGCGGCAGCCTGTCTGTCCGGTGAAATCAATCAGTGCCAGCCTCTCGACCCCGGTGCTCGTGACGAAGAAGAGCCTCAAGTCGGCGTCAACCGATCGCATCCTAGCCGATCCGAACCATCCGTCCAAGCCGAAGGATAACAAGCTCATCGACAACAAGATGAAGATGATGCAAACCGACAACAAGCTGGCTGCGGACGCAATGGACAGTTCGGCGGACGAGGGAAAGATGGAGAAACAGTTGACCACCAAGGGCCCTACGGCGACAACGGTTGCATCGGCAAAGGTTGAGAGCAAGCCAAAACCAATCCGCAAACCAGGATCCGCAGCGATGGAGAAGAAGATTGACAACAAGAAGCTGGAGCAACAACAGCAACAGCAGCAGCTGCAACAACAGGACGAGAAGAAGGATTCAATCTCTGACGTCGGCTCGGACAAGGAAGAGCAGACGCTGGCAAAACCATCCATGATGGCGACGGCAGCGGCCGCCGATAGCGAAAAAAGTCTCGATGAAGGTTCGATGGATGTGCCAGAAAGGAAAACGGAGACTGACGGGGCGGAAATCAAGCCAGAAACGGATGTGAAGGAGAAGAAGAAAGAACCCTCGCCACCGGCAGGGGCGGACAGTGGAGGAGTCATCACAGGAAAATCGGCCAAGAAACCACCTGTGTCTCGTACAACACCGGCCTCGTCTGCAACCCGTTCGCGTGTGGACACCTCGGGTAAGACGTCAACGAAAGCATCAACTGAGCGTAAACCGGTGGAGCGAAAGAAACAACCGGAGGTAAACAAGTCATCCCCGACGACGCCGAAAAAGACACCACCGGCTGAGTCGAAGCTGGCGAACGGAAGTGCCAGCAAGGCGGAGCAGGCCGACGAGGTGAAGCGAAGTGTAAGCAAGGTGGCTGCTCCAAAGGCAGGTGCCGTTACGACAGGGAAAGCTGGCAAATCGAGTCCCAAAGCGACGCCTGCCAAGAGTGCTAAGGACGAGAACAACCGAAAGGTACTCGAGGCCCGCCAGCGACCGTCGGCGGCGGCAGCAGCCAGACGTGAGGCTATTTCGGCGCGCAAAGAGGCCGAAAAGAAAGCGGAAGCCTCTAGAGCTCCTCAAACCGAGCGTAAGCCCATCTCCCGTCGTCCGAAGGGTACTGGGTCGGTGAGTTCTGCTACCACCCTCGGTGGCAGTCCTGTTAAGGCTAAGAAAGTGTTGAAATCCGAGAAAGACGCTGTCATCCGTAAAGCAAAGCTGGACAAGAATGGAACGACCGATTCGAGCCTCGTTTCGACACCGAGCGCCGACGAAGGTGGAGTTGCAGTTCCGAAGCGTCCGATTGGAGCCGGAACGCCGGAAGTGACGACCGGTGAGGGTGACACGCTGGAGGTGACCAAGCACCAGCAACAGCAGCAGCAGTTGGCCGAATTGAAGGAAGAGCAGGAAGCAGTTCGTGAAATCGAGGCCGTATTCAACCGTGACACGGCGGCACAGAAGGCCCAAAAACACCGCGAGCTGGCTCTGACGGAGGAACATCGCGAGGTGCAGGACAGTACGACTGAGCCGGAGGAAGAGGAAGAATATTTGATCATCGAGAAGGAGGAGCAGTATACGGAGGACTCCATCAACGAGCCTGAGAGCAGCGCCACTAAGGAGGAAGAGATCCAGAAGCACCAGCGCGACTCGCAAGAGTCGGAGAAGCGAAAGCGCGACAGTCTGGTAGAGGAGAAGGGCGAAGACGAGATGGAGAAGGACGAGCTAGGAGAGACGGAAGCTGACGCACAGCAAATTGTCAACGGAACCAAGTCAGAGTTGGAGCAACCGCAGCAGCTGGATGCAGGAGATGAGGCACACGCTCCATCTGAAGACGAACGCGGCGAGGCCGAAGAAAGAGAGCAACACGAGAAACTTTCCCCAAAACACAAGCAAGAGCTAGAGGACGAGGTGCAGGAGATCATCGCGTCAGCGAAAGAGATCGCCAAATCGAAGATGGAAACCTCGATGGACGGTCTAAAGACAGAGGAGATGTCCTCGATCAGTCCGGACGAGAAGATGAGCAGCACCAAGAAGACGAGTGACACCCGCGATGAAAACGAAGAGCCGGAGTTGCAGGTGGCGGGTCATCTGAAGGATCATATCGATCCTCCACACCACGAGAGTCACCACGAGGAGCGCGTGTCGGCCACGGTCGAGTCTGGAGCAACTACAACCGCCCCGACGCTTCCCGAGGACGAGCGTATTCCGCTGGATGAGATCAAGGAGGACCTCGTCATTGAGGAGAAACACGTCAGAGAGGTAACAAAGGAGATCGAACTGACGGCTGTGGCATCATCAGCGGCGGCGGTGGTGGTCGAAGCAGGGACGGAAAAAGCATCCCGAGCAATGCCGGCCGAACCGGAAGCTACGGCGGGGGCGGGGGCGACCACCACCTTGCCGACAGTGTACGAGCCGCTGGAACGACCAACACCAGCCAAGATGCAGTTCAGTGCGCAGCAGGCACACATGCGCGATGTGGTGAAAACTCCGGACGAGGTCGCAGACTTGCCGGTGCACGAGGAGGCCGACTTGGAGGAGGGTTACGGCGAGGATAAGGACAAGGACAGCAAGGAGGACGAGGAGAAGGATCGTGATACGAAGGAAAAGCCAGAGGAGGAGCCTATCGTCGTAGCCTCGACGATCATGGCCCCGACGATGGCCTCGAAAGAGACTGATGGAAAGCAACCCGAGAAGACTGATGATGATAGGCAGGTAGCGGATAAGGCAGCTGAAAGTGATAAACCATGTGATACGGCGACGAAGGCATCGGAGTTGGAGGGCGATTTCTCTCGTGCTGTTGAAGTGAGTACTTGCGTAGTTGTGCAACAAATGCACCACCCATACGGATTATGTTTCAAATGCTATTTTCTTTTCACAGGAGGACATAATTGCAACAGTAGAATCCCAGCAACAGATGGGAGTCACACCGGGTGCGCAGGGTAGGCTGGATTATGTTGATAAGTTACTGCAGGATTTAGAGTCGCAAATCGTCCCCGTGGATGCCGTGGAAAAAAAGATGGAAAAGGCTGAGAAAGTGAAGCAACAGCAACTGCACGCCAAAGATGACCAGAAAACTTCCGAGGAATGCGACGACGAGATGAAGCTGCCAGTAGAAGAGGAGCTGATCGTGGCACAAAAGGTCGTGCCGAAAGTTCCACTGCCACCCGGGGATGCTAGCGCCTCGGAGCTGGATGACATCTGGAAGACACCCGCAAAGGCAGAGGAAAAATTGGACGAGTTGAAGCACCTAATCGACGATAAGGCCAAGAGTACCGTGTCAGAGCTGGTGGCCATAAAGGACACAGTGGTGAAGAGCGTGGTGGAGCGTAAGGAAGAACTCGTCGAGAACGTGATCGAGTTGGCGGCTAAGCAGGTGGACGAAGATTTGAAGGTGACGGCAGGCAAGTTGGACGCGAAGGTGGAATCGTGTGTCGACGAATTGTCTCAAATGACATCGAAGGCCGACGAAGCCCTGGCGACGATCGTTACGGAGGCCAGCGAGCTGGAAAAGATGGCCAAAGAGCTGAAGCAAGATATAGTCGGTCAGCTGGATGACACGAAGCAGCAACTAGAGCAGGAGCTCACGAAGGAGGTCGAGGTGGTGCAGGAGAAAGCTAAGGGTGCCATCAGCTCGTTCTTCGGCGGCATCACGGAAGGCATCAAGAGCGGTATCGAGAAGATGGCGGACAAGATGGAGCACAAGATCAAGGACAAGACCGAGCAGGTGGAGGAAAAGCTCCAGCAGGTGACGGACAAGATCGATGCTCTCAAAGCAGAGAGAGAGCAGGATTCGGCAGAAACTGGGCCAGAAGTCGTAACTAAGCCCGCTGAACCCGCACTGGAGCAGCCGTTCGATCGGTTCGGACCGTACGAGCGTAGCTTCACGCAGGAACTTCGCGAAACGCACATCACGACGGTCGACTCGCCTGTAATGGATGGGGATAGACTTAGCATGGAGCTGAAGGCGATGGTGAACATTCCACACGATATTCACGAGGACAAAGAGTTGGAGGAATTGGAGGACAATAAGAACCTGGGGACCTTCGTCATCGAGGACATCAAGTACAGTGCGTTCGAAGATGCAAACCTCCGCGAGATCAAGGAAGAGGAGGATGAAGATCGCGTCTCACCACCGCAGGGCATGTTGGAGAAGCTTGGTCCGGATACGGTTGGTGTTATGCCACCTCGTGCACGCACACCCGAGGACGTTGCCAAGATTGTGGCCAACGTGGCGGAAGTGCTCAAGTCGGACAAGGATTTGGAGGAAATCATTCCCGGGTTCGATCCGCAAGAGTTGGAGCGCAAACTTTCCCAGGGGGGGGCTCGCGAGGAGGACGTTGGCACCGTCCAGCGGATGCTTGTAACGGCTAGCAGTGAGGACGGAGGCGAGGAGACGGTCATCTGTGAAGATGGAACCATCACATTCTCCAAGTCGGTAACACCGGAACCGATGCATGGATCCGGAAAGTCCACGCCAGAAATCAAGGTCCAGGAAGAAGATGAAAACGAGGAGGATGAGGAATTTGACGAGAAAAAACGCAAGGAGGAAGAACAGACAGATAAACCTATGAAAGAGGCCGCCGGAGAAAAGAAGCAGTCAGAAGCAGACAAAAGTAGCCCGGTTTCGTCGGGTAAATCTTCACCCGATCTCAAAACATCGCCAACATCGATCGAGGAGAAGGACAAGCATGAGTTGCCCGAGAAGGTGGTTCAGATTGACGCATCAAAGACAGCCAAGTTCACTCCGGAAACCAGCGTCACTTCCGGTGACATTCGTAAAGAATCGCTGGCGGATCAACAGCATCCGGTGTTTGGTCAAATCGACGACACGAGACGCGAATCCGCAATCAGCACGTTCAGCGAACGTGACTATACAAAAGACGAGAGCTCATTTGTCGATGAGCGCGATTCTTCGCGAGCACATTCCATCTCGAGTCATATTAGTGATTTGAAGGAGGACGCAGCGGATTTGAAATCGGTGGCCGACTTCTTAAAAGAATCAGAAAAGGAACAAGATCAGGTGTTTGCCGAAGGGGAATTAAAAATGAAAGAGCTCTCCAGTCCCGAGTCGGTCACTAGTCAGAAGACGGTTTCGGAGAAAGAACCGCAGCTTCCAGCGGCTTCTGGGAAACTTACTCAAGAATCTGCAGAAGCATCACAAACCGTATCTCCAACAAGTGGCAAGGATCTATCTCGCGATGAATCCGCAGCTGCAGAAGAAACGAAAGCAGAAGCAACCGAATTCTCTCGACCGGAATCTCCTGCTAGTGCTGGCGAAGCGTCACGTCCTGGATCGGCAATGGAAGATCAGAAAGATGAAAAGATTGTGGATGTTACTCGTCATCTCAAAGAATCAGCTTCCTTGGATTTGGCAGAGGAACAGGCCGAACATGCGATGCAATTTTCACGACCCGATTCGCCCGCCAGCACAGGTGAAATTTCTCGTCCATCATCGGCGCAACATGAAGCAACGTCGTCGGAGAAGCCAGCAGATCTTAAGGTCGGAGTGAAGGAAGACTCACGTCCAGCATCTGCAGCTAGCGGCAGTAAACCCCCTTCTGAAAAATCTCTTGACATGAAAGCGGATCTGAAGGAAGAATCGCGACCAGCCTCCGCTGCTAGCGAAACCAAGACCCCATCTGACAAGTCAATCGATATGAAAGCAGACCAGAAGGAAGAATCTAGACCAGCATCGGCAGCTCCTTCTGAAAAATCTGTAGAACTCAAGGCAGATCAGAAAGAAGAGTCTCGACCAGCCTCCGCTGCTAGCGATGCGAAAACCCCATCTGACAAGCCTCTAGATCTTAAGGCAGACCAGAAGGAAGAATCTCGACCAGCATCCGCTGTTCCTTCAGAAAAGTCCATCGACCTAAAGAATGATCAGAAGGAAGAATCTCGACCAGCATCTGCTGTTCCTTCCGAAAAGTCCGTTGATTTTAAGGCAGACCAGAAGGAGGAATCGCGTCCAGCATCTGCCACTAGCGAAGGAAAGGCCCCATCTGAACAGTCAGATGATATGAAAGCAGATAAGAAAGAAGAGTCTCGACCAGCATCGGCTGTTCCTTCTGAAAAGTCTGTGGACCTTAAGCCAGATCAGAAGGAAGAATCACGACCGGCATCTGCTGCTAGTGAAAAGGATGGAAAAGCCTTGTCAGAAAAGTCGGATGACCTAAAGGTAGACCAGAAAGCAGATTCGAGACCCGCATCTGCTGCAAGTGATACTAAGGCCCCGTCTGAAAAATCTGTTGACATGATAGTGGATCAGAAGGATGTATCTCGTCCAGCTTCCGCTACTAGCGATGCCAAAGACCCATCTGACAAGTCTGTAGACCTAAAAGGAGATCAACAGGAAGAATCTCGACCAGCATCCGCTGCTCCTTCTGAAAAGTCCGTTGACCTCAAGGCAGATCGAAAGGAAGAATCTCGTCCAGCTTCAGCTGCTAGTGATGTCAAGGCCCCATCTGTAACTTCACTTGATTTGAAAGTAGATCAGAAGGAAGAATCCCGTCCGGCATCTGCTGCTAGTGAAAAGGACGGAAAAGCCTTGTCTGAAAAGCCAGAAGACATTAAGGTTGACCAAAAAGAAGATTCGAGACCTGCATCTGCTGCAAGTGATACAAAGGCTCCAGCAGAAAAATCTATCGACGTAAAAACGGATCACAAAGAGGATTCCCGACCAACCTCCGCTACTAGCGATGCCTATGTCCCATCTGAAAAGTCACAAGATTTGAAAGCTGATCAGAAAGAAGAATCTCGACCGGCATCCGCTGTTCCTTCTGAAAAGTCCGTCGACCTCAAGGCTGATCCGAAGGACGTATCTCGACCAGCCTCTGCTGCTAGCGAAGCCAAGGCCCCATCTGAAAAGTCAATTGATCTGAAGGCAGATGAAAAATACGAATCTCGACCAGCATCTGCTGTTCCTTCAGAAAAGGCCTTCGACCTGAAGAATGATCAGAAGGAAGAATCTCGACCAGCATCAGCTGTACCTTCAGAAAAGTCCGTAGACCTTAAGGCAGATCAGAAGGAAGAATCGCGACCCGCATCTGCTGCTAGCGAAGCCATGGCCCCATCTGCAAAGTCCGTAGACCTTAAGGCAGACCAGAAAGAAGAATCTCGACCACCATCCGCTGTTCCTTCGGAAAAGTCCTTTGACCTTAAGCCAGATCAGAAAGAAGACTCTCGGCCAGCTTCAGCGGTTCCTTCTGAAACATCCGTTGACCAGACCAAAGGTGACCAGAAGGAAGAATCTCGACCGGCTTCTGCTGTTCCTTCTGAAAAGGCCGTCGACCTCAAGACTGATGAGAAGGAAGAATCTCGACCAGCATCCGCTGTTCCTCCGGAAAAGTCCGTAGACCTTAAGGCAGACCAGAAAGAAGAATCTCGACCAGCATCCGCCGTTCCTTCAGAAAAGTCCGTTGACCTTAAGGCAGATCAGAAAGAAGAATCTCGACCAGCATCCGCTGTTCCTTCAGAAAAGTCCGTTGACCTTAAACCAGATCAGAAAGAAGACTCTCGGCCAGTTTCAGCGGTTCCTTCTGAAAAATCCGTTGACCTCAAAGGTGACCAGAAGGAAGAATCTCGACCGGCATCTGCTGTTCCTTCTGAAAAGGACGTCGATCTCAAGACTGATGAGAAGGAAGAATCTCGACCAGCATCCGTTGTTCTTTCAGAAAAGTCCGTTGACCTTAAGGCAGATCAGAAAGAAGAATCTCGACCGGCATCCGCTGTTCCTTCCGAAAAGTCCGTTGACCTTAAGGCAGATCAGAAAGAAGAATCTCGACCAGCATCCGCTGTTCCTTCAGAAAAGTCCGTTGACCTTAAACCAGATCAGAAAGAAGACTCTCGGCCAGCTTCAGCGGTTCCTTCTGAAAAATCCGTTGACCTCAAAGGTGACCAGAAGCAAGAATCTCGACCGGCATCTGCTGTTCCTCCTGAAAAGGACGTCGATCTCAAGACTGATGAGAAGGAAGAATCTCGACCAGCATCCGCTGTTCCTTCAGAAAAGTCCGTAGACCTTAGCGCAGATCAGAAAGAAGAATCTCGACCAGCATCCGCTGTTCCTTCAGAAAAGTCCGTTGACCTTAAGGCAGACCAGAAAGAAGAATCTCGACCAGCATCCGCTGTTCCTTCCGAAAAGTCTGTTGACCTTAAGGCAGATCAGAAAGAAGAATCTCGACCAGCATCCGCTGTTCCTTCAGAAAAGACCGTTGACCTTAAACCAGATCACAAAGAAGACTCTCGGCCAGCTTCAGCGGTTCCTTCGGAAAAATCCGATGACCTCAAAGGTGACCAGAAGGAAGAATCTCGACCGACATCTGCTGTTCCTTCTGAAAAGGACGTCGACCTCAAGACTGATGAGAAGGAAGAATCTCGACCAGCATCCGCTGTTCCTTCAGAAAAGTCCGTAGACCTTAAGGCCGATCAGAAAGAAGAATCTCGACCACCATCCGCTGTTCCTTCAGAAAAGTCCGTTGACCTTAAGGCAGACCAGAAAGAAGAGTCTCGACCAGCATCCGCTGTTCCTTCTGAAAAATCCGTAGACCTTAAGGCGGATCAGAAAGAAGAATCTCGACCAGCATCCGCTGTTCCTTCAGAAAAGTCCGTAGACCTTAAGGCAGACCAGAAAGAAGAATCTCGACCAGCATCAACAGAAAAGTCCGTTGACCTTAAACCAGATCACAAAGAAGACTCTCGGCCAGCTTCAGCGGTTCCTTCTGAAAAATCCGTTGACCTCAAAGGTGACCAGAAGGAAGAATCTCGACCGGCATCTGCTGATAGTGAAAAGGATGGGCTACGATTTTCCGAAAAGTCTGTTGTCCAGAAGGATAACCAGAAGGCAGTGCCTCTCTCCGAATCCGCAGCTGCAGAAGAAACGAAAGCAGAAGCAACCGAATTCTCTCGACCGGAATCTCCTGCTAGTGCTGGCGAAGCGTCACGTCCTGGATCGGCAATGGAAGATCAGAAAGATGAAAAGATTGTGGATGTTACTCGTCATCTCAAAGAATCAGCTTCTTTGGATTTGGCAGAGGAACAGGCCGAACATGCGATGCAATTTTCACGACCCGATTCGCCCGCCAGCACAGGTGAAATTTCTCGTCCATCATCGGCGCAACATGAAGCAACGTCGTCGGAGAAGCCAGCAGATCTTAAGGTCGGAGTGAAGGAAGACTCACGTCCAGCATCTGCAGCTAGCGGCAGTAAACCCCCTTCTGAAAAATCTCTTGACATGAAAGCGGATCTGAAGGAAGAATCGCGACCAGCCTCCGCTGCTAGCGAAACCAAGACCCCATCTGACAAGTCAATCGATATGAAAGCAGACCAGAAGGAAGAATCTAGACCAGCATCGGCAGCTCCTTCTGAAAAATCTGTAGAACTCAAGGCAGATCAGAAAGAAGAGTCTCGACCAGCCTCCGCTGCTAGCGATGCGAAAACCCCATCTGACAAGCCTCTAGATCTTAAGGCAGACCAGAAGGAAGAATCTCGACCAGCATCCGCTGTTCCTTCAGAAAAGTCCATCGACCTAAAGAATGATCAGAAGGAAGAATCTCGACCGGCATCTGCTGTTCCTTCCGAAAAGTCTGTTGATTTTAAGGCAGACCACAAGGAAGAATCGCGTCCAGCATCTGCCACTAGCGATGCCAAAGCCCCATCTGACAAGTCTGTAGACCTAAAAGGAGATCAACAGGAAGAATCTCGACCAGCATCCGCTGTTCCTTCTGAAAAGTCTGTTGACCTCAAGGCAGATCGAAAGGAAGAATCTCGTCCAGCTTCAGCTGCTAGTGATGTCAAGGCCCCATCTGTAACGTCACTTGATTTGAAAGTAGATCAGAAGGAAGAATCCCGTCCAGCATCTGCTGCTAGTGAAAAGGACGGAAAAGCCTTGTCTGAAAAGCCAGAAGACAAAATCGACCTTCCACAAATAGCTTCAAAAGAACACTCGAGACCGGCATCGGCCGCAAGTGATGTCGATTTATCGCGACCAACCTCTGCTGCGAGTGGCACAGTCGACAGCAAGGAACTGGTAGAAAAATCTGTGGAGAAGGCGCACTCAAGACCGGAGTCTACAGCAAGTGACAAGATACCGCTGGAGAAATGTAAGGAAGTTCCATCAACTGGCAGCGGAACGAATCAAGATGTCCTGGAAAAAACTGTGTCTAGTCCCGTAGGCACAAGTATTGAATTGCCAGCAGACAAGAGCAAACAAACAGACGTGATTTCCAAAGATGAAAAGGCTGTAGAGAAAGACTCATCCCGTCCAGATTCTGCAGGCACTCATGTTAGTGAGTCGTTGGTTTCGGACAAGGTATCTGAACATTCTCGTCCACTATCCGCTACGAGTCATGCAAGCGGCAAAGATGAAATGGTGACTTCTACCACAGCATCATGCGTCGAGCAGCAGTCGGCAACTGAACTTTCTTCGCGACCAGAATCGGCAGCCAGCCACCAGAGCGCGACGGAGCAGAATGTCGAGCCAAGTTCCGTAATTATGCAGGAGACTTCCCACACAACACAGATCTACTCGGGAAGTGCATCGAAAGAACCCTCCAGACCCGCTTCTGCTGCCTCTGACAAATCTGCAGCTAATGAGACCAGAAAAGATGTGAACTTTGCCAAGTTTGAAGAATCCATTTCGCGTCGCGAATCCTCATCCACCCCTGCTTCAAAAGAAGAGCGTCCCACGTCGGTCCTGAGCGACGGAGAAGAAGAGGAGGAAGACACTCAGGAAAAGATTTGCCTCAAGGAAACGCGTTCAAAGTCGATGTCGGCCGTTATGTCATCCAACGTCCAGCGTGTGGGATTCGAAGGAAGCACATTGGGCGTGTTGGAAGAATCGATGGTTACGTCGCGCGATGATCTAGACATGCTGCGAAGCCCTCGAGACAGTGTCACCAAGATTGAGCCGTCGTTCACGCAGAAGCTTGGAGAAACAACCTCCACGTCTGTTGCTGCCAAATCGTTCAAACCATTGTTCGATGATGCTCCACAATTCCCTGCTGCAAAGAAGGAAGAAGGACAGAAGGATCGCGAGACAGAATCCACCAGCATGTTCCCCAGGTGTGGCTTGGATAGTGCCGAAAGTCCTGAACATGGCTCTTCAATCGCCCAGGGAATGGATCAACTTCTGAAGCAGACCGTCAATACAATGAAGGAGATTGAAAAGATGACCAGCTCCGTTATCACCTCCACGGTTCAGGCTACGAAAGAAGAATCAAGTGCCGAAGCGAGCAAATCGGTGACGGCCACGGGGTTAGCATTCCCAGTGTCGTGTGCTGCCGATAGTGGTAAATCATCGCCGTACTTGGGCGATAAGTCACATGAATCCAGCGCCAAATCGGTCAGCCCGCAGCCGGACAAGGATTCGCTGGATGAGAGCTCAACCTCGCTGAACACGTTTATAGAAAAGGATAGTTTGTCGGAAGGCATCAGCAAACAGCTACAGAAGGAACAGCAGAAGGAGCAAGTCTCCATTCGGATGAGTCCCGTTGGAGAATCGACCGCTGAGCCGAGTGTTACTGTCGCTAGTCAGAAGGCGTCCGATGAGTTGTTGTTTGCCGGAAGCAAAACGCCACCGACTGCCCCAATCAGTCCAAATGTAGCTGTGAAGGAAGAGGGAAGCCATGGAGCTATCATAACGCAGTCCCAGACTGAGTGCTCCACCTTGCCTGGTTCGACTTCTGCCATTACCATGACGGCGTCAACGGCGGCAAACACGGCGACCGTGCCGAAGGACGATGCATCTGGTATTTCAACACCTAAAGAGTCTGTACCTTCTGGCAAGTCGAGCCCGGGGCTCATGTCCGTACACACGCAGGGTAGTACGGACAGTGCTTCCAAATCGATCAACTTGGGCCACAGTAGTTCAGGTATTGAGACATCAGATTCATCGCCCAAGCCAACCTCGCCCTTCCCGAAGGTGGTGGTCGTCGACACGCTCAAGCTGGCGGACGAAGCCAAAACCACCTCCGGTATGAGCACACCGGACATGACGCGCTCCTCCACGCCCGATATGGTCGATTCGCAGATTGAACGCATCGCTCCCGCAGCGACAAGCGGCGAGAAGAGTGACTCGCAGCAGACTTTCACTACGACCACGACCACGACTAAGACAACCACCTACATCATCAAGGATGGCAAGAAGATTGAGGTGGACAGCAACGTACACAGTGACACGGTTAGTGAACAGACAAAGGCATCGGGTGATCCTGCCGGAGGTAGTATCCCTGCGGGATCGTCTGTCACTACCAGTTCTACCACCACCACAACCTACATCATCAAGGATGGCCAGAAAGTGGAAGGCGACTCCATTTCCACCACCAAACCCTCTATCCCGGCGCAACTGACGCTAGCGGGAACGGAGCAACATGGCTTGGCGGAGGACTACGACGAAAAGGAAGTCCTGTCACCTCGCTCCGACATTTCTTCCGGACAGGCGTCGCGTATCGTTGCTGCCTGGCACGACGAGGACGTGCCCGGATCACCGATGAGTGTGACCTCGCAGGCGCCCCTGTCGCCGAGCACGAAGTACACGTATGACTACGATCTGCAGCACTCGAGCTCGGGTGTAAGCAAAAAGTCCGACATCGAGATTGACCAGGACAGTCAGGACGATATCGTGCCACCGCAGTACGGTAGCGATGAGGCCAGAGCAGCTATCCCACTCGGGTCCAGCTTCAAGCCGGATCCAATGAGCACGTCCTTCTACGGGCAGCTGCCGGAAGTAACGATGCCGATGGCTACGAAGACACTGGCCTCGAGTACAACTCGTTCTGTACCGATTCCGATCGCCGGTTCAGGCAAGGAGTTAGCCAAGACGTACGTCGAGTATGCGTCCAGCGGCGACAGCAGTGTCGACTCAAGCCACAAGCAATCCTTCCCTTCGGATAGCGATCGCAAATACCTGGACGATGCCGACCTGGACTTCGAGAAGACCTTCAGCCGGGGAAAGATGGAAGATCTTATGACCACATCGATGCACTTCGCCAGCGAGAAGGAGTTCATGGCAGCGACCACCACTGCCGCACAAGCCGTACTGGCGCAGAAGCTGGAAATGGATTTCACCTCCACCGGGCTTCCCTCGTCGGCTACGACGACCACGGTAGTGGCGTCGGCCCAGCCAACCATCACGCCCACAGCGCCATCACAATCTCAAGCACAATCACAATCAACAATGCAACCGCAATCAACAGCGCCGCAGTCGACCCAGCCGTCGGCCGCACCATCGGCGCCCTCAGGCACAGCATCCTCGGAGGTGAAGAGCGTACTGGACGCCTGGGGCAAGCCACTCAGTCTTCCTTCACCGGCGCCAATGGCCACCGAAGACAACAAAACGACCCCTAAGAAGGAACGTCGCATGCTGATGAGCAAGACGAAGCTCAACAACGAAAAGAATCTGCGCAAACGGGCCGAATCGCCCACGAAAGCGACCGCCAAGAAACCGGCCAGTCCCGTCTATGTCGATCTGTCGTACGTGCCGCACCACGGTAACTCGTACTACGCCAACGTGGAGTTCTTCAAGCGAGTGCGCGCCCGGTACTACGTGTTCTCCGGTACCGAGCCGAGCCGGGAGGTTTACAACGCCCTGCTGGAGGCCAAGCAAACCTGGGAAGATAAAGAATTAGGTAAGTTCGCTGTGACCGCAGGCGTGGCCAACTGATACAACGCTAACATTGACTCTTCTCGTTCGTGCAGAGGTAACTATCATTCCAACTTACGATACGGATGTGCTGGGGTACTGGGTTTCGGAAAACGAGGAACTGCTGGCCAAGTACCACATCGATCTGTCTCCATCGGCGGCACGGTGTACGATCAACCTGCAGGACCATGAAACGTCCTGCTCGGCCTACCGGCTCGAGTTCTAGGCGACGAGGCTTCTGGTGGCGTTTGCGTGCGATTCGTCAGATAGGGTGAACGAAGACGGTCACGTGGCATCCGGGCAGCAGTAAGATCTCATTGCAAGGTCGTCGAATATTTATTCTATTTGTTCCTTACTTAGATCAAGAGAGTGAGCACGAGAGAAAGAGGAGCTTTGTTAGACAAAGCGGAACAGATTGAGTGATTGAAGCAGCGATCATTGTTAGTTGTATGTATGTTGTCCTGTAGCGTTCATAAGGACAATGCCGCAAAGTTAAGTTATATTAATACATTTCCCTTAGAACATACAGAATAAAAAATAGACGGAGAGAGAATGCGAGAGACAACAAGAGCAAAAAAGTGTGAGAGAGAGAGAGAGAGAACGGCAGACATACTGAACGATGAGCTTACTTTGTAGCAAACTCCGCAAACCTTAACTTAAGCCCCATTAGCGACAGATTTGTTCAACAAGCGGTAGGAGCGTCTCAGTTTAATCACTAGCAAAATACACAGGACCCTAAGAACGTGGAACACGAAGCACTCTACCTGATAAATACCAGCAGGCGTAGAGCTGGACCTGGCAACCCTGCAATAGCGTTGCTGCTAACATCCTTTCGGGACAGAGTAGCTGCTAAAAAGCTTAGCAACCAAAGGGAAACCCATCGGGGAAAAGGACAAACAGTAGATAGTTGTGATACTATTTTGTCTTTTATGTAGCAAACATACGGACCCTAAAATGAAAAGTGCATGAGCACAACAAAATCCCAAGTGTAGCATTTCACACGTGTTAGTCAATGCCCCCCCCCCCACCCTCCCCCCCCCCCTTGTCGGTGGCCTAGCCTTTGGCAACTCTTTCGCATTGCGCACGACAGCATTTCAAAGGATATTGAAAACGAAATCAGCTACTCTAACAGGCTCTTCAGACTCTAAGTCCTGTTGGCAATAAAAAGAGACAGAGAAAGAGAGAGAGGGAGGAGAGCGAAAGGTACAGCGCAAGATGGAAATGAAAAAAATGATGGTGAAATATAAACGCACATCTTCCGTCTACAGTCTACACTCATATTGATGATCATCGCATATCTTTAAAAAATCGATCTCATCAGAGAGATCAACTTACAAACAAGCAGTACATACAGCCATAAGCGTACAATACAAGACACCGTCAAGTAATCGCAATTTGCGCCAATTATAAATGAATACAAATAAAAACTCGTACCATTTGAACGATATAACGGGTGAGGAAATCAGGGAGAGTATCTGGACCTGCAGGAAGAACTTCTTGGATTTCTTTTAGAGGTTCACTTTGGAAGCCTTTTACGGTAAAAATTTAATATTCAGACAATTAAAAACCCACATGTCAGTCAGTCTTGTACGCTGACGGGCACAAACGAAAATCCCTATTGTAGCGCCTCAAATAATGAACTCCAATCCAGCCATTACCAGGAGAGTAAAGTTGTGTAGCTTTGTAGAGGAACATAAATTAGGTGAATCGTTTGAGCAATGTAAGGGAAAAGCTTCCGGACGTCCGTAATCAACACTAGCACGAACGGTGTGGATAAGGAAAGATAAACAGTTCTGTTTGGAGTCCGATTCCTCTTTCTCTCTATCTCTGGACAGTTGCGTTCGTGAAAATCGTTTCGTTTCGAAAGAGTTGCCAAGTCTGGGCAAGGGAATAAATCTTGGAAAAATGATATCAAAGTTGCGCACCACAGATGACCGATGAGCTTTGATAAGAGCAGGAGATTCTATTTACCAAAATCTATTGTTCGATGTCTCACTCGCATAACCCTCGTGGCACAAAGATAAATAACAAATTCATCATCTTTAGAGAATCAATATTCAGTCCAAATGTTGTAAGCAACAGAATATCCATGCCAAAGGATATGAAAATGTGGGATTGTTGCATGAGCAAGAGATAGGGTATTTATATATTTTACATCTGGTCTCTCTCAGCGAAAAGCATGGAAGCGCAAAGTGGCCACATGTGCCGGTCGTGAAAAGATTTTTGCAAGGGAAGTTAATGGCTCCAAAGAGCAAATCCAAAGGGCTCCAAAGAGAAACTGAAAACCCAAAATGAAATGATCACTATTTAACATCATTGATATCTTGAAAATTAGCTATGACGAGCCACAAGCTTGACTACATTAATTAATGATTATTAACTACATAAGAAGGAGAAAACTCTATTTATCGAAATATAACAGGAAAAGTCATTGAGGAACACGCATGAACTCATGTTACTACATTTAATCTTCGTTAGAGCCAACGACATTTCAGAAAAGTGTTATTGTGCCACACATAGCCACAATGAGGCATGAGGAAAAGAACTAGGTCAAGCGATTTTCATATATTTAACAAACTCAGAAAGAAAAAACTTACATCCCAGTTGTTCCAGGAACGTGTTATCCTCTGAAAGAAACTTTCAGCTTTAGCTATAAAAAAAAAACTAGGGTAAAAATATATAACAAAAGACAAACCTTCTTCTAAATGGAAACAAAACGAGCACATATTCCCAAGAAAGAGCCCAGATGTTACGCAGGGCACAGTACACACAAACGGGAACGGGATGCAGTTGACGATGATAATGATGATAGCATTATAAACCCCAACAAAGTTCAAATCATGCAACATGATACCAACAAGATACTAAGAACAACAACATGACAAAGTAAACGTAAAATTACCAATGTTCACCCAGCATATATACTTTAGTGACGTATGCAGTGTATGCTTGAGCGGAAATAACTGGAAGTCGACCGCACTATGTTGAAAAAAGATGTTAGAACTGGTGATTACAAACCCAGACTTAACGGTGTTTAGTTTTAGCAGCAAGGTTGTTTAGCAAAGCAAAAGAAGCTGCAATAGCATAAGAAGCATTATTCACATCCATTACCCGACAGAATGAACAATTGACATGTTTCGAAGCGCGGGAAGCTGCAAGCAACAGAAGCGAAAACGAAGCAGAAAAGGATAATGCAAATGGAAATGAATGGCACATGGTAGGAAGGAAGTGATTCGCATTTTCCGATGCCTGTCAGACGCGAACATACAAGCGATATTGGTCGATTTTTATATGCAAGTTTTAAGCTTTTATATTAGCCAAAAACAGAAAACCTTATTGAATCCTGCGCATAGCTGTGTCGTAGTATTGTTCTTACAACCCCTAACAAAGGATGACGCTTGTGATTTCTGACTCCGGCCACTCGGAGGCGGCGGGTAACGAGTAACCACATATTTGCCAACAGCATTGCAACAATACTAGGAAGCGGTAAACATTAGGATAGGACATAGGAAAGAAAACAGATTGCTTGTGCTAGAGCAGGGAAAAAGCAACTACCTAAACCCAAATCAATGATAAAGGAAAAGCTTATGCAATGAATCAAAATATGAGTGCTTTTATTGATTTTTCCGTGAGTTTCGGTGATAAGAATACCGAAGCATCGTTTTGCCTTGCTTTGTTATATGCCAAAGAACAGCTGTGGCCAAACAAACATGTTTGGTCTAACTGCCTATGCTTGTACCCTTCGTATGTGGTTTAGCTCCAAATCAAAATAGTCGATCAAATGTTAATTTGTTGTTACTCAAAGTATTGGATGCCATTCTGAATTCCGTTTTTGTTTTTTGCTATACGGCAAGAAAAGCGTGTATGTTTGTTTTTGGTGCTAAGTACCAGAAATGCCTTCTAGGTGAATAGAATTGCTGAGGAAACAGAAATGTGCAAAAGCATGGTGAAACGTGGAGAAACGAGGCCGGTGGGGCTATCGAGATTGTGTTGGAGAAAGAAGAAAAGTAAAGCCAGGGGGAAACAAGCCACGAGGGGCGACAAGAAGTGGCAAGGGTTACGACAAGATACAACAACAGGTGATACTGGGGTCACAAGATTCTAAAGCATTGAGGGCCTAGGAAAGATGTTATCTATAATTTGTGTTAGGCAGCTTTCTCGTGCGCGTTCATTAGGTTTAGGGACACGTTTTGATAAGTTTGCTATTTCGTTGCAATAATCGTTCGTTTGTAAGCTTACAGAATTAAATGTGTGAGATTTTCATCTATAGTTTCGTTTGCTAATGTGACCAGTATTTCGACCGTTTTAGGACTAGGCAAAAAGACTTAATGAAATACACAAACAATGCTTTTATTCTGCAAAAAATGAAGTAAGTTGACACATCTTTACGATACTCGAGAACACTACAGAGGCAAGGCAATGATTAAATGATTGGTTGAGAACAAATCGAACTGCGCCAAGACAAGAGCATGCATGTAAGGAAACAAAAGAAATCCGGAAACGCGAGACGCATTAAAAACATAATGAGATTACATTCTACACGCAACAAAGTAAACGAAAAACTGCACACACACATACACACACCCTGATACTATAATAATAAATTATTATTAACCCTGGCATCGATTGCAGATCCCAGGATAGAAAAGAGAAAAAAAAAAACTATACTTTTAGCTTCATCTAGTCAGTTTAATGAATGTTTCATGCGTTTTGAAAACTAAGCAAGACACAAGCATACGAAAAAAACGATATACTTATCATACACACAGAAATAAAAGATGCCATGTCACCAATGGTATTTTTGTTCAGCGGCAAGGAATGCATTTTCGAAAGCTGGCAAAATGGTTATTATACACGGATAAGAAAGTTGCACTCATTCTGTTCGGCGCCTCATTCGTTTCACATTCGAGAGAGAAAAAAACACACACACACACACACGCATACACGGATTAAATGGGCGAATGATTTTCCCAGCATTGCTGAACACATGCACAGGTGACGAATTTATCAAAATCACGAGGGACAAACGCTTTAAGCGACTGTGAGCAAAGCCACAAGTTCCCATACACCCAGACACAACCACAGGCAGTGGACGAGAGTTACAGCAAACACGATTGAAAGTATTCATTGCCTAGGATCTGCAAAATGTCCGTTCTTCTATAGGTGGAATGTGGTTGTTTAATTGTTACAACAATACATCGGACGCAGCGCACAGAAGGCTGCCGGAATGCGAACAAAAACGTGCAAAACAGCAAGACAGAAGACAGTAAAATCCATTTAATGAAATCAATTAAAGAATAATGAACAAAGAAAACAAAAACCCAACAAAACTATTAACCTATTATTATGATGTATGGTGAAATCAATAAAAAATGAATAAAAATCAATAAAAACTATAAAATATTTTAAAACCACTCATATGAGTAAAGGAACAATCACTTCAAGTACGAAAGAAATTGTCTTTCAGCGTAAAAGTCACAAGAAACGATTGCCAACTGTGTGTCGGCTTCTGTTACGTTGCTTAATGTCCTGTCCTACCATTAGATCCATGCGGATTCCACCTTTTGATGATATTGTCACTTGCAGGGACAGTAAAACACTAGACGAGACCAATTTAGAACTGAAATTGTCTATTAATTTTCCGTTAAACACCGTATCATGCCTTATATGTTGTTTCTGTATCCTGCCATTTACTCATAACTCAGAAACGGATGGATTTAAACTAAATAAATGACTATAGCTAGTTCCGTTCTTTTCCCATAGCGCAACCTTCAGCATCAACCAAAACGACAGTATGAAGAGCCACACAAGTAGTAGTACACAGGTCAATGGGACACTAAGACTATCCTTCCTTACGCCCGAAGAGCCGTGAATTGGTGGAACACATCCAATATGTGTGGGTCGAGATCCGACGTAAAAAGCAGGCCCTCCAGTGTGCTACTGTATTTCTGCACTTGCTCGTGATGCTGCAAGGAAAGAGAATAGTTTGGTTTGAGTCCAAAGTTCGAACGGAACCATTTGCCGGGCGTTCGACGTCATGCTTACCATCATAAACACCTGTTGTAATCGACCAATAGTCCAACGGTACCAATCGGTGTCGTAATCGCGCCCGTCTGTGTCGCACTTGACCAGATGCTCGGACAAAATCATTATGAAACGCTGGAAGATGATCAAAAACAGCCGTTTCTGCTCGACGTAGGCTGCCTCCAGCTTTTCCTCCATCCTCTCGACCTGTTCCTCGGTGGGCTTTTCACCTGAACCGTCTGCATTCTTGCGGCGCCGCTGAGGGTTCGTCGAAGCTTCGTCCTCGGACTCGCTGGACGACGATTCGGCTGTCCGAGCTAGTTTATCCTTTGCCTCGTTCATTTCGCGACCTACAGGATCAAGGCAAGCGAATGATAGATACAAATTGTCCCTATGTGAAGTGTGGCATAACCGGTCGTATAAAACCAAATACTCACTCAATTTGGTCACATGTTGGTTCATCTTTTTGATGGTTAAATGAAGAATCTCCCACAAATACATTTTTGTGAATTCACCAACCATTTCCTTGGAGAAGACCCACGTGGCGACCGCGGAACATTCGACGATCTGCACCTTTAACAGCTTGTCGACGATCACGACCATCATCTGCTGGTGGTCGACCCACAGCTCAAACATATTGTGCAAAATGCAAATTTGAGCTTCTTCTGTTTCCGCCAGTGACTACAATCAAAATGAAGACCGGTTAGCTATTGAATCGCATCTCAACGATTAAATCGCATTTGATAAGCTTACCTTGAACACTGTATGAAATTTCGAAATGGCAGCAAATGTATGGGAAAAACTCTTAGAGCCCAAATTCAGCAGCGTCTGGACGAACACGTCGATCTTTAGCGGATTGAACGTCGTCTCGGTCATTTCAGTTTCGGATGAATCCCCCAGGATAGGCAAATCGTTCAGCTCGTTCAGCACATCTTCGGCGTTACACTTTTGGCGAATGGCCACCACCAGCTTGTGGGCAGTTGCCGTTCCGGGTAGAGAAGCTGAGGGTATGGGTGTCATAAAACCAGCGAGTTGTACGCATTTCATTTTTGTTAATCAAATCATAAAGTCTTGAATACTTACAAACGAAAAATTGAGTTAACTACTAAATAACTTAAGTATACAAACTATGCTAAACACTATCATCTACAAACGGTATGACACATTGCAATGTGTGTATAGATTTTCCAACACGCATCGAAAGTCTACACCTTTCGAACGCGGGAATGAAAGAAGAATGAAACATGGGGAAGCAGTGAAAAATAGACATACAAACAGAAAGCTTAAAAACAACAGAGAGCCGGCGAATGTACAGAGAAAGAGAAACACTATGCACATTCCGAGCAATGGTTAAACATCACTTTTACTACACGATCTCATGTAAATTCCAATGCGCCAAGCCAAACGCTCACCGAAATTGGCAACATAATCGCTACCGGTGGCGAGAGAGCCCTTCTTTCGTGTGTGTGCCCAGCACGCGGATCGAGAGGATCGCCTGTGATCGGTGATGCACGCGACCAGTTAACTTTTCGCTAATCCTGCTGCACTTCGCACGTAGGACGGATGGGTGTCCATCACCTCCCCCTCTCTTGAGCTCCGAACCCCTGCACACAACCGAACCATACTGTCGGGATCAACTGAGTGGAACTGCAGTCGACGCATTAGTCGATACCGATAACACAGTACGCCCGCCCACCCGCAGCAATAACTCTCGATTGAAGAGTTTCGCCACTTTCATCGCAAGAAGTTGGTTTAAGAAAACTCCAGAGACCACGCAGGGCCTAGGTGAAAATGGCCTAGAGGGGAGTCAGTCGCCGGTCGGTTGTTCACAGAGCAGTAACATACCTTAGGCATATCAGTGGGCGAACGGAGGCATCCGAGGGGGTTATTGAGGCAGTTTGCAGCATCGGTACGCTGGCCACAAGACAGCGATGAGCAGGTGGTGCAGTTGTGGTTAAATGACTTGTTCATGGAGCGGTTACCGTTGCGATGATTGGTTTTTTCACTCACGTGCATAAACGCAAAATTGTTTTTGGGAAATCAACTTTAATTAACGGTCCGCGGCACATTATCAGAGGATTTTTTATAGCGCACGGCGATTCGGCGGAAGGTGTCAATCTCCAAGCATTAGTCGATTGAAGATGAGCGAGAAAACATTACTTTCGGCTTGAAAGAAACACCTTCAGGTTATTGTACTCATAAAAAAAACCGCACCATATGCATGAAGTAGAATAAGGAAGCTAAGTTCATGTCACATGTTTCACGAAAATGGGATGCTTCGCTCTCTATTATGAGGCAATCACTGACTCGAGAGAAAGGCGGAACGACAAAACAAGGATATACAACTGAACGGAAAACGATCGAACACTTTACGTAAATGTTATGAACATGCATCGTACGTTGGCGATTACTGGACTTTCGAAAGCAGAATGAAATTTTCTTCCTTGTAGACACGGATCGAACGAACCGTTTGTTTTAAAACAAGCCCAAGAAAGTTGATTTTACCGTTTGAATAAAAAGATATGCTTCATTTAGCTCAACACCACAGGCTTCCGTGCCAATGGTTTATTTGCATCGGAACTGTCCTACAGCTCAACTCAATTGTATCAGCTTTCGTATTCCGCCATCTGGAAGAGTCATTTCCACTTGCAGCAATTTGTCGGTTTGAACGTTTGCCAACGCCCGAGACGTATGTGCATATGTTTGACATAAATATAGGTTGGTGGAACACAAACACATACGGTTGGTTCAGTCGCCGAATCTCAACCTCCAAGACTGGTCACAATTGTGCGCTCAACACCGCTCGTAAGTCGGCTAGAAAATATGTCTCCAGGGACGAGCTTAACCATATTTTCACGGTTTTATGAGCTGCGCGAGGAAACATCGCGTCGTTCTTGCATTGTGTTGGCGCAATCGGGGCCTAGGATCGAGCCAAACTGCACTTCACCGCTGCTCGTTCCAAGACCCATTGTTTCCGCAAATGGCAAATATGTATTCAAATGGTTGCCCCTAGCATTTGTTTTGGGGCTAAGCTGCTTGCCTTGATGTGTCGCTAAAACAGGCTGAGGGCGTATTGAACGGAACGCGGGCGCTTGGAACAATTGAAAGGTTTCATGAGACCGTCACTTCCGGAGTGTAGGAGCCAGATACATTTTCCGAAGCGTTTGGACACGCCAGAATATACTTTCCTCGAGGAGCGACTATACATTTGGCACATGATTTGATAAAATAGATTAATGGATTTCTCTCACGTGCTGTAAGCAAGTTCTTTTTTTTTTCTGTACACTTGCGGAGGCTCAACACGCACTTATCATATTCACCATTTATGCCCTTTCCCTTCACAACAAATGTGCTCCAAACATAGTGCATTCAAGGGTAAAATTGATCGAAAGCTCATATCGATCGAAACACGTTAGCTGATTGTAACTAGCAGGATTAACTTTCACTCGACTGTACGTTTTCACAGCGGTGCAGATCTTATGCTGATATGTAGCGAAAATCCAACATTTTTAATTTCATTTTATGTTAACATAAAGCAGAGAAGGAGAACACTGAAACAGTAGCAGTGTAGGCTATCAAAAGCATCGAGCAGTGACAAAATCTTAGCACATTTTGTAAAAAGGTCCATTGCAAATTATGGATAATTAGATTGTCTCATAAGTGTCGTAGCGCGAGACGTTTATGCAAGAGGCAAATCCCACGAAGAGGGTTAAGTGTGAACAGCGTTGCTTCAAAGACGGTCCCAAATTTCCATTTCCAACATATCGCAAGCCACATATAACCTGCAATAGATGCGGAATGAGATTATGCAAAAAGGAGAAAAAAAGCCGAGTAGCATTAGAGACGATCGGCCACGATGCTTTTGTTTATAGATGACCCCAAAGCAGCTCCACTTTGTATTTAAAAAAAAAAAGCTTTTTTGTCTCCATTATTACATTACGCCCACTGCATTGTGTGGTACACGGTTAGGCACACTTGAAATATGGCGGAAGTGCTTTAGTCAAAGACGAATTAAGCTTGCGACACTTTTCATTTCTCACTGCTCGTTGAAAGATCGCACACCGGGCTAAAGACCACATTTCCATCGCCATTAATTGCTGCGCACGGATTCGGATCTTCTCGCTTGCGCGTCTTCGGATGCAAAGCAGTCATTTTCTCGCTCCGTAAAGGGAGGGAAAACGATCAGCCCCAAGTGACGGCACCGCCGTCGCCGATCGCCGATGGGAACGACGTGCAAAAAGGGAAGGCAAACAGCAAATCGCTTGTGAGAAAATCTCAGCCGAGGAGACGAGCGTGAAGACGGTGGAAAATGGAAATTAACGCACGAAACCGCAGTCGGCTAGTACCGAGCACTTTTCGCACTATGGTGGGGAAGGATGAAAATGCACGAATGCACGAACGCGGTTGGGCTGTCGGGCGGGTTTTTGGGTTTTGGAGGGAGAAATTCGGACGCGCCCGGCTGCTTGCGGTCCGATAGACGGTTTTAATATGATTTTGAAAATATTACTGTTTTCAGTAAGTGAAAAACACTCGCTCGAAACGGTTCACATTTGCGGTGGATACAGCGCTGTGAGAAGCATATTATCGTCGATCGATTGATCGATTGGTAGTGAATTCGAAAGAAGATCGTCGTCTCCTTCCGACGGCATTTCGATACTGTGCCAGCAGTGACACCATGTACGGAGAATAGTGTGCATCTTCGCGCACCCCTGGACACGGGGACCTGTGTTTTCTATTGTGGAGCAGAGCAGTCCAAAACAACGATCATCGTTAAAGGAACGGTAGACGTGTGAAATTGTATTACGAGCTTTGGGTGGATTTGTAGGAAAGTTTTCCTGCCCAGACAAAGTACAAGCAGCCGAGGACAACAGAACCGTTTAGGTCATTTGATTCACAAACAGTTTACAATATTATCCGCCAAGTGATCAACAATTTCGTTCCTGCTTGTGGGTGTGTTTGTGAGTGCTTATATGTGTCCATGTTCTGTACCCTAACGGCGCTCGTTCTGCAGCTGTATAAGACGAAAATCCAGCGTGCGATCCATCACTGTCAGCAGCCAATCACGTTCCGCCATGGATTACATCGGACGTACAATGAACATTTGTTTAATTCTTTTCATGGTAAGACTGCGGACAAAACCACCCCCTTGGGCTTACGAAAGAGACATCTCCTCCGGTGCTGAGCCGTGCATTCGTGCGGTGGACAAGGTTCTCGGCATTCGAAGCTGCGCGAAAAGCCAGAGATGGAATGGTCCTGACTGTTTTGCATATAACCCCGTTCGCGGACATTTTGGGTTACAATCGTTAACGAGTACGGTACAGGGGATAGGAAGAAACTAAAGTCGTGTATAATTTAAAATTTAGTAGAAAAATAACTTTAAAAATCTCGATTGAATTGAGAACATTGAGCTAACTTTCAATGCTAAACGAGAATTTATTAAAAACAAAGTAAAAGGATACTTTGCATTTCGTTTATATGTGACCTTATTCTAACAAAGCAATCAGAATCTGCTATGAATAAATCTACTGATAAGAATCGATTCTTAAAAGCTGATCATTTTTCATCAGCAAACAAACAATAAGACGAACCTCGAAAGATGCTAGTGCCCATCAAATTAACCACACAGTTGGAAGAGCAAAGCACCTTGACACCAGCCACTGTCATGCGCCAAGCGTTCTGCTTTCTCACGCCTACCCCGCTGCAATCGTTAATTATTCATCAACATTTAATGTTCCGATGATGACCACGCCAACCACTACCAACACCACGGATTGGCCCTAACGCTGGCCGTCACTGAGGCGTTTTTGTGGTTTGGTTAATTACGAACAAAATCAGCCGCATGGGAACCGACCGGCCATGTTTCGTCTAGAACACGACTACGACTATGACGATTCGACTACTATTGCCACAAACAGAAGACGCCCAAATAGGGCTACAACTTTGCCGCCAATCGAGCAAAGACGATGATGGGCGCACTAACTTCAAGGTGATCGCTCGTGGACTCTCCGCTAACGCTCTTGGAATCTGATAGAGATCTTGACAAGGGTTGCAAACCGTTCGAACGAATAGCAGCCAATGCTGAAAGCAATAAAGACTAAACATGTGCATTAGAATTTTAAAAAAAACACACACACATTCACAATCGTCTTCTGTCCTCCTCGGTACGCAGATATTCACTACCGGCAGCCATTGCCAGTACTACAACAACCGTGATATCATTTTGACGCCCAACCACCTGAAGACGTACCCGGGCAAGGTCCTGTACTATCGGCCGCGTGAGCAAGGAGCTCCGGCGGAAGAAAAGCCCAACACCACCGGCGGCAGCAGCACCGCAGTGCCCTGGGAGGAAGTGTTAAAAGAAACCGTTTTTCTGGCACTGAATGATAACAAGACGAGGTAAGTGAACAGGATTATTTCGCTACGAATGGTCGATTGATGGGAAAGAGATGCATTTACACGCTTTTCCATAACCACATTCATATTCGACGCTTTGAAGGCCTCCAAAGTCGAACGATTCAATTCGCCAGGACGACTTTCATTTATTGAGCCACGAGGTAGAAATTCCCCCGAGCAGAACGAAAAGATCGCAATTGCTATTAAAAAGCAAAAGTGCGCCCGAAAAGAAAAGTCCACCTGTAACCGAAGGCAAGCCAACCAAGTGAGAAGAACCAAGCGTTGTTCCGCACGGCTGCGCATGCTGGAAAGGCGCGGTGTGTTGTCCGGTGTGGCGCCAAAAGGAAATATGCATGTTTATGTAAAGAGTAATTGCGCCGTAAGCTACCACAGTGCGGCAGCATTCACTTCCCCCAGTGCCACCGCTAGTTGTTTATTAGGACTAGAGTTAAGTGACCATGTAATAATAGTGCAGCTGCAGATATCGTTTGAAACGGTCGTGTATGTTTTTTCCGGCTGAATTTTCTTATCCACGCGTTTGACACACGATTCGGTTGCCTCGGCAATTGTGGAAATAGAGAAAAAGTTAAGGTTGTTTTAGGGAATTCAATTGCTTTTCGGGTTTGGGATTATCAACTGACCGTTTAATTATTTTTTGCCCTTCCTCACCTCTTTCCGACTTAGCCTTCAGCAACAAACTTCTGGTAGCACTGAAAATGCACTGCTCCTGGCCAAGCGTCAGCAGAAGGCGATCTACAATGCACCGTACGTAGGAGCGATTGATCTAAGCGCACCGCGCTTTGGTGACATCGTAGAGCTGGCGCACGGTCGTCTCGAGCACGAGGGGAACGAGACGTACTTCTTCGTCCAGCAGCAGGGAGGAACCAGCGAGCAACCGCAGCGCAACGTAACCGCGTTGTGGAAGGTGGAACGCATCCGCCACCGGGATGATCTGCGAGGCCATCGGTACGAGCTGAAGTTCACTATCGCTCCGACGAAATCGAACAATGTAGAAGAACAAGCGAACGAACAGGACCTTCCGGAGGCGGAGGTACCGGAGATGCCGAACAACCGTACCTTCATCGTGCGGGATGAAGACTATCCGAAGTACTTTGCACCGTTCGTCGCGTCTCCCAACGCCATTCCGATGCTACGCAAAAACGACCAGATGTTCGAACGGACGTTCTTCGACCTGGTTCAACCGCAGGCACAATTCGGTCCGTTCTCCCCGGCAACACGCTTCTTCCGTCCGGCGGCCGTAGCTCCACCGCAACAAACTATCACCCTCGGCCAGTACCTGGTGCAGTCGTTGTTGTCGGGTGGCGAGGCGCCGAAGTACCACCATCATCACCATCACTACATGCCGGGCAAGCTGGTGAGCCCGGGATTCTTCGGTGGACTCGCTGCTACCAGCAATAGGATCAAGTTTCCCGATTCGTTCACCGGTTCCAGCCACACGGTGCCGAAGTTCTACCAACACATCCACCTCCAGCGCCCGTCGATAGCGCCCCTGGCACCGACGGCTCTCCCGGGCAGTTACCTCTTCCATCACGGCAAGGACGTGCATGCCCCTGCGCCAAGCAACATCCACCAGGACTACACGAAGTTGGTGGACAACGGCCGGGGAGCGACGACGCCATCACCGTTGAATTCCGCCGACGCGAAACCGACGGCGGGCTCAAGTGTCACTCAGAAAGCACCCTCGTTGACCCAGAACCAGCTCCAGCAGACTTCTGCCATATCCAACAAGTCCCAACAGAAACCCCAGCAGTTCCCCCAGCAGCAACATCATCATCATCAGCAGCAGCAGCAGCAGCAGCAGCAACAACAGTTCCAACAGGTAGCGACCACCCCGAACGGAATTGGCCAGCACACTCCCAACCCTTCCGCTCAACCAAACTCACTTCCTCAACAGTTTCCACCACTGCAGCAGCAACATCAGCAACAACAGCAGCAGCAGCAAGCCTTCTATCGGCCCCAGCAGGTACAAGCACCACATCAGCAACCCATTCTGATCCATCCTCACGCTCATCCGCAACTAACCGCCGCCGGAGGACCCGCCCCATTCATTCCACCGTTCGCCGGGCCGGCCCAACCGCACCTCATCCAATCGATCCCCTTCTACAATCCCCAAGGCCAGATGGTGGTCAATCACATACCGGTTATGGCGAACCACCACGTGTTCCAGATGTCTCCCTCGCAGCCGATCGCGATCCCCGTGCATCTGCAGCTCATTCCCCCCGTCGCTCCGCCCGCTCAGCTCTACGCCCCACAGCCTCCGCAGCAACCGGGCCAATCGCATCCACCGCAACATCAGCAACAGGATGGTCCAATACAAGCCATCCCGGTGCGTATCATGCAACCCATCCCGAATCCCGTCCACCTGTACTCGCCAGTCAATCCCTTCCTGCCTCCGCTGCAAGCCCAGCAGCAGTCGCCATTCCACCACCACGGCCACCAGCACCACCAGCATCACTCGATCGTCACCGTGATCCCCAAGACCACCACCAACTACCAGCACCATCAGCATCATCCTCGCCCGAACGCAAACAACCAATCGGTAGCGACTCCCCCTACCACTGGCCACCAGTCCCATCCCACCACCCTCCAGCATCATCACCCACAAACGCATTCGCATCACACGCACTCGTATAATGCCATTCCTACTGTTTTCAAGTTCACCAGTTCTAACGCGATTCACCCACAGAAAGCGATCGGTGTCGGAGGCGTTGCAGGCGCCGGAGCGGGAGGATCTGCCACGTCCACACCCTCGCCGACATCCGCAAACCATCACCACGCGCCCAACCATCGCTACAGCACGCCGATCGTGCAGCTTAGCGGACCGTCAATCAGTCCTACGCCACCGCCGTCGAGCGCGCACCAGCGCCATCGCTTCTCGACGCCATCAAGCACCAGGGGATCATCCTCCTCGTCCTCCTCATTCTCCACGGCCACCGGTAGCAACCCCTCGCCGACGTCCGCCACACGGCCTAGTGCACGCTACACGACCGCCGTGGGACAGGTGAGTGGACCGACGGTCAGCTCCACCGCGGCCAACCATCGCTACGCACCCCTGCCAACGGTCCCGGCTTCGCCCGCTGGTCTACGGGAGAAGTTTACCGCCTCGGCGTTCCAGCCGGCCGCCAGCGAGTCCAAGCAGGCTCCGCGCAAGCTGGAGCCGCCGACGAACGTCGCCGACGCGGTCGGCAGTCCGTCCAATGCCGTTTCACCCAAATATGAATCATTTGGAGTCGAGAACGCCGTTACACCCACAGCCGAATCCTTGCAT
The DNA here is from genome assembly GCA_914969975.1 of Anopheles atroparvus. Classification (NCBI taxonomy): domain Eukaryota; kingdom Metazoa; phylum Arthropoda; class Insecta; order Diptera; family Culicidae; genus Anopheles; species Anopheles atroparvus. The sequence goes on from CAJZCY010000001.1 coordinate 53,341,456, forward strand.
CTTCTATCGCCCTCCTCGACGTCACCCGCAGCAGCCTTGCCCAGCAGCTTGTCACAAAGCAACTCTCCCGCCACAGCCACCGCCGGCGCCACTGCTTCCACGCCCTCTTCCCGCAGCACCACGATTGGCGGAGGTTCGTTCAGTTACAGCAACTTCATCGACGCTTCCGGAGCCGTCAGCGTGACGGCCAAGTTGACCTCGGAACAAACGCCTTCAACCCAGCAGCAGCAACAGCAACAGAAGCACCGCAGCAGCAGTACGACACCGTTCTCCTCACCGACGACCCCGTTCTCTATTACCACGACGCAGTCCACCTACATTCCGCCGCCAAAGAGCTACATCCAGCAGCTTGGCCCGACCATCGGGGTGAAGTATCCGCCGGCCTTCAAAAGCATGCCCTCGGTGACGATCCTTCCGCCGCAAATCGAGACGCCCATCTCGTCGACGCTCAAGACCTACCAGTACCTGAACCATCATGACACGTACGAATTTATCCCGTCGCGCGTTGTCGAGCTGGCGCACGTGAAAAAGATGAACGGTCAGAAGCACCTCAAGCGGAGCAAGCAGAATAAGGGCCAGAAGGTACCGCCACCGCAGAAAGCACCCGGTGGATCGCCGGGAGGGATGACCGCCATGGTTCCACCAGCAGCCCCCGGATCCGTTGCAAACCACCATCATCACGTCACGGTGACGAGCAACAAACCGTTGCGTTTCTACCCAGGCGATGGTCCCGAGTACGCCACGCATCGTCCCGAAGCACAGCTGAGCGTCCAGCTTCCGCCGCCAGAGAAGGAATACACTATGACCTACTATGGGACGCCGAAACACAACCAGAAAGTACAGCGGCCGAAGAACTTTGTCACTCCATTGCATCCGTACCAGGGAACGTCTACGACTCCGATGCCCGCTACGCTCACTACGTCAGCTGCTCCGTCCCCATCGCCCCAATCGGTTCAGTCTTCCACCTCGGCTCCAGTCAGCAGCACACCGCCCTTCTCGACGCAGGATTTCGGAAGGAACGTAACCACCTCAACGTTCCGCTCGGCGACCGCCTCCAGCACCGCCCACTACTTCAAGAACCGGAACGAAAAGTCGGATGACCTTATCATCACCACGATGCGCCCACGCATGATACTGAAGACCATCTATCGCCAGTTCCCGGGATCGTTTATGGCCTCGACGTCCACCTCCACCGAGAAGCCCGTTCAGAAGTGGGTCCCGAAGAGGCCCCGTACGAGCAGCAAGTCCACCAGCGGCGAGTTCTCGACCTCCACCCTGCCATCCTCTTCCCTTCCCGGCAACCTCGAGCAAGCGGTCGCCTCGTCCGAGCGTGACGTGGTCACCAAAACACCCGTGCAGCCCGCCGTCGTCGTCTCCGTGCGTCCCACGCTCGACCAGCAGATGCAGCGTGTGCGTGCCTCTCGCGGACGCAGCCGGTACACGTATCGCCGCATCCCCTCGGGCAATCCGCCGCCAATTCCGACCGGCCAACAGGCACATCAGCACCAGACAAGCAGGACGAGTCGCATGAGAAACAGCAACTTCAACACCTCGACGACCACCATCAAACCGATCGCGGGTGTGACCTCGTCCGTGTTCGATAGCAACCGAATCGATGGCCGCTCGTTTGAGCAGCAGGAGCGCAAGGCGGAGGAAACCGTTATGACGACCACGCCAAAGAATGCTTCCAATGAAAAAATCAAACGAGATGCCTCCGAGGAAACCACCGTACGACAGGAAGAATCACCCACCGTTCAGAGTGTGGCCGTGGCGGAGCAGCTGACTGCAAAGCAGGTGGAAAGCAAGCAAGACCCGCTGGAAGTGATCGAGCCGGAGAAGGAATACGTCATGGTGAAGGCTAACATCGAGCCGGTTGCTACGAACCGCTCGAACATGGTGTTCTTCGAGGCCAGTGACGCTAGCTTCAGCCGCTATCCGGAGGAAAGTGGCCGCTCCGTCGGTTCGTCGGCCTTCGACGATCTGACAATGTCGATCATCAACCATGCGAAAGCGATCGTAAACGAGACGGAAAAGCCGGCAGAATCCGTGGAAGAAACAACCGTCGCGACGTCAACGACTGCAAGCGGAAAAACAGTCGAAAGCAATGAGATCGCTCACAAAGAGGAGCCCGAGCCAGAATTGACCATCGAATCCACGACTACGTCCACCACCGGCAGTACCAGCGCTCCGGTTACGGAAAGCACCGTTAGTGAGGCGGTCGCGACCGGTACAATCGAAGCTGACGATCACGACAGTGCGAGCCAAACGACAGTCGTCACTGCGGAATCTGTCGAATAGGAATCATCCCGTCTGCATAGCGGCCAATCGAAACCAGATGCATCTCATTAAAAAAAAACAATCCCCCCATCATCGCCCACAAGGCCCAAATCATTCGAATCACCTCAATTGATCTGCGTTTAGCTATAGAGAAAAGCCTTCCCTCAGACTGTAGAGGGAATTAAATTATTCTTACAATTAATACTATTTATCAAAAGGGAAAATCAAAAACTGTGACAAGTTTTGGCGCAGCCATGGCGCGGATGAAGAGGAACAATCGAATATCATAGAATATGACGAAATGCAAGATAGCAGGATAGATTTAAATGAACAGCAAAAAAAGCGAAGCCAAAATATAAAACAAAACGTAACAAATGATGTAACGAACGACGAACCCCATCCCAAACGAAGACCGACCCCGCCCACCCGGTCAATTCAATTTTGTTATTTTGTTTTTGTCAAAATAAAGATAATTTATAGTTATAGTATAATATATGGAATGAACAAAAAAATGAGCAAATATCAGAAAACGGAAGCGTTTACTTACCGGCACCTTCCATTGAGTACTTGTAGTGGGGCATTGGTGGCTTTGGGATGAGCTTTGCGTATCCTTCCGGCATCATTTCCTTGAACCGATCGTGGTAGGAAAATCTGCAACGGAACGCACAATTACGAAACAATCTAAGAGTTTCTTTTTTTCTTCAGACTTACCTTAAACATTTCAGCAGCACCTCCTGAATGAACTTCGGTCTCGGATGTTCATTTTCCAGCAACAAGCAGCTGTCCCAATCGTCCCACGACCAGCGGAACTGGAAATTGCTCAGATGGTACGAAAACCAGTTTACGAACCGGTCAAAGCACGACGTGTTCATCGAGTCGATGCGCATGAACAGAATTTCGGTGGCCTGCGCAAGCACCTGCGGCATCTTCGACGGTTGTTGCTTGCACAGTTCGATTAGAATCGACCCGTAGCAAATTTCCAGATAGCGCGGCGTGGGCATGTGGAACAGCTCAGCGAAAATCACCTCCACGATGCAGTATTCCAAAGGGATTTTCTCCTTGTAGGAAAGGTAGAGCAAGTGGATGGCACAGTCCTTCCGCTCCCACCGATGCGTTTCAATGATCGAGTGCAGATGCTCCTCGATGAGGAACCGCTCAATCGAGTGAGCACCGGGCAGAATGGGCCCCGGAGGGCAGTCGGTGTAGTCGAACATGCGGTACACTACCCACGGCATTGGATACTCGAACGAGTCCTGATGGGGCGGCGGATGGATGACGGGGATGTTGTGCTGCAGAGCTTCACACAGAACCGAATCGAACGCCAGGTACGGCCGGGGAATATGCTTCTCGGTCCAGTTGTCCTGTCGCAGCTTGCGTATCTGGGCCCACAGACAATCGAGGTACTCTTCCTGGGGATGTGGCGCATCTACCGACCAGACGCGCAAGGCATTGTGGTGCTTCTTCGTGCGCTTGTTAAGGAACACTTCGATGCGTACAAGCAAGTTCTCCAAAGCAGATTCTTTCTTCTCATAAAGCTCCCGCCCCACCCACGGAAGGGTGGAAAGCACCGCAAACACGTACCAGTCCCGGCGGACCTGCGGTACGTTGTCCTCGTTGGCTGCGTCCACCATGCTATCCAACAGCTGAAGCAGCGAGTTGGTGGAAATCACATGGCAATTCACGAGATCGGCCAGGAAACGTAGTGCATACCGGGCGGCATCCCACTGGCACTGCTTCAGACTGTCCTTAAACGTCTTCACCATGTACTCGACGAACTCCCCGCCAAAATTGTAGTTCTTGGCGTTCATGAGCCCCACCATCGTTGAGTAGATGGTACACTTTTCTGGCATCTTTATCGGGCACTCGGACAGGATGCGCAGGATCTTGCTACGGAAGTTCCCCAGATCGGACTCCAGCACCGACACCAGGCCCTCCAGGTTGGACTCCAAAGAAGAGGTGCTGTTCTCGCCGACTCTCAGAATCAGTGTTTCCAGCCGTTCCTCCATTTCCTGGTTTTCCGACACCCTACGACGCTTCTTGTTGCGTTCTGCAATGGAAGGGACACATTTCAATAGAAAATACATTCATTAAGTACGGTTCAATCTGTAACGTTGGCGAGTCTTTTGCGTCGGCTGTTTTGTAGGGTTAGCAACTGTAGGAAAACATTACCTCCGTAAAAGTCCCCATCGTCTTCGTACGCACGTCTTCGATTCATCCTGCTACGTAAACTAGTACTTTGCTGGTTGATTGGCAGCAGAACGATTTCCCGTGTAGTTATTTGCAAATTATGCAGGAAAACTTCCAAAGATCACCTAAACTTTCTTCACACAACTCACACTGCGGTTTCCAGACGACGCTTCGCACGGCTCGGATGACAGTTGGTAGTCAGTTCTCTCGCGGTGCCTGTTTTGGTTTACAAGAGTGTGTTGAAGAGTCAAAGCATACACCGAAGGTGTATACAGGCGATCAAACTCGACGAAGATTCCATTTCAAATGTAAACTTTTTTCGGGGAGGAACATAATTTGGATAATTTATAAAACAAGGAAATTTAATCAAAACCAGCCCAAAAGCTGCACAATTCTGTTTCGCACAGTCCTCAACTCTCAACATTGCATTGCAACGACCTTGGCAATTAGAACGCCTGCTGTCAACTGGGATCAGCTAGAACAACAAACTAAACACACAAACACAACAGAACATTACCGACTGATATCCTTCGCCGTACACATTACCCAAACAAAATTTGCAAGGCAAAATGGTTTCGATAGTTCCTTCCAGATTTGCCGGGCTGAAAATAGAAGATGATGACGACGAATTTCGAAAACCTAAGCAGAAACCGAAAACAACGGCTAGTGCTAAGCCGAAGCCTGCAAACGTGAAACATTCTTCATCCAACCAAACTGCACAGTTACCACAGAAAAAACAGAAACCAGTGAGAATGCCTCATTTGTTAACCATTGCCTGGCTCAAACAATGATATACCTGTTTATTTTCCATCTTCAGAAACCTCAGAAGGCCAAAACTCACAACGAAGCCGAGCAAAAGGAACAATGGTCCAAATGGCAAGAAAAGGACTCGGAGCTAGTAGAAAAGTCGTACATGACTGACCTCGAGCAAGCGTTGCTGCTGTCGAAATTGGATTTCGAGGCTAACAAAACAAAATACACTCAATCGGAACAGGAAGCTAAACAACTGACCGGAAAAGTGAAGAAACCGAAAACGTTTTCGTTGCAAGAATTCCAGGAGCAGGTCAGCAAGGACGTGTCGGAAAAGGAGCAACAAAGGCAAATCAAGCAAGCGGAGGAAGAGTACAACAAACACTATTCCTTTTTCGAACAAATTGACCTCGAAACTAAGCAAATTGTGAGCAAAGAGCAGATAAAATCGCTTTTCCAGGCACGTGATGTTTCCGCCTGTTCGAAGGATGCAAAAGAAAACGCCAAAAAAGTTAAACAAACCCAAGCTGCTGCTAGCGAGGTTGATCAGCTGAAAGCAGAAAATGTGTGCCTGAAGGAGGAAATTGCTGGGCTGCGAGATAAATTTAAGAAGGTAGTCAGTATGCTGAAAAGTGGAGAGATGAAGGAAAAAACGGAGCTTTTGGTTGAAATTGAAAAGCTTAAGAAAACACAAGAGGATATGACTGCCGAACTGACCGCATTGTACGGCGAGCTGGAGCAGGCAAAATCCAAATCCAACCAGGATCTGAAAGGTAAGGATAAGGTACCCACCACCCGTCGTTCCGTGCGGTTCGATGCATCGTCGGAAAAACCTTCGGTACACCCGTAATTCCTCAGGCTAACAAGGCCAAGAAAGTTTTGTCAAAGATCAAAATAATTCTCATGATTTTATTCAGTACCGTGTGACTGTTAGGATAAAGATTAAAGACATGGAATCTCCTGATGCCCCAGCATGTAACAAAAGTCAGGATGAAGAATTTAAATGCTTTGAAATTCTATGGAATAAAACCTATTCGCATATGACATGTGAGATGATATATGCAATGTTCTTTCGATTCATATATTCTAAATTCAAGACAATTTCGTCTAGAAAATAGCCTAAATTTCATTTCATTTATATGTTGTTATCATTCTTTTTAAATATGTAAGTCATGAAAGCAACAATATAGCGACCGTTCAAAATGCTATTATTAAATTTGGTCATATTTTATCCAATATGCCGAGTAACGAAAAAAAAAAAACCAATTCCTAGTCTATGAGTTTTTATCCGCCTCTGCAACAGCTGGCGGAAATTCCGGTGCAATAAAAATATAAGTCGATGGACCGATGCGCGTTTGTGATATTTTCAAATTTCCAATAGACAATTTGTTTATGTTGTGGAAGACAGCGGAATGGAAAAGCTTATTGCAAGCTGGTCTCGATTCTTATGGAAGACGTGTGTATCATCATCTCTGCTCAGAAGTTCCTATTATTACCAAGATCCTGCGGCTTGATTCGCTCGCTCCACTTCCATCCCCATGTCACCTAAATCCCACGACTGGCAACACATGCGGTCGATGGGAATCAAAGCAAAACTTCCAGCTGCAGGGAAAGAGATATGAACGGAAAAGATACACTCAACAAAACAGTCCGCGAACACCTCCCTTGCTGCCTGCCTTGCCCTTGGACAACCGTTGGTGAAGGAGGGAGGAAAATGAGTGAGAATATGTTTCGAGGAGAATGTTCGGAGAAGGTAAAGCAGGATTATTTCAATCCATACATAGAGTACGCACGTGGGCGCGGGGTGAAGGAGATGATTCACCAGACCTGGTGTGCAGAATCCACCCGCCGTCTTTCTCGCCTCCTCCTAGGAGTTGTTTCAACAATTGAAAACAGATGAAAATCGTAAGCCGGTAGATTTGGCGTGTGTGAGGTTTTTCACTCGTTTTTCTTTCCCGATCGAGTCTGACTGGGTAAGCAAAAAAAAAACTAGCTACTCTCGTACGCTTTGCATTCGCGGTGAAAAATAGATCAGAACGAAACTCCTACCACGGAGGAGCACGAGGAGCGCATCGGTGGAGGGACTAAGGAGACAATGCGCTTCGTGGAAATCTGGTAATGTTTACTGTGAGCTGTGTAGGGGAAGGATATAAGGGATTTGCTTTTTTGCGTTCTCTTAGTGGGTTGAATCTCCCACACAAGCACATGACTAGGGGGAGGTGGAGCATTTTTCGCTTTTCCATTTTTTGCGGGTTCTATTCCATTAGTGATGCGTTTGTTTGATTTAATCCTTCGTATGGAAATTCATCCGAAACGTGAAATATAAGGCCTAGGTGAAAAAATCTGTTTTTTTTTCTGTTAAGTGAGTTGGTGGATAAAACTCTTTTTACCTTCGTTGGATGCATGCAAAAATCAATACCGCGATTATCAATGGACTTAAAAATGTGGAAAAATCCACCATGTGGTTTTCAATTTCCTAACAGAACTGAGATCGATGGCACCTGCGGTTGAAATAATGATGATAGCGGCAGAATATCGAAGGATCCGTTCTTCCTTGAGGAAAAACCACGACTAGCACGATGCTTTATAATTGTTCCCTGATTGAACACCATTTTCCTGTTTCATGGTGATACGGCGGTGGCAGGAAGTCGCACGCGACTGCATTGTATGATTTATGGAGGAAATTTTGCGCGCACATTCTACGCCAGGATAACGATGACAATGATGATGTTGCTAGCGATGATCCATGGGTTGGAAGGCGGATAACAATGCGTGGTAACGGAATACCAGCCGTGGCTGATGGAGGCTGGGGAGGAGGTTTATGCAAACGAACGGAGACGAGGTTTTCGATGGCTTCAGATTGATGGACGGATTGCGTTTGATGAGATTTTTTACTGCATTATTGAACACGCTGAAGACGGCAGGATATTTTCTTTTTTGTGTAATACTTAAATCGTGTACTAAATGAATACACAACATTTTTTTGAACATTATATGTCACCATAAGCAATAAGGTCTGCACTCAGGCTTTTTTCTCAGGTTTACTCTGCTGATGAAAAAAAAGAAGAATCAATTTCAATGGAGTAATTTAAATTAATGGAAATGAGGCGCCAATCGTTAGCGCGATCCCTCATCAACCGTTTCTCCATCGTTCCGTGATGAGTTTCGCTTTCGAGAGCATAAAAAATCTATTCCACATTTTGTCACTGCTTTATTTGTTCTTCCCACTTGAAGCTGTGTTGAATATTCATGATTTAGGGGAGCTCCGGGAAAAAATACGTCCACCGAGCGGGCTTCTGCTACGGCCGGAAGGCTTTCCGTCGGTAAGCGTCCTTAACGCTCTCCGGTGTTCGGGAAAGTGCGAGCAACGTTGTGACAGTTGTCGTCACGTGGACGGACATGTCCTGGTGCAATAATATTTCATGGCTTGGAGCGGGAAGCGAAAATGGAAGCAGAAAAATATGGTTTGCCGTGCCAGAACAAATGAGTGCCGCCCGGGAAGACAGGAAAAGTTACCATTTGCATGAAGCGTTTCGGACCGTGGAAAGGAATTGGTAGACCGCAATTGTGTCCGCTGGATGACGATACCCTTTAGTGGAACGACAAATGTCATCGCTGGGGGAGCCTTTTTTCCCTGCCACCCCCAATGCACACCAGGAATGTGGAGGGGTTTTCCTTTTTTTTCTACTCATGTTTGAAATCCTTTTAACTGTGATTTGCGACTAGGTTGGACGAAAAATTGTTTAATGTTTATGGCGGTAGAATACATAAATTTATGCAGAGAGTCCGAAACGAAAAGGATCGTAGTACGTATGCATCGCACTGTAGAATTAGAAATCGACCTCTGGAAACATTAAAAACGAAACAGCAAATTTTCAACTGATTGTTTAAATAATAGTTTCTGTTTCATCAGTTAATTCAAGATCCTTTTAAACATAATTACAAAAAAATGTAATAATCGTTTGTTACATCTACAGCCAAATTGTAATTAATGCAAATATGATCCAAATACGCCTAAAAAAATAAATGAATGTGCAAAGCGTGTGATTCCACACAGGTTGATAGCGTTCTTCCCGCCTATACTTTTTCCTTCGCTTCCTTCGGGTGGAAGGGGCGGTTGTTAGTGCTTCCTTTCGGCCTGTACCCGTTGAATGATAATGGAAAGATTCGTAGCATGAAATTGTCACCAAATTGGGTTTAGAACTGGGGAATAAAGTGGTTTTGGTACTATGGAAAAAAGCTATCTCGGGTTTTTTTTATGCGCCAAATTCGCAGTAAAAAACCATAGGCCCTTTTAGGAGGAGTAGCGACCGTTTTGTTCCAAATTTCCCACGTGACGGTGCATCAATCACGTGTAATTGATTTAACAAGAATCTAGATCTAGTCGAAATTTGAAGAAGATTAATTGAATGTAAAATGATCACACAACCAGTCCTGGAAAAGAAATGGTTAAAACATGAACTGAATGCCGCGGTAAACGGATTATTTTTCAATTTTTGGCTGCGTCAGCTGGGGAATATGAGATTATCCGTGTTGTTCAGGTTTCCACCATCGTGAGCTGGCTGTTTAATTTACTAGAAAACCTGCATCGATTGCTGGCGGAGTTTGCAGTGTTGTAAATTGCTGTGCGCTTTTTTTTTTGCGAGAGAAAATTTCTCTCACAGAATGCATCCAAAATTGCCCACGAACATTTGTGTTCAGTACAACAACAAAAAAACGAAAGAAACCGATAGGAGTTTACCTCTCCCCCTGCCCACCGACGCAAACGGCAGTAATTAACGGTTGAAAAAGGACACGAGCCTTCCGGAGTGCTGCTCCGGAAGCCGCAAATATCGCGTCACGTGCCATTGAACAGGGAAGATTTATTCGCTGTGGGAGAAGGCACAACCGCCCCAAGGAGCAAACGGACGCGGTCGGTCATAAATCATCGGACTGAGACGGTTGATTTACATCGTTCGCCTTTCTGTTGCTGGGAGAAAGTGGGTTTTGCTGGGAAATTTGACCACTTAAGTGAAAACAGGCAAATCAAGTAGTGTTGGTCCTAAAAATTACACAGACATTTGTTAAAAGAATGTTCTATCTTGGTTAATCTTGGTTCATTCAGTTGTATTTCTTTTATACAAGAAGGGTGAAGAGCATCACTCCGTTGGAGTCCTTGCAGAAACGTGTCTATTTATATTGCTGGTATATTTTTCCGTCGTTAGTCACATTTTCATGAACAACCGTATCCAACCGGGGCAATTCATATCATCGAAATCCACGGAAGCACGGGAATAGACCCGTCACGGTCGTCGCCATCATCGTTAGAAATCTGCCGGTCTTCCACAAGGATATGCTGTCGATGTTGATGGACTTGATTTTCCTTTTTCATCCCCCTGACCGCCTCACCCCCTCCATCAGGCTCATGCGTCTTTTTTTTAAATTATGCACGCCGCTTCGCCCTCTTGCCAGCCAACAATTGCCGCATCGTGAAAGACTGGCGGTACCCCCCATGTACCTGGCAACGGTGACAACAACCTGCCGACGTACGAAGGATTGACGAGTGGTGGGAACGATTGCTGCCATGCCATCATCGTCACCGATATGGTCCCACTCCCACTGCCAGGACATGCTTGTTGTGGTTGAGATTTCGGTGGCGGCTTAACAATTCCGGAAGAACTGTGTTTCAATAGGATGGCAGCTTCCGGAATTGCAGTAAGGGCTCGGCTTGCTATGATACTAGGGAGGGAGGTACCACCGGTTCTGGTAGCGCGGCCGGGCAAAAAGCGGGATAAAAAAAACACAAACACTAATGCGCACGCTATGCTTAGTAACCATTTTCCTCTCATCGACATCTCCTGACTGCAAATTCTCCTGCAAGTGCACTACTGCACATATAAGCAATGGTGGAAAGGAAAACAAATGCGGCCGTTGGAAATTTTCAACGTAATAGAAACTCCCTAGATTCCGTTGACATTGCTCGTTCGTTCGTTGTTGGTAAAAGTAGGTTGCAATGAGGAGAGAAAACGGTACACATTTAACCACGTCCAGCAGTGTGAATATTCCCTTGCGCCCGGGAACCATCGTCACGGCATGCGTTCACCAGTTGCTGACTTGCTCCGATTGTTGCCGCTCGAGGAAGGGGCCTGAGCCACAATGACGTTATTCTGCTCGGTTCGTCCTATTGTGTCCGTCCCGAGGATTCGCCCGAGTTGCCGGTGGTTGCAAATGCGCGCGCTATTCACGGGAAATCTCTCGGAATGTCTCTCTCTCTCTCTCTTTCGCAGGGATATTATCTCTTTTTTCCGCGCGCGCACTGGCTGCGGCATGTCTTCTGCTTTTTCCAGCTTCCACGCTCGGCAGTTACTTTATTTTCCCCTGGCTAAGGGTTAGAACGGTTCTCGTGCCGCACGGATTTTATAATGATTGGTCGAAGTCCGCGAGCGCAAGGGAGAAGGCACGAGCGGCGTGGACTGTTCGCCGCGTTTTCCACGGGGATAAACACGTGCCGAAGGGTGGTTTCGGCGGTGCGGTTGCTGCGGTTTGTTTGCCGGTGTGATTTTCCTTCATTGCATCCGAGCAAATCTCACCGGAACGGATCTCGCCAATCGGGGCCGCAACCGCAGCGACGACTGCTGCCACCGGGACCCACGGGGGTTCGTCCATCTGCGCGACAGCAGCCGGATTGCCGACGAGGTTGGCCGTCGGTTTTGCGTAAGTGGCGGTTTGAGATTCATTCCGTTTTAAAACGCTCGACAGTTCGGTCGTGGTGCTTCCCATCGGCTCGGTCACTCGGATTCGCAGGCTCGTCGTTGCAAGGATCTGCTCCTGCTCAACATGTGTGATTTGAATGGTGGACCACGCGAGAAAAATCAAGTGTGATGTTTCGAACGTATGTGAAGTTTATGATTTCAATCCTTGCTCAGAAAAACAAAACACTAAAAGTTTACCAAAAAATTAAACCTGAGCTGCAAGTAAAAAATATCGTTGAAAAAGTGACTAACATAAACGTATCCCGTGGAACTGTGTTTTGGAAAATCAACGTTTGCGTAAGTTTATTAACATTAATTTCAGACGGAAAAAATGTGTTACATTTATTAGACAAATTCGATGCTTTCAACATATTAGAGAGCATTAGTTTTCAATGGTGTTATTAAAATAGACACAATAGATTATCAATCCGCTAGGCGCATTTTGTGGAAAGATATTATCTTCCAATCTTTGAAATAAGATCCAATTACCAGTCAACCACAATGCAACCGATAAGGCAGTAACCACCTCGGTTCGCAATCGTTGCCTAATCGCTAAATTTGTCCAAAATCCAGCTGCCCCTGGCCCACATACCCCCGTCGTTCAGCGGGCTCAACCGACGTGAATATTTAAATCAACATTTTTTAAATCCATCCCTCACGTGATTGTGGTTGAGGCACGTTGAGGAGTGAGGACCGTCGCGTTGTCGTTACCGTAACAATGTGTATCACTTGATTTATGGGAGAACTACTAACAGCCATATCCCTCTAATGGAAGGGTTAACACATGAGCCATCGCGATGACGGACGGGATTCACATTACTGAAATGTTGCGGATGCTGTGCCCTCGTGCCCTTGCTCCTATTTACGCCCATTACCTTGCAGGAGAGTGTGTTCTCCTAGACGCACGTGTGTGGCTTTTCGTTGTGAAGTGGATTGCCGGCTCGGGGTGACTAAAAAACCTGGCCGACGGGGAACATCGCCATGGGAATACAGAGGGCGAAAAGGGCCGGGATGGCTTCGACTACCCATCTAACGAATCGAAATCGTTTCTTTACGATATGCACATGTGAGGGGGGAATTCATTTGGATATCTGAAGTATGACGCAGTTTTTACGATGTATCTAAGCCTCATTTTACTAATTGCATTAACATGTTACAGAGCGCGTGCTGGAAACAAATGGTTTCAAAGTACGAAAAACGTACTCTTTGGAAGAAAATATCATGTGCAACTTTTATTAAAAAAGATGCATCTCTTCAATTAAACAGTGGATTTTGTTTCCAACGTTTACAAAACTAGATTCCATGAATTCCAAAAAGCGTTGACATTTTGGAGAGCTATCAATTTTTCATCGTCATTAAAATCAGTACATCCATCCCGCATTCTTTTTCAAAATGCCGGAAAACGAATTTCTGCGGTAATTCAATTTTCCGTTTCGCATAAATTACCCACTTGCACGGGACTGATGAGCCACGACCAAGGTGTATGAGTGTGTGTGCGCAAATTTGTAAGTGTTTTACGCGTCAATCAAATATTTATCAACGGAGTGCTGTTGCGATTCAGGGCGCGTCATGTGGACATTGAAATGCAACGCTCAGTGTGTTCAATTTTCCCGTCGTGAAAAGGGTATAAATCGTGGTTCACAGTTTTTCAACCCCCACAAAGAGGGTGGTCTACTGCGAGAAGTTCATTTTTTAATCACCATCAGCTTAAAAAAAAGAAAACGGAAAACACGCACACAATTGAGACGAAATTTACAAGGGATGAGAACCCTTCGGTTTTCGTTGACTTAATTTTTTGGGTAAGAGAAGCGGTAAACTCAGTTGATCGCAATTTAAAAGATTATTGCAAAAATTCACGGGGTGTCACGGTTTTTTTCATGAAACGAATCAGATTGACAAAAGGAATGAGAAGCGACACAAAAAAAATTGTGAAACTTGACGAAGGAGGAAAAATGTCAAATGCGAGAACCCTAATTGTGAATTGATTCCATTTCGCTACGAGGACGAAGACAAACAACTTACAAGACCGACAATGGATTACGTGGTCATCCTACCATCGGGGATGATATTTTCGCGAGAAGGGTGATTTATGAGCCGTTGGTAAATTGAAACTTTCAATACGCATCCAACGAACCAGTATTTCACTCAGGGAGCGGGCGTTTTGAGAAAGAAAGAGCGTTGAAGCATAGGAAACTCGTCACAATTAAAGAAAATGAGAAAAAGTGCTAAAACCCGTGGCGACAGTTTGCATTTGGAATGGATGATATATTCACGATGATTAAAAAGCATTCCTTTTCCTTTTCTTTTCTACACAAAAATAAATCTTTTGAGAGACTCGCGAAACTTTCTTCTGCTGTAGATGCAAATGATAATGGCAAGAAAAGAATTAGCCACTCTCTGGTGCACTGCAAGGCGAATAAACCATCCATCCACCATCGGTGGCAATGGTGGCATGCGAAACGACTGTAAAACTGTGCAGATTCGCAACTTTTTATTCCCGGTTTTTATTGCACTTTATACTTCTCAGCCAATGGTTTGCCATTTCGCTCGAGGAGATTATATTTGTCGTACGTAAAACTTTTATTTTTAATACCAAAAGTGTAGAACCAAAAGTGTAGAACATTGCTCTTGGCTTGTGGACGGGGTAGAATTTTAAGAGCTCGTAAATCCCATCACTAATAAAGACGTATTCATGGTTCCGTGACGGTTTGATTTTGCATGAAACGTAGGTTATCATATTAGCAGTTTTTTTCAAACACATTTTACATAGATAAACAAAATTTTCCAATTTTTATGCTTTTAATTTATGGACTACACGGTCAAAACGAATCCTACATCATTTGAGAACAAATCAAGTTGAAACGAGCTCGAAATCAATCGAATGTGTTGGATAAGGTATACGATCATTACTTATCAACTTTAGCAAATGAAACATTGAAGTAATAACGTAAAATAGGATAGGCAAAAAGCGAAATTTCAATTTAACTCTAAATAATTTAACAGGACGTAGATGAAGGGCTGGCTAAATTGAATTCAAATATAGTGAAACAGCACCTGATGAAGACGCGATAGATCACCTTTCTAGTTTAGATAGTTCGCATTTGAGAAACGCATCCTAATCTCCAGAGGAAATCCCAATCCAGAGTCTACCTGACACTCAACTCGACAAGTGCAGAGACAAAATTTATCTTAGAATTGAAGTTGGAATGTGGGAGGAGAAAATGGACGGTGATGGTTACGAGTGTGAAGATAATGGTCTTTTCTTTGGGGCGAACGACAACTATCGTGTTGGTACGGTTCCAAATCCTTTTGTTTTCCCAGCCCGGAGGCTACCTTTTCTTCGACCGCCCTTTGCAATGGAGCACATTCCGAACTCGTCCCGGAAAGATCTGTGCACAATCTGCTACCCAAACAAAGCCAACCAAACCGTAAGAACTAAAGGATTCCAGCTAGCAGCACAAATTCATCACAGTCTCTTGGGCTAGTCTAAATTGTTTAGTTTAGGTCATTAGTTTCTCATCTTCAAGAGGAAGACTGTACGGTACTACGACTCATTGCAAGACCGTTCTCTGGAGAAGGGCAATTCCATCGTATTTTTTGCGCTTGAATTGAAGGCACTGCGATCAACCAATTTGCCTCCCAAACATAAAACACGGGACCATTTCTACGCATAAATTTACGAGTTCCATCAAAAGAGGCTGTAAAAATCTGTGGCTCAAGATTTGTCTCGTGCAATTATAACCAATCTGTTTGTCGACACAGTTTGCGCTTCCCAAAAAGTTCTCATCCTCCCGCCTGCGATAAGAATCGGCGTAATCGCGTGGGGGTAATGTTTGCCGCCTTTGCTGAGGCGGAAATAATTAACTCCAAATTAACTTAGCATCTGCGGTGGTGGTTTTCATAATACGACGACGGCATTCAACGGATGGCGCTGTCGGTGGAACGTTGCTGTTTCCGTTTCGTTGCTTTCTTTCCTCCTAACGTTAACCCAATGCCAATTGAGCTCGCTGCGTGTTACAACGCGCGTTCGCGAGTGCAAACAATTGGCGAAGTTTTATTTCGTTTCATTTTATCTTTACTGAATCATCTCGCCCGCAAAGTAAATATGCTCCGGGAGACGAAATTCAAACACAACAAATTAAAATTAGCATTGCAAAACGGTTGTCACGTCGCGCTTTCACTCTGTAACGTTCCTTGAGTGCAGCTGGAAAAGTGTTTGTCCTCTACCTCTGCAAATGGTAGAGCTGGTTCAACTGTCGTACGGAAAGTTGCGGAATTTTATTTACAACGTGCTGCAACGAGCAAGCACGCAGAAAGGCACTCGATAATTCAAGTCTCCCGATTTTCCCCGCGGATTCAGAAACACCAACCACTCCCAAAGAAGTACGGCCGCGTGGGAGGACGAAAACGACAAAACAAACGGACACTTTCTCCACCCGGTTTTTCTTTCTCTCTGTGGGAGAAAGCTTGGTCATTTTTGTGGAGCACGTCGGAAAAGTAGGAGGAGAATAGCATCGTCATTCGGAACCTCCTACTAGCTAAGCTTTGTGACTCGCCAGCAGAATTCTACGGTCCACTTTAGCATCGCAATAGAAAAAAAGGAGAAAGATGAATCCATTCCATGGTTAGGAGATTTTAACTGCAAACATGGAAATAAAATGCTAATACCGATTCAATTTAATGTGTTTGTTAAAAATAGTATAAAGCTTATTAATTATAAAATTATGCCTACTAAACTTACGTTAACGTTACATTACGTTTAACTTAGTTCCCAAATGATGTTGGCAAGGCATCAGCATTAATCAACTCTCCGTTTGTTTCGAGTTCCTTACTCAAATGTACAGAAACAGGGTAATATCGTTCCATCCGTCTGAATAGACAGAAAACTAATTTACGAACATTTAATTTAAACGCTTCCACTCCAACATATAATGGCCTCTTCCGACGACCAGGATGAGGTTTCCATCCTTCCTGGTGGTGTCACTCAAAAACCGAGCCGTTTCCCGTATCGCCAAGTGTATACAGCGTGCTACGGAAATGAAAGACTTCGGGAGTAATGAACACTCGTAGGTGGGGTTCTTGCTAGGGAAGAGGCGAGTGCCTTATCTATCCGAAGTATGGTGCTGCTGCGAGTGCAATTTTATTCATTTGCACCAATTGTCCCTCCATCAAGTGTTCTGGTCGCATGGACACACATGCGAATGAATGGATTGCAAACGGCGTTTTATGCGATAACCCTTCACGGCACTTCCGCTGCGGACGGCATTGGACTCAGTTGCTGAACTGCTGCTATCTGAATGTGCGATGGTTCGATTGAATTCAAATTATACAAAAACATCCGCAGTCGATGGAAAGGGAGGCGGAGAAAGGAGATCTCAATCGTTGCACTTCCATTTTATTTCATTTTTCGATGTGCGTTCGTATTCTTCTCAACGAGTGTAGTCATCTTAGTTTACGCCAAGTTTTTGTTTCCATTGTCATTTGTTCGGTTTTAGGCAACGGTTCATCATGACTGAAGAACTGCAGACGCAGCAGCAGCCGCAACCGGCCACCGTGCAGCCGCAACCCAAGCAGCGGCTTGGCCCGCAAGACTATCGCAACTCGGAACTGGTCACCAAGCTGATGGCAGCTAATCCTCCCTACCTGTACTCGCCCGCCGTTGGCCCGCACAATTTTTTCTTCAGCGAGATGCTACGCTCTCTCGTCGCCAACAAGCGCAACGAGAGCCTACGCAATGCATCCGAACAACTGCACCATCAGCAACACCACCAGCAGCAACACCATCAGCAGCAGCAGCAGCAGCAGCATCACCAGCAGGCGGCGCAACATTCTAGCCACCTTCAGAGTCAGCATCTGGCATTGCAGGCCGCAACGACCCGTAGACCCCGTAAGCGCTCCTGGAGTCAGCATCGCTACTATCCGGAATCCCTAAAGGACGGCAAAGACATGTCGGAGGAGAAGCGCCCAACGCAGCCGGAGAAACCGCTCGAGCTGACCAACAAGCTGTCCGCGTTCAGTCGTAGCATTACATCGGCTGCTTCCTCCTGCGCGGCGCAAAAGTATCCGGAGGGCGAACTGCAAGAAAGATTCAAGGCTCCATCGTATCACGATCGAAAGCCAGACGAACCGAAGCCCTCGGTGGGGGCGGAAAAATCCTCCATGAACAATGCCAACCTCCTTCCGGAGCCGCCAACGGCCTCGATGCCACCGTCCGATTTGATCCTTCCTCCGCCGCCTCCCGTCTGGTATCCGCCGCTCTATCCGCCGTACGGTATCGATCCACTGCATTTCTTCATCGATCTGCGCGTTTCGGGGCACATTTACGATCGCAAAAAAGACTCCAACTCACCCGGTTCAGAGGAATCGACCCTGTCGGTGAAGCGCGAGCACTCGAAACTGATCGGAACGGGCAACGACCGGCAGGGGTCGGCCTTCAGCGTTCCAAAGCCGAGAGACTCGGCAGCGGGAGGCAAGGCAACTGGCACCGGGTCAGCCATTAATCTTGCGGCACAACTCGAGGAAGCTAGCACAGCCTCGGGCGAGATCGTAGAGGGTAGAGACGCGACCGATCAGCACCCAGCTGCGATGGGATCGTTGTTTGCGGGGGAATTTGCTGATCACAAGATGGATGCGATCAAAAATACGAACTATGTGCTGCAGAATCTGCCCCGGATCTACGGTGATCTGAACGGCAACCACAAGATTGCGGATCGTTCGTTTGCTGCAGACGATGAGATGAACGGCAACTTGAGTGACGAGCACGAGCACGATCAGGACAGCAAGTCGGTTGAATCGGTCGAGGATTTGGTTGGGGACGAGAGTAAATACAAGGACATTGATTTGAATGTAATTTCCGACGAGGAATCGATTGCTGTAGACGAAAATTAGATCCATAGAGAACTGTGAGCGAAAGCTCACGCTAGGATAACAACTAGCGCGCTTGCTTCACTTCTGGTAGAGAACCTTTGTGTTGACGTTGAATCATAAAAGAATAAAGTGTATTAATATTACTACCGAATCCGACATTTCATATACCGCTTTTTCTTCGCCATCACTGCGTCGCAAGGTGAGCATATAATGAAAACTACCAGGCAGCTCCACCAACGATGCCTTTGCATCAACGATTTTTTTGTTTTGAATATCACATTTGAACGTACACGAACACTTGCGCTGGACGGTCGAAAGAAAGGGACAGCTCTATGCACCGTGCGGTGGAGCCGTCGACTATGCGTCATAAACGAAGCAGGATGGGAGGGGAGGACGTCACCTGCTTTTTTCTTTTGCTTGAGGAAAACTCAAAACAAATCGACAAAATGCTCGCACAAGTACGGAGCTGAGTACGCGTGCCTCCTTCGTACCTCTATTCTCGCGCTAGCGGCATTCATAGTTTACACGCGGAACGCATAGCAACGGTTTCGACGCAGCTCCACGCTTACTTTCCGTGACGCAAAGTGCCTGTTTTGTGAAATTCTTGGAAACCCTTCGGTTGGCGATTAACGTTTTTGCAGATTACTCGGCAAACGGAAGTGAAAATGAGTTTGCGCCCATTTAAGGCACAATTTCCCACGAATCCCAAGGAAGGGGACGAAGTTCTGATACGCGGTACGCTGAAGGAGCACGCCAGGTGGTAAGCGAACACCCGCCTTTCGATAATTGCATTCAATGCTCATGTGTGCGCCCCTAATGAATTCTCTTACGTCACGGGGAACAGTTTTTCGGTGAATTTCTGCCTGCCGAGACCCACGGAAGTGCCGCCCCACGTATCACCGCCCTACATCGCATACCATTTTAAGACAATCTACGAAGACCAAGGAGATGGCAAAGTGATTCAAAACTTTAAAAATTTGGAGTGGCATGCGAAAGAGAAAGTGTCAGACAACATCTGGCACACGAATCGAAACGAAGCGTTCACGGTAATATTTCGATTACACGAAGAGAAGATTAAAGTATTTGGGAATGACATTCAACATAACCCCGATTACGAGTATGAGCTGACGATGCCGCTGGAAGAAATTGACACCATCGAGTTGTGGGACGATGTGAAGGAAGTCAAGGAAATTAGATTCTGCTACGATAAGAGGAACGGTATGTACCGCAAATTTTTATTATCGCTCGATATTAATTTGAACGAGAGAACTCATCGTTTCAATCATTTTCCATTCTATTTTCAGCATGTTGATTTTACAATGAAGCCAGTAAATTTCTAAATGCAAGGCCGCCTCGAAAAAGTGGATGTATGCACGAATCGTGACACGAACAGTCATTTGCCATCGCTTACAGATCGCTTTTCCAACAGTCACGTATTCTTGTTTTTGATTCGAATATCAGTATTGTTTTTATTAACCAAACGAGCTTAATCTGCACGACCAGGGAGGAACCATTCGATGAATCGATGAGATCATCATTTGGATCATGGGGAATTTCTCCGAGAAACACTTCATCGTTATCTGCCGTCATCTACGCACTACCATGGGTTCAAACGGGGCGACCCGTAAGGTGCTATAGTAATCATTAAGTATTGTAAACATTGAAGGGGGTGTACACAAATTGTTTCTACTCTATCGACTGCTATCAGCTTCAGCGGTCGGTACACGCTCTACGCAGCTTCGCTTGTCTTGAGACAACAGAACCGTTTGGAAATAAATAAAATACAATGTATATTTATCGGCCAGTGCCTTGAAATTGTTGGTTCGTTTATTCATTATTTTTCGTAACACACGTGTTTCACATGAATCCATAATCGCTAGTGAACGAGAGATAGAGGTTTATGGGAAATTATGCAAGCCTGGTTCAATATTAGAAAAACTGTTCCAATAGATCGCGATAGTACTGCGTTTGCTTGTGTTCCACCATACGACGATTTAGAGAAAACATCACGGGACAGTCCAACGAATTGCAAGATGTTTCAAAAGAACGTTGACAACACGATCGACACATCTGTTGGATGAGAATGAACCATGATTTCAAAAATGCACCATTCCACTCTTCCGCTGGCTGTTTCTTACCTTCTCCGTAATCTCCAGTTTCCGTTCCAGCTTGTTCATTTTGTTCACGACGTGGAGAAGTGCGTACTGAGGTCGCTGCTGGCAGTTTTTGCATATTCCGTGCTGCGTCTGCCTGCCGCAGTCCACTATGCAACTCGTGGTGGAGAAGTATTGGGAGATCGTGCTCTTTTTTGGTACTTGCTGGTTTTCTATTGATTTGCCCAGTGCTCCTCCCACACCGGCCCCTCCTGTGTTGTGCAGCATCAAGGTCTTCCGTGGCAAATCGCTGTACCACTGGTGCACATCAGCACCGATAAGCAAGAGGCACCGGTTGAGCGGTGGAATGATGGCTTTCGATATGTAGTAATTGGCATTAATTTTTAGCCCTTCGTCTGCGAGCACCTCGTCCGGGCTCCGAACGAGCCGGATGAGTGGCACCAGCGGTGGTCCATTGATGATAACGTACGGCACGCGCTGACCTCTTCGTGGTTCCCTGCGCGGGTCTACTAGTTTCCACTTCCTAACGAATTAGATAACAAATTGATTTCATTCCGAACAAAAGCTACACTGAAAAGCTGACGAACCTGGTTAGCTCCAGTGCGGGCACACAAGCCCCCGGTTTGTAGCCATCCTCTCCGCGGAACTCCTTTGCGAATATGAAATCCTGCAAGTTCACTCGGCCTTCCAAAATCTTCGTGAACTGTCTGCACGTGTACTGCTTTACCTTCGACACGTCGCACGTCTCGAAGAGAATGCGCAGTACCTTCTCGAGCATCTTCGCCACAACCGGACACCCGTCCCGTCGGACCGTTTCGATTCCCTTCGCTTCGTACGTCGGTTTTTCCTGATCCGCCGTTTCGTACATGTATCCAACGTAACGTTTTTTGGTCTGCGTAGGACAGAAGGATGTGTATTATCAGATTTCATCACAAGAAAGTGCAATACACTTGAGATACAATGCACGTGCCAGATTAGCCTGGCCATCGACTACTATATAAAAAGCTAGCCCACTTTGTGAGAAAGCATTTCACTTCATCTGATTCTGGGGCGCCATGAAGTTAGTACTGCTTGTTACACTCACAACCATTGCATTCGTGCACACGCGCCGAGTCCGTATTATCGACGGCACATTCGCAGAGCTGCACGAGTTCCCGTACCAGGTGTCGTTGCAATGGAACTTCAACAACGGCTCTCGCGCTAGGCACATCTGCTCCGGATCTATTCTCAATCGGAATTGGATCCTCACCGCTGCACACTGTAAGCAAACCCTTTCCAGGGACGGATGGATCGAAGTGGTAGCCGGAGTCAACAACGTTGTCAATGAAGAAGCAAGTGCACAGCGACGGAACGTGTCCAGATTTATACAGCACGAAGAATACAATGCGAGCAACTTTAGGAACGACATCGGTGTGGTAAGTTCCGCTGTTGGAGGTCCAGTATTCATAAACACATCTTACAAATTCCTTTCGCTCAGATTCTCCTTTCAAAGCCGCTGGAACTAAGAAGGGAAATCTCTACAATTACACTGGCACTTCAAAATGCGGTCATTAATCAAACCGAAGGGAAATTTGCAGGCTGGGGTTCGATCTCAAAAACCTTCATCGACATTTTCCCAGACGAGCTGAGGGTAACAGTGGTTGTAGTTTAGCACAAATGCAAATCTCCTAAACGAATTTTGTTTTTTTTTTTTTTTTTTTTTGTAGAAAGTGACTCTTCCTCTTCGTACGTTGGAGGATTGCCAGGTTCTTGGGTCCGAGGATAGATCCCAGGTGTGCGGCGGAGGTTATCGCAATGTGTCCGGATGCATAGCCGACTCTGGAGGACCGTTGACGGTCGTGCAGGACAATGGAGCTCGCGTGCAAATAGGCGTTCTTTCGTACGGCGAAACGCCATGCAAGGCAAGGCTGCCAAATGTTTTCTCAAGTGTAATGTACTTCCATGACTGGATCCAGAAAACCATAAAACGTAGGCAATTCAAATGGTTCCCATGAATCCGAGAGAAGTCTGTCGCAATAAAGCTAGCTTGAAACCCCTAACCCCATTTACTTACCTGCAGTATCGATGGCTGGTACACCTTCTCCAACTTCAGCTTGACAGGGGGCGGGTTGTCTTTGGTAACGGTTTCCGCAATCTCCTCGCCTATCCGAAACGCCTCCGCCTTGGTGCGCCCCGGGCAGAGCACAAATAGCGAATCCGTATCCCCGTACACCACCTTCGCGCCCCATCGCTCCGTCCCTTCCACGAGCTTTATGGCTCTTTCCAGTGTTTCGCGACCCTTCGCCACAACACTGTCGCCGACCTCGACGCACGGCATCCGACCGCTAAAGTTGGCCGCCGTGTAACCGTACGTTACGTTCGCGATCAACTTGAGACCGAGTTGGCGCGAGTGGAGCACGCGCTGCAGCACGCTGTTGGTTTTGTGCAGTTTCATCGACTTCTTCACCATGAGGCGCGTGTTGAGGATTTCGCTCAACATCCGTGGGAGGACTCCCTCGCGGACACGCTTCTTGACGAACGCGATGCCACACGGCGAGAAGGTGATAAGATTTTTCTCCATCAGGGCTTTCAGCATCTTCGGAGGAACGCGCAAGTGCGATGCGCCGAACTCGAACTCTTCCGTGGACCTAGAATATGATCTTACTTTTAGCAAAAACCTTCCTCGACTTTCTTTCGGGGGCGGCCCGCCCCCACCACGCTTACACTTACTCTCCCAGGTGTTCGATGCGACCGAGGCAGGTGGAAAAGCAATAGTTGTACGCTATGATAACGCTCGGATAGAGACTCTGGAAGTCGAGCACAATGATGGGATCGGCGTAGAAGCGAGAGCTCGGTTCCATGATCAGGGGCAGATACTCCGGCGCGCGCATATGCGCACGCTGCTGAATGGTGGGCGACACGGACACAAAGTTCCGCGGTTTCGCTATGCGAAGCATCATGCTTTCCACGCGGAACTGCGAGCCTCGCGAGAGCACTTCGTAGAACTGAATGCCAAAAAGCTTGGCCAACTCGGCCGTGCGACCAATCAGATCGAGTTGGTTGAGAATCTCAAAGTTGCCGTTCACTCGCTCGAGATAGTAATCGAGCACGATCCAGCAGCTGTACGGTTTGTTCCACAGCCGCGACAACTGTCGATAAGAATGGCTCGGCACGCGCCGGTGCAGGATGTGATAGGCCACGTTCTCGAACGTGTACGAGGTCAGGGCGATCTCGTGCCGCATCAGGCGCCAGATGTCGAGCAAGATCCGGCCCGGAATCTTCAACCCAGCACTGTAATCGTGCATCTCCAGCAGCTCCTGCTGTTCCTCCTCCGATACGTGCACCTTCTCGGCGGTCGGGACACGTGAGAGCATCTTCATCAGGTTCATGTCCAGCGCATACCCCCGCTCGATGATGTACCCCCACGAGACGCTCTCGATTTCGTAACCGGTGAATATGTCCGGATCCCAGAAGGCAATGAGCAGCAAAAATTTTTCGTAAAGCTCGCGCTCCCCGGACACCAGCACGACGTCGGCCACGTAAGGAGACTGGTTATACTTCTGGCTCATCTTGTCCCCATCGGTGGTTCCCCAAAGATACTGATTCAAAATGATTCCACAGACCGACGAAGCCCTCGGATGGTCCGGCGGGACGTCGTTGTGGATGCGATAGAATATAGCTGCGATCGGGTCGGTCGTGGGATTAGGTCGCAAATCTCCCCGTGTTGGCACGTGGATTTCAACCGCCAGTACCGTCAGATAGTTATACTGAAACGGTGCAGACCATGAGAGAAGAGATGAGTGTCTTGGCCGAATGCTACCTGATACTTTGTTCCCATGACATCTTATGCTGCTGAACGCTGAATCGGAGAAGCAAGGTTGCGAAAGGTTTGAAAACTTACGTCTTAAATGATTGCCAGACTATAAACAACAGAAAGCAGCAAGGACAATTACCGAACATAAAATTAAACCCAACAAAATGGAACACACCAAACCAATAAGCAAACAAACGAACATAAATGGTAATGACATCTTTGCTAACTATTAACGATTGCGCCGTAACCCTTGGGACGAAATGAAATAAATGACACAATTGGCCACAATCTTCTTATCAAGTGTGTACGAATAAGTATTTTCCCACATACATATCGATAATCCACCCCCATCCTTAAGTGTTACAGCAACATCTTGAGGGGTGTTTCCAATGCCGCACAAAACATCCTTAACGAGTTAAAATTGGACAGACACTTGAAATGCTTGTAAAATCCTCTTGACGTGAGTAGCCTTGCCCACGTATGTCGAAAACCCGCGTTAAGGGCCAGCTAGGCGCTGCACATGTCCAAAACTCGAGTGGTATTTGCCTCTCTGCGGAAGAGTATAAAATATTCATCCATGTCCCTTGATCGATCAGTTTAACGACTCGACTCAACTCGATTCGACACCCAGCAGCACGCAATGGCAGGACCACAACGCATCGCTATTCTTTTGTCCCTGTTGGCCCTGGCCGCAGCAAAGCCATCCCAGCGCATTGTCGGTGGCCAGCAGGCATTGCCCCACGAGTTCCCGTACCAGATCTCGCTGCAGTGGAACTTCAACGACGATAATCAGCAACCAATGCACTTCTGTGGTGGCTCGCTGATTGCCGAGCGTTTCGTCCTCACTGCCGGACATTGCGTGGCAACATATACTGAGGATGGATTCGTGGAGGCTGTCGCCGGAGAGCACGATTTCACTCAGTACGATGGGTCGGTTCAACGTCGACGTGTCGTCGAGCAGTACATCCACGAGGATTACGCTGGCAGCGTTGGTCCCTTCGATATTGCCGTTTTCCGCGTGGACCGTCCGTTCCGACTGAATCACAACGTGCAGCTGATTAACCTGCCGGAACCAGGCGCCATTCCGGAGGGCATGTGCACAATCAGCGGCTGGGGATCGACTTCCTTCACCCAAAGCCCAATCTATCCCGATATTCTTATGGTAAGTGTCCAAGCGTTGGAGCTTTTCCGTTGTCCAGCATGCTTAAGATCACGATCTTTTCTCTCTCTCCCTCTCTCCAGAAAACAAACATTCCCATCATGGACCTGGAAGTGTGCCGCAAAATCTACTTCATCCAGGAGATTGACGACAGCAACGTCTGTGCCGGTACCATGGAGGGTAACTCTAGCGTCTGCTCGGGTGATTCCGGTGGCCCACTTGTGCAAATCGCCCATGACGGGTCGTACGTCCAGGTCGGTACCGTCTCCTGGGGCGGCATCCCCTGCGGTGGTTACAAGAATCCTGGTGTTTTTGTTCGAGTATCGCACTTTATTGATTGGATCAACGACAAGCTCAACAACTAAAAAATACAATATTCGGATTTCTTGGAAGAACTTATCCTGCCTAAATAAACGTTTTCAAACGAAGAATCAATTTTGCCTGCGGATGCTTCACGCTTCTATTTCCATACACGATGCGTTTGACTAAAATTATCGTAACCGTACATGATAAATATACCAATTAAAAACGCAAACAACATAAAGACACGAAAGTTGCTGTTGCCACTCACCACAGGAATGGCCTATCAGCTAGAGAGTTAACTCACCTCACACCCCGGCTTTGCTCTTTGAAGGTTTTCGTAGTCCACTTTGAATCCGTAGGCATTGTCGGGAGCCGTGGCCATGGATATGTTGGCGTTACTTTGTTCGATCAGGTCTGATTGATCGGACGATGCCATAACGCAGGGAGCCTGCGTTGCGTCCACCACATCCTTCTCCCTCAATTCTTCGTTGGGGCTTTCCTGAGCAAAAAAAAAAAAAAGGTTCACCAAAAGAATCCGAAAAATACACAACTTACAAATTATCATTCGGGTTGTATACTAACCTTCCGTGGAGTTTTGCCTGATTCTTCAAGCTTTTCATTGATTTTGGTTGAATTTATCATTTCCTCCTCAGCCGCCGGATCAGCAACTACCTCATCAAGCGATGTTGGAGTTACGTCACGCAATTCGGAAATATCCCTGACCGTGGAGGAGCCTCGCTGCATCGATCGTTTACCGGAAAGCATTCGGTTTTTCACGCGTGCACTATAACCCGCCAGTGTGGTACCTTCTTGCGTTTTTTCACCATCAAAGGTGCATTTTGAACCGGTGTCCGGCGTCGATCCGGCGCCGTAAGTGTTGATTGCCATGATTTTTGAAACCAATGACTTCGTGCTACTGCAAGGGGACGATGATTTGTCTCTGTCGTTCGTTAGCAAAACGCTAAGGTTCAGCGAGGATTCTGAATCGATATTCGTCTGTGATGCCGAAGGCTTTTCGATACTTGGTTCGACAGTCATGATAGCGTCCGCTTTCTTCACTTTAGTCGGGCTGTCTACCTCCACGGCGTCTCCCTTTGTGGTGGTCAGATCTGGCTGCCGATTGCGAAATTTTTCATCTAACCATGCGTCCGCCTCGGCACGGCTCGGAGGTGCCTTCGCATGGGTGATGGTAACCGAACGTTCCGATGCCAACAACTCCTTCATTCGATCGCCGTTGGGCCCGTTTGGGCCAACCGGTCCCAGCACCTCATCGATGCTTTCGCCGAACGATTGCTCGAGCTGTGCATAGCGAAGGTGTTTCATCGATTGTAGGCCGGCAATAGAACTTTTGAACTCTTCCATATCATTTAAACTATTCCCTGTGATATGCAGCACAGTGTGGCCGACCTCCTTCTTACCCGTTAGGTCGTCAGGATTGCTGTAGAAAGGCGTGGCATTGACGACGGCGGGAATTTCGAACGTTTCTATAGCTTCTTGCGCTTGCTCGCGTGTCGGTGGGCATGAGGCCAGCGCAATTCTAACCCGTCTGGCATCTTCCTCTTCGACCTCTTGGTTACACGTCACCACATAGCAACTATCGTCCGAGTCCGACTCGATCTCGTCCACGTCGCAAACCATTGTTGTTTCACAAAAGCTTTGTATTTGTGTTACATTTTCCTCTTCCTCCACTTCAGTTGGCGATTCGGGATCTTTTTCTTTTTCGCCTTCTTCCATCGGTTCCACAACGCCATCGAGCTGATTACCGATCAGCACGGACGAAGAAAGGTTCGGACTTGCCGCCGTTCTTTTGGAGCTTCCGTCTTGCGGACTTATTAAGTCATGAAACAAAAACTCCGACGTTTCAATGAAGGTTTTTTTGGAGTTGCCGGCCAGGGCTAGAGTGTTACTCAACGATTCATCCTCGAGATCCAGGTGAATAGTGACCATCGGTTCCGCTGACCGGACCGGACGTATCCCGATTGTTGGTGGATTTTCAACGCAATCGTCATCCGTTCCGTTATCGACAGCCATAACATTCTCCTTGTCGGTTTCCTCGACGTTTATCGGTTCGTTGTCCGAAACATCGTCAATGCGGCTGCTATCCGGTTGTGTAACTTTCCCATCGACTTCGCCGTTCTCTGTTGCGGAAGGCGTTTCAACCGGTGTTACCTCCTCCGCTTCCGGCGTTGGACTCTTGTCGACTCCAACGCTCTGTTTCGACCGTTCTTCGTCGATTGCTTCCATACTGTTTGTACTTTCTTCATCGATTGCGATTGGCTTCGGCCCGGACGCTGCTGCGGTCGAAACAGTTGGCTGACAATTAATTACTGCAGCGTTTTGAATCATCGACAGTGGCTTAATCAGCACCTTTGGCGAAAGGCGAATGATGTTTTTGAACCTTTCCGAAAGGACAACCTCAATCTCCTGCTGTTCCTCCAACTTTTGCCGTTTTGGCCTTGACGGGCCTGTTTTAGCTGGATTCGGTTTGCGCACCCGATTCGACTGCAGCGTAGATGGTCCTTCCAAAGGGACAAAGTTATTGCGCTTGTCGTGCTCGTATGCCTGTCTGTTTCTATCGCCAATAAATATTACGGGTTGCTTGGGTTTCTCATATGCACCAGGATCTAGTTTCGTCAACCTACCGGCAGATTTTTTTCCAATAAATACATCGTCTAGTCATGATAAACGTAGAAGTTAACATACCGAACTCGTAAACTTTTTAGCGGCATCTCCGGTTGTGGTTTTTCGAAGCACGGCGTACTTTTTCTGGAGAGTATCGACTTTTTCATCAGGCTCAATTTGGGCACTCTGAAATAAACATCCGTTAGACCGCTTAGCCGTTACATAAAACTGTTTGAAATGTAACTGAAAAAATTACCTTATTTCCAAATTTTTAAGAGTATTGGGAGATGATTGCTCAAATTGTTTCCTTATTATTTCAGCACGTTGGACATGCTCGTCTCCGGGAGGCGATGGAGCGAACGTCACCTTACGGGGCGTTAGTGACTTCCTTGATGTGGGCTGAGTTAAGTCTATTCGAATTCGCTTCGCCAGTGAACTGATATCCGGCGTTGGTTCGTTACTATTACGATTTCTTTTCGGCGTCCGAGAAGCAAACAGATCATCTCCACCATCCAGCTGCGGAATGCATCCTCCGGCCAGCAAATCCTCATCGCCACTGTCGTTAAGGTACCCATCAAGGCCCTCGAGGTCGACGTTCCGTGCGGATTGCTGTTTTTGGGTTAGATCCATCAGAAACTCATCATCCGAATCGAAGGAATCGTTTTGGGTGTTCGCAGTGCCAGCGTTTTCGAGCTCCTGCATTAAGCAAAGTGCCTCCAAATCTCCACACAACGATGCATTAAGCCGTCTGTTTGCCTGGGAAACGTTCAATCCTCCGCTAGGGCATCCCTGGACGATAGTGCGGTTATTTTCGCCACTTTGCTGGGTAAGTGGGGCCAGCAGACAGTCGCCTTCGAAATTGCGTTTTTCATTCTCTTCTAGTTCACGCATTATTTCGAGCAAATTGTAATCCTCCTCGCGCAGGGATGCATCCACATTTTGCGACATGTACACTATTTTTTCTTCGTCAATCTCTGCCGAAGCATCGAAGTGGAAGCTTATCTGAGACGCGTACAGGCTGTCATTGCTATGACCATGGCTACGTCCGTGATCCGCAATGTGCGATGCATCCAGCGTCGCCACTCCTTCCGTGGCCTCCGATGGATAGCTGGCTGATGATGTTCCCTTTTGAGGGTTCTCGCCCGCTCGCTCTTTCAACAGTTTCGTCGTCAGCATTGCCCGGTAGAACCGATCGCTTTCGGTTACAATTTCCTTTCCAGAGCCATCATCCTGTGAAAGATTCGATTTCTCCGGCTGCTCAAGTCCAAATAGCCGACGTCTGGTTTCTTCGTCCTTCCATATGGAGGCGATGCCCGGGTTTGCAAATTCCCCTGTGTCCTTTTCTTCGGGTTCGCGGTTCAGAATGTCTGACGCCAAGACATCTATTTCGTACTCGGAGGTTGACATTTTCTTGGGCACATCTCCGTCGTCGGTTTCAACGGCATTCGTGCGCTGGCGCAAACCCTTGGCATGCAAGTGCAAGAAGCTCATGCCGTACAGGTTGTAGTCGATAAAGAACTGCAGCACGTACGGGATGTGCGTTTCGTGCACTTGGGGTTTGACCGATGAGATGGCGCCGTTCGTTAGCAGCGTTGTTGCATTACGAACCAGCCGTGGGTTGTACATGTATATTTTTAAGTAATTATGCTCGTTGCGATGAAAGCCGTAGATGGGACTGCAAACGAAAAGAAAAAAAAAATAGTTGCGATGAAATCTGCTATTTGGCCGACTGTCGAAGCCACTTACATTCCTTTCACAAGAACAATCTTGAAAATGTGCGTGGCACGGGACATTGACCGTGCCAGCGAAACATTGATTGCTTTATCGATCGTCGTGGCAAGTTGATAGATCCGTTTATCCACGGCGAGCTGATCCGAGGTAGATCCCTCGTAAGGGATGTAGAAGTACGGAAACACGCCATGAATATGGACGCAACTGTGCGTTCCCTCGGCGGTCGTACCAAAGAGACGAATTACTGGTACTTGCCGAATTTCGCTGCCGCGAAATTGCGAATAACAAACATCATACTGCGGGTCCGGTTTGCTCATGTAATGGTCGACGCTTACGATCCGGATTGATTTGGTTTCTTGAGAAGACATTGTAAGCTCAATCTTGGCGTCTTTCTACATAACCTTTATTTGCTCCCGTTGCACCACAGCAATTCTCCCGATTTGTGACGCCCAACTTTACAACGACCAATTTTCACAAGCCACTTCACGTTGATAAACTTTGGAACAGCATTAAGGACAACAAATTCAACACAATTACTCGTGTACCACCAGAAAAAAGACCGCTTAGATTTGGTGGTACAGTACTGTGGTATGCGCTAAAAATGACAGCTTGGTGGCTATTTTGTTACCTGACAACTGTCATCTTTGTCGAGAAATTGATAGTTGGAGTTGTTTGACGGAAGTTTTTTTATTGTTTGATAGTGTTAGAAAAAATTGGCAGCAGTAAAAATGAACTGTTTTTGTTAATTTGTGTTACTCCTTCGTAACATTTTGTTATAAGGATTTTTTTAACATTAAAAACCGGTAACCGGTACCGGTATCAGTACCGGTACCGGTACCAGTACCGGTTACGAAGTGCGTTGGTGAGTGGCGTACCCAAGGTGTGTAAGTAGGTAATAGTGTCTGTTTACCTTGGCTGGACATATATTGTTTTGATTTTGCATGGTAACGCTTCGTAACTCTAAACTCGATGTGTATTCGAATTGGAAAAGGTCACCTTGGGGTTTGAAAATTCACTTGGCTCAAATCTCGGGCTGGTCGGTTAATTTTGTCGCGTAAAATCAGTGAAGCTAACCACTGTGAATAAGCTGAATAGTTTTTCAACTGGTGTGCAGTGTATTTTGTGCTGCAATTGTGATTAAAAAGGAAATATAATACCCTCTTGGTGAGTTTAACTCGGTGAATCTCACGGAACCGTACTTTTGATCCGGTATCATCACATTCTATTACCCGTTGTTAAAGAAATTGACTGCATGGTTAACGAATAACGTTAACGATTAAAAATCTTGGTGCTTTCTGATCATCTCGTGCATTATGAAAACAAGAAATCCCACAGAATTGCAATAAAAGAAGGGGGCTGATGACTGCATGCTCCCGATTTGATGAATGGCAAAGAAAGTGATTGTTTTGGCTGAAGGCAGTTGCGAGGCACGTGAATTATATTTAGCCAAATCACGCCACAACGGTGGATGTGCTGTAGGTATCGTGCAAGCACCGCGAATGCAGAAGGAATCTGTTTGTAATCAATCTCATCAGCCCAGTCGAGGTCGGGGTCAGAATGCGAAAAAGCAAATACGGCACCCGTGCCAATCAGCTGGGCACAGCAAATCACATGGTAAAGCGGAACAGACGAATGCGATTGCGCTATCGAGAGAGAGAACATTAATGTTTTTACTTAAGCCCGGCTTATTTGTAAACATTACCGCCGGCGCCCTCAGTGCGATAACAGCTTGCATCGCGCTTGCACTGTCCGGTAAGATGAACCTTTTTTTTTTTTTTATTAGTTTGATTAATCCGACTGCACCCGCGTGGAGTAGCGATTGAGAATCGAACGGACGTACTGGGTCAGTAGTGCTGCATCCGTCGATTGTTACGTAGTATGTCCGTACCGAGACGACTGTCCAGTGCCTTCACTCCGCTGGTGATTTGCTTGGGCAGCGGGTTAGCGAACGGCGGGTTTTCGACTGTAACTAACCCGTCGTTATCCGTCCGTCGAGGACGTTTCGTTTTCTTCTTCTTTTTTTCAGAGTGCAATCGAAGAAGTCGCCGAATTGAGCGCCATGGCTGATGGAGTGATTTCAATAAAGCTGGCCATACACGATGGCAACCAGGGGGACGGAGCTCTCTATCGTTTGAAGAAGAATTCGCTTGTCCACGTGCATCCGGGAGCTTCGCTGTTAGGACGGCGGGTGTCGCTGTACTGCAACTACCCGGAGGATGGTAAACGAAAAATGTTCCATTGCGGTGAACTTCTGGCCAGCAATTGTAACGTGTAACTTTTTATTTGCAGGTAAGGATTTTAATCGAAAGTCCTACAGACGGCTTGAGTGGTGCTCGTCCACCGGATCGCCACTAGAGGCGCCCGCGAATGGATCTGATTACATCCCGATCAAGGACATCGATTACTACTGCAACGTGCACTTCACCAAATCGGGAGCTTATCATTTCTACGCGCTCTACGAAGAGTGCCCCGAGGCTGGTCCGCAGGCTGGTCTCTACGTGCAAATTGAACCGCAGCTCAAGGTTGGCAAGGGAGATGCGGCCACGCAACTGCCACTGGATGCGATCCGGTGCCAGACAGTGATTTCGAAGCTCCTCGGGCCGATCGATACGTGGGAGGCGAAACTACGCGTGGCCAAAGAGTCCGGCTACAACATGGTGCACTTTACGCCCGTGCAAGAGTTGGGCGGGTCACGGTCGGCGTATTCACTGCGTAACCAGCTGTGCGTGAATCCCGACTTCAACGGCAAGGGTGGCAAGCAGGTGACGTACGACGATGTGGCGATTATTGTGCGCAAAATGCGTGAAGAGTGGAACACGACGTCGATCTGCGACATTGTGCTGAACCACACGGCCAACGAGTCGATCTGGATACGGGAGTATCCCGAGTGCAGCTACAACTGCTTCACCTCGCCCCATCTGCGCCCGGCGTTCCTGCTCGATGCGTTGCTTTCGCGCGTCGGTGACGACGTGAAGGATGGCATGCTGGCACATGTCGGCGTCCCAGAGGTGGTCGAATCGGAGGATCACTTGCAGGCGATCCGCTGGCAGATCCAGTCGAACTATCTTGGGCAAATCAAGCTGTACGAGCTGTACCAGTGCAATGTGGACAAGTATGTGTCCCGGTTCAACGAGGAGTGCGGCAAGCGCAGCCCTACCCGTGCCCAGGACGTTCCCGAGGGCGACATTAAGCTGCGTGTCGATCCCGAATACCGCCGACTGGGGGCGGAAATCGACTTCGATCGTGCCATGAACATCTACAACGTGTTCCGGCAAGACTGTTTCGACGAGGACAGCCGGAAACGTAAGTGCTCCGAAGCTTTCCGCGCGCGGTTACAGTTCCTGAACGAGGAGGTGCGCCGGGAGATCCAGGAGCACGTCGACTATGCGATCGAGAACTGCCTGGCGGGGGCGCGGTACGAGCGTGTGCAAGCAGACGGACCGCGCGTGAAGGGAATATCGCTCAAGTATCCGCTCTTCATGAAGTACTTCACGCACTACGGAACCCAGGGCAAATCGCTGAAGGAAATCGAGACCATGATGTACGGTGGCCCGGGTAAACTGTTCATGGCGCACAATGGGTGGGTTATCAATGGCGACCCGCTGAAAGACTTTGCCCGAGCGCAACCGGGCACGGGCAACGTGTATCTGCGCCGGGAGCTGATCGCTTGGGGTGACAGCGTGAAGCTGCGCTACGGGGACAAACCGGAGGACAGTCCGTACCTGTGGAAGCATATGCAGGAGTACGTCGACACGACGGCGCGCATCTTCGACGGTGTTCGGCTTGACAACTGCCACTCGACGCCGCTGCACGTAGCCGAGTATCTGCTGGACTCGGCGCGCAAGGTCAACCCGGAGCTGTACGTTGCGGCCGAACTGTTCACCAATTCCGATCACACTGACAACATCTTCGTCAACCGGCTGGGAATAACGTCATTGATTCGAGGTAAGTGATCGGCACTGAAAGAGGACGAATGAACGCGATCGATTGAGCGATCCGCGTGCGAGATACGGCTAAAAAGCCGGGTTATCGCGGCGAATTGTTTAACCAATCTCGCTAGATTAAACAGGCGTCTGGCGATAATGAGCCCATTTCCTTGTTTAACAAATGGATTTGTTGTTTTTTTTTCTCTCTTTTTGCCGCTTCCAGAGGCCCTTTCGGCATGGGACTCGCACGAGCAGGGACGGCTGGTGTATCGCTACGGCGGGGCACCCGTCGGGGCGTTCTTCCCTTGTCCAAAGCGCATCCTGGCGCCAGGCATCGCACACGCCTTGTTCATGGACCTTACGCACGACAATCCGTCGCCGGTGGAGAAGCGTTCGATCTTCGACCTGATCCCGTCGGCCGCGCTCGTGTCGATGGCATGCTGTGCGACGGGCAGCAATCGCGGCTACGACGAGTTCGTCCCGCATCACGTAAGTGAAGCGTGGCGCGACGATAATCGCATGGCTTTGTAAATCCGTATCGCCCGTTTGTCGTTCCGTTCCGTTTGCAGATTCACGTGGTGGACGAGGAGCGCCAGTACCAGGAATGGGGCAATCAGGTGAACAAGATGACGGGCTTGATTGCGGTGAAGGAGGCGCTGAATGTGCTTCATGGTGGACTTGCGACGCGCGGCTTCGATCAGGTGTTTGTTGACCAGATGCACCCCGATATCGTGGCCGTGACGCGACACTCGCTGACCAACCACGAGACGGTCATTCTGGTGGCACACTCCGCCTTCGGGTATCCGAATCCCTGGGCTGGCCCGACGGGTGTGCGTCCGCTGGAGTTTGAGGGCGAATTCAAGGAGATCGTGCTGGAGGTACAGATCTACAAGAAAACGGGCCAAACGTTCGATCGGCCAACGGATTTCGCGAAAAACGCCGACTACATCAACGGCGTTAACGAATACGTGGTTGACCTGAAGCGTAACCTTAAGCTGGAAGAGTCGGATATCTTCGGCAAGGAAGCCGTCGTGAAGGGCAACGTGACGCAGCTGCACTTTGCGAACCTGAAGCCTGGCTCGGTGGTGGCTGTCCGCGTGGCACTGAAGGACAGCGTGCGCGCACACTTTGACAATCTGCAATCGCTGGTGCGCGAGTTCCACCAGGACCGGGGCTCGCGGTACGCGGAACTGCAACAGATTCTGTCGAAGCTGGATCTGGTCGACTTCAACAAGCTCCTCTACTGCTGTGCCGAGGAGGAGCGTGACAACGGAGGTGGCCCTTACAACATCGAGGGTTACGGAGATCTGGTGTACTGTGGACTGCAGGGTGTCATATCGATTCTGTCTGAAATCGGGCCAAACAACGATCTCGGCCATCCGCTGGCGAATAACCTTCGCACCGGCGACTGGTTAATTGGTAAGACGCAACTCCAATCGTTGCACTGTGCACTGATTGATGCCAGATTTACCCTCTTTTTCTCCTACAGATTACTGCTCGCAGCGTCTGCTGAAATATGAGAATCTTGTCCCCTTGGCGAAGTGGCTAGAGAACAATCTGAAATCGCTGAAGGAGATCCCGCGCTACATGATCCCGAGCTATTTTGACGTGATCATTACGAACGTGCATCGCGTAGCGATCGCAGCCGCCTGCAACCTGATGTCGGACTTTGTCCGCCACGGCTCCAACTTTGCGCGACGCCTAGCGCTCGGCTCGATTCAGTGCGTGAGCGTATGTCCCTCGGCCAATCTGCCCCGTCTGAGTCCGGCCGTGAATGAACCAAAGCCGGCGGCACACTGCGCTACGATGGCCGCCGGATTGCCGCACTTTGCCACGGGCTACATGCGCTGCTGGGGTCGCGACACGTTCATTGCAATCCGGGGGCTGACGCTGCTGACGGGCCGATACGACGAGACGCGCTACATGATCCTCGGGTTCGGCGGATGCTTGCGCCACGGACTCATTCCGAATCTGCTCGATGGTGGCCAGAACGCTCGGTTCAACTGCCGCGATGCGGTCTGGTGGTGGCTGTACACTATTAAGCAGTACGCCGAAGAGGTTCCCAACGGTAAGAGCATCCTTAAGGATAAGGTTTCGCGGCTCTACCCCACGGACGATTCCGAAGCGAAGGCACCCGGTGAAAGCGTAAGTCAAATGGACACTGGAGCACTGCAAAGATGGAAGGCCGAGTTACTGACCACTCGACGTTTGTCTTTTTTTGTTTTTCAGGACCAAATGCTGTACGAAACTATCCAGGAGGCGTTGACGGTTCACTTCCAGGGATTGTCTTACCGCGAGCGAAACGCTGGCACCCGCATCGACGCGCACATGAAGGACAAAGGCTTTAACAATCGCATCGGAGTGAATCCGGATTCGGGCTTCGTGTTCGGCGGAAACAACGCCAACTGTGGCACGTGGATGGACAAGATGGGCTCATCGGACAAGGCTGGCAATCGCGGTGTGCCGTCGACACCGCGCGACGGTTCAGCGGTCGAGTTGGTCGGGCTGCAGATGGCATGCTTGCGCTTCATGCAGCAAATGGCCGAGCAGAAGGTGATACCGGTGTCCTCCGTCGAGCGCACGTCGTACAACGGCACCAAAACGGTGTGGACGTACAAGGAGTGGGCCAACCGAATTGCGGCCAACTTCGAGCGCGAGTTCTACGTGGACGAATCGACCGAAAGCTCGTACGCTAACAAGCGGGGCATCTACAAGGACACGGTTGGGTCGGAAATTCCTTGGACCGATTTCCAGCTGCGGTGCAACTTTCCGATCGCCCTGCTCGCCGCACCGGAGCTGGTCGATCCGAAGCACGCCTGGCGTGCCTTGGAAAACGCCAAGAAGTACCTGCTCGGGCCGCTGGGCATGAAGACGCTCGACTTTGAGGACTGGAGCTACCGTGGTAACTACGACAACTCAATCGACAGCGACGACAAAACGGTCGCCCACGGTGCCAACTACCATAACGGGCCGGAGTGGGTGTGGCCGATCGGGTTCTACCTTCGTGCGCGGCTAATCTTCGCCAAGGAGAACGGCCTCCTCAAGGAGACGGTAGCGGAAACGTGGAAAATTCTGCAAACCCACCTCAACGAGCTGCAGCGCTCCCATTGGCGCGGCCTGGCCGAGCTAACGAACGAGAACGGTGCGTTCTGCAACGACTCCTGCCGGACGCAGGCCTGGAGCATGAGCTGTGTGCTGGAGGTCCTGTACGACCTCGAAAAGTACGAAAAAGAGCTTTAAATGTAGTTCCCTTTTGCACCACCGTCTCACGCCACTGCCCAGGGAAAGTGACCCCCCTAGAGATTGTTTTATTTTAGTGATTGTTTTCTTTGTTGTTGCTGTCGTTTTTGTTGTTGCGAGTTTTCTGCATGCCTATAGAGACAAAATAAAACACTATAATACTCAGCAGAATTAATGTGGGTTTGTTCTAAGGATCGGTACGGATAAGAAACGGACTTAACGGCGAAACTGTCGTATCTTTTTTTTGTTTTCTTTTCCATCAATTAATACTAACCTGATTTGTTCGATTCATAAACTGCTATACATGAAAGGGGGCAGAAAAAGCACATAAAAGGCATCGTGTTGGGTGGATTGCAAACGATTCCTCCTGCCGTTGGAGTTCTGGATGCTGCGAATGGATTTAAAAGAACCAAATAGCGCGATGATGGATGGCGTGGAAACTGGAGATATAGTGCAAGCAAACGGCCAAAAGTTCGCAGCGTGTAGTTCATGTAACAATGTTAATTGAAACGAAATGCGTCCAGCTATCGGGTTCCCTCCTCTATAGCCCCACGTAGCACGTTCTGCACGCTTGAACGTTGGTATTGACGTTGGGGTTTTGAGTTGGTCAATTTTTGTCACGTTACCGCCACGGTGAAAAGGGTGACGATAAATTATCACTTTCCAATTACTTTGAACAAGCGCCACCAAAACGGCCACTCGGAGGAAAGGTACAGGGGGTTCAAAAATTCGGTTCAATTTATAGAGTGCGGCATCGCAGTTCGATTTTATCCTCCGTCCCGAATCTCTCCGCCGCATGGTTCTGTTCGCTCGAATATTTATGCAGATGTATGTATGGAAGGGAAATAAAGTTTTACAGCATTACAGTTAATGGACTTTGGGTGTGCGGTCAACGAGTCGTTGTTGCGGTATGTGGTGCGTCTATGCGTTGTTGTGTGCCGTATGAGTAAAGGGTTCAATCATTGTGTCCACTTTTTTCGATCCCTGTGTGTGCCAAGGCGGTTCCAGAGATTGCAGAAAACTTTTACAAATAAATATAGCAAAATAAAAAGTGCAATTGTGAAATCGATACCATGGACCATTTGTACCGTTATTGTAAATGCACTCTTAACATGGCAATTATCTCGGTTCCTGCCTCGCAACTACTGAATCACTCTTTAAATTTGAACAACGACAAGCTCTTAAGAAGAGTTAAATTATAATAAAATTAAGCTTTCTTAGTCGCTCTGTTGGAAAAGTGTTCATTTGACGGGACACAATGAAAAAAAAAAATGTAAGTAAAACGTTCCATTAAAAGTTGCATCGTTTCCAGTTCAATTATCATTCCTGCTGCATGCTGGCTGCTACAAATGGTGCATCAACGGGTTACGAGTCATTTGCCGAGCTTTAGGCGAAATTGTGAAGCAAGTGGAAGTTTTGCGTCGCCGCGATTTCCTCTTCCCGTAACCTCCCATGTATGTTTGTGGCACATACGTCGTCGTTTTTCTCGTCGTCAAACAAGTTTAGAATCTGGAAAATCTCAGTTTATCTTTTCCGTTACAAGGAACGTCTTAAGTTATGTTTATTTTTTCGATGTTAAACAAATGCTTACAAGTAGCGCAAAAGCGCCTCCAAGCACGTTCCGTTACAGTAGAGTTCTTCAGTAATGAATTGTAATTATGGCTAAACGGCGAAGAGGCACAAAACTGACCTAATCCTTTCAATTGAAGTTGCGCTCGTTAGAGAATACTCGGAGCGAAGTGAGAAAAAAGTCAGAAAGTTTCAACCGGTCTCCAAAGTTAACCGAATCCGTATCACTCGAAATGGTCAACTAGTTGGGCTTGCAGGCGGCGAAATAATCAAGTATCCGACGTTCTGCTCTCCTAGATGGTTTCGTCCGGTCAGTGACGTGAAGGCGGTACTTCCTTTTTACCCGACCCAGCTCCATGACTGAAAGCTGGAGGGCTCGTGGAGGGCCAAAGTCAGCGAAACGGCGTGAAACCTGTAACGGAGAGCCGCATCACCGATTTTCCGATCCAGACCGGAGAGAAGCGAGGAACAAAATTAAGGTGCAAATGGGACACCTAATCAAATTATGTTCGAACGTACCGGGCCTCGGATATGGTAGCTACATAAAGTGGGACAAAAGTAGCCCTTGTACGAACGTGTCTGCCCCGGGCGTACGCGTCATGCTCCCTTCCCAGAGATAAACTGCTGCAGGCGGTCGAAAGGGATGAGTTTTGTGTCTGGTAATGGACGGTATTAGTGGCACTCTGTTGCTACTAGGAAAAGCTTTTTGACAAACTCCCACCAAGGGGAGTGGAGAGTTGCCGAGCAAACAATTCCATTGTATCTTTAATAAGCTATCATGAACATGCTGTCGAAGGAATCGATAGAGAAACCAAACCAATTGTAAATGTAAGTTCAACCACAAAGCCTACTCTGATTGTAGCAATTTTGGATATTTTGAAGTTTAAAAAAAATTAATTTCTGTTGAACCTCCCTGCGTGCGTCTATTTTGCACATCAAAAGGGCAGCAACTTACTTTGAACTTGTCATAACTTTGAACACGCGGGGAGATTGGACGCGTTGTCAAATTAAGTGAAAATTCAATTTTTGATACCAGGTCTGCAGAACAGTACAGGAGTCAATCACTTGACTTGAAATCGACCAATCAAGTCACTCCAATCATCATCCAATCAAAATTATTATACGAGAAAATCAATGGCTACTACACATGGTTACTTTCACATCATTGCACTCTTTCTTCCCAAACCCGTATACCGTGTTTCTTCTTCTGTCACGCTCTGCCGCAACGGTCGGCCATAATTGATAATTATTCAA
The DNA here is from genome assembly GCA_914969975.1 of Anopheles atroparvus. Lineage (NCBI taxonomy): Eukaryota > Metazoa > Arthropoda > Insecta > Diptera > Culicidae > Anopheles > Anopheles atroparvus. The sequence continues at coordinate 53,381,979 of CAJZCY010000001.1, forward strand.
TGGCGATCTACAGGTGATCGGCCATCGTTGCCAACAGCCATATTGAAGTGACATCTTTTGTTCCAACTCACTCTGCGCTGATTGGTCGACGTGCGCCGGTTTTGGCCTGGAGATGGGACACCTTCTGCCAAATCTGCGACCCTAGTATAAAACCGACAAATTCTACGAAACGATTCAATTTCGGGCACGGACGAAGAGCGACGACATTTTTTGACGATGCAAAGAAATTTGCCGGAAACAGTAAAACATGTTCGTTCACCATTTGCATATCACTAAAAAGGATAAAGTAAAAGTAATTTGCACATAAATAAGCAAAGCGCGACCACTTTTCTTAATTATGCCGTCTTTCGTAGCCCCTTGCAACGGAACGTTTGAGTCAAAGGACGCGTCCTCCAGGATGAGCTCGATCCGATTTGTGGTGCATCTTTCCTTGAACCTGATGATCCGCGAAGCGTGGTTTTACGCATTGCCAGGAAACGAATGTGTTTCGTGCGCCTCAGGGACGACAAACGGGCGACAAATAGAACCGGAAGCTTGAAGAGCAAAAAATCCCGGCGATGGATCTGTCAGCTACAGCGAAGCATTTCTGCATGCAAAAACGGAGAATGTCTTGGAGTGGGCGAAAAGGAAGAGAGACAAAAAAAAACCCCACCAGGGTGTAACGGAGCCTTCGAAGACTAGCGCGGTTGGTAGACGTAGTAATAAACACTTCACGTACGTGCCGAGGCGATAACAAAGTGCAAAGCTTGCGTCCCCGTTCGGTCGGCATCGAGACCGTACCCGGAAACTCTGGCGGAAACGGTGGAATGTGGCTATGGTGTGGTTAGGGGGAGTGGGTAGGTCCCATGTAAAGCTTTAGCTTTGGGTTCATTTTTTCTTCCGATCCCGTTACGGGCCAATTGCATCTCGGGTCAGCAATCGGGGTGTTGTGCACCGTTTGTGAGAGGGAGGGCAGGAGAGGAGGCAAGGAGACCGGAACGGGTGCAGTCCTGTGGCCATAAGCTGTTCACTCTCGAGCGAGATCGATTCCCTGGGTGGGGATTTAAATGAAAATTGATATGGAAATCGTTTGCACGTGCCATATTCTCAGGGTGGTTTGCAATCCGCATGGCATTTGGCCAATCGGGATTGAGGCGGACTCAGAAACGTCAGGCGCCAGGGGGAAGGGAAAGCGTTCCCATCGGTGTCCGGATTACGGGAGGGACGGAGTGGGAAAAATTGAGAATGCAGGCCAATCATGGAAGAAATGGAGAAGCTTTTCCGGTGTTCAAAGTGGGAGGAAAACTGATCCGATGCCTATTGACCGCCGAGGCACGGGCCGTCGGATCAGGGAGACAGAGGTCAGGCACGTCAACACATAAAAAAGGAATCAACCGTCCAACAGGCATCGGGGGTTCGTTCCTGTGTTCTTCCTCCATCGCGTCTTTGCCTGACTCGTGCATGTGTGGCCAACTGGATTAAGAATGATCATCATCATCACCGTTTTTTTTTTTAAGTTGATCCATTCAGTTGAAGCTTGTTGGCGCTGAGAAGCCAATTAGATGCGTGAGAGTGAACGAAAGTGTCTGGGAAAAGGAGGAAAAAAAAAAGGAGCTGGACCTATTGTGTGTCAAGATGCAAAGGTTGTGAATGGGGAAAAAGGTCAGCCGTGATCTTTTCGGCTCAAAACGGCAAAGAAAATCTCCTCTATTGTAGCAACGATGTGGCTCTTCAAGATACCCTCCTTTGCAGAATTCGTTCGGCTCGATATGCTGACTGACCTGAGGCAGGATTTTCTTCGCATGAAGCACGCAACACCAATTTATCTATCCCACATTCCCCCTCTCCTTCCATTCTTTTCCCGTATCCACCCCCCCATGGTGAAAGTAGGAAAAGGAAAAGCTGAAAATGGAAATTTATTCAATCATCCTCACATTGATATTCATGCGTAATGAACTGCTCGACGAATGATGTTCAGGAGTGTCCCGATTTCCGTTGAAGGAGAGAGGAAACAAAAAAAAAACATTTCCGTTGAAATCAAAATGAGTCTTACTTTGGGCCAATACGCAACACCAGAAGACGCGCGGAGCTGGGGGAGGCGTCGAAGAATTTGATTTCGTCGCCAGAGCATCACGGAGTTCTGCACCGTTCCGATCCAACGGGCGTAGAGAACACCGGATGAAAAACTATGCCATCCTTACTGCAACGAAGAGCGATGGCGGTAGCAACAAAAATCGAGCACACTGAATTATGTAAGCAGACGAACACCGGATGCATGACATGGACCTACGGGGTTGGCGGCATGCAGGTGGAAGGTTTGCGGCAGCCCTCTGATCTAATTCGGAATAAATTTTGGGTCGCATGTTTTGTACTAATATGCGCTGATGGGAATTTTATGGAGAAGGGAAGAGAGCGACTTACTTTCATTCGTCGCTGGGAATCCAGGTACGATAAGTTGTGGAAAGGTTAAAGGGATACTGTTAGGTTTAGTGTTCTTACGGAGGTTTTCGGAAAAAATGAATGTTTCTTTCTAAGATGCACTCCTGGGGATGTTGAACATGTCCATGGCTTAGAAACTTACCATTTTCTTCGTTACGATAACTAATTCCTTCAAATGTCTCAAAATACCATTCTAAAATAGACAAAAGAACCGCGAAAGCGAATTTCAATTTCTCCTACGCATTAGTCGTTTATTCTCAATGTTTATGAACCATCACACATGAACCATCTTGCCATTCAATGAATGATGATAATGATTTTTTCGATTCGATCTGCTTGCTGCCGGTCGCTTGGGGATTGGGACATGCATTCGAGACCCGAGTGTGTGGCCGTTGCTTCACTCCACTTGGTTGATGATTGTTGTAGTTAGTTTTTTTTATTGGCTTTGTCTCGTTTTGATTTATACAGAGATTATTTGATTTACTTCTGTTTGCTTTAACTGCACCTGCTTTCCTGTTGGGTTAAAATATGTCAAAGGAAAAACTAATGTTTCGTAACGTCGGTTTCCTGCTTTCATGTTTTCTTCCGACTGACTTCCGACACGGGAAAATAAGGGTTCAATCAACATTATTTTTGACTCTATCTAGGCGACCATCCCCTTTTTCGCCATTGAACTTTCACTTGCCGTCATCGCTATGGGCCGTGGGTTTTTGATAGTGCCGAGTTCTGATACCACTGTCTTCCTGTATTGCCTACAATTTCGTACTAGGGTTTAGTCTTACCTACATAACTGTTCTGCAACAATTTGCTTGGTTGTCGTTTGCATGTATTTCATCCTCATTCTCTTCGTTTGCTCAAAGAATGGGAGAAAAAACGGGGAATCTTGTTGCCGCATTACGAGAGACTCATTTCTATGTCGTTAAGTATGTAAGTTAAACTTGCACCGACTCGTTCGCGCTCAGTGTTAGTGTTTATCATTCATGGTTTTGAATATTTTATTTAATTCATCACTTGTCCCCGTTTGCTCGTTTTGTTTCTGTTTGTGTTTCCTTATGCTTGTATTTCGTTTTCTTTACTAAAATTTGATTCATTACGTTTAGTTTTTCACTCTCATATCATTTCTAATGTACAGTTCTTGTTTTTGTGTGTGTCCGTGTGTTTATACTGGGGTTTCCCACTTTACAGTTTAAATTCCGACGTGGAACGAAATTCGATTACATACTTTCCATCCTTTCTCATCTGTCATTCAATCTCATCCACCAGGTTCCAGGGTGTATTGATAAATCGGAAATGTGCTTACTTACCTAAAACTTGCACGCGCATGGTTTCTCCGAATCCAGTACATTACGGGTGCGAGTAATTTTGTCCTTTCTCATTTCCCTCATTTCCCTCAGCTTCCCCGTCTACCAATCCTATGTTCACCGTATGGGCTTATCAATATGTTCAATAGAAACTTAACATTTATACATTTACAGTACTCTCAACGAAACACTCGTACACAGCTGGGGAAAGTCAAAGATGTCTCTAGCCAACGCCAGTGCTTTGTTGTTCGTTCACATTGGAATTATCAGAACCGCCACGGGCGGCTCCCTTCTGCATCGCTACTTTGACCCACGGGCCTCGCACAGCATACCGTACCTACGTGATCTTGCCTTCTTTGTAGTTGGCTCGCATGAACCCGCCGGGAATTTCACCGAACTGGTCCACTGCGTTGATTGATTCCTCACGACTCACGAGACTTTCAAACATCCCAAGACCGTCTTCTGAATCTCCGGATAGCTCGATCCGGCTCGATCTAGTGGATCATTATTTGCAATTCCTTCGCGGAAGAACATGGGCAGCCCAGGTGATGCGTGGTGGAAGAAGATCATCTCATGGGAACGGGAATGCGGCTCGAGGGTTCGAAAGCACGATGCCGTGTCCGGTGGTTGGGGCTGGGTGATTGCGATGCTTCGCTCTGGATGGTGCTCGGGGACGTGGTACGGGTGCGCAGAGCAGTGCTAATCGAGACCAGGGACAGCAGGACGCCGCTGGCCGGAAGGGTGAGCCGACGGATGCGAACAAGGAAGCTGACGGACGCTGCGGTGGCCAGGAAACGGGCTGCCCCGAGCAGGCTTGATATGGAGTAGATTAATTCACTAAAATTACAACTATTCAATGATACAAAGAGAAGGATAAGAGCCTGATGCGTCGGGCACGGTACGCCGCTACTGGTCTGCATCGCAGCCGGATGTTCACCTGCCAAAGAAAGGGAGGCGAGTTGCGTTTAGAAAACAAGCTCCGTCAAAACAAGCTTCCTCGAACACCTACCGTTCAGAACGTGAACCTGTACACTGGCGGATATCGCGCCAGTCGGAACGCAGGTGTAGTTGCCGGAGTCGCGCAAGGTCGCTCTGGTCAGCATGAGGCGGCTGCTGGTGCCACCCTCCGTTTTCTCCGTCTCTAAGCTGATGCCGCCGCGAGCGGAATCGAAGTCAACGATTGACGATCCATGATACCTGCGGCAGGGATTAATGTTTGAGCGTGATTTATTTATTTGTACAGACATGAGCGGGTCGAACGGCACAGGGTGAGAGCGGCACGTACCACGAAATGGACGATGCATGGACGTTCACAACACACGATAGCGAGATGGTGCTACCCTTCTTGACGTGCACCTCCTGGGAGCCGATTATCTTTGCACGGGCGGCTGTTGAGAGAAAATCTATAAGTGACACGGTGAAATTTGCGAGGAAAAGAACGATCTGTTACTATTGAATGGTTTTGCATTGTCGGTGTGCGGTATTTGTCTCTCAGGGTAGGGGTAAAGCAATATTATTTAATAGAAGGGAAGGACAGGCATTCGGATTAGGAAAACAAATTCAGCGAAACAAATAAGTAAGCACACAAAATCATGCTCGGTGGATAAAACCACGTTGGAAGATTTCAGCCAAAGCCACACTGACTTGAACCACTTGAAGTGCCACAATCGAGCCACTGAATAGAGGGATCACTTCTTAATAGCCTTTTTTGTTTCTACTTCGTTCCGGGACTTGGACTTTGACGGTTCATGCGGAAATACGAACCGCGACAGTGTTCCGTTCCAGCTGCATCGAACTGGAAGGATTAGTGCACGGGCTGCTGCATGTTGACAGCATCCGGGACCGGACTGTACTTCTTTGTAGTGACAATTGCCCCAAACAGCGGCCAGCGTTGCTCGTGACATTGGTTAGCAGTGAGGGTAGGAGGGAGGTGGCGGATGGCGGGTGGTGTCTGTGTTTCAGCCTTTTGAATTCTTTCCCGCTTTGTCAGTATTAGGCGTACGCTTGGCTGGTTTGGCGAGGCCAGACGGTGCATGCATGTTGGGTCGAATTTCCCAAAATCCCATAAGGTTTGTGCGAAGCGCACGGCTCCCCAACACAGGGATACTTGGAACACAGGGAAGTTTTTACGCGTAGGCCGAAATCCGGAGTAGTTTGTTCGACACATCGTGCAGCAGTAATTTCGGCACGATTCATAGCGCAGCGCATTTTTCGTTTTTTTCTTTCTCTTCAATGTGTTGCCGGACAGTCCCCTGCCGTGCATATGCTGCATCTGACATGGCAGGGGTGTTCGAGTAAGCCTTTGTGTGTCGGGATGCACAATATGCTGTGTGATGCACGCGCCTCGAGTATGACGGCGAGCCGCTTTCTTGTCGATCACCCGTTCGATTGAGTGGGATTGCTTCGCATACCTTGTGGAACAAGCGTTTTCCGAGCCAGGTAATGATCAATGTGCTCACATGATGGATATGTTACGGGTGGGTTTTACGCCGCCTCCATTGCCGACTGCGGAAGTATCGAGGCGTTCCGGGAGGAGGTGGCAAGTTCCATTGCCGAAGCGATGTTTTGTAACTGAATATTGCTCAGTCAGAGACCGCCGGGTTAAATTCAAACAACGCTCCAAACTAGCTTGCAAATTGTGTGAGGAATTTTTAATCAACTTTGTTGGGATGAACAGCATCATCGTTTTGTGGAAAGGCCAATTCCTGACTGCTGGACCAACACTGCATGAGAATGAGGAGATTGTTACTAACGGATGGAGTACTTTTTCCATCGAAAGCTGCCCAAAAACACAACTATTCTAACCAACCCGACATAATTTCTCTTGGAAAACCTTGTCAACAAATCAGCCCCGTTCGGCTAAAGGCGAACGAAAGCACCTAAAGAATATGGCTGGTGGCGAACAGATTGTTCCCGGAAATGTGAAATTAATCCGCAAACAGTTTTGTAGATGCAATTTGCGTGTTTTCTAGAATGCTAGGAATATTCTGCTCCCGTGTTTAGTCAAGTGAACTTATGCGCATATGGGCTAGGAAACGTAAATTCACAGTATAATGCTGAATAAAGACATTCTATCGAGCGGATACAAGTTAAATTGTATGAAATGTACAATTGCATTGATTTGGAAGGAGGAAAATATTCTCCAACCGATGGCACAACTACAAATTAATCATGCTTCACTGTGCTGCAGTAAGTTATTGATCAACCAGAGAGCCCCGCGTGCCATCGCGGTAAACAGAATATTTGTGCCTTCCTCTGCAAGACCCCAAATTCCGCTGAAGACACGTTCCTCATTAGAGCACCACCGCAAAACATTCCCATGCCCGGCTCTATCGTAATCCCGCACCGCACCGCAATTCCGCGGCATCCTCATGTCATACGGCTACGGCTTCGACTCCCTCCCTCGGGAAAGACACTGGAGTGGGTGCAATAAAAGAAGGATAATGGCAAGATAAAACAGTGGTTAGCGGGAAGGCGAAATGTATACGAGCAAACCCGGTCTGGCACGGGCTAGGTTCCGTCTGGTCTCGTGGACCGCGATTGTGTTGTCGAGCGAGGCAGAGAGAAGACACATCGTCTCGCCCCGTTGCGCCACAATCATTCGTGGCAATAATGGAAGACATTAAAAGTTGCTGCTCATTCCTTCGGTGGATTGAAATACTTTCGAATCGGCTGTAAGGAACAGAGATGCAACAAGGCTCCTTCGCCCCGGTGCGCCCGCTTCTCGATGCGTGATGGTTGCGCCGGGCAAATAGGATAAGGATCTCCCATTTGTGCCGATGTGCGATCAATGATCTCCAAATGGGCCCGGTGGGAAAGAAAGCGAGAAGAAACAATACACACACACACACACACGGTCGCGTTGAATACCGAACCCCCTGGTGTGGAAAGGATGGCATAACTGAACATAAACATCCTTCCTTCCTCCCGGCGTGTCGTGTACTTTCCCCGTTTCCCTTCGAACGCTGGCGTGGCGGATAATCGCGCAAATAAGCGAATAAACGAACGTGCTCCAACAAGTAAGAGCGGTGCGGCTTTGGTTCGTGTTCGGTTTTCGTAGATTATGAGCTTTTATTTGTACGAATGCGAATGTGCAATGTTGAATGTGGAAGGGGGTTGGGATGTTGTTCTTTTTTTATATCTTTTAATATATGATTTACGATTGCCGTTTGGCGGAGATAGCACAAACAATAAATGGGTTTAAAGGCAGCCAGCAGCGAGTCAGTGGCGCAAGGAGGCGAGGGCCGTGCAGGGTGATGCATATACGCACACAGATACACACGTACAGAGCGCAGGCAAGCTAACGAGAAAGAATGAACAATCGTATCGTATCGCAGTCCTTGTTTCGTGGAACTGGAGTTCATCGATGCCGTTCTTTTCTTTTGTTGCTGCAGGAGGAAGGAGGAGGAATGGAGAAGAGGAAATGGAAGGCACATCGAAATGCTACCAGCCGTAGCCATCCATTGGTAGGGGGTATATTCTGAATGGATTTAATGGAGTTATAAAGCCACCGGGAAAAAGGAGAAGGACATGACTTTAAAGCTCTGCCTCCGAAACACCGTGTTGGCTCTACGTAGATGTCAATATTTTTGAAAACTCCTGTATCCTTTTGTGATATTGCCTCATACCATCGCAAGTACGCTTCGGGGGGAGTTTATAAATCATGAATGGATTAAAATGGAACCATGCAGAAATATGCGTATTGAAGGGGATTTGTTCGAATTTGCTAAGCAAGCAAACTATGAATCTGATGCCTGGTAGAAAAGCTCATTCAACAGAAACACAAACCAAGCCGACTAACCTGTAGGCTAGCAGAGATTTAACACGATATGGGTGAGCTACCATGCGTCTCCACCATCAGGGAGGATTGAATTTGATTGAATGGCAAATTCTGTGTTTCTTGAAATGAAACTATGGTGATACATTTGCAAAATGTTTAGAAATATCTTGCAAATAGTTGTCTTTGAAGAATATGAGCCGCTCATTGTACCGGTATATTTTCTACCTTGAATGCTTAGAAATCATTTAGTGTTTTCCATCCCATTCATTCACTCTCTTGACACACATTGGAACAAGTTGTTGAAGGAATGCACTTTTTGCGGGATTCGTGCTAAAGTACAATGTCGACCACAGTTTCATCGGTACCCCGGAGAACTATTGTGTACTATGAACTATTTTGCATAGTTGTGAAACATTTAAGAAACACAAAAGCATCAATTTTCCTTCCCATATCCTTTTTTTTCATTTGACGGCATGGGTCGAGTCGTAGCCGGTGGGTTAATGCAACCGGGATCACTCCACAGGGCATAGTGCTTCTGCTGCTGCTGCTGACGTCAGCAAAATCGGGGCGGTTTGGTACAATTTTTCACTCTCTTGCAGTCCTACCGCCGAAGTATTTCCCCCCACTCTTGGCAGCACTGGGGGACTGAGGGCAGAGGGAAGGCGGGTAACGAGGGTTTCCTTTATAGAACGTTCAATTGAAAGCTCACTTCTGGTTGTAGCCGTTCATTTGGGCTAGTTGTTTCTCTGCCTGCATCGTTTCCCACGCCGAGCAGGAGCATGAGCGTTTCGTGCAATCATTTCTATCGTGCTTCTGCTGCGAGCCGAGACTGTGAGCTGTGCTGGTGCGTGCTGAATGTAGCATTACGCTTCCTCTACTATTCATAGCTCATACATAAACACTGGGCGAAAGCTTGTGGAACGGAAAGAGCAGCGAGGAATTTGTTAGTTTTTGTACCCCAGCATTTCGTTGTTGCTGCTATTAGTTGCAAAGTTTCAGCTTATGCTTGGAAAACAAATAAATCCTCTGCCAAGCCGTGTCACTCCAGCAAGGTGGGTGAGGAATCAGTTCTAGCCAGCTAGAAACGCGATTTCTTCAAGACAACGGGAACGAGGAGTTCGCTCGTTTGCATGGAGTTGGGGAAGAAGTGGGAGTGTGCGGGAAGACGAACTTTGTTTTTTCTTTTATTGGGCTATTGCTAGAAAAGTTTTTATTTGTATTCGTCTTTCTTTTACTTCCGAATGGCCGTTTCGGCCGTGTAGGGATAACGAACGGCGAGAACAACATCAGATACAACAAACTCAGCCAAAAGAATCGATAGTAGCGGAGCGGCTGTCTTTCCGTTCCGTCGACTTCAGAAGAAAAAACGCACACAAAAACACGCCCATGCGTGCAGTATCACTCACAAAAATCAGAGTAACAACCAAAGGGGTTTTTTGTTTTGTTTTGCGAGGGACTCAAACAGAACCCAAGGCCCCAAGTATCACGTAATCGATGCTAGTTGAGCCAAAATAGAATGAAGAAAGAAAGGACGAAGTAAAAAGACACGCACACACACACACACACACATAGGCGAGCCTGTTCGCGTGTCCGGCTTGTGGCGATGAGGAAAAGGAGAATTAGGGGTGTGACTTTCTTCAGCTCTCGCTCCATCGTTAATATCACTTCACGCTGCATAAATTAGAACCGACAGTGATAGTTCTGTCATGCACGGTTGGGTGGAGGCGGGCAGGAGAAATATACTACTTTAATTTGAGTTTAATTTGCATGTCAACCCTCATCGTCAAACGGAGCCGTGCCTCCGCTGCAGTCCGGGGTACCATGGCGGCTGATTTGTTTGGTTTCGAAATAATGTACGTGCAAAGTCGGCCGCCCGGTGGGGTGGTGGGGGGTGTGGAGGCGGATGGTTGGGAGAACTCGTGTCTGATGCAGAGTGTTATTTATTGAAAAGCTCGTTCGCGTGCACGGACGCCTCCGGGGCGAGTCAGTGGCTTGCCGGTGTCATTAAGGTGCAGTGTGCAGGCGTGCGTGCATAACACCCTAAAATCGTTCCGCAATTTCCCGGGCGTAACAAAGGCTGGGCGGGCCGATGTTGCATGTTGCTTTCTCGATTGACAATTTCAATTTTTATCAAGCACGCCACGCCATTACGCCAGGCGCTTGCGTCTGCCCTATTCATTCCGCTTTAACCGTCGCCCCGGACTGGTTGTTATGTTTTTTCACGATTATTCTTCCCTCGTCGGTCCTGCATTCCGGCGATGATGCGCTCTACCAGTGGGGAAGTTTTTCTGAATCCACTTTTCTCCTTTGGCGTGATGAGCGGTGGTAGCAAGTAGCGAGTGTACTTTAATGATTATAAATTGAAAATGAATTTTAATGAAAACATGCAGCGCGGCAGCGAATCGAAACTCCGTGGACGCGGAAAGGTGTTGGGGAATTTTATTTTCCCGATTGCCTCGCGTACGGGTTTGCGCTTCCATGTGTTCCCTTTCCCTCAACATTTCCACCACTCGGTAAAGTTTTCCGCGCAAGACTGATGTTTTCGTAGCGCCGCCGTGGCTTACGCGAGTTATTATGCTCTTTTACTCATTTTCTTCTTTACTTTCAGAACTAATGGCTTCTCGCAGTGTTTTTGCACGTCATGTTTCTGAGGCACCGCAGTGAATTGGCAGATAGGGTGATACAGATTGTGAAGTTGTTCGTTTTTTTTTTTTTTTTTGGGGTCGATGACTTCTAAAGGGAGGAATAGTTGAAATAGCAAAAAGCAGAACGCATCGACATTCCACATTCAAAGGAGTGTATGGTTTGACTTCGACGTTGGTTGGAAAAATTGAAATGCATAACGTAAGGACATACCAAAGGATCGTGAAAAGTATGCAAAATGCTGCTTTTCCTCGCACGGCGTTAGCCAGAAGAAAATGAAATTCTCATTTCCTATTTAAATCTGTTCTTCGCTCTTCTTTCTCTCTATGTCTTTTTATCATTATGAATGAATGCAAGATCTGAATTTCTTATATATTATTGTATTCGTTGGTTTTTTTCTCACCCACTGAACCGGTGCACGTTCACGAGAAAATGGAAAAGCACACGATAATGAAAAGTCACTTTTACACCTTCACCGGAAGAGGGACCATTTTTCAAATCCAAACCAGAAAACACGAAGTCCATAAAACATGTTCCTCTCAAGGGGGGGCGAATCAAAAAGAAGGGAAAGGCGCAGATCCTGAAAACGGTTCTGCTGGCGATGTTATCGGGGTCCACAAAAATATATCTGCCCACGGTGGGCTTGGTTGGACTGCTTATCGTCAGCGATGGGATTTGAGGAGTGTTTTTACTTCGCCAGATCTGGCCACCGCTTTAATGGGCTGCCGGAGGAAAAAGGATGGAAAATCGACCACAAAAGTCCCCAGTTCCCAGCGAGAGCGAATGTTTAATGGGTGGAAAATGAAGTTATTCGATTCGGTGTGCGGGCGCTTATAATATCATTATAATTATCCCTCCCAGCGCGGGCTGGGGCCACCAATACGGACACCGGGAAGTGCACGGACTGCTGAAATTTTGCATTTCCATGTCGACGCTCTCCCGGCTGCTGGGTTCGTTAAGGAAGCCTGCATTGGATGTCCCCAGGTTCGGGTTCATTGAATCACCCATCGGTGTGAGGCGCAGGAATGGCGATAAGGAGCGCATTTTCTCCCCCCACTTTTGGCGGACGATCGTTGTTCACTTTCCAACACCCGGTTGACTATTCACACATACACTGGTCGAAGGGCGGGTGGCAGGTCCTCCTGCCAGTCCTCATGAGCAGAACAACACGCAACGGAATTTCGGGAGTTATCCAGTTCCATCGGGAGCCGAGCTTAACGGCTCTGGAAAATGGAGCTTTCGGTAGCCTGGGTTCGTTTTGATCTGGGTTGTGTCGGTGGGACGGAAGAAATGTTGATAAAGGTGAACTTTTACCCATAGGCTTGCGGAACTGTTGGCGGGAACGAGGGGGCTGAGTGGGGGACTTAGAGCACATGCACTGTGCACGTTCGTGGGTATGTGTGGGGAATATAAATAAATTGAATAACAGATAGGTGAGCGCCCGACGAGGATCGGACGTAATGAAGGTTCCATGTTTTGCAAGCCACGAGCACCGAAAAAATAAACAAAGGAGGATACGCTCCCGGTGAGGTCGTGGGAATTGGGACGTCTTAGGGGGGGTTGGGGTTTGGTGTTTGATAAATTGCTTAAGCAAATTTTAAAGTGTACCGGTCCATAAATAATACCATTAAAAATCACTTTCGCACACACTCGCCCAAGTTTCAACGGGCTCTCGGGACCCGCGAAGCGTTGATTGTGTATGTGTGTGTGTGTGTGTGTGCGAAGTGGTTAACATCGGGGAGTAGTAGTTTAGGTGGAAAGGCTTTTTTTCATTGTAACAGCACAGATTATAAAAAAAAGAACAAGAGCTTAAAAAAAAAGCTTGCACATGTGCTAGGGCCATAGAGGAAGAATGTGAGAGGCAGGATGTTTTTGATGTAATGCATTTATAATGCGTTGTGTCGTGTGCAAGAGATGCACATTTATTCCCAGGGCTACGATTAAGCGAAAGGCTCAGCGGAGTACTACAAACTTTTTCCAGCGTTCCCTGGGATGCATTCTATGTTCCGTATTGCAGATGTCCGTCTGGCAGAAGGAAGGAGTCCGCGTATTGTGGAAAGCATGGGCTCGTCTGCGAGTGTGCAAGAGCGAGACACAAGATTAGAAACAGCGGTCAGTAATAATAAATGATTCACGATTAATGTTGATCTGATTTATAGAATCTGGTACTAGGTTGGGCCAATAGGTCCAATCCCCCAGCTCTTCAACGCTGGAAAACAGCCACGCTCGAGAACGCTGCCGTAGCGAGAAAGTATCAGTACAGAAAGAAGGTTGCGCTTCCATGAAACGAACATCAACAACATCGAGGCTGGATAAAAGTCGCCATAGCATGTCACGGGAAAATCCCCTGTACCGGTGCGGGAAACGGATGATAAGTTATTTCCCGGCTCGGATTGGACCGGATCGAATGTTGCAAACGAACGGACAGGTACAGGTGCACCCTGCTGATTTTCCCATCCAACATCCAGCGTCGGATTAAATGTGCACTGTTCAATTAAACCGGACCTATTATTAACTACAACTAGCGGCCCTGGATCGGGTGGTATTAAGCAATTTATTGGGAAAACGAGTGCACGGCATCGGAACACTAGCACTTCCGCCCTCCATCGGAGGCTTTTGTCCACCGTTTCGCCCATGGAACACGCATAAGCAAAACATCGCGATCGCTGCTCGACTGAAAGCCGATGAACAATAGCGCGACATTGGACGTGATTAAGCCCGGGAAGAGTCACGTAAATCAGCCGACCGTCGATTGGAACAGGATGGACATGCACGGAGCACGGAGCGAAGGATATCCCCGCAGGGCAGGGTTTTAAGAGCATTAAATTGTGCGCAGCGATCCGGATCAGTCGTGAATCGAAAATGATTGTACTTTGCAGGCGAAGTCTTTCTGGAGGAAACGGTGTTTCACGGTGAGTGTAGTGTAGGTTCTGGTCTCGTCAATAGCCAGGTCGGTGCGGGAACCCCCAAGGAGAGACGAGGGAAGATAGCTTGGATCAGCATTAATTCACGGGAGTAAATTAAATGCGCACATATTAGTCAAAACGACCTTAACAAGCGTTTGCGATTGGCGCACGCGTTGCATTAACGGGCGCGGTGGACAGTAGTACATTGCGGATCCCGCGGTGGCACACAGCATAAATCCTCCATTAGCAAGGTAAATTCTGCCTAATTGGGATCTCATCAGCGACCGTTGGGGGACTTCCCGAGAGAGTGCGCTTTGAAGTTTGATCGGAAGGAAGACCGCGTGCACTCCGGCTCATTTCCTCTGGCTGGTGATATTGGCTGAGTGGGGGTTTCCATCGAGGAGTGGCTCCTGCGAGTAATGGCGCAGCAAAACCCGAGCCGTCACTCGACGTGACGAAGGATTAGCGGCACGAATGCATCTCTCGAAGAAAATGCTCAATATTTGGAAAGGTCCTTTGTGTAGGGTGACTGCCGAGATGGGGAGCAGTGTTTCACGGATGGCCGGGCTCACGGCTCACGGCTCACGGCTGGACTGGTGCCTTCAGTCGCACGATGGAGCGAAACATACCGTGGTTGGATTATATATTCAAATTTATGATCGTTCCCGTGGGAACCGTGCTCGTCTTCCGCCCGATGATGATGCCGATGGTTGTTGCTCCACTGTCGTTCGCTGTTCCCCGTTCCGTCCAGCCATCCATTGCAATCTCTCTTGCTTCCTCTCTTTTCGCCGCCGCCGGCTGTCACTGGAGGAACACGGGAACGCCCGGGATCCCAACACCCAAACGCAACATATTTATGCACATGCAAAGACGCTTATTTATCATTCACCATTGTTTTGACGTTTAAGTAATTGCGGTATGCATTCACGTCTAGTATTGCGCTCCGCGAGGATTTTCCGCCCTGCTGGCTGGCAGCGCATTCCGGCGTTGCCCATGGGCGCAACCGTACCCTGCTCCGGATTGCGAGCGATTGCGTTTGGAAGGAAAAGTTTCATACGTCGTTCATGTTTAGTGAAATATAAATGTGTACTTAAGCCGTCTTCGAAGCGCCATCCCTTGCGCGACGCCCTCCGACGACATCCGGGACATTCGGCCGGGTGCGGAGATCGGGAGTGAGTCGTGTATTTTCAGCAAGTTCGCTTCCGCCATCACCCACCACTACGAGCACAGAAGACAGATAGTGTAATTCAACAGATAACAACATCCAATTCCTCCTCCGAAAGGACTAAGCCTTTGGCACTATGATGTCATGTCGGGAGGGCGTTGAAGAAAGCAAACGAAAACCACAAACTGCGAAACCCATAATGGTTGGTGGCCGCGCTGGAGGATTTTGAAAACAAGTACAGTCAACAACAACGAAAAAGGAAGGGCCAAGATTCCGCGTATGAAGCAAATGATTTATTGCATACTGCAGCGCGGATTATGTCGCCTGTTGTTGGTGTAGGGGTTTGTTTGTCGCTTTTGTTTGGTGTTACATCGAAATGAAAAACTGGTTCGCCGTGGCGGTCAGCAGCTGGTGGAGAGTAATACAAAGTCACCGCACCGGAGGGCTAGATATTGAGCCGTACGCTCTAAACTACATAATCTAGCGAAAGTTTTCCCAGCCACGATCTACATCGCATCGCAAGGGAGAGGAAAGGGGTAGTGGTGGGGGGTGGCTTGGGGGCAGAGAAAGCGGAATAGAAAAAAGTGTAAGCTAAAAAAAAGGATAAAAAATAAAAACTGTTTTGTACCATTCGGCTGATGTTTTCCACCAGCGCGGGATATAGCATGATGGAAGTGGCACTTCTGTTGCGCTCCATCGAGCATCAACATTTGCATAATAGATAAACTTTTCCATCGTACGCCTTTCCGATGCTGGGTGTGTAGAATGATGTTATTTTTTTTAGGTCCAATTCGCAGTTGGCAGTTAGGACCGTTACATAAATGCTTGACATTTGAAGATTCCGTACTCTAGCACAAGCTGGCTATTGCACTTTTGTTCGACCATGTTAATCACCTTATATTTACGCATTTGATGATAATCTTTACGTTTATTCGATTAATGCGTATCCCTTCCCCGTTGATTTAAACTATCACATTCGCCCGGCGTTCTGCAAGACTTGACACGGAGGGCGAGCAAAACTTGTTTAAAAAAGAAAAGGTAAACCACAGTTTCCGTTTGTCACCCGCTTTTGCAAGTCAACAAATGGAAGCAACTTTCTCTGGGCTTTGCTTTTTGACATGGTTTCTATTTCTTCCTCTTTTTTTTAATAATGTGTGTCATCCACTGTTGCTGTTTCGCTGCAGTCGCTTCGTAGCGATGAATTATGGCCGTTATTGTTGCTGTCAGGGCTGCGGGATTTGGGCGAAGTTTATTTGTGAAAAGTCGGGCATGGAAAAGCAAATTTGTAACTCGTTTCGCTTTTCTGTCGCGTGCGAGTTTGCCTTTTTTTTTGCGGCTTTCCAGCAGGGCAACGGTGGCATTGGATGGGAGGCAGGACGAAAAAAGTGCAGCAAATGATTGTGAAGAATTACGTTTAAGAATATGAAAAATGATACTGCATTCAAATGAATCATTCGAATTGACGGGGACCCGGGAGGCGGTTGGGTAGGTTGTGTCACATGATGAATGAGCACAGGGTACCATTTTAACGTTTTGCTTAAGTTTAAACGATTTAAACTTTGCCAGCGAAATTGTTTCGTTGTTTTTTCGTTTATTCGTTTATTTGGTTGAAGATGTTGAGGCTGTTTTAATAACAGGCTTATCATTTGCTTGTTATTTCGACCAACATTCGATTCGTAATCGTATGTTCCTGTTATTTGCTCTCATTTATTCCGCAAAAATGAAAAAAAAAACCTGAATTGGTGTTTTCGAAAAAGTAATTTAACCATCTTTAAAATTCGTAGCCGATTAGATTCTACACGCACATCATCCACTGGAGGAGAAAAAAAACATAATCCTCTCATTTAGTAACATCCAATTTATTCTTTCGTTTCCATGTTTTGCTACGACTGGCGAGTAACGGGCTGCCGAAATGGAACACAGATCCCAAACCATTATTAAATCCTCAATTTAAACCCGTGCCGATAAGCCCGTTTCTAGTTTTTAAATTTTTCCATCTTCATTTACAAACATTCGTTGGTGGCGCCGACTTTTAGAACTCAGATTAAACCCATACCAACAGCGTTCAGGGGCGCTTTTACATGGTTGGTGTTATTCAAACAGCACCATTGGTAGCGGCATTGCCAACGGTTTCAGGCATGTTTCGACGATTCTTGTTCATTTCGAGCAAGAGTCAAAGCTGGAAACATGGTTAGCCTGTTTGCGATTGTAACGGACACGGTTGTAATACGGTTTCACCGATTAGGGGTTTTGTAGGACATGGTGTTCCATTTAAACTATCATCTTTTGCTACTCTGTTAGCGGCTTCGCTTTCTTGCCATAGTGCAAGGCTGCCGGTGGAGTGCCCGGTGCTTGGAAGCATAGATAACAACAAAGAATACGAAGACATGTCGGTTTTCGAGTTGGATAAACTCTGCCCGCTGTACTTGTGTGCATGTGTTGTGAACGGTTGACAGTGGAAAGTCGAGAAAAGGGCTGTGAAAAGATCAAACGGCGTACTCGCACTTGACTTCGGCACAGCCGGCAAATAAATGAAGAATCATAAGGTGGAACTAGCCAGGTGGACGGTTGGAAAAAAAAGCTAAGTGGATGGTTGGTGGAACTAACCAGGTGAAAACGTTTCCCTGCTCGTTTCTACCGAAGAATTATCTCTGAGTTGTAGAAAGAGTGTGGCGCCGGGCACGGGATATATATTGGCATATATTTTTTGGCCCAAAACGCTCCAGCCGTTGTGGGAACGAGCATAACGTAAACAGGCAGCCCCAGTGTAAATGGGTGAAGTGAGGGGTATCCTGTTTCGAATTACAACCACTCGCTTTCCGTGCCGTTGGAACTCAAACGAACGCTGCCGGGAGGCATCCGAGCGTGGTTTCCTTGAAGTGCTTCTCGGGCCAGTGCGGGTCTTGGATTTCGTTCGTTGGGTCCGTTGACTCGTCACGCCGTATGTGATGCTAAATGAGTGTGACTAGAAAAACAGCTAACGCTTAGGACAACCCACCCTTGCGTTCTAGACGACTCCGTTTTCCGACACCGCACACGGTGGCAATGGCAGTGGGGATTTTCCGGCGAAAACGATAGGCCACGATGAGCTTCGGAACGGAAAGTCTTAGCGTCGTGTTTGCTGAGGGAAAATTAAATGACAACGACAAAGCAAACGACACTTTCGCGAGCGAGGGAAAAGTGAGAGAGTGTCAAGTTTCTCGCAGAACGTGCAGCGGCTTAGGATTAAGGATAAACAGCCCAAATGACTAATGAAAATAAATGGGTCTCAGATAAGGCCAACCGGTGTTGTGCAGCGTGATGCCGCACCGTGAGAAAACTAAAGGGAGGGAAGAGGGAAAATATCGGGGAAGCGCTATATACACTGCTAGGCGGGAAACATATGAGCAAGAACACATTGTGATGTGATGAAGATGTTTTTTCAGCCTTCCGTAAGCCATCATCGGCACGACGTCGGCTCAGTGCTCAGCATGATGATGTGTTAAAGTTGTGTATGTGTGTAGAAGGAGGGGGTACTTCGGTATTTAAAGCGAAACATGTGTCCGTGGATGTGTCGAGAAATCGATCCGGATGGTGACGATGGAGTGCGCCATCCTGACTCCACAGTCTTGGCATCAAATTTGGTGGGGGCCTGTCAAGGGCCGGTTCGAGAAGTGCCTTCGCAAGGGACACTGAAAGGGGGCAACGCGAATACCATCTACAAACAGTTTGTAGCAATTGGAGGACATTTTATGGCACTTAAAAATGTACTTCTGCCCCGGATGTGGATTGCGAGAAACAGCTCATTTGGTATTGTAATTAAATTTCTTGGTACGCCAATGGCCGGTCCCTTCAATTTCTGGATATAAAAAAGCATTCATAGGAAATGGACGCAGAAAGGTAGTACAAGGAAAAGTGGGCCGGTGCTTTGAATGTACGAAATGCCTTTCGATGATGATTCTCAATCGTTTTTTTTTATGCCCTTAAGGTATTATGGATACTCTTCAGGCCTTTTTCGTCTCCAGGCCCAGAAAGGAAAACAGCGTTGTGTAACCGTCCGAAAGGTTCACGGAGAAAAAAGGCAAGAAAATGAGTTTGGTTTTTTTTATTCGCTAAATCGAAGCGCAACCAGCCTTTTATAAAGCAAATTACATTTTGACAGCCTTTCGTTTGAAAGGAAGGCATGAAAAGTAGAGATGAAATGTTCACTCGAAGGATTTCCGAGAAATAATTTGATTAAATCAACAAACTCACTCGGCGTGCTTCTTGCAACTGAAATATTGTTTGTCTCTCGGGTTCTTCTGAATCTATAGCTACGATGTTTGAGCAACTGGTGCTCAATTGATCCACTAATAAAACATGTGGCCGCCAATTTAAAGCGTTTTAAAGGTTCTATTTCACATCCGTTCAAATTAGTTTCGTGTCCGACGATTCCGACGAAGAATCCTAAGATTGGGTAATAGCTACCAATTTTAGTTTATTGCGATCAGTAAAGGCCAACTCTACTGGGCAGTGGAAAGTGCTGTTGCCATAAAAAAATGGTCGAAAATCAGTCTTATCCTGCCTCAGGGAAGTGAGTGTTATAATATGTTCCAGGTGGCCAAACGAGCATAAAGCGAGCAATGCCCGACGATATATAATGTGGTTTTGTCGGGCATGCCTGGTGCGACATTTTTCTCCGAGCATTGTCTAGATGAGGGGGAATAAAATCAAGCGGCATGCAATGGGTGTATAGGTGTCAGTGAGATAGGGTTTAAGCTGAAAAAATATGATCCATTACCTAGTCCAACTGCACCGATAAAGTGCTTTCCTCCCGTGTTTGGACCATACTTGGAGAAATCTTGGGCAAAATCTCGTTCGGCTGTTTGGCATGCGGGTGAAAAAGAAAAAAAAGATAGAGAGAAAGAGTGAGTGAGTGTGAGAGAGAGATTGAGAGAGAAGGTGGGGGGAAGGGGTTCCTTGGTTGCTGGCAGGGATAGAGGGTGAGATGTTGGGTGGGTGTGTATGTTGGGCTGACCAGACGAGAAAGAGGAAAAGAGATTTAGAGCGAATAACAGTGAAACAGTGAGTGAAAGATGAATAAAAACGTGAAATGTGGGGGAAAAATGAAAAACTACATGTTTGCCGGATCTTTATGGGCGGCAAGTTCGAGGGATCTAGGAACAAAAACAAGGCAATGATCACGTGCCACGAGAAATGAAATAGAGTATCAAGGCGAGGGTCTTCGGCGTGGGATGGGGAAGCGGTATAAAAGATAGAAGAAGAAAAGGTTGAACATAATATCGTCCTAAGGTGTGGTAGGCTGTGGAAACTGAGGTGGAATTGAGCTTTTAATGGATTTCGAGCAAAAGCGTAGCCAGCTAGCGGTTTTAGGGGAGAAAAGATTTATTTATCGTGGCATGCCGCTTTTGGCTTCCTTCAGGACCCAGCCTTCCGGGTATAAGATGGTGGTTGGGTGACAAAACATTGTTTTGCTGGAAATTTATGTGTTATTGGAAGGTGTCAGTTGGTGTGGTGAGCCAAACAAATATTTCATGATCTTGCTCTAAGATAGAACTGAGAATGAGCATGCTCTTCGACGAAACATTAGTTTCGCTTTTAATTTGCATAGCGACTGAACGACAAGTAGTGGACTAATGCAGTTAGTTTGTCGTCGTTCAGTTTGTTCATATTTAAGTTTAAATTCCTCCATTTGATGGGTGGAAGACCAGACGGTCATAAGTTAATCATAGAAAGACGCTTTTACAATAGACTTGGATGCCCGTGAAAAAGACGTAATTTTTCCATTCACCATCTGCTTTTGCTCTAATGTCCAATGTAGAGCAGCAGATCTTTTCACAAGAGCTTCACTCTCTCCACCCCTCTCCCTACACCAAATTGTTAAAAGGCCGCACAGAAATTGATGCAGAGGGAACAAACGAATTGACTGGCAGCACGACGCGTAGGAAAGAGGAATGAAGAATCAGCTTAAGAGATCGCAAAGCTTTTATCCCCGCAGTCGAAGGTTTCCCTTTATCCGTGACCTTTCACTGTATCAAGTTTCCTTTTGCCCTTGTAGCTCGAAGCTCGAAATAGCATCGGACTCCTCCAGGGATATGTGCCGCGCATTGAGGATGACTTTTTTTTATTTCATCAGTGAAGTTCCTTTCGGACCAGTTGACAAAATCGCTCCTATTGTCTGTTGAGCAAGGGACTGCGCTCATGATTCCCATTTTGTCAAGTATTGGGAGCGCACCAGTGTCCCTCTGAATGACCGCTATTGTTCGTTCCATTTGAGTCTCCTCTATGGTCGCCACACAAGGATGTTGTAAATCGTATCGTGATGATCCGTCGCATCCTTGGACGACGGGAATTTAACAAGAAGCGTTTGCACATGAGATAGTTTGATAAACGACCGAGGGAAAGAATCGATGAAGCTCGTACAATTTCATAATAGCTGATCAACCAGCGGAGGGATACATTTGCATCTCAGATTATGACAATGCAGGCAACAAGGCCACGTTGCAATGGCATCACACCCTCCCGCGTTTTCTCTAAATACGAAGGATATCCGTAGAAGATACATCATAAATTTATCTGTTGCTTAATGCAAAAATAGAAATATCCACGAACCATTAAGCTTTTCTTCTAGTAACCGGGCGGTAAAAGATGTTCGAATTAAAAGTAGAATAAGTAAACATAATTATCACGTCACATTCGAATATACATACAACCAAAAAGCGAAATAAAAAGAATGCACCAACTGAAGAGTGGACGAAAATAAAATGTTAGCATGACGGAAAATAGATTAAAGCAAGCAGGAAAGAGCGAGAGCTGAAGGGAGGGACACTGAGACCTGAGAAAACATAGGCGCTTTGCTTCGCTTTATGCTACTGACCTGTGACGTCCAGATAAACGGCGAGATTTATTTTCGGCTCCGTGTTCACCTGACACTCATAAATTCCGCTATCTTTCTGCTGTGCATACTCAATTTTCAGATCCCAGTCGTCCGAGTCGGGTGGATGGATCACGGAGAAGCGTTGATCGCCGGTGTACGTGTAGATGTTCGATGTCAATATGTGCAAATCCCGCTTACGCATCCAAGATACCTACGGAAGAGAGTATGGAAATACTACGTAAGTAAATGTTGAGCACAGTAGGCTAGTATAATCACGATGACCCATAGCAACCAAGGGGTATATAAGTAGCACCGAATCGTTTAATAAATTCAGTTATTATTCTTCCTTCAAACTCTGCTAAGAGTAAATACTTCACAGGTTTTTAATTAAGTGGAAATATTAAACATAAGACCATCGTATCACACCCATGGTCAGTACCGGTCTGTTTTTACACTGCTTCAAAACAGAACAATCGGAATAAAATTCAGTACTGTAGTTATTTCTCCCTGTGATTTCTTCAATACGTATCAAGTGATTGAAAACTGAATAAAACTCGCGCCTGTCCTGCTGCCGTTCACATCCATTAAGGTAACAGAACATCATTTTTCTCTGTCAATGGTTGGATGAATAAACTTTCAAAAACTTATCCTCGTCGGTCGACGCCAGTGTTGCGAGGTTACATGGATCAATTAATCATAATACGTCATAAAAGTTCATGAAAAATATTTCTCTATGGTACATGGGAAATTTGTCGTGGTTGGTGGAAGTAGAAAAGCAAAAACACGAACTCGAACGTTGACCCGCTTTCCTGTGAGAGGGATTCGGGCTCTCGATGCATGCATGAGGAAACATCGCATCATACATCAAACAGGACGTAGACTCTAGCTGCATGGCATTCCCGTCCGTTGCGAAAGCGGAAAAATGCGCCGGTGTTTGCATTTCCGGTTGTATGTATTTTTGGTGAGGTATTTTTTTCTAGATTCTGCAGCTGGAACAATAGATGTTGTTGTTGTACGCTGTCTAGCACGTTTGGAAGCGATCGCGGCTTGTTACCCGCGTATGCAGTGGTGGTCGCTGGGTGTGCCCTATGCTCTTGAAGACTATGAGCATTCGCTATCATGCGAAGTACTCGTCGCCGCATAGGGCCAATGCAGTGCCAAACGAAAGAAAGAAACGAGAAGGTTTTCAACTGAATAATTTTGTTTGTCTGCTCTCGATTTGGTGCTTCGAAAAAGTGCCAGTTCGTGCAGTAAGCATCCTGTGAGTCGACAGACCATTTTTTTCGCCATCATGGGTAGCCTGCCACGCCACAGAGAAGTCACTCAAGTCTCCGGTGTTCGTGATAGGAAAGCGTGTTCCATCGGCTTGGGCATACTACTGGCATGACGAAAGGTGACATCGTGGACGTGAGGTCAGAACGGGCCGCAGCATCGCATGTCACCGAATGGTGGAAAAGCGTTCCAAGCGTGCATGGGAAAAATCCGAAAAAAAAACACGCACCGAAAATTCCGATCACAGCATCAAACTCTGGCACCTTTTCGACGTATGTGGGCTGCGAAAAGCAGCACGAATTGATGAATTATAGACTGAATATTTATTTGGAATTTTTTCGCTCCCATCAAAAATTTGTGCCGCTGCTGCTGCTGGAAAGAAATTTTGGCCGGCTGAATTTCCGGCTGCAGCCATGGTTGTCGCTTGACATGCTTACTCTGCTCATCGGCACGTTGTGGAGATGAGTGTTTTGCATACTCATGCGGAAGCCATACACTGGCGAATGAAATTGACGGTGTACGTGGGGGGTGTCGCGGACAGAAACAAATGGAAATG
Source organism: Anopheles atroparvus (assembly GCA_914969975.1). Classification (NCBI taxonomy): domain Eukaryota; kingdom Metazoa; phylum Arthropoda; class Insecta; order Diptera; family Culicidae; genus Anopheles; species Anopheles atroparvus. The sequence goes on from CAJZCY010000001.1 coordinate 53,405,876, forward strand.
ATGGGAAAAATGTCAGCTCAATTTGATTTTCCGGTGAAGTGACAATTTGCTGCGAAATTTTACCGATGCGCCCTTTCGAAGCGGCCTGCGCTATGGTGCTGATGTTGTAACTGATGTGATTCCATCGTGTCAGCGCCACACGAAAGTGCAAGAATAAAAAAAAAAGCAGAGCGACAAATGAAATGAGTTGGAAAGGAAATAAACATGTTTGTTTGGTGGCTGACGAGTCGGACGGATAATTTGTTTATGAGTGGATCGAGCCATAATGAAGTTTCCATTCCCGCACGTGACCGAGCCGCATTTTCCACAGTTGTCACTTCAAATTGCTTAAAGCGGATGATTCATCAAACGCTACCGAGAATATTGAATTGAGTACCTCGGCATCGGACCACATCAGCCGGAAGATCTGCCCCGGTTGTCACTGTGCCCTTTAGGCAAACAGGACACCGAAGACATTGTGTTTATTTTGCATACATTACATGAATGCTTTTATGCGAATGAAAAGCGATTTTTCAAACTCTTCGCCTTTCAGTGAACAATTAACAATTTCATGCCAAACACAACAGGGCCAACATCAACAGAACACTTGAAACGGGTGAATTGTGTATGCTTAATGTCAGCACATTACCAATAATATGCTTATTAAGCCCCTCGACGGTGCTCGTGCAACTCTAGGATGCTTTTGTTTGACTTTTCGCTTTTCGCATTTGGCGATGGTTGGCATTTTGACGGTGGGTTGACGCTGAGTCACTTGTTAGTTGAATAATTGCGTTTTCTTTTCCACAAATCGAAATCTTTCATGGGTGGGAGAATGTACACAAACGGAACAAAAAATTAACTCAATTAATGTCAAGCAAGGAAGCGCTGAAGAAAGTTGTAGGCGTTGGCCATATCGAACGCTGCTTACGTGTGAAGTAAAGTTTTCCACGGTCTAATTAAAGCACACATCCTCACTCATTGAAGCTGCCTAGACGGGGCTTGAAGCATAACGGTTTGTTGGTAAGATGAAACCATCCGATGAAGGTTCAGCCTGCGTGACTTTTTGGAGATGCCAAACCCGTGAGGCGTAAGGCGAAGCCGGAGGCTACCATTACCGAGCCACGCCTCGTCGATGGGACGACGCAGCGAAGAGGCGACCATCAGTCCCTTATGCGAAAGATAAACATCCCATACGTCTTTTTGATGGATAAAATTGCCGCTGAAAGGTGCAGGTTATAAATGGCAAAGTTTTGCTCGTGGAAATTATTTCAACATTTTTCCTGCCCCTCGCTGCATGAGGAATGATGATGGTTGAGCTTTGGCAGCTGCTGCTTAAGAGGGTGTAATCGATTGACCGTGGGCTAGAAAGCATCGTTCTTATTCTATTTCACCGCGCCTTGAGGCTACACAATATAATAAATTGAATTGACGTTGCTTCGGGTTATGTGGAATCGGGAGGGGAAATCCGGGTAAACCAATTGCCCTAAGGAATCCCCACGAAGGACTCTTATAGCTCGGTGCCGGTCTGAACAGTGACCCACGTGTTCGCACCGCATCGTCCACACTGATATATTATTTTTCAATTATCGGAGATTTATTTAATTAAGAAAATCATTTACGCTGTTAGCATCACAATTGCGTTATCGGGATCCGTGCTGCGGCGTTTTCTGTGCGTTGAATGTCCATGGATTTCGATGTGGGAACCTGCGTACATGTGCGTTTGCACACAACTATTGGCAGGGCTATTGGTTGAAGAAGCAAAGAGGTCACTTCGAGGAGAGTTAATAGGCGCTGCGCCAGGAGTGAGTGAACAGAGTGATCGATAATTAATTTGAACAGTTTTATGCCTCCGTATAATGGGAAGGAGTTGAAGAAAATTTAGCTTCAGCAACCGGATGTAATTGTTTTACAGAATCTATTATTTATCTATTTTTTCTATTATTATTATTATATATATAAAAATGGATGTATGTTTGTTTGTAACGCTAAAACTCAAAAACGGCTGGACCAATCTTGATGATGTCTTCGGATGATTTGTTCGGTTTTGCCCAAGGAAGGTTTAGCAAAAAAGAAAATTGGAAAATTATCCTTCGGAATTTCGAGCTGGAAAATTAGCAAATTCCAAATTTCGAGTTTTTCAAAAAGTAGGAGGCTATGAGAGCAATCGTGCTCTTCTTTCGCAGCCTACTATGAGCAATTGCTTTAAAGAGTGCAGCTGGGGAATCATTGAAAACTTTTCAGCGAACAAATTATATGTGCAAACTAGCTGGCCCGACGAACTTCGCCCCGTCCAATATCTTTGATTGTATGCAATAAGGTTTTTCTTGAAGGTTTCCAATTTTAATGAAAATAAGTATGAATTTATTATACTGGGAATCAATAATGCTGATTATATAATGTTTTCAAATGTACAGAGAAGCCGGTTTACAGAAGCGTTAACATGCCACATATAGCATGGTCATGTGAAAAACATGGCATTTAAGATTTGTGCTACACACTTCCAGCGACTGTTGAAAATTGAATTCGCTTAAATTGAAATGGCATATTGTTGGAACTTAAGGGAATTCTCCTGGTTAAACATGCTGCCCTTTATAAGTCTCTATCACATTATTCGAAAGGTGCGTCACAAACAGTCATGTTCTATTACATAATTTTGGAGTATGAAGGTTTCGAAGCATAATAATAACACTTCCATTTTTGTGTCGCAAATGATGCCGTGGCATACCAGGCAAATCCAATGAGTTTAGAATTTGCACCTATAAATTTTTCGCTGAAAAGTTTTCAATGATTCCCCGGCTGCACACTTTAAAGCAATCACTCATAGTAGGCTGCGAAAGATGAGCACGATTGCTCTCATAGCCTCCTAAGTTTTGGAAAAGTCGAAAAATGGATGTATGTTTGTTTGTAACGCTAAAACTCTAAAACGGCTGGACCAATCTTGATGATGTCTTCGCAGGATTTTTTCGTTTTTGCCCAACGAAGGTTTAGGAAAAAAGAAAATTGGAAAATTCCGAAGGAAAAGCTGGAAAATCAGAAAATTCTTAATTTCGAGTTTTCCAAAACGTAGGAGGCTATGAGAGCAATCGTGCTCTTCTTTCGCAGCCTACTATGAGCAATTGCTTTAAATTGTGCAACCGGGGAATCATTGAAAACTTTTCAGCGAACAAATTATATGTGCAATTTCTGAACTTCATGGATTTGGATTCTTGGATTCTTGGCCACCGCTTCATTGCGACATAAAAATGGAAGTGTTATTATTATGCTCCGAAATCATCATGCCCCAAAATTATGTAATGGAACATGACTGTTTGTCACACAGCTTTCAACCAATGTGATAAGGACTTATGAGGAGGCAGCATGTTTAACTCCGAGAATTCCTTTAAGTTCCAACGATATGCCATTTCAATTTAAGCGTATTCAATTTTCAACAGTCGATGGAAGTGTGTAGTATAAATCTTAAATGCCATGTTTTTCACACCATGCTTTATGCGGCGTGTTAACGCTTTGGTAAACCAGCTTCTCTGTACATTTGAAATTTTTTTATAATCACCATCAATGATTCCCATTATAATAATTTCAAACTTATTTCATTAAAATTAGAAACTTTCAAGAAAAACCTTATTGCATACAATCAAAGATATTCGTCGGGACAGCTAGTATTATAATATAAGAAGTATAATATACATAACAAGAGCTATCCTTCTCATATACGAACTGCCGTCATGAATGCTGGAACAGTGCATCCACAGATTATTTCTGGTTATGTGGTTTTGGATTTTCATATACACTGTTTAAGGCATTTCACCTATGTGTTATACATTGGGTAATGTATATGACCCATATTATTTTCAAACGGTTCTCTAAAATCGGGATGCAAAACATCGCGCAAAGTTTTGCAACATTCATTATAACTCCAGCGGTTGTTGTGCTACGATCAAGCTGTTGCACGGCTGTAGAGTTTGTTTCCTCATTCTTGCTGACGCAAATAACTTTCCGTCTAATAGCAACACATATTTTTGATGTGCCCAGAAAATGCTTCTACTGAAACAAGACCCGCGATAAACAATTTTGAAGAAAGTTTACGAGCAAGCATGGGCTACAACGTAGAATGTATCGCACCCATCCAGCAGTGTAACCTATGTTTCTAGCGGCGCCTGCCATTTGCCTGCCCTTAGACACAGCGCTGTGCGGATTGTTGATGTCGGTAACGCAGCTAGTTCCTCTTGCACCGGCTACCGGGCACCTCCATCGGCAAGAAAGGGTCGTTGTGTGTAATTAAATTTCGCATCCTATCCTAGGCTATGGACGATAACGGGTAGCAGCAGTTGAGTCGCAGATTGTCGCTCTCACCATTGAAGCATGGTTAGCCAAGCTCACATTACGGCAACAGAATGCCGTCGAAATTCGCACACACAATTTGCGACCAGCATCATCAGGGCGGTGCGCAGTGGAATTCAATTAATAATCCAACCAGTGTTACCACGATGGTGTATGCTGGCAGGTATCGAAGCCAGAGTTACCTCAGCAACTGAGGAAGCTGTGACGAAAGTTTGCCTACTTGGAAGCCTAAAAGTTCCCCCAAGAAAACACACCTTTTCGAGCTTAGCTTTAAGGCAGCGGTATCGATCGTGAACATGTTGGCCCCCAGTTTAGCGTTGCATGTCTAATCCATCATGTTCAGCGCTACATGCGACCGGTATTTGAGTTTCACGACGCGCACAACGACCGATTGATTGATTAAATCATCCGTTAAACAGTTTATGTGTGAATAATTTAGTCAACTGTAGAGACAACGACCGGATATGGAGCGCAATTGCAGCCGGTTTTGTGATCGACTGAATCAGCTTATGGCTATCGACCGTCCGTGCTTGGACAATGGAAGCTCACTGATGAGCCAGTGTATAATAACGGCTAATGATCGATTTCTGGCAACGAACGAACATATCCGTTAGGGCTTTTCGGTCTTCTGCGTTAAATTGAGTGAACTGAGTCAGAATAATGTACATTTCCGTTCAACTTCAGACGACGTACCAGGTGTTAGAAGGTGGCGTTGAATTTGTCTACAGTACTGCATATTAAAAAAAAAAAACTTTTTGAGTCTCGTAAATGATGATAATTAAATTTTTATGAAAAGGGTCTTCGTACTTTTGGTGGAAAATTTGGAGTGTTAAAGAAACAACATTAACAAATACATAACAATAGTACCAGGCAAGGGAATTGAATCCAAACAACAAACATCGCATCTCGGGAATCCTTCACCAAAACCACTTCCCTCTGACCCCCAGCAGTTCGAGATTTCCAGAGTGCACGAGTACCAAAGGGACCATCCTCCTTTAGCAGTTGTTTGGCAGTTCTTACATTTCCATTATCATTCGGTACTAGTTGAGTAACTTTCTAATGTATAAATTAGCCTCAGATTGGCCCACTCCGAGAATCTGTCTTTCGCATTCACGCCTGCGATCGGAGAAGTGGTGCAAAAAGAGCCTACATATCTTATGAGTTATGACATCTAGCAACGCTCGTCGCAGGGCCGTTTCACCGGTCCAAAACGTTGGCACGAGCAGTTTCTAAGTTTTCAAAGTTCGCCGCGAAAGTTGCCAAGTCGAAGTGGGTTTTGAGATTGCAGCTTTGTGAGCGAAAATACACCACAAGCAGACGCAGACGCACACGGTTCGGCCATCGAAAAGGAACCCCGCCGAAGTCAACGGTGTCGAGGAACATAAATTCTGCTCACCAGTGTCTTTTTGGAGCGCGCGAAACGACGCCGTGTTGTTTCTTTTCGGGGAGGCTATTTTTTGCGTTTGTTTTATTTCGACCAGGGCATAGATGCAGACACGCACGAGGGAAGAGAATTCCAAGGGGTTCAACATGATTTATTTTAATGTATTTCCATTTATACTATTGCCGTCTGCTGTGAAATCCGATTTCGTGCTGGCTGCGGTTGATTTGCGCGTACGGCAGGCAAGCACGTGAGACGATGCGCTCGTGCGGTTTCCATGGTCTGTTCGAGAGGAAGTTTGGCCTTACACAACTTTTACGAAATTTTTCCCGGGAAATACTCTGCTCTTCTGGGCGGAATAAAGAGAAGAATCGAGGAGTTTTCAATGCGTACTTTTTTCTGGCGCCCTGTCGTGGCGCCAAACAGTTTGAACGGCGTGGGAAAAGGACGGATTAGAAAACCGTTCGGTGTGACAACACTGTTGGCCCAGGTCGGACGTGGCAGAAGTTTTGGAATTCCACCCTCGATGAAACCGAAATGGAGTTGTATAAGCTGGCGTGTTCACTTGCTTCCTCAGCCAAACTGCCAATCGTCAATCGACCAAAGGGCCGAGAGAAATGTTGATCTCGAATCCTGTATTTACGGCCACTCAGCCACGTTTGTGAGGGTTGCATTGGCAGCTGTACTTGAGCCACGGTAGATGGTCACGGTCTGCGTGCTCCGTGTGCCACGATTGCAACTTTGGGCCAGTCTCGCTGACCACCGCTGGCAGCAAGGGTTATACACTCTAAGGGCCGTTAAGATAAATCACTGGTGTGTCATTCGCGTTCAACTAAAACCGCTGACAGTGATGTATTATGGCGAGGAATTTATATCAGCCATTCTTAAAATGCGGGCTTGCGTTTGCGCAATCCGTCTGTTCGAACCGCATGCGTTTAGGTTGTTCCGTCTCGGAGGTGTACCGCGGTTGGTCACTTTCAAGTTACGGTGGTTTATGTCCCTCTGTAACGTCTGGCTGCACCCGATGCGGGCTTGAACAGCGTGGTTATGTATAGCGGAGTGCAGCAAGCCGGTTACCTTTTTGGGTATTGCGGATTACAGTTTACGTGGAGGTTGGAGTCAACTAGCCTCTTCCGTGCAGTGTGTTGATGTGTGCATCAGCTTGATAGTACCATTCGTATTCATGGTGCAGTGGACGTGACGGAGATTGCAATATAAAAAGAAAGCCAGGAACATTACCACTGCAAAAACCCATTGACGTCAGCACACCATACTTTTACACTGTCAAACGTTTCTCATATGTGTTTGAATGCATTCACTCTTCACTCGAAACACAGCACTCTATTTCAAGTAGCCCAAAGAATATGGTAGTAGGTTGTTTGTAAATCCTTTGTAAAGCCCATCTTTCTTCTTCTTTTCTGTAAGGCAATTTTTCATCAACGATTGCATCATTTCCTATTAATCGTTTACCATAGCGAGGGCATGTCATCAATAATGGTTATACCTGGCATCGAAGCAGTGAGCTGGTTTTATGCCACCAGTGGACAGAGTGGCCTGGTACGGAATGCAGTTACTGCTGCCATCAATGATACACTTGGAAAGTGTCGCACTTAGCAAGAATTCAATAAAACTGTCCTTGGGAACCCCGGGTGAAATCTCGTTATTGTCCCATATCATGCGCTTTCTCATCGCCGTCAGTGTTGGCTCGGTTGGCTGCGAATGGTTTTATTTTCAATTAGGATTTACAGCACTTTAAACTCCTAATGAACGTTAAACTTGCTGGAAATGGGATATTTTACCGTGCTTTCCTTCCTCTCATTCTACTGTGTCGTCTTAGTGTCTGGCTTTGTTTTTACCGATCTTGTATTCACGTGTAATGTGGTCCCCAGTATCAGCGACGTTGAGGTGAAACTCAAGAAAAGCCCAAGAAGAGATGAAAATAGCGACGATAAAGATGTCGCTCTGTCACCATTTTTGCCTGCCGTTAAAGTGTGTCCGATAAACAAACAGAACATCATGGGAAACATTTTCTCATTTCGTCGCCAGCGCACCTTGACGACAGCAATCTACAAGCATTCAGGGAAGGAGGGTGGCTTATTGACGGAGGAAACAAGTACCGGGCGAAGGGCAGAGCAGGGGTCCAGACCGTACCCGGCAGGGATTTAATTTTTATCACTGCTCTCTCCCTCTCTCTCTCTCTCTGTCTCTCTTTCCTCCGTGCTGTCTGTGTCATTTTTAATATCCTTCCACACCGGCGCCAGCTTGGACAAGTCAAAGAGCGTACCGGTGGCTTCCTGACGCGCGGAAAATGAAGGTAAACGATCGTCTTGATGTGAGGTGTGTTGAAAAATCCGCGACATTTAATGACACCCATAAAGCAGGAAGCTAAAATGGTTTCGTCAAGTTGTTCCCTCAACGTAAACAAGTCCTCTACACGGCCTCGTTGGGCGAGTATGAGTGTTAGCTTATCGTTACGCAATCCTATCTCAGCGTAATTGGCTTATTATGGGTGAACGATAAAATATCATTACATTTGTCATCACCTATTGTTGTAGATAAGTTTTTTTTTGGTACCCACGACGGAACAGATTTAATCCCTCGAATGGTGGCACGATCACCAGCCCAGGCAACAAGGATAACTAATCTATTATTTTGACTTATCAACAAGTATTCTGACGATTTTTTTTCAGAAGAAAAAAGAGAACAACAATCAATATTCTTCAGCTGCCTTTTTAGCTCACCGATGAATTGATTGCGTGGAAGAACGGTTGAGCGTTTTGCTAATTTTTACGATAAAAAAAATCCAGCTAGTTACAAATAAATCAGATAGGGGGTATTCATGTTACGATGCGTAGCTTGTGCCCGGCGATGGAACGATGGGGAAATTTAGCGTTGAAGGAGATGACTTGAAGGTCTTTGACACATACCACTAATATTGTGGGGTGAGGTGATTAATTTCAAATGCCTAATGCTGGAATCACGATAGATATTTGCCTTCGTACAACACGGAAGAAACATATCTCAACAAATGACGTGAATGAAAGTACAGTAAAATAATTTCTGTTCTACATCTTGTTAGTGGGTGTAAAGAAGAAACAAAGCAAGGAGTTTAAGGTAGTAATATAATCATCTTAGTCCTTCAGTTTTGTCCGTTCACAGCGATTATTATGATAGCTCGATCAATTTATCTTAATAAACACTTCCGCTATCTTCACCGAAGCGAACTGGAGGCTGCCGGTGAAAGGTTTGAACCCACGCGTAAGTTTGTTTATGGATTAAGAGCAACGATTTCGTTCTACACCGGGCTAACATCTTATCGCCTTCTCGCCATGATAACACGCCAAGCCACACCTAAAGAAATCTAAAAGACCTTGAAAGCTTACAAAAGACGACAGCAAAGAAAATCCGCACAATTTGGAAGGCGGTAGAGCTGATACCGAAAACCAAGCGGGGCGGAATCGACGGCTAAAATGAAATTTTGTTTCATTATTAAGCCTTGACCGCCATTGGTTGTTCTGAAACAAACTATTTCGCTTTCTGATTAAAATGTATCCACAGTTCATGGGCAGCAATTTTCATTGATGAGGAAGAGGTTTAGACAAAAATTAATAAATGAAACTGAAATACTTTAATTTTTCGCAAGTTAACGGTTGACAGTTTCTATTTTAAAGCCATAGCGATAATGTTTCAGATAGCTCACATGTAATGTTAATGCGAATGAGCATTAAGACCCTTGTAATGCGTTTGTAACACGATTTAAAAGTGCATTAAAACTAAACATCTCCATCACATCAGAGCACTTTGTCCTCTCACTTCTCAATGTGGCATCCGCTAGGGACGGATTATTTCCATTAAAGGTTTTGTTTTTCTTCAAATCCTTTCCAATCCTTGTTTTCCAATGATCGGCTGCGCCCTTGGGTGGCCAGTAGGTACACGGACGTTCCAATTTAACGGTTCACCTCACTTCAATTCGAACGTCTGTGAGCATTTCGTTTCGGTGGACGTTTCTCTTGCCCTGCCTGACTCGCAACGGCATGTTTAGGCTAAATCCGGACCTTAATGGAAATTCAACCGTCCGACAATGTCCAAAGTGCTTAAGTGTAATGGATGAATACAAAAAAAAAAAAAAAACGCGAGATAAAAACGAACGGAGGTAATAGAGAACGCCGTACACTCGTCGTGCAATACAAAATGACTCCATGTTGTTCCGATGATGCAATGATACCTACGCGCACGAGGGTACAAGCCCTTGTGTGACTTTGCTAGGGATTGGGGATGAGTTTTGGCAATGGCTGTGACACCGTGGGATGATGCTTGAGCTTTCCTTTTATTTTTTTTGTGCGGAATATGCATGGCGGATTCACGTAAGTCCTTTTTTTGGTGCAGTTGTCGGAACAAGACATGCTTTGCGCCAACGACATTCATGTGCACCACGTGGAAGGACGCGTTCTTTGCCTGACCGGCCGATGACCACATTTTTGTCCGCTGTGGTGCACGTATCTCCTCTTTCTCCTTCCCCTGTTTCAATATCCTACCAACTGTTTATCAGTTTCCACGGGGTATTGTCCTTCGCTTTTTTTTGCTCGATGCAGCTATTTTCCATTTTCATAAATTCAAATTAATGCTCACCTTCGCGTGCTGGCCCCGACTTCGGTCAGCGGACACTCACACAAACGGACAGGTTTCAGAGATCACACCTCGCTATCGAGAACGATGCTCCCGGTGGGGGGAAGCCAAGCGAACAGCTACCCTGCGGTCGCTAACCGATATGGAAAGTCTGTTGGTGTCGTTATCACCTCCTCAAACCCTGGCAGGATCCCCCGAAGGCGATATGGTGAGAATGCGGTTTTCCTGTTGGGGTCTCCTTTTTTTTCTCTTTGGCCTCTATTCACCATTATTCGAATGAATTTGTCAACGTTCCACGCGATGCCGAGAGGAGCAAATTTACATTCTCGACCGTCATTCCACGGAGACGCGCCGGAGATGAGATGGAACGCGTCAGTGGACTACAGGAGACCACTTATTAAGCAATTTTTCACTGTCGAAAATGGGAAAATCGAATGGGACACATGTTGGTAGATCGATGGCATTTCGGTCCGGCGCAAGCACCCGAACTCCAACACCGTCTGTGTGTGTGTGGGATGATTCGCTTTGTGCAGTTATTTTGTGTTCGCGTCGGTTTTTATTTGGCGTAGGGGATGTTTTTTCAGGGCACCCACCCCTAGCACATTTGGAAATTCTGCAATAAAAATGAAGCGATTACATGAACCCACTACGGTGTTCGTGGGACGGTCAGTGGAAGGTCAGCGACAAATTGCGGTCGTTACAAAGTGAACCCCAATATTACTTTCTTGACAGCTTCCGGTTTTTCCGGGGCCTGTGTTTTTTTTTTTTATCGAGGATGACAGGCCCAGGCTGGTCTGAGCTCGGACCGGATCGTAAGCCACAAACCGACCTGTCAGCAACCGTTACAATGTACCTTCCTTCCTACGTTCTATCCACAACCATCCCCCCCCCCCCCCCCCCCACCTGTGATGCTTTCGGTTGACCAACAATTTCATTCAACACCAGCGTCGATTTGGCCACCGATCGCCGACGGACCCGGAAATGGGAAACATTCAAAAGTTCATTAGCAGAGTGTACCAATCGGTGGTTATTTTCCTCCTAACGCAGGCGGTTTGCGTGCTTTCCCTCTTTTCGAAAGGATCACTCGATAAAGCTGACACATTACAATTTTTCAGAACTTCCACGTAATGCCGACCAGGGTTGGATTGTTTGCCAATTTGATACGATCGCCCGTTAAGCGTAATGTCTCTCGTATTTGTCGGAACGGAAGGTTATTTATATGGATATTTGCTTTAGTGGGGATTGACTGAGCAATATTTTCAATTTCTTCATAAAAAAGGGTTTGCTTTTGTAGAAGGAAATTGATCTGATTTCGCCTTCATGTTTGGGAATAATCCATGATAAAGAACGTTTTAAGAATAAAACGATGATTGAAGGAGAAAGCTCATGGTAGATAGGAATAGTCCGCAAAAGAACCGAGGTGAGCCATCCTACAACTGGTTAAAGGGTTTCCTGTAATCGTATTGCAGTTTCACAGCTGCTCTCTTCATGTTGAAAGGTTTTTTTTCGAACACAGTCTCAGCAAATTATCTTCTCACTGGTGCTGAATGGTGCAGCAACTAGGGAGAAAGGAGTGAGAGTGGTCTGTTTTTCGAGTGACTCGAAATAGCACTTTTGCCGTGGAATGTTTTGTAATTAACCAGCGTTAAAATTGCTAGTATTTGCCCGCACTCGGCAGCACTGTATTTGAGAGCTTTCTTTCCGAATGTAAAGAGTTTTCTGAGGCAAGTGTACCTCCGGGAGAAAAGGCGAGCCAAGAGGCTCTTCCGTTCACTTCTGTCGTGTTCTGCAGCTTTAGTCCGATTCTGTTTTTAACGATAACGTACCAACAGAGGCAGAAGCAACATTAAGGACCAGTTTTAACTATTGAGCATAGGAGGGGATAAAAAGCAGCAAGGTTTGGTAAATTGAAGTTTCCATGTTTTCACAAGAGAACACGTGAAAGTCCCAAACAATGCTTGGCCTGCATAGTTTACGCTTTTGGTTAACCCTCATAGAGTAAGCTTAAGGTGACGATGGGGACAAGTTTATCCCTTTTTCTGGTGGTATTACTTGGAATCTATCGTTGCGGTTATCGCATGAGTCGATAGATTATATCCACTGAGAGAAAAAGGATCACCACCAGATTCTGAAGGAGGGTAAACAATAACCTAGGTTTTAAGAGTTATGATTCAGAATGTAACTTCAGTTTCTGTCGATTAAGCTTTGATATTGACTGGCAGGAAAAGAATGGTTGTTGATTTCTTATTCAACATCGAAATTGTGTTCCCACGAGTTTTACGTTACAGGTGATTTGAAGCATTTTTGTTTACTGTCGAACATACTACATTCACAACGTTCGCATTAATTTGGGTGTTAAATGTAACCGAATCTAGAATTTGAAATGAAAGTATCAATGATTAAGATTGAAACAAATGGAAGCCATTTAACACAATTGGGAAAAAATTGTATTATTATAGTTTTCGGAACCGAACTGGAATTAGTATCTCGACAACGCAAATCTACCATCGTTCGGGTCGAAAGGAGCTAGTGGCCGAAGTGGTTAAAGCTTTCCTAAACAAAGTCAAGCGGTAGCAAATGAAAAAAAGGGAAAGACGGAATGGGTCTTGAAACGGTTTCCATATCACCATGTTATTTATGGTTCAAACGTGGATCAACGTATTCGTATATTGCGTTCGCGTAAAAGTCTTTGTCTTTCTCTGCAGTTCGTTTTATTCCAGTAACTATCATTCGATGCTGTGTCGTGAAACACGGAATTCAACGAGCATATGAACGCGGTCTTGTTGTTAAGGGACGATGTAGAAACAGGCCATCTTGTCGGATGATAGTAAAACGCTTGTCCCTTTGCGCGCCAGTGACGAATTTACGAATCGATCGAGTAATTTAAAGCACCAAAAACACTCTTTAAGATTACGTTTGTGTTCCAATGAGAATTAAAATAATAACACCCATCCAGCAAACGTTCACTATAAGGACATACTAACAGCGAATCCTTCTCTCGAGGACGGAAACATCGCAAAATCCTGTGTACCATTGCCCTCATAAGCGAACCGTTAATCGATTGATACTTCATCAACGCCTGAATGAAAGATGAGCGCAGGGACTTCAGGACAGCCAATTCAAATGTCAGATCAAATAGGCTAGACGAACTGTATCTCTTTATTCTGGAGCACAACAAATCAATCCCACCGATCGTTGATGGCTGGTTCGAAAAAACGAGAATCACAATCAATTTTTTTTTCGCGCTTAGTGAAGAACAAACAAATGAACGTTCTTGCTTGGGACACGGGTTAATCTAATTAAGACGTTGTGTACAGGACAAGCATGCTTTACTTGTTTCCGTTCACAGAAAAACTTGCAGTGGAAAGGAAAAGCTTAAATGTGCGTACGGCAACAAAAGTGTTCTCCCTTGAGGGCTTACGAGCGACAGCCCAACCCATTCCAGACGGATTGTCCATATTCTAGAAATACGGCAGCCATCGTAGCGTGTAATTAGAGGCGATTCGAATTTGGCCAAAAGATAATGGATCTTTGCCGTCGTACACTATTGCCATTTCTAGTAAAGTCCACAGTAGGGAACTACAGAAAACGACTCACTCCAGCGGGAGGTTCAGATTGCTGTCTAAACGGTGTGGAAAAAAATTGTCAATGGTCAATTTTGAGTTTGGTCATTCGCTCGAAAGAAATTGTACTTTCCTACAAAAGAAAAAGATGAAGATACAGCAAGTGGGAGATGACATTTGTGATGGAAGTTAAAGGACCAAAGTTTGCACCAAGGCCATGTCGGATGTGATTATCACCTCAGTTTCGCTGCGTTATTTGAATCTCATTTCAGTTCATAAAACATATAAGACAATCGCCTTGCTACTTTAAGTAAGATTTTCCTCGTTCAGAGGACCGTATGCGTTGCCCATGATCGGGTGGACGTCGTGGAGCCAACGCGACTCATCGAAGGAAGGAAAGTTTGTTATTACTACAGACAGAATTTCGTTCGCGAGAGTGTGCTCGCCTGTTCGCTCAAATTTTCTCCTTGTTTCTTGGGGAATGTTTTGAATAATAAAGCAAGTCAAATCTAATCATGTTAACGATTCCGCTGGCTTACGTCTCACCCGACGTACGACCTCAAGATGGCGAAACATCGTGCTCATGTGGCGCCCGATGCCCCTGGAGTGAGACCAGGGCTTGTGAGCGTAATCAATTTTAAATTAGACACGTTTTCATAAAGCCAGCCAGCAGTAATCTTTGGGGTGAAAAAAAAAGAAAATCCACCCCGCCACCCTACACACCCCGCGCGCCATCTTAGAGCTCCAGCACCTTTTATCGTAAGATCGCCGTTTCCAGGATTGGATTCCGCTTTGGGCCACGTGGATTTGCGCGTGAATGTATGCTTCCAAAAGCATATGTCGAGCGTAGAGTCTGCCCGGCGTTAGAGTGACGCACTGTCACTGATTCGATAATCACCCCCGCAACATATAGCTGTTGGTGTTGGTGATGCTTTGGAGCTTTGTCAAATTTCCCGAGAAGATTCTTCGCTAGTTCTGGCGCTCTCACCTGGGGGTGGGTCCGAGATGTTCCAACGCCGTGTGCTTACATGCTCGGGGAGCAATGTTTTTGCTCGTGTACCCGGTATGTGTAATCGTCTTTTAAGTACCAGATTTAACGCAATTTAGTACACCTGGTAACAGCAGCTCGGCAGGTCCTCTGGGCGAGAAGCGAATCCCGGCGAGGTGCTCATGTTTCTCGTTGAACTTGTTCATGTGTGGGCCAGGGTTGGGATAGCATATGTGCGGCCTTCACAGAGGAACCGAACGTTCGATTTGGCCTTTGCCCGTGGACACGGGGTGAACAAAAGGTGAAGCATTACACTTTAAGAACAGATAAGCTCAGTTTGAATATTGTAAATGTCATTTTGTCACGTCGTTCTCCCGTTTGTTGGCACGTAAGGCAGAACCGTAAATGCAAATTGGGAAGGAGTGTGTGATTTTTTTCTCTTCTAAAGTGTGGAAACCTAAGGGGATGGAAAGTTTCATTACGATGATTTGATCGAAATTTGCCCATGGTTGGTTGTGAAATGAATGTTTTAGCAGGTGGAACCGGTTCAAATGTCGCACAAATGGCAGCCAAAACGAGTGTTTGCGGAATGGCATCCATTGGCGTACGCGTGTCTTTGGAAAACAAATTAGGTTGAATCAGAACGCTTCGTGTACCTCGCGTGAATCTTCCACAAACGATAATGCGCTCGTAATAAATGATATATGTTTTTGTAACCAAATTTTCCTTCAATCAGGCAACATAACGTTTGCACTCGTTCTCGCTCCAAAACTGATTAAGGAGTACACCACTGCCAAGCGGTGATCGTCAACGGATACGAAAATGATAAGAAAGCATGCGTCATGCATTTAATTGAATCAAATCGTCTCCCACCGGCAGTTTTATAGCCGACAAATTTACTTACCGCTGCTTTAGCACTCTAAACAACAGCCCCGACACGCCACTTGTGCCGGCTGCTGTGCCTCTCTAATTGTTTTAATTACAGTAAGTTGAAGTTTGCTTTAACCGTCCGAAGTTTACCGCAAATAAATGCCACACGTGACAGACATACTGCGAACCGCGTGTTAATGCATGTGGGAGCTATACTTCAGCTGTATCAGTAAGCATCACTGGAATAAACTTTTGAAAGCTGCTCGAAAGGCAAACGAATACGATGGGTACACCATAAAGGACGTTCGTAATGGAATAGTAGTAATAAAACGTTTCCGCCAGGATGCGAGGTAAGGCTGAGCGCACTGAAGATAGCAGGAAAGTCATTATTATTAATTTAATTAACACAAATAACAAATGGCATTCGATGATAACGAGCGCTCAAGTGTCTTCCGTTCCTTCGCTCAAACACGCTCCATCACTTCGCACTTAGCGTGAAAGGCGTCCTGTTCGGGAAAGCCTTTCCAACGCATTTTCTCTCCCTCTATTCGCCCTGCCAAAAGTTGACCAATTTTTTAACGAGTTATTTATTCTCTGTCACGATTTACGGACCCGTACCAGTGATAAGAACAACAATCAACACTTCCTTGCCGACTGCCAGGTCCTCCTTCGCCTGCTGGTTTCATTAAGTTGTTGTCGTTTTCTTCCCGGACCCAGGGTTTACGGTCGTGAAAATCCGATAATGGGCTGTTGATAATAGAATAAATGAACTGTGAAGGAAGTTTCTAGTTCGCTTTTCTTTTTGATTGTTCGGGTCGAATTGCTGGAAAAGTCCCATCAGCGTTCGGAAGGTTGGTTAACACGCCCGTTTGCAGCTGCCGTGAACCCATGCGTCCACGAGTTCTGGCACACAGCATCCAAGCAACTATAGCGTCGTTCATTTGTAGGGGAATTTTTTTTTTCTCGTTCCTTCAGAACGATATCCCAGCGCCAGCGGCTGCCGTCGAGTTTACACCCGGCGGAGAGTTTTAATCCTTCGACCAGCAGCTACTCCGGGCAGGGCTGGCCAAAACCAGAAAGTGGCTTCACCGGATTACGCTCGTGGCCAGTTTGAAAAAGCGCAATTCACTCGTGAAACGCTAAGTCCCACTGGATAATGCCGTTCTCAATTCTGCTTCTCCGGCAGCGCGTCGCCGGCCACTCGGGGTTGTTGACGCCCTTGGGCGGAGGGGACGGATAAAAAATTGCAAAAACAACACAAAACTTCGTGGACGGACAGGGGTGAAAAGGTTGCACGGCGAGGACGAGCAGGAGAATAGAGAAACTTTTCAATCGAAACGAATCGCTTTTCCCAGTGTTGCCATCGACGCCTTTTTTCAATTAAACGATCTCGTCATGCGATCGATTTTTACGGCCACATCGGGCCCCGCTTTCCATTCTGTCGGGGAATGGCAAAAGTTTTGCGGATACGGATTTGGCCAACTATTGGCCCTGCCTAGCGTGGATGTGGACGGAATGCTGGAGGCTTTGCGGTCGAGCAGTTTCGGAGTCAGCGTAATTCGTTCTGCATTAACATCCGATAAATTTAATCCTCTTTGAAACTTTTTCGCTTTAGCAGAGACCCATTCCTGGGGGGGTTTTTTTTTCTTTGCCAACCAGACCAACGGAAGAAGTTATTTCGTGTTGGTTTGCGATTTGTAGGGGTGAATGCGATTCGTTGGGATGCTCGTTCAATTTGCACAACTGAGATACTCACCTTCCCTCGCGATGCTGTGCTGTGGTGCGGGAAAACTTTCCCATGGCCGCCGTCGAGTTGCATTTAGTTCGCAACACCGAAAAGCTTCACAGACAGCACCGCAAGGAGCGAATGGCATAGTGGGATTACAAGCCGTTACATCTCTCTTTACAGCTGTATCATAATCGAGATCTGTCAACCGGGGTGCAAAGTGGCGAACGTTTACAGTTTAATCTACCAACGGGACCTTGACCTTGAACGACTTGAACTAAAGCGACAAATCAGTTCTCTTTCGGCTCGGCTCGGCTCGGCTTTTGGAATGACGTCATTCATCCCCTCGAAGGATGGCATCGTGAGTAAACATTTTGATTCGTAATCAAATACCGGTAGATTGAGATAACAACGCTCTGACTGAATCGCGCTCCTATGGGGCGGGCGGCATCCGGCGGAGGAGGTCGATCAAAATACGCGTAATATGGTGAAATGTGTTTCCTGTGATGGATTGCAAGCCGGATGAAGTAGGAAATGGGTGAAGGGGGGTAGGGGAGGGGGTTTATTTCACCGCCGAGCTATTTCAACTTCACACAAAAAACGACACGCATCCACGGACTATTGCTTCTACCGAAATCATCGTTCTTATTGTGTTCTACCTCGTAATCAAACCTCTACATAAATTTCCTTCGAAGTTCCATGCCGCATCCCGCCACTTCGTCCTCTCGTCGACGCTCCCCTCGCATCCGTGATGATGTTACGAGCGCGTTCGGACCTCGAATTCCCTCGGGTGATTGATTTCAATCAATTTCACCGCTCGTTACCGACTGTTTCGAAGGCGGGTTTTGAGTGGAGGAAAAAAAACGGAGCCGACCGAAACACGATTACTCAGACATCCTACGGTTAGTCCTACACTCTCTCTTCACCACTTTTCACCAGGTGTATGCTCCGCATGTCAGCGGGTTGTTACGAGAAACGCGTGAATTAGAAAACCCACCCTGTCGTTGCGTGAACGGGATAGGCTGGTACAAAATGAGGTCCTGGTCGTCGGCGCTGGTGAGGATTAGTCTCCTTTCAAGATCCACTTAAGGCCCCATTTTCAGGCGTCAGAAGAATGCGATTGGATTGGACAGACTGGTCGAAAATAGTGCCTTTCTTTCCATGGATTCCGAGCGATTTCGGCTGACGCCAGCAAATGAAGAGAGGGCTGCAGCTTGAAAAGGGCGTGTGAAATAAATTTCCATTTTCAATTATGTTTGCGTTTCGCTTTTCCCGAGTCCGAGGGTGTTGCTGAAGAGGGTTCCGACGGCGCTCGATTCAATCTACCATCGACAGATGCGTATGTAACAACCGGATGGAAATTTCGCTCTCGCACTCGCTCGGTGGAGGTTGGAGCATGTACGAATATGAACGGATTGTTGAATTCCTGGATCCTGTCCGGTTATCAGTCGGGCAAACACCGATGTCCGTTGTTTGTGGAAGGTGCGTTCGAGTGCTGTATTCTAGCCGGGAAACTGGAACGACGCATCCCTGTGTCGACTAGGGACAGCTTTTCCATCTTGGCCAATCGGTCACGGGGTTGAGTGTTGATTGCTTGAGCAAATCCAATAGGCATTCTTGTTCGTCAGGCTCAAGAAGAAGGATGAGCCTGTGCAGGCAGGCTCTATCTTTTCCTCCCATCCATCGATTTCCCGTGCAGCACACAATCATAGCGCGAGAATCGTGTTTTAGTGCGGCTTTCCGTGGTCTCCCTCAAGAGTCGGGGGCTCAATCCTCGTGAACCCGTTGCTAACCAATGTTGGCAAGATTTAGCCTGAAAAACTTCGACGGTGAGGTTTCCTGTCGTTTGTTTGCTCAGTAAATGATTACCAAACAGTAATCTGTCCACCAGAACAACATCGCAATAAGGCATCCAGTGGGGCGGGACGATACTAGGAAACCCGTTTGGCTGATTAAATTAAGCATTGGGATAGCCAATTACCGTCTGCCTTGTGCACCTTGTGTCGATGGTGGCAGTGGTGGAAAAACTGGCCACAGTTCCGTGGCCGCTAGGAAAATCAACTGATGCTAATGAATTCGCCTTTCAGGCGCTTTAGGGAGAAGGAGTAAAAAGTTGGTAAACTTTAGCCAGCCTTCACGGGCTAGTTAATTGGCCGTTGTCGGAAGATTCGTGATGACCTCGGTGTTATTTTTGCAGTGAGGCGGGCTGTGTAAAGTTTGAGAATCATCCTTTCGAATTTCCACCGGGATGTTTGTCTATCATCGAAAGCCCTCTGCATCCTCGGGGAACTTTGATCCAAATGGTTTGGTAGGGAAGAATGATCCAAATGGTTGGGCAGAAGTATCCGATGAGAGCGCTAGAGATGTTCCCATCTTGCCAGACTATCATCATCAAAGCCCTCATTATTTCTGTTTTGGCTTAACCGTAGACTTCAAGGCTTTTAAGAACCATTATTTAGAGGAGCCCGTATCGTGTTCCTGACTAAATCCACAGTATCCGTCCGGGGCTCTGCGTAGAGGGGTAAAAGTCGCCCAGGGTGTGCTCGTTTAGCGAGCATTAACATAATCTCGCAAGAGGATTTGTATCATCGAGACGAAGCAAAAACATTAGCCCGGTCGAGTGTGGGTGATAGGTTCGATTCCAATGAACGAGGAAGCCCGGCATTATGAACAACAGCATCAGCAATGGGAAATGGCTTCGGGGATTCCACTCGTGAGCTTAAGTGACTGAAAAAGCCGTTGTCCATATTCCCCAAATTGGAGCAAGTTAAACTCCTTCTTTTTCCATAAAAACCTGTCATATTAAATAGTCCTTTTACGTTTTGAGCTGTTTCTCCCTTTCAATGACCATTACCGATAGCATCAGGCGCATTAAGAATTTAAACTCATTTTTAAAGGACGCACAGGAAGATTTTATTTGAAGGATTTTGTTCAACGTTGCATTGCGCCTTGAGATGGTCTTGTTTGTAGCATATTGTATCGCGGGGAAAACGGGAAAACTCATCAATCATCTTGCTCAGATTTGCATAGATTCGAGGCTGACGGAAATGAGAAATCGTTTGTTCGCTGCTTTTCCGGGAACATGTCCCATCTTACTTACAGATGTAATGTATATAAAAAGATAGTATTTTTATACACAACATACTATAGTGCAGATTTGTAAGCAGTTCATGCAGCACCAGCGCGTCCATGGTGTGAAATGGACACTCTGCTGTATTTTAATCCTTTTGATTTCATCTTTCGCAGCAGGTGATAATTTATATTCATTCGATCCATTCCCACGGCTTGCATAACTAGACACTTTTAACTTTTTCGCTGCCTCGTTCGCAGTTGACGTTCGCAGCTTACGACGATGCTTACCCAGGGGAATGTTTTATTCATCGCCCCGTCGGATGGTTTTTTGAGTTTATTCTTTTCATTAGAGCACTGGTTTTTCTTCCCTCGCCCAGGTGGGAATCCTCTCGACTTCTCCCTTGATACACTGGAAAGGTGAAATTCGAATTGATGAATATTTTACCTCAATCTTAGCTGCTTTTGAGAGCAGGATGACAAAAGTCAGCCATTCATTCATCGTCCGCGTATATTATGAGCCCAATAGATGAAAATGCACCATAAAATTACAATGTTTCAGCTCATTCCACGAGCTTCCTCCGTCTGATGTCGAAAGACTCTTAAGTCATTTCCAACGGGGAAAAAACGAATCAAGACTTAATATCGCCACGGCCTCGGAATAATGTCACCCTACGCGTCAGGGGAAGGGAAATAGAATACGTTAGCAGTTTCATGGAAGAAGTTTGAGCGATAAAAAAAAACTTTAACTTGAAAATCTGGGAACCACAAATCTAGCAACGAGCCCCAACTGGGTTGTGGTTGAATTCGTTCAGGAATTTATCAAACTTTTCAACCCCAATGATCCGGTTTCTGCTTTTTATCTGAATAATGAGCCACGTTCGGTTGCGGATCCCGTGCGGCACAATGCGGTGCCGTGCTTGCGACCCTTTTAGTTATCACGTCCGTGCAATCTGTAGTCGAGCCGGTGCCCTGTTTTTCGTCTAGGACGAAAAGTTTTTCGACAAGTCATCAATCAAAACTGGACATAATTGTATTTGAAGGCTCGCCGCCGGACCTTCTCGCCTCGGCGCTCCAACAAAGGGGTTTGCCGGAAAACTTTAAGCCCTGGCCGTCATTTCGCTTGGTTTGCGTCCCGCCCGGCCTAATTACTCGCCGTGGTTGCGGAACATTATCTCCGCTACAAGTACTTGTCTCTCGGGAGCCTTTTTGGCAATGGCTTCCTTATCTCATTGCTGCCGATGCCTTGCCAACGATCAATGTGCGTATACCTCAACTCTTGCGATCCTGCCGGGTGCTTGCTGCATTTACGCTTAATGAAACTCGTCACTGGCGATACTGTCCATCCATTTCCGGTAAGGATAAAGCATCACACGGTAATGATAACGATGGTCCTAATAAACGCGTGACTGCCGAGTGAGGTAACGAGAAAGGAAAGAAGCGGCAAAGTTCTAACCACGGTTTGGTTGAGGATAACGAACTGACAAGTCTTCATCCACCGTAAAACCGCTCGATATGCGAGCCAAAAACGGGCACGTTGACTCTGCCGGGCGAATTACCCGCTCAGCATGGGTTTGGAAATAAGTTCAAAAATGATTTATCCATCGTCGCCAGAAGGGAACGGCAGTTTAGGGAGGAAATAAAGGCAATGTGCGAGAAAGAAAAATGATAGAAGAATATCAGGAGAAACTGGTGAACCAGGATACATCGTATCATCAGCGAGAGAAAGAGAGAGAGAGATACAGACAGAGCTAAACTGAATAAAAACGCTTAGCTCGTCGTGGTAATTTTGTTGTGGGTGCCACAGTGTTTGAGTGGTGAGCTGTGAATTGGGGAAAATTTAATTTTCACCACGGACAAGTTCTGCACACCAAAACCCGAGTTAAACGAGACGCCGTCGTGATGCTTAATTGACAGATGTAGACATTTCAAATTACCCAACCAGATTATCCAACCCGATTATCCGCCAGCTGTGAGTAGCTGCGTTCGATCGAATGGCAGTGAGTAACACAAGCGAGGTGCATTGAGCTTTTTGAAATTGGAAAACAGTTGGAGTCAAATAGATTCGCCTGCTAAAAGCAGCGAAACGCTTCCAACCACTTAAGCAGCTTTCTTCTGCTGTACAGACCCACTCTGAGTAGTTAGAGGAAAGATTTCGTCTTGAGCATTTCCGCGGCAAAGCACTCCTGCAAATTTTACCAAGCCACTTCATAATAATCTGTCTTGCTATCGGCATCTAATTGACAGCAAAATGAGCTCAAACATCGTTTATGCAAAGCACAGTCCGGGTGGGCACACATTTCCGAAGGATTGATTGCATAATCTCGCAAATGGACGAAGGAAAATAAAAGCTGCCTATTATTCGCATGGGATGCTTTTTGCCTGTTCTCACAGCATAGTTTTGAGTGGGGTGAAAAAAATAAAGCCGCTCTTAATGGACACAAACACATCCACACGCGGCCCCTCGGGGCACAGAATGCCCATTTTCCGGGCAAATAATGGCGCCGACGTGCTCGTTTAATTCTTCCTCTGCCACGGGCGTTTTAAAAGCGTCGAGAGCGTTTCGGTTTCCGATGGGCAAGTAGATTTGCACCATTCGACACCAAGGAAACGTGTGCCCGAACGCCTCGATACCGTCTGTTGCCGATGTGCTATTGCCGGTGCAATAAAACGAAACTTGCAACCGAGTGGACTGGATCACGTTCTTCGCTTTCATCAATCCATCCTTAGAGCAGCGCCACGAAGGGAGATAGTTTAACAGAGCGAAAAAGAGAGGATGGTAGAGAGTGAAAGAGAGACTCGTATTGGTTAAAGGGGTCAGGATTATTTTCGAAGCACCCCAGGCGAAGAGCGGGAGAATGTTTCGGCGAAAGCGGCAGCTGCAAACGGTCCTGCCAGGGACTGAAACGATCAACCTAACAAACAGCATAAGCACAGTGGCAGCAAATGAAAATTGGTGAAAATGCAGTCCAGCGTTGCTTGCTGCCCTCCATCCAACCGGTTGCAATTATATGCACCGACCACCAAGGGCAGTATGGACGCAGCCACAAAACTTAGCCACCTCGGGCAGGCGGGAGCGACAGGGTGGCGGAGAATTAATTATGCAAATCATTATTCATGGAAGTGAAATGAATTACGCCGTTTCGCACTTTCCACCGAAGGTTCTGCACCGGGGCCAACGTTTCCCAGCACCCCGGGTCCCCGTTTTTAGCGTGCTCGATCACGTCAACCCTTGGCAGACCAGGATAGTCAAGTTTGGGTTCGGTCGTTGATGGGAACTAGATCCAAGTGCAGTGAGACACGAGTTACCACCATCCGCGGAAGCTGCACGCTGGGGCTGGGCACTATGCGCATCGTTTGAGGTCAAATATGTATGTACGTCCCATGTTTCTCGTTTCTCGGGCCCGGGGGTCGGTTTCACTCGCACAAATAAAAGATACGCGAAAAGCGTGACTGAGGCCACGCTTTATGGACGGTGAAGTGCCCGGTGTTTCCACTAATGCAGTGGTGCGTTCGTGGACGCGGCAAAGTCAAGAACCTTTCGCTGAAGCAAGGCGGAGCGGGAGGGGGCAGCTTATAAAAAAGGATCCCAACGCGCACTGCATTAGAGCGAACAAGGCCTTCTTGGGCCTCGCGCCATGCGCTTCACCAGTTTGAATAAGCGTTTCACTCGCCATGGGTTCCGGTGGCGTAACATGGACCAATTACGCCAAGAGCGCTGTTCAGCGCGTGTATGTGGGCGGGGTCGGGAGATATAATTTATGTCGTTATTTAATGACGTACCGTTCTGTCGCCTTTGTGTTTCACGCGACATTTCAGGATCGCCGTGTCGTCCACGACGGTCGTAACGTTGCGCGAGTTGACATCGTCAAAGTAGGGTTTTTCCGCCAGTCCGCCCATGGAGGACGCCGGTGAAGAGAGTCCCCCGGAGACGAGCGCGGCGGCCGACGCGGATGCTGACGATGTGGACGTCGAAGCCCCGCCGGCAGCATGAAGCTGCGAGGTTGACGTCTGTCCTGTAATTCCTGCGAGAAGAAGGGAAAGCATCAAATGTCAGTAACAATTATCGGAAACAGATTATCGTGAAGGGTTTGGACGGGTGACGGTAATCAACGGATGTTCAAAGGCACTAATGCAAACAACATGGCAAAAATATGTTTAATTATATACTCCGTAGCATAAAAGGTTCATGTTTTTGTTTTTTTTTGTTACAAAGTTTATCATAGTAAAATAATATTATAAAATTGACAGTGTATCAGTTGAATGGACCCAAGTTGAACTGTAGCTCGCATTGACAGCTGTCCGGTCCCGAGCAATTACCAATTGCTGCTGAACAGGCTTATAATGTTAATTAAAATTACTAATAGGTAAAATTAGTTCAGATGCTGTTAATTGATAAAGTAGTCGAAGAATATTGCATTATACATTTTCTGGCATAAAGCCCAAATTGCGACAATTGGAAACTAATAACATTTTTCTAATGCTTCTGTCGGATCAGAGATGACGCTTCGAAGTGATTTCATCATCCATTGTATCAGAGTAAAATCAGCATTGTCCAGCAGAGTTGAGCGTGCGTTTCTTCAAAACTGTTTTGGGGGTTTTACAAAGAAAAAGGCCACCTGATGTTTTAATTAAACGTGCCAATGCTCAACGTTACAATGTGCTTTGGGGATATCCATGTGGGTGCAGGAGAAATATGGTTTTTAAACGTATCACGTTAAATTAATTAATTTGCATATGTGGCCGGGATTGGGTTGGGTTGCCATGGAGGAGGATCGTACCGGTGTTTCACGGAAGGTGCTTAAAGGCAATAAAGGTGTTGTGTTACAGGTTAATGCTGTACTGTTTACCGAAGCAAACGGCTTTTGCACGGAAAGAATGGAATGGTTAGCGGTCAAACGCATAAGGACAAGAGCTGGCTGATGTTTACCTTTTATGTGGGGGACCATGGTGGGTCTGTCGTGTCTTGGCTTGTGTAAAGCTTGATGTTGATTTTTCATGCCCACACAAAAAGCCGCCGATGCTATGGAAAGCTTGACTCGACGGAACCCTGTCGGTTTTGCTTGCGTTCATACTTAACGGCTATGGTTTTTTTTTAAATATTATCTCCTTCGAACTAATGGAACGGGAAACGCTGCGCAAAAGAGTTTGCATTCACAAAGGACAATTTTTCAGATCTTTGCTCAACGACATAGCATGGCTAAATAAAAGTTGATAAAATGAGTCTGCCAAACGGCACCGCGATCGATAGACAATCTTTTTGTTGGTTTAAAACAAGCAGCATTGGCAATTGCTTGGGAACTGCGTATATTCGGTTAAGGATAAACAAATTTGGTTTTCTAGTGATCCCTTTTTCGGTTTGTTTTCCCACCTCTCCACCATCGCCATGGTTGAAAACGTGAAAAAACCATTATGTACGCAATCAAATGGATGCTTTGGCTTGATACCGTTGAAAAACGACGAATCTGTAATTAGCTTTCTATATTTGTAAAAGAACATACTCGAAAAAAAATGGTATTGAAGAAAGTAATAGAAAGTATTGTCGGATAGTATATCAGAATACAGAACCGAAGAACGCAGACATTTCACCTATTGATCATAGGCGTTTTGGGAATGTTCGTTCTCTGAACGATCAATCGATGAACGGAGTGGTGATGACAGTATGTGTACATGTGTAAGTCGATTACAGCATTAGATCAATTTGGTCTGGCAATGCTCAAGGCAAAGGAAGTCGTTAAATGACGTTAGTGGAATCCATAAATAAATATTGCATCGTAACCGAGCTCCAGCGTACTCTAAGGGTTGCGTTTGAACGTTTAAACTTAATTTGCTCGTAAATAGGCGGAGCGCACAAAATACCAGACGATACATGGCAGCAGATTTCGTGTGCCTCGGAAGGGTGAAAGTACAAACATACACCGACGACGCTGGTGCGCCAATAAAGGAGGCAATAATCGCAAGATTCTATGAAAAGCAACGTCTTGTTGAAGCTCACCGAAGATTGCGTCTAGGCGTACTCGAAGCGGTGGTACTGGCGGATGTGGATTTAATGTCATATAATTTAATGGTTGCAATAATTTACAGCAAGGTTTCCTAGTCATGTGGGCGTTTGGTGCTTCAGTGCGTTTGGCGAGTGTAGAATTTGCGTTTGTGGTGCAGAGGGCAGCGAGAGAAGGTTGCAAATTTATGTTCACACTTGCACATGGGCAAGCGACCGTTTTACCAGCTAACGCCTTCTTCAACAAATCATTACGCAAGCCTTTCGAAAGAGCGCTTCAAAAGTATACAAAAGCGGCAAGCCCTAATGATTGAGGCAGGATTTGAAGAGCTAGTACCATGAGAATTGAAGAAGGCAGGAACAAGAGAGAAAAACAAAATGAATCCATTTTCCACCGCTCGTAGCGGCAATCAGAAAAAAAGTGTGAAAGTTTGTCTGGATTTCATTCTTCTGGCTTTTTGACTTTTCGCTGGCGTATAATTCCATTCCACGCTCAAAAGTTTCATTTTCTGCGCGTACCTGTGGAATTGGCATACTGGCATAATTAGCACTGAAAATTATGCAAAGTCTTTTATTCTTCCCCTTCCTTTCTTCCTACCTTCGTTTTCCATTTTACCCTCATAATTGAGAGTCTATTTGCAAGGAAACCATGCGGCAAGGCCAGGAAAAGATTAAAACCAATAAAACCGTACAAACCTTACTTTGGCCGAAGCCAAGACAAGGACTTTTCCAGGTTCGCTCAGCGTGCCTACATTTCTCAATCAAACTTTTGCTTAACTGAAATGGCTTTATTCTGTAAAGGAATCTTATACCTAGAAGATTCTTCGAAAAACATTTTTCGTGGAACTAGGCTGTGATGCATTCGAATTCGGTTGGGAAGCGCTGCATGTGAACTACTCATCAGCTGCATTCGCTTGATGTAAATTGACGAGGAAAAATGTAGTGCGATTGAAAACTTTCATCGACTTATTCTGGCATGAAAATAAGTCTCGTTGAAAACAAGAAAACAACACGTGCTATCAGCCGTGAAACTCCAGTATCCCCAATGTGCGGGCAAAGCCAAAATCGATGGTACCCAGACTCGTCTATTGGGCGTAAATTGCCGCTCCGGTTTGCGGGAGACTCTAAATTATTCACCAAAACCTCGAGAACATAACTAAGCGGTCTCTCGTGTCCCCTTAATGGGCGCACGCACCGTGTGACCCTTGGAAAATGTTTATTTGATTATCTGCTTGGTGATTAACTTTTCCGCACAAAGCAATCTAATGAACACCAAACAACAATTGTTCTTGGTCTGGCGTACATTGTTCAGCCTAGGAGGAGGGAAATTCGACATCGAGTTGAAGTAAAAACCGCCGAGGGTGAGAAAGGACCGCACGGCGTAAACCGAACGTCGCATAACATACGGGCTGTTGTTCGAGGTGGTCGTGCCACGTTGGAAAATCGGTGTTCAGTCGAGTCTACCTAGCTCGAGCCCTACTGAATAATGAAAAATCGTCGATGCGCCAATCTCTGTATGGAGGAGCGGAATGGATTTGTGGCACGCAAATTGGCACCATCGTGACCAGTCTAAATTAGCAGCACACTTGGCCCATAGAAGAGGTCCTGCTGCAGCACAGTGATACTATGTGTTCCCAATACGTAAGGGAAGTACAAAGGCGCAAAACAGAGAAACGTTTTCGAGAGACAACGAAGCCATGGCTGCGTTGAACCGTAAAAATCGAACAGGAAGTTGAACCATGCAACATCATCATAAGAAATATTAATGATACGGTGGTTGGCAGGGAAGATTATTCTTCGCCGCGCTTTCCTTGCCCGACCTTCAACACGAAGACCCTCCAAGCATTGACGCACTCCGTATGGTAGACCGTGGCTTGTTTGGGGAATAGTGTGCTTTGGTGCAAGGATTTCAGCGGATTTTCGGTCTGCTCAATATTGAAGGCCGAACGTAAGGGCATGAAAAATGTTTATTACGTTTACCCGCTTAATCGCCAGTCTGGAAAGCGGAGCTCCGTCGGGTTAGCGGGTGTTGGTTG
Organism: Anopheles atroparvus; assembly: GCA_914969975.1. NCBI lineage: Eukaryota > Metazoa > Arthropoda > Insecta > Diptera > Culicidae > Anopheles > Anopheles atroparvus. The sequence goes on from CAJZCY010000001.1 coordinate 53,434,450, forward strand.
CGACCGGAGAAACAGCCTTTTGTTGGCAAATAATACTGCCAAGTTGGGGGAGGCGCTCTTACTAGCTCTTTCTCTGTCTATGCCATCCTTGCGTACAGACCGCTAAGGAGAGGGATAGTACTTGGGCGGAAAACGGTATCGGTGGGAATAATTTTATCGGGCCACTGGGAGGCCCGTCGAATGGAATAGATTATTTCCGGTAGTAAATGAGATATTTTGGAAGAGCGTAATTATTAATGAATCGCATACGAGGCCATATGGAGGTTTCGAAAACCTTTCACCAAAGGACCTAAAGCGGGGTCGGCTATGGTGAGTAAGCTAAGAAAATTGAATCGAAGCTCACTTAGTGTCTAATCCTGTATAGTGGGCAAAGGACGGCGGATGTAAAATGCGAATAGGCATCGAACTAGATGTTGTAGGGTGAAGGGAGTGAAGACTCAAATTACCTAAAAGAGCAATATGCTGTTTGTTTGACCATGTCAGAAGCACTCAATGAAAGAGGATATGGCAACGCAAGCTGGCTTATTGGTGCACAATTTCGTAGCAGCTCTCGAGCGTATCGTCGAACCCATTGGCATTGGTCAGATGTGGATCGCTCGAAATTCGGTGAACCTGTTTATCTTAGTGGCTGGCATGCACTACAGCCCCAACGGAAGGAAGGTTTGTGCAGATGCAGAGCTCTCCGAATCGCAAACTGCCATCGACAGAGAGTGACCGGCGAGCTGTTCGAAATAAAACATTCATGCAAACACCGACGCTTTTGAGCAGAGGACTTGACTCGGAAAGCATCCGCAAGCATCCAAAGAACACGCAGCCGAGAATTTTCATACTATACGCAAATTGAGCTGCAGAAGCTTGCAAGAAATGATGATGGGCTTGGACCATGATGAGTCGAAATGAGTGGCATAGCTAGTGAAAATAAAGCGAAGGGGGCTAGTGGATGAAGCAATTTGTAAGCATATGCCATGACTAGCTCATGAAGCCAGTATGTTACGTTTTAGCCCAGTTTTTCTCGATCGAAGTTCATGGCTTATAGGACGGGCTCTATCGAGCTCATGTTTGCTGTGTTGTTACTATGCCAGATTGTTTTTACTAAAAGTGACCCGATTTTCACAGTTTGGCTGTGACGCGATTGACTCCATGCAAAAACGAGTTATTGTACACTTTAACAACACAAAGATGGTACACTCTTGGCAAATTTTTACGCTAAAGTCAAGGAAGTTTTCGTGGAATCAGATCGGGTGATGATTCCCTGGCTAACAAGCTAATTTGGCAATTTTAAAGCAATCATTGTACACCGATCTCAGACAATCGCCGAGAGAGCAACCTTCACAAATAACAAATTTTAATGCATTGGAATGTAGAAGGATGTTATGCTACCGAAACGAGGTCCCAGTACGTTGAAAAGTTTCCTGGGGCGTCCTGCTACAAGAGATAAACGACCATTCAACGTTTCAATCCATCGATTCACGTTGGGCTTCGACCCAGAGGTTTCGAACGATAAACGATTCGTTAGTTTTTTAGTTTGAACTTCAGTTTTGGTTCCAGTTATGATTACCAAAAATCACATCGTTTTTGTTTAAAAGAAGCAAAGCAAAGAAGCAAGTTTTGATTAATATTATACACGTACCGGCACTGGGAAAAGACGTCGGTAATTCTGATGAGGTATTAATTCAATTAGAAATTGCCCTGCTGTCCATGTTCATGTTGCTGCTCTCTAAAACTCTAAGCTACAAGATGCTGGGGTCGTTACACGGCCCAACGGTAGGCGAATGCTTCGGACAGATCTGGACCAAGGCAGAGGCTTCGGCCTGGCAACACGTATTGATCGTTCTTCGTTCGAGTTTGAGAAAGTCAAATGGTCCGGCGGGAAGCCGTTGGCCTCTTGCGCCGTTCGGGGGGAAATTATTTAATTATTTAATCACGGCACTTCGAGCCAGCAGGCCAACGAGGCATCCGTGAACCCCGGACAAAACTTTCTCTTCTCCGAGCGTACGAGGCTGAGCCGAGCCTGAAGAGTGTCTTCCTTTCATTGTGAATTTAAATAAATTACACCCAAAATGAGTGTAAGATTTCCAGCTTTTCGAGACCGACCGGTACGACCGTCCCGAACCATAACGTAAAAAACGAGCCTTTCCTGCACTGCAGCATAACTTTGTGCTGGACGAAATTCATCTTGTGGAAGAATTTTCGAGAGCACCATGAGCAGTAACAAGTTTCTCACTCATCGACCACCAACAAACTTTTGCCGATTTATCCTCCCATTTTGGTTCTCCCTGCCCATGCGGTCTTCCCGTTGCATCGACGCTGGGCTGCATTTATGACCTTCGGTGTGGTTGAAGAGGTCGAATAGAGATGGCGATGATTCGCTGAGCTAGGCAAAATATTGGCCAACGAAGGGAAGATCTAGATCTAGAATATGAAGGATAAAGTTTCGTGTGAAATTTTGGCCCAGAATGGCACACCGTCCTAACGACTGTTGTGCTCGTATGGGAACGTCACCTGTGTGGATCCCCTATCCAGCTGGCAGCAAGACCGGCAACGCTTTCACTCACCAAAACTATGAAACGAAACTCGTACGCCTCGCCTTTTGGTGGAATTGTGACGCATTATGCATTCATTTGGCTATCAATCGAGGGAAAATCGTCGGACGATCTGGGTAAAGGAACTGCATCCTTTTGCGGGTCAGTTAAACCAGGTCCACATGTAGCGTCAACGCTGTCTGCTTTGCGCCGAAACGGGCGTCATTCTGTGGAACTGCAGAGTGTAGCGGGATTAGGAGAACAATGTCTGGCGAAACCTGGTACGCCGAACAAAAGCAGAATGTACCGAGCGGGCGAACGAACAAGTTTCACTGTCCTCCTGTCGGCCCTCTACTGAACATCTAGAAGTCTGCAGGATGCGCCATTCGTTGTTATCACGTCTTTCGGCTATGAATTGATGGAGATTACCGATGAATAGCAGTCGAACCGGCGATTAGTGCGGCGAATTTAGCGAGGCCATTGAAAGGCGCTGAAAGCCATCGTCTCGCCAATGCCCTCGGCCAACTAGTCCTGCTGACAATTTGTTCGGTTGGACGTAACAACAATTGGTCGTAATGGGATTCCGAGGAGACGCGAGTTCGGAAAACTTTCTCGAAGCGAATTCGGCAGACGCCTGTGGGTGGAATAGGAGTAAGTTTTGTAATCGTATTGTTCGGAACATTGAGCCCGTGGTCGGTGGAAAAGTTCGACAGTTCGTCAAATTATCATGCGGGCATACTGAGAGGGGTATTAATTCGAGGCAGCGAAGGTTTAAACTGTAATACTAGGGAAGAGCTTGCTAATCTGCCGAATTCAGTCGAACCAATTGGAAAAGCACGGGATGCATAACTACTACAAGTTAGACACAAAAACGGGTACAAAAGCAAAATCCTTTGTTTATCCCTGGCGCATTAAGCCTGATGCGTTACTAAAATAGTGATTAATTCCACCCACACACACAGTGTCACAGGTAAAATCCTTATTAAAAATAAGCTATAAAGAAATAGTTCCTTTTCTTTGAACTGTTGAGCCTGTGAGTGGGCTCGAACGTAATACTGCATTTTCCAAGAATTCCCAGCAGGCCTGGAAGTTCAGTGCAATTAATTAACTTTCAACATTGTTAAGGTAATCACCTCGGTACACAATCAACGCGCACTGGAAAGACGAGGCAGAAGGCCACCGTTTGCGGTTCTGTTGAAAATCGCTCTCATTATAATCAACATCATTATCAACGGCGTTGTCGCGGTGTCGTTGTCATCGCTCTTCAAATTACCTTCGGTTGAAGGCTCGTGCTATAGAAGATCTCTCTAGACCGGAATAGAGTTTACAAACTATCCCGGACATTGTTTTAATGGCAGCGGTTTCGGTACTAGCGGGGCATACACACGAAAGGAGCATTCCAAAATTTGGGAATTTCAACAAGGCCAGAACAAACGAAGGAAAATTAAATTTTAATTACTTCTGATCATGGCGCGCTGGAGAGGGAAAATGATTATCGCAACCCTTCACAGCAGGGTTCGATCCGAAGCTCACGCGACGCCCTCAAACTGGTCCCTCAGGGATACCGCAAATGTGCGGTGCCGATTCCACCGCTGAGCAAGATGATTATGCCAGTTCTTCGGGGTGAAGGAAAGGCGTGCAAAATCACACCTGCAATATAATCAATTAGAATCGATCCTTCCCAGGTCTGTTCGAAGAAAAATTGTGATCCTTATCTATTTTTTTTTTGTACGTGCGAGAAAGGTTGGCTTATCGATTGGAGCCCCTTTGAATGAGTTTACAGCGTCGTTTTGTTACGGCTTAGGTATTCTTTACAATTGTCAATGCGTCGTAAATTTTAACGACCCGCCTCAACAATCCCTAACAGAGCTTCATTATTTCATCGATAAGACCGGGCTTGAAGCAGGTCCAGGAAAATTCGACAACTTTCTAATCAATGACTTTCCCGAAAACCTATACCGGGCGTACCTCTCACCTATTTCAACTCAAACCCTGGAAATGTTGCCCCAGGGGAGTTGTTTCCGTTTTTATGAGTTATCATACCGGTCTTGTCCCTTCTGATCCTCCTTACTATCAGCTTCTCCCTGACCCCGTGCAAAGATGGATCGATAAAAGATGGTGGTTTTAATTCTGCCAAAAGTGATCCCCGTGGAGACCCTTTCCATTACCCCGGTTCGGACGCATGGGCCGATTTTGTCGGTCTGAATTATTGAAAAGATCCTTACGAGAAGGAGAAGGAATTGTCTTGTATGCGTCGGGTGCGTGGGAACAGCATACACGGCTGCAGCACGTAGATGGTTTCAGCCAGCCCTTCATGGAAGGACACAAACAATCACGATAAGGCAATCAAAGCCTGAAACGACCGAAAGGGAGCCACCGGATGATAAAGAGCGTGTTGCTATCTGTTCGGATGAGGGCTGTTTTCGCATTGACGAAGGTCTTGGATTTGTTTTGCCAGCGCTAGCGATTAACTCGTTTCCGATATGCTATTACATAAAATCGGGATTTTCTTCGAACATTATTTTATTTACCACCGAAATAATCTATACAGACTTCGATGCACTTAATATATGTAACCGAAAGTGAAACCGTTTTTGTAGTAATGAAATGAGGTAAGTATTTTTTCATTAACATAAAATACTTTGCATGACTTTGTGTAAATGAAACATTTTGCCCAAAGCATCTTTCATAAGGTATTGAGCAAATGGAACGAGAAAAGTTAAAAATAGAAGATGAAATATACTGGCCGAAGCAGCTGTTACCTGTTCAAGTGTTGAATCGAAGTCCTATGGAAATATCAAGCCATGTTGTTTCCATTGCAAACGTGAATTTTACGCTCCGGGGTGTAGATTCAATCGCAAAATAAATACGGAATGAAGCTTTCACGCAAGGCTTTGCATAAATATATCGTTTTCAAATATGTATGTTAAGCTACCTGATTTTCTGGAATCCATCGAATATCTAAATCTATCCAATGCTTCGTGGTCTGATTAGATTATGTTGTGCTCGTCCTAGAGCGCTACTGCAACATTTGAAAAAATCCCAATCACATCACCAGCACCACGCCGATTGATGCAAAATCAAATTTAATGTAGACCCCTGTAGAAAACTTGCACCCCTTCCTCCCATCGCTTCCCTTCCCGTCCTAGCCAACCAATTTCTGAGCGTTCGGAAAATTGGCAACACTCAAACGGACACGCCGCGAAATGAATCGCGCAAAAAAGCCGACACACATGCGCTACCTGACGTTACCGTGTGTTGGACGAAATAAAATGTATATTCGATTCCTCCTTGGAACAAGCTCCTGTCCTCTCGGGCCCCCACAAAGTGTCGCTTCGCTTAAATGTCTTTGTCTTTCTCTCTCTCTATCTCTCTCTTCCGCGGGTTTCCCATTTTCAACAAAAACATATTTATTGCCACGTGACCTGCATGGAGTTTAGTTTTTGTCCCTTTACGTATCACCCCGTGCTTGTTGATGGAGAGCTGTAGATACGAGTGTGCGGGACGAATCACTGGAGGGTTTTTTTTTTTCTTTCGATTTCGAGTCGTCGAATGTTTGCCAATACCCAACACCAGTTTGGCCTCGGGCGCGGAAAATTGGCTTATACCGATGCCGACCCTACCATCCCTGCCGCCACTCGTACAGCGCCACATGACTTTGCGAAGCTTATCGTGGCCCTTCTGCTTCCCGCAGGCGATTACGCCATTGAACGGAAAGGAATAAATCCCATTTTTCTTTTTTCGAACGCCAGAACTCCGCTTTCTGCCTACAAAATGTTGCTAATTTTTATCCCATCGCATTCGATCGGAGGCAACAAGAAAAAGTGAAATGAAACTGGGCGCACGTGTGTGTGTGTATGTTCGTGCCGATCGGTGAAATTGATTACAGTAAATGAAATTGCTTACCGACAGTGGTGCCGGGAGCGTTTGGATTGATCGAATCCAAATGTGTCGAAGGGATGTCGATGTGTCGGAGATGGAACGGAAAACTCATCCTTCCTCGTCGCTTCAGGCCTCGCCGGGACTGAGCCGGGGGAAAAATTGAGAACGAGCGAATAGTTTAGGTTGGCAGTTCGACGAAAACAGGGGGCGGTCACGAGGCGGAAGTTCACGAGCGATTGCTATTTCGATTGAATCACAGAAACCCGAGCAAGCGTGTTCGATGGCACTTTGGAAAGTATTCTTTGGAGTGGGAGTGCTTGCGATAATGGCTGCATTTCCACCAAACGCACCTCGCCGAAAAGAGGGAACCGGAGCAGATTTTTCCGGAGCGGGTGAAACATTTCCAATCTCGGTAGTTGCACTTCAAAGCAGTCAATTTCCGAGAGGGCATCGTGGCGAGGGGAAACGGATGAACTGGCCCAGGGCGGAGCGAGCAAACAATTTCTTTAGCTCCCGAGAACTGGGAAAGCTTTGCTTTGGTTCTAAAACGCTTTCCCAGGCTGTGGTCAGAGGAAAATTGGGTCAATGTATAATTAAGTAATCAAAGTTTCACCGCACAACCGCACGTGCAGCATGCAATTGGACGCATTTCGTTTCTGCCGGCCTAGGACGACACGGAGGAACAAGTGGGGGTTCAGCTGTGGGCAACGATGAAAATGACACGAAAAAACGAACAGAATGCGATCTTTTCTCTCACTGAACAACCGATGGGTTGATATTTATCTTGGGTTGTTGAGGTTTGAGATGGTGCTGCAGAATTGATTATGAAAGAGTACAGCAGATTAAATTGGTTCTGAATGGTATGGTATCATATGGAAGTGACATCCATACGAATAGAAATGGGCTTAGTTTCATTTTAAAATACCCGAAACCAAGTTGGACCACAATGGTCATTTTGCTACGTTGTCTGTGGCACAAAGTGATGTTCAATTATTGAAAAACAAGACACGTGAGAATTATGAATTTGTAAAGAAGCAAACTTAATCTTTATAAATATTTTCTCCCACTCAAGATTAGTAGGAACAGGGTCCATCGTTTGTTTTCAGTTCAGGTCGCTAGTTGTGTGTTGACATTGACAGTATCATACATCATACACCTAAGGTGTTGCCACACAAAAAGCCTCCATGTTTTTACCTAATAGCAAAGAAGGCAACATCCTTTAGCAAACGAACACTAACTTCAGCCAACGTGCCAGTTGGCAAAATATTTCGAGTTGTGCGACCGTCCTGTAGCAAACCAGCTCAGCAGCGGATCGAGCAACGGGAGAAAAACGATCTACGGCACGCTGCCATGGCCCTACTTTGAGCCAATGTATTTCCGGAATTTATTTGTTTTATTTTCTTGCATCCAGCCGAGGCTCTGGCAGCAGCCAGGCTACACATTTTCACTCCATTCCCGGAGGTTAGCTTCGTCCGGGCGGCTCCTTCCTACCGGGGAGAGAGCAAAGAAGACAGAAAGACTGGAAGTCCCATTGTCGCATGGCGCCAGATAAAGCATCTTCTACCGTTTTCGAACGTTCGTGCGGCCCAATACGGTGGAGCATCGCACAACTCATGCCAACCCGATCGTGCCGCGCTGAACCGGCGAAAATGGAAGCCTCCGGGGGTTGCACGGCGTCGCTGGGAACACGGAAGAATTATTGCTATACCGATTGAAATTGTTTCTGATCGCATCCATTTAATGTCACCGACCGGAACCGCGGAAGTAACGGGTGTTGCCGAAGAAGCCTAGGCAAGTGTGCGTGCGATGGAACATACGGCGTGCCGGCTGTGCCCTGCACTTGTTTTATGTATTTATTTTTTGCGTATCCCGAAGGGAGCAGCAACCCGAAGGGCCGGAAACTGAAGGCAAACAGATTTGCCTGGAATGGATCTGTTTATCACGTTCGCAATTGGTGAGAGAACTTTTGAATTGCCTCACGATGAGCGCTCCATTGTTGCGCCATTTGCGAATTGTGTCTGTTTGCCACTTTCATTCAATTACCGGACGGAAAGAAGGAGCATACGGTGAAAACCGGCTGAACAAATCAGTATGGGGCTAAAACACTGCGGTCCGGATTCCGGTACCAAGTGGTTTTATTAAACCAGGGCTCTACAGGAAAGCGTAGGGCAATTGTAAAAAATACTCATGGTATTGGCAGAAAACGGGAAAAAAGGCCGGAACGAGGATGTATTAACACTTCATAACACTATATTGGTCCTTAATGTGGCACGTGGACTCTTATATTCCGGCACACTAATGCCAGGAGAATATACTGTAGCTGAACTGAAACGGTGGATGGGCTCATCTTGGCCATGTTTTAAAGTTTGTGGCGCGAATAATGTTGTAACAGATTTATCGTCATCAGTCATGCCTGCCAGGATGTTCACAGATCAACTAAAACTAAAAAAACAAAATATATTGTAGAATCATTACAAGCCGTCGGTAAAAAAAAAGCCATGTCACAAATAATATTTGCCATAAGACTTGAACAAATCTAGTAGTGATTGTGAGACAGATGGTTCGTCTTTACTCACCGTGGTGGTGTGTTGATGGGGCGTCGGGCCGTTCTAGATCCGCCCTGGGTCGTCGGTCGACTTTTGCCGAAGTACTTGCACTCGCACTGGTCGCGGCCTGCACCACCTGGCACACGTTTACGTTGAACGTCATCAGCAGAAAGGTAACGAGCAAAGTTCGTGAAAATAGGGTCGATGGCGCGGAAATGAACGGATTACAGTCTCCAGCTTCACTCCGGCCATGGCCACAACTACCCGCACCGATTCGATTTCGGCCTCTGCTTCCACCACCGGGCATGAATGTGTTGTCCTTCAGCGCCATCATAAGCACCATTAGCGTGATGGCGGCAAATCGGTCTTTCTTTAGAAAGTTTTTTGAAAGACGAGCGCTCGAAAGGGCTGCGGCTCGGGGGGAAATTATCACCGGAACTTCTCCCTCTGCGTCGCTTTTTCTTTGCAAATTTGAAACGACGAGGAAAAGGGTCCGTGAGAAAATGTTCTTGGTTTCGGTTATTTTGTTGACGGCTTTTCAACCTTTCGCGTAATTTTCATTCGTTGCCAGCGCAATCGTCCACGAGGTCGCTAATTTTGCTACTTTTTTGCACTGCACTGCACTCCATTTCTATGCTGTGACGTCAATTTCCGTTTCGTTAATTTGCGGCAAACTTCTCACCCGCTCCTATGGAAAATTTTATCTTGATTCGTTTTTCTACAGCGTCTGTTTTGGGTGGTAATATTTCAGCCTTTGTCTTTTAGGGGGCCCGTAGCTGTAACGTCTCTGATGCGAGCTTCCAAAAACTCAACGCCCTCCCCGCCGCCCAGCTATGAAAAGCGGAGATTTTATTAGATTCGTTGAAGTAAGTGTTATTACGGCGCGATGGCTCGTTCCAGGCTCTTGCTGTTTTTATTTTTCACTTGTGATTCCGCCGCCCAGCTGAACCTTCGTCCCTTCTCTGCACTGATACAATGAAGGAACTGTGCTGGTCTGACTCACACCGAGAAGCGCCGGTTGAAGCTTGAATTTATTACCTTCATTAAAGATATTTGTATTGTTTATTTTATGGTCTATTTTTGCGCACCAATTTGCATGCTTTCATGCTTCTGCTGTCTCCGAGGCGTTAGTTTCTCTCTGTTTTTTGTTTGTTTCTTTTCCTGTGGCCTTTGTCCGGTTCCGTAACGTTGACTTAACTGCCACATTCGAACGCACACTCGCTCGCGGTTGAGACTATTAATAATAATTTATTTTTGCGCTGTTGTCTGCACGTTAGATCCTTTGTTGTAACTTTGGTTTTCCTTTTTCTATTGCTCGTTCCTTTTTTCTTCCGTTCATCATTAGCGCACTAAGCGCGTCTGGCAAAAGTTGCTCACTTATTATGACCGTTGGGCTTGAAAAGAAAACGAAACTATGACTGTGGCGGACGAATACACACATTTACGTGCAAACTGGTGACTGTTTGCATGCTGCAAAGGTTTTAAGTTTCCCGTACCTTCCACGTCAATGGCCTGAGTTTTTGTTTTTAAGCGTCACAATGCCTTCAACGGAATGCTCCGTACATCAATCGAAGCACTTTGTCAGCGCAAAGGACACGGATGGCTAAGGAACATAAATAAAATAAATCACAATTTTCCACGAATTGGCAACGATTCGCTGCCTCGGTTCACCTCAACTCGGGTGGGGCACCTTTTGCACCAACTGCTCGTTTGATGCGAAGGATTGTTGGCCTCCACCACTGCCACCACCACCAACACCGTGCTTTGCACGTTCCTTTGTGAGGGCACCTGTTCCCTTGTTCAATCTCGAACACGTTTTACTTCCGTTTTTCACATTCACTTCCACTTCCTGCTAGGTCTCGTGACTAATAGGCAACGATTTCGTTTCGCCTTTTTATCTGCGGCCTCTCGACGGACCGGAACTCGGCCGCGTACCCCGCAACGATCCCGTTTCGCTTCCCGAACTCATCGTGAAACGGTGCTTGTTCACGAGCAGAGAGGCCTTCACCTTCGACCCTTTCAGCGTTGATGGCCACTCGTGGCGCAATGGTGGTTCGTGTTGCTTTTTCACGCTCAGCATCTTGTCTCTGACGGTGCTCCGATCGCTTAAAATACACTTAATTTAATTTCATGGCCACTTCACTCCATCCGCGGCTTTTGTTCACGGTTTTCGGGGCTCGAGTTTCGAATGTGTAGTCCACCAGATATTGTCCAGCTTTTTTTTCTCCGTTGGAAATGCTGTGGATTTTTTTCACTTTCTTTGGTGTGTCAAGGGGTTTCTTCTTTCCGTGACTCTGCTAGCAGCAATGCCCGGTGTTTTGCCTGATGTTGTAGCCCTTTTGGGCTGTTGTCCACCAACGGAATATCCCCCGGAATGATTCTGTGGAAGGGAAACAGAGAAGAAAAAATTGTAAAAAACTGAGTTGCTGAAAGAATGGTGGTATTTCATAGTGGAGGAAAAAGTTTTTAATTAAAACGTTTTCATCAACATCACCCGGCAAAAGATGAGCCGAAATTTTCATCAATTATATCGTTTTGAAACGTTTTCCATGTTTGTGCTACCTCTGTGTGCCCTGCGGCATTGGACGGCCGAACCATCGTTAATGGGGTAAGGCTGTTTATCCTTTGTCCCCCTTTTGGACTTTGTCAACGTCCCGAAAGCTCTTCATGTGCGAATGATTTTTTGTCTGTTATTCTTTGTTATTCGCCATGCAAAACTGTTACAAATGAAAGAAAAAAAAAAAACCAGAAACGGCTCGGAAATACCGAAAGAGCCTTACAAACAGCTGATGGAAATGAAAATTAATCTCGATTCGTATACGCTACCCTCGATTTGAGCCTCTCTCCGGCGTAATTAATCTCCAAAAGGATTAACGAAATGGATGGAGATCTCAGAGTGGTCGGTTGAATACTCGGTTGGGGATTTCTCCCCCCGCCGAACGCAACTGAGCACCCCCCCCCCCACCCCCCCCAAAACACACTTTCTATCGCACTTTTTTTTCAAAATGGCCGAACGGATTTTCCCTGCAGCTGTGGCTTTTTGCTTTCAACACTGTTCACAACCACTTCAAAGAGTCAGAAACACTATTAAATCAATACATTCTCTTCTCTAGCTAACGGACCATAAATTTTTTTAATGCTAAGAGCAAAAAGTGTTGGGAAAAATAATAATGTTGGCTCGTTGCAACGTTAATCATTCTTCTTAAAGAAACCACGCAAATAAAACATTTGTGTACTTCCTTCGCTAGAAATAGATTCTAGGATAACTCGGGTTTTGTTAAATAGAAAAAATGCCGCCATGTTGACACATTGCGTTTATTTCTTCTGTGAAGTGTCGTATGAAACTAACAAATGCAGAAAAGCACTCAAGCTTAGCGTGCTGCCGATAACACAATGGCGATATTTCTCCTCTGTTCCATAACATCAACGCAAGCGTAACCAAACAGTCCAAGGAAGTAAAAAGATAGCACGCAGCTTCCGCCGCCACCGTTCCCTTTACGCCTCGTGAACGTGAATTTTCCAAACGGCTCCGGTGTAATGTCTCAGGAAATATGTTCGTCTAATACCGGTTCCTCTATGGTTCGTTCTTCCGAGCAACGGAATCGGATTACAACGCTATGGTAAATCGGGCATGTAACCGAGAGAACCAAATGCAGCCGGTGACGGCGTGTAGCGGTGAGAAAATGATTGGAAAAACATTGTTTTTAGATTATACTAGAGCAGCTTTTCCAGTTCACAGCGACCGAAACCGAGCGGCACGTCAGAAGGTCAGGATATGCAAGCGGTGAGGCAGCGGTCATGTAGTACGGCTAAAAAGTATCATCATTCATGGTCCAAAGGAACTGGTACGAGATCGAAGGGTGGTTTGCAATAAAAGGTGCGAAGAAAGAATCGATTTATTTTCAAGAAGCAGACCGGTTTTCGGTGGCTTTTTTTCGCACCAGCCTCTGCGACGAGAGTTGCAGGAATGTTGGAAACAAATTTATCAAGAGGTGAAAGGAAGAACTGAACCAACGATGGAAACAGAGGGCTCTCCTTTCGTCTTACTACTTTGCTGTGAAAGTACCCGTCAGTGACGATGCAAAGGTGTTGAGGCATGATTTACATGTGAAATAAATATTGTGGTGTTTTCGATTATTTGCCCGACCGCGTCCTTTGGCTGTATTCCTTGCACACAACCGGATGCTTGTGTTAAAACCGGTCGAGACGTTCACTTGAAAAAACAGCAAAAAAGGGTTGGGTTGCGTTTTCTACGGAAGTTTCTGCTGAAAGAACGATAAACATTCGACAGCGAAAGGATGAAAACGATTCCTCAAGGAATTGACCTGCACCGGTGAATGGTAAAGAAAATGGAAGAAATAAAGGAAACCCACCCATCGGTACAGTTGTGAAGATAAACAAAATTTAAATGAGGCTCGAAGATTACGAAAAGCAATGAAGAAGAAACTCGGTCCGTCCTTGACAGATTGATTGGAAAAGATTAAATGGAAGAAATTGGATTTGTTTCCATGCACCATCGCAAGCGCGTTTGAATTTTAGATTAGACTTCAATGAAGCGTGTCATCCAAACATGTTACGGTCAATTTGCGTTCCTTCATCTCGAGACGCTCGCAAAAGTCCAGCTTGTTTGCCAAACACGGATTCGAAGCAGTCCTCCCGTAGGCCGGGACGCAACAATTACAAACAACACTTCCCAAGTTTCTTGCTGTTTGCCAACCGATTCTTTCGATTGATTTCTTTTGCAATCAGCATCGGCCATATTTTTCAGCGCAAATTGTGAAGAAATTCGAAGTACATAAATAGCCTCCCTAGCGAAGAGCCGGTTAGCTTGGAGAAACTTTGTTATCTCGTATTACAGAACTAATTGGAGAAGTTTTTTTTTCATTTTCGTATGAATTTCAAACGACACAAAACAGCGCCGAACGACGCTGGTTAAAGACCGCGACACCGGTCGACGTTTTCCATCCGTCAAATTCCAAGCCACCGACTAGGACGAACTTTTGCGCTTTCCAACTACTTGTGGACGGGTTGCGGGCATTTTATGGGGGGAAAGAAATCGGCAGCGATGGCGAATCGACTAGGAAAATCTTGATAACTGTCTTGTTGGGACCATAACTCCTGACTTCCACACCGACGGCCCATTTCGGTGGCACTGCTTATCGCAGTTAATGGTGCGTGCAGAAACGATCTCACAAATGAGGGTAATTTCGTGTAAAAAAGCTACTCCCCGAGCTGAAATTGATTTCTTCCCGGCACTCGCTTGACACATGCCGTTACGAGGTACGTTCTCCCGTTCGGATAGCAGAGGAAATTGCATCCCATTCCGAGTCTTGGATTGCCGGGACCGGAAATGGCTAAAAGGTGGCTAATCTTCTGAGTGATTTCACTCAGGCTCGAGAGTACCCAGGACGTGCGTTGGACGTTTCGGCTTGGGAAGGGTTGCGGACGCATTTGAGATAATTCTTGTTTATTAATTTGCCATCCGTAACCCGGGCGTGCCACTGTTCCATAGACAACTTTTCTATCCAAAGACGAACCCTTATATTTGGTCTCTTTTATGAGTTTTCCAACGGTTTTCCCAAGGATGTTTATGTCAGTGCGCCTTCAATACACCTACTCGCCCGCCTACCAGAAAGTAATGGCTACGCTCATTAACCTTCATTGGTGTTGGTGGGATGTTAGACTCCGCTGCCAACACCTACCAGGGGATGTTTCTCGGAATGAACAAAGAAAAAGTTCTATGCATATTGATCTATATGGTAAAAACTAAGATCAAAGGTTGCTCATAGGACTGAAGAAGACGGATGATTGCCGCGTGGGCGGATATCGAAAAAAGTCAAGTCAACAAATGTGAATATCTTGATTACTTATCCAATTCCAAGTGAAGGAATTGTGTTAGAAATAGTAGAAAGTCAAGGCTACTATCGAACGTCTCACAGTGTTCTATGGTTATTCAGTCTATACAATGTCTAATCTTTTCGGAAAAACACGTTAACAAAGGGAACAACTTGTTTGTCTAGACATGTTTTGGAGAAAATGAAACTGCTCTGCAAAAGGAAAAGAGCCCTTTCGAATATGAAAATCATTCGTCAAGACATCCCGTGCTTTTACGCAAGCCATTTGCTGAAATATATCTGAGTTTTCTTGCGATATCATGATTGAATTTAACTTTACTAGTCCCGAACAAATTCAGTGAACATTTATTCGGGTAGTTGTTGAATGTATGCGTATTTGTTGCATTCATTCCTCCTCGGAACCACCAAATACAAACAAATAATAGTTTAATTCATATTAAGATAACAGCATGTTTCTACTGATGGAGAAAAATATTGCGATATTGTTGGCGGAATCTTCTGTGCGTAAAGATTGTTGAAGTGCATCCAGTAACTTCCATCCACCATGGTCGGCTCCCGAACATGAGTGATGAAGATGGCTCCAAATCGCAGCTGAAGACCGGCGCTGCTGAAGCCAGCTCTGATTTTTATGATGATTTCCACCGCCATAAATTCATGCTGCTTTCTTGTCGTCACCATGGAAAGTCAACCAGCTGGTAGCAATGGATGCCCTAGACTGGCGACGGAGCAACGAGACTGGATTGCAAAGTGGATGCTCTCAGCATGACTTAAGCTGACGAAAGGGCCTTTTCTTCGCTCGTCGTAATATCGGTGGGAAAAGGCTCCAAACTCAGCGCCGCAACCTGGCCTCCCGTTTTCGCTCAAACATAAATCCACCCGGACCTCCACACACGTGCTCATGGAGAACGGGAGCAAGGTTGGTACATTTACTGGTTGCTTCCAAAGAATCTTCCTCCCAAGCAATTCCTCTCCTTCCTCCTCCAAGCACCTCAAACTGCGTGCCGCCGTTGCTCGATCATATTTCGTACATGGCGCTGCATTATATCTAAATTATGTTTTCGTCGTTGATTTATGGCTCCGAGGAGTGGTGCGTCCGCGGGCGCCTTGTCCGAGGTTGGGATTTTGTTGAGGCGGAGAGAGATGGGATGTTGGAAACATAATATTCCGGGTACAGGACAGAAATAGGAGCAGTAGGAGCAAGTTACCATTTACACGCCTGCACTGTAGCTTTTTCCTTCGGCTTCTATTGGTATTCTTCTCTACAAGGCTCCCTCCCCTACTCGCGTTCTCTGGTTCTTTTCCTGTTGGGAAGGATATGGTAGTAAGAGGACAACAAACTACACTCGCGGGAATGAACGGCAACGCATCGGGAGTGTGTAATCACTGCCGTAAGGGAGTGCAAGATGTGCCACGACATCCAGGGCGAGGCTTTTATCGTGTGTCAAACAGCGAAGAACGCGAAGCGTCGCTGTACCGCCACTACACGCTAGCACGAAATGGCACTGGATGTAAGTAGTTGAACCGATACTGGCCATGGAGCTTGAATGGAAGGGGGGTGGGGAGTGGGGGTAAGAATGCTTTCAGAAGTTATTAAGCGAGTCTCGCGGTGAAGAGGGAAACCGACGCTTCGCCGAGCCCTTTGCAGCTGTCTTCCGCTTTGATCTACGACACTGGGTTTCTTGGCCAGATTTTTCCCATTCTCTGCGCTCCAAGCCATTGTTGAGCAGGGCAGCATCATCCGATCGGGCAAAGTGATATGATGTGCCCGAGCGTCTGGAGGAGAGAACCGTGAAGATGGTGAAACAATTGTCTGCTCTCGCCACGCCGAAGCCCGATGCCTATCGGAGTAGCTCATTTCCGGAGTGTAAGGACATGGTCCGATAGCTTCAATATGATAGCAAACGAAGGAGAAAAGTAGGGAACAGCTATTGCTGTGGATTGTGACAATGATCTGGGCGACAGGAAAGTAGCTGCCGCTGCCGTCGCCATGTGATTTCTCCAAGGACTTATAGCACAACAATGCGCAGTAAATGGTGGGAGAGAAAAAGTCAACTCAAGTCACATAAATAAACATGAACGCAACTTTTCCCGCTGTTCCAAGTTCACATTACATAGCCGTCCGTTTGGTCTTCCAGACAGCGTCGGGATCGTCGTTTTCGATGATGGAAAACGAGAAAAGTTGCTCAAAGCAGAGGCGGAAATAAAAAAGGGCCTCCCGGCTGGTGCGTGCGATGTCCTTCTACGCTAGCGCATTGTCATCGACCTTTGGAACCGAATATCATAGCTCATACACAGGCGAAAGCAAATTAAGAGGTGATGTAAACATAAATATTCATATATCCAAAGCTGGACAGAAGGCACGTTTTCTCGATAAGCAGCCAGAGCGCGGGCCACGCAGAGGGCAGCCCTAAATGCACCGGAATGAAAAAAAGGCACTGATTTGTTCAAGAAAATAGCGACAAGCGTCGGAAGTTAGCAAATAGGCTCGGACGGAGGGCAGAACTAGCGGGGAAAAATTGATGTCCGGGCCAAGAAATCTTCAGATTGTGTGGGCATAGAAAAAATATTAATGGGGGCCAGGCATACGGAAAAAGCTTCATGAATAAGTTCCATTTTTTTGTTCCTTGTTTACCACGTCGGTATCATCCTTCCTTGTTCCGCGCTGGAAGTATCTTTTGTGCTTCCTAACATCGCTTTAGCAATTCCAGGCGCACGTAGTAGTAGACGTTCGTAGGCATGACAGCCAAAAAATGGCTGACGAAAAATGTAAAAAAGAGTCGATCCGCTCCCTGATGGATTACGGGGCCAACTGAAAGGCTAATTGGAAAAGGAATCGCGTTTACAACGCTTCCCTTTCCCGGGTCATGTTTCATTTTTTTTCATATGCTGATGTATGATTGTTTGTTTGCAGTGAGTAATGTGCGGGACGTGTTGATATCGTGCGTGGCAGTTGCTCATCCAAACATGTTCATCGTGAAACGTAAATTTCACCTGGAAAATGAAATGGAACCGACATCCAAATCTGACGGAGACCAACTCCTGGACGGGATTGTGATCGTAAGCACATTGGTACACCGGCTGCACCGGGCAAAACAAAGAACACTAGGCATTTCTACGCACGAGTTTGCGCGAGGGACAAACGATTCGGCTGACCAGACGGAAGTGAAACCATCATAACGCCCGAAGGTAAAGACGGTTGGTGAAAGCAAAAAAAAAAAAGAATGGAGAAAATGCAGAGAGGCAAAGAAAAGGGCAATAAATTTTCATTTATAGCTTTATTATTCTTCTTTTATTGCTGTTATCCTTTACTTCAACTGTAATCTATTATGTCCCTCCGTAAGCCGGTAATGGTGTGAAAAGGCCATAATTCTTTCGCAGTCTCCGCCGCAATGGAGGTGACGCCAAGACTCCGGAGGGCTTTCGACTCGGACGTGTCCGCAGCTTAAAGCTGATCTCTTACGATCACGATCTCAAGCAAAATGCAATGCAACGGTCATGCTTCGTAGTGGTGAGGATTTCTAGGCAAATATCTACCCTTAATCGCTGGTAAACTGCTTCCATTTTGACGTAGTGTGAAGGTGTTTGTGCACCAATGTATGCATAACAAGCGTTTTTCATGATTCATGAGCAATTTTGAGGCAAAGTTTGGCAAGGCTTGAGACAAAAAAATGAGTCCTAATTTATGTCCCTATTGAAAGGTCTATCAAGCATCGAGGATTATCGACGATAAAAAATTCATTCCACCATTTTGTGCATGCTTCTCGATCGTCCATCGCCTGTCACTCGTCCTAACGTTGTCCCCCGTTGGAAGTCAAATGTTGCAGGAAGCGGGCATTAACTTTTGCTTCATTAGCATAACTTCACCGTTCACCTATAAATCGTACCTTTGCCACCGACCGATGCGCGGCAAAGTGGATGCCGCAAAGTCAACATCGTAAAATGCGTTCACAAATCATCAAACTGCATATTACGAAACCATAGGCCCTCGGGGCGCTGAATGGCTTACAAAACGCTTCCACTTGGTTGAAACAACAACTTAATGAAGTGTAATAAAGGCGAACGAAATGAAGAAAATTCGAGGCGCTCGAAGCGGACGGTGCGGCGGTTCGTGGAAAACGGTCTGCGTAAGAGCGGCCATTATAATAATTGGACCCCGGTGGTGTCGACTGAGGTGGTTGGATGGATGTTAACGATACTTCCTTCCTTCCTTCGTCGTACCCCGTGGATTACCGTTCCCCCCCCCCCCCCCCCCTCCTCCCAATTTACCATTTACACCGCGTAGCGGAAGTTCCGTAAGAGGCCAGCATTCTTTGCACTTCACCAGCGGCACTTCAAAGGAAACCATTGTCGAGTTGGTCTCCCGGTTCAGGCCACGAGCACCAAGGCGACCGGGAAATGATAATGTTAAGGAATAACATTCGTAATCTTACCTCCCCACAGGCGTCCTCCGCCGGTAGTTCGGAGTTTCACGACAGCTCGAATGACACAATTCCCGTTTGTCTAGCTGCAGTCGCCTACAGTGCATGCAGATGCAGTTTTGTAAGCTTGGAATGAAACAAAATAATACAGCGGATTGTAGAGAAATGGAACGCGCGAACACGAAATGTCACGTGGCAAAGATTTTCCATTCTCAGCCACGGAGAAAATACACATTTAAATGCATACACCATTTACACACGCTAGTCTTTTGCTCGGTTGTTCTCGAATGTATTTCCGTCCAGAAACGGCACGAGAGGCGATGGAGTGTGCGGAGTGAATTACCCGCTGTTGTACCACCGGAAGGCACCCATAGCTGCAGCTTATTAAAAACTTTCACCACAGCCGTCGTTCCCTAGTTTCCGCTCGACTACGCGCGGCAACCGTTCGCCCCGTTCGGCAGGAGTCCCCGGTCCTCGATATTAATTTTTTCTCCTTTCCACGCTGTACCAACTTTTGCACGATTGTTCTGCTCAGGAAAGGGGAGTATTAAGATCTGCGAGCCGGCTTGGGGTAGTCGGGGTGGCATGGGGTGAAACCGACAAAGTTCTACTTCCGGCAAACTGAGCGGCATGCAAACCGAGTCCTGCAGGTCCCGCGGCAAAAAGGTGGAACAACAAACAAGTATGCTAAAATGAGGCGGGGATCCTTGCGCTTCGCTGGTTGTTTTTCCTTTGGCCAGTAGTAGACGAGTTGTTGGCACAGCAAGCCGGCAGTGGTCCTGTTGTGACGACTCGCTGGGACCTACATTAGTAAGAGTGGCGTGGAAAAGGCTTAATCAAACAGCGGTCTGGGACAATAGCGAGCCTGAAAAAAATGAGCACACATCAATGCAATGCGATAGGAAACGAGCGAAAAATTGTCTCGAGCCGGCGAAGTGGCCAGCTACCGACGCCGCGAACTGATGAGGACAGCGAAGTTATTGGGTTATGGGGGTACCCCGGTGCTGTTACCTTGACATCAAACAACAGTCTGACAAAACGAAGCTCCTGTTTACCGGAGTGATAATGAGCAACCCACAGCTATTCTGACAGAGTTTTCGGAAGTAGGCCGCCATTGTTTACAATTGTAAGGACAAGCAGAGGATGAATGTGCCACGGAATGGGGGAAATGGGAGATGACGGATGCAATATTTGAGCCGAGCAGGGTGTTTCGTTTTCCATTTGAGTTGTTGTAAAACTTTCGCTCTACCGCATCAATTGTGGTTAAGATGTGGCACATTAATCAGCTCCATGACCAAACTGAGGAGGGCGAATTGTTGCTTTAGCGCGCATATCATGCAACCCACGCCATTTTCAATGGTAAACAAACAGCATGTGTATGGCCCACATTTGCATTCGATCTCTCATACTATATTTACATAACGTGCAATGCAAATGGCGCAAGTATGCTTTTTTTTTTTAAATAACTATAAACACGTGCACACTGTTTGGGAACTGGAGCAAGTGCCAGCTGCTTTGATGTTCCTCGCATTGTCTTTCACAATGTCGGGAAATCGAGGGTGCAACAAAATGCGGCATCTGC
The DNA here is from genome assembly GCA_914969975.1 of Anopheles atroparvus. Classification (NCBI taxonomy): domain Eukaryota; kingdom Metazoa; phylum Arthropoda; class Insecta; order Diptera; family Culicidae; genus Anopheles; species Anopheles atroparvus. The sequence continues at coordinate 53,455,255 of CAJZCY010000001.1, forward strand.
GAATCAACGTCCTTCGTAGAAGAAGAAGAAGAAGATACTAAATAGCTACGCACTAAACATTCCTACCATTCAGGCAGGGTTCATTTGGCAACGCAAGGCGTATCCTTCGAGACGGAACAGGCGGTAACGTCTACTCCATGGCGTCTTCTGCCATTCCGGTGCTAGTAATAAAAGAGCCACATCAGAAAAGGAAAACAAATAGTCTACCACATCACGCACACAGATACGCAGACTCACAAACCGGGGAGAAGAAGAGCCTCCATAACGAAAGGAGGGGATAAGGATGCGCTCTAGGTGATGGTGCTGTGATACTCGAATCTGATTTCCGTTAGTGGTTTTCCGCGAAACCAGAAACGGAGGCGAAGAAATCCGTTCCCTCGCAGATCTTATTTGCTCCACAGTTGTTGAATTTTATTTCTTTTCCCAGACCAGAAGGCTGCCTGCCTGCATTACGGGAGTTTATTTGAGGTGGAATTTCGGTCCCTAGCATTGTTCTTCTCGTGGATCGTGTATATAAAACTCCGGAACGTAAATTCTTCTTTCCCTTCTCCGGAAGCGTTATTTCTACCCAACACTCTTACCGAGCCGTTAGCAAGACAACCATTCCCATTACTGCAGCTGATCTGTTAGGCCTGCTTTTTGTTTGAGCACTTCCGATCATAATCATGTGCAAAATTATAATACACACCAATGGAAAGGGGTGATATTACAGGAAGGCGTAAGCATGAGTTGTGGGTTCTTGCAGAAGGCGCGCGGGAAGTGCTTCCTCTTGCGTGATGGCATTCATTAGGCAGATGTACCAGTATCAGCCGCTAGGAGTTGTTTTTTTACCACCTACTGTCACGACCCCGCACAATAAGCGTGTGGCGGGAAATTAAAGCTACCGAAAGCCGCATCCAACACCCAAGGGGAAACCCACAATAATTTCCGGAGAGATCGCATAAAAATCTTAATCAAAGCTCTTTCCACCGCTCATCGAAATCAGAGCCAATCAGCACCCCACCTGACGAAAATTACCCTTCCCGAGGGGGACTACGAGGTTGGATAAGGCTTGCCGGTTGCCGTGAGCCTAATTTGCCCCCATTTTGTCACCCCAGAGTCCAAGTGGATAGAATGTAGCCTCGGCAACGGTAACAAATTGAAAAGCATTATTTAATAAACTGCATAAAATTGAGCTAAAAATAATCTCATTACCGTGCCTCACATTTCGCCACATGTTTCATCCATTAGTTTCACATAGTCCTTTTTTCCCGTGCTTCGGTTGCGTTCATCGATACTTTATAATTAATTTATTTCAATTATAGGCCATAGTGACACTCCACCTACGCCCTTGCACGTGCTTCGCGAATACAAGGGCTAAGAAAGGCCGAAAAAAGGGACGTACAGAGATGAAAAAACTTCTACGATGTCCGTGAAAATCTAACTTCTTCGATCACCCAGAATTGCGGGGCTTCTTGGAAGCGAAACAATTATCCCTCACACCGCCCTGACGCCCAACAGGATGGACATTCAGCCTTTGGACAGTAGCAGTAAAATCTTGTCCGCACAGGAAGACGCAGGTAGAATGGAAGTGAAAATTGCCAATGCGATTTAATATTTATTGTTAAACTTTGCCCAACGTATATACGCTTTTTTTTTGGGATGTCTTGGGGTCTTTTGGCATTCATTTGAGCTCGCTCTTACGTTCGTTCTGTATTCATCTCTGGCAACTTGGCCCCCGCTTTCCCGCTTGCTGGCTGCGCGGCCATTGGACGTAGGGGAACCTCGGCGTTATCGGGATAATGTCGTTAGCAATTCCTGCGGGAAACGATTCACCGCTTTCCGTAGAGGCGAATCGGGAGCGAAATAATAACTTTTCCAACGAACACACGGCACAATGAAATCCATTACTTATGATCGACCGAGCTCGGATTGTGTTCATGAATTTTTGGGCTTAAAATGTCGCGGCAAAATAATATCAATTATGAAAAAGTTTTCCCAGCGCCGTGACGTGAGCGCGGTGCTAATCAGATTGGTTTGAGCCGTGGGTGCAGCTGTGGTTTTGGTGGCCCGGGATTTAATACCAACTCGTTTCCGGCGGAATAATGATGAAAGTTATGAAAAAGATAATTCCATTCCTTTTGCTGCTCGACATTTCGTATACTTTTTTCGGCATGAAAAAACGGCAACAAATTCCTTTTCGGGCAAGCTTCATTTCGGTTGAATTAAGATCATCATTGATGGCGTTCGTTCTGGACTCGAATGAGGGTAAAAAGTGGATCACAAATACGGCCACCCTTTCACTGATCCTTAATGAAGAGTCCTGATTTCGTCGGCTAATTCACGAAACAAAAGAGCTCTCGGCTCCTGGCGGAATAGATCTATCAATCAACAGGCGATCAATCAATCAATTGGCACCCATAAATCAAGCGGAACGCTATGAGCCACTTACGTCACGACCGCCATCTTGAGATTTCATTCCCGGGAACTTATACTTTTCAGCCCAACCGAGCGAACCCTTATCAACGCCTGATCGTTTCCGACGTGTTCGAGGTCGGCCCAATAGAAAAAACAAAACAAAAACCCAACTGACCACCCGGGAAGGTCAACCTCGATGGATCAGATTGGATTTCTGTCGACCAACGCTGGTTGGCTACGCTGTGCTTCCTCCGACTCACTGTCGGAGTTGCTGCCGACAGGCACCTTCAATAAAATATGTGATCCGTAGATGCGTGTCGGGGAAACATTTCCCCTCAACTAAATCGACCTTGACCTAAGGTTGGGTTACTGGTACCGCACCGCCTTTGTTCTACGATTACGTGTGCCGTTAAATAAAGAACATGTCCAAAAGGAAGCAGGAGAAACATCCCAAGGCCACCTAATAGTCCGGACCGGTGGTCTTTCGCTCCAATGAAATCAAATGCCCTGGAAAAAAAAAGGGGATGAATGGGCAACAGGATACAACCCTGAATGATGGGATGCTGAAACCATCACGGGTACGTGACGTTATTCGCCCCCTCGGAACGGGTTTCTGCTTTCAGAGTTTTCATTCCCCATGTTTTGTTTTTCTGCGCGAGTTTCTGCAAAAGCATTTCCCGGTTTCTGTTGCTTACACTCGTTCTGATCTAAAATCTCAGCCGGTCGTCCGCATCTAATTTTTTAGTTTGGTGAAAAATAGCGTCGTTTAAGAACAATTATACGGCGAGTGACTCCTTCGAGCGCTGCGGTGCAGTCATATCAAATGTCGCTCTCAGAGTTGTCGACGATAAAATTGACCAACTCTGGGGACTCATACAGAACAGCGTTTCCCTGTAGATGACAGGTGCTTTCGTTGGTCGGTGTACAGTTCCAGGCTATATTCTCTATCCTCATTCCACGGTTTTCTCATGCGCTTTGCTGGAGGCAATTTTGGATACCGCTTCGAACGACATCCGCCAGACAGTGGGGTCGGATTTGGTGAGGTTTTACCGTTCGGCTGTCGAAACAGCAAGGGATCAATTTTCAATCAACTAAAATCCCCTTTTCCGCACACTGTCCTCGAGAGAAAATGTGAAAAGCGATTAAATGTAGAAAAACTTGATTTCTACATTTCAACTTTTGAATACCCAAAGCATTTTTTTTTGTAGCAAATTTTGTTTGAAGCAAAGAATATGTTATAATTCATTTCATCATTATGCAACGTGCAGAATACTCGTTCTCATTGAGTGTGCTCGTTTAAGCTCTGTGTTTTGAAAACGTCAATTTCAATGAATAAATTCTGTTTATTGTAGGGAGGGCATACCATCTGGAATTAATTTCCAAACGCTCTTTTTCCTGGAATGAAATGTTTTCAAGGCGATTATTTAACGAAAAATATTCATCGGAGAGTGACGCCCACGTCTTGTTCTACTGCGCTGCCGAATTATCGAAATGGCAACAACGATTCGGGATAGCGTGAAATAAAATGAGACGAAAAAAAAACGAACTTTTCAACATTCGAATCTTACAGATCGAGCGTTTTTTTATGATAGCAGTTTCGTCGGCTCACGGTTAATGTGATTTGGCGCAAATTGTAACGGATGGTAACGTCGCTTGTTGCGCAGTCCTCGATGGCAACAACTCAAATCTAAACCTTGACGAGCACTTCGGGCCATGGTGCGTTGCCTGGTTCGACAGACGCGACACCATGCTGCTCGAAACAAATTGAATTTCCTTTCCGTTTGCTGAGCAAAAAGGGAAACTGGGCATAAGTGAAGCGATCGTAATCCCATGCCGGTCCGGAGGGGACGTGTTCTATTGACGGTGCCCGCATCATTCTCACCGAGAGTCAAGTGGCAAGTGGAAATTTCTGTCGAAGCCGGTCGACGCCAACAGGCGCACTGATCAAATATTAACTCTTGAATTTCAAATCAGGGCAGCGAATTTGAAGAGCCTCAGCTGCAAATCCTCAGGAGGTACATCATCGATGCAGAACTGGCTGATGACTGGCCTGAAGAAGAGTGACGGTCGACGGGGCTTGTGCTTCGCTGCCTAGGCCACGCTTCAACAGATGGAGAATGTCGCCTCAAGCCAAGCTAGAGCGCCACCGAGCAAAGGGTGCATAATGTTTCACAAAATATGCCAACCTTCACGGTCGCTGCACGACGACCGCCATGGACCACTTCACGAATTGCTTCTTCCATCTGCTGAAATATTAACGCAACGCTGGTTCCAGCCGTCGGGCGCAGATTTTCGCGCTAAAAGCTCAAATGTTTTCTAGGCATCGAAAAAGGCAACGAGGCTCGAAAGATGACCAGCGTTCAGAGCCAACTTCAAAAGGTATCAAACATTGACGGGAACTTAGGAAAGCGGAGCTATCGCCTGAACGTATACTCCAGTCGATCAATTCCATGCGATTTCATTTTCTTTGATGTTCGATAGACAAGTTTTTAGCTGGCCTCATTCTCGTTTCCCCTGAAGCTGAACGAAGCTGTAACATCAAAAATATCTAATGCAAATATATTGGAGTCAGATTTATCAATTCATCGAAACAATTCCTTTAGACTTCAGGAACTTTATTGCAACTGTCAATAAACTAAAATGCATGCATGCTAACCGTAATTATCAACTCATCGATGCAAGTAAGAGTCTACCAGATTCGCCTTCACATTGACATGGCCAAAAATACGCAGCAGTTGAAAAAACCAACGAGTTTCCAAATTAATGATGACAGCGCTGATTAAAACCTTTTTCATAATCCTCGCCTTCCTTTAAGTCCCTTAATGTGTTCATAAGCAGAGATGCTGGGAAAACAAACAAAACCCCTCTTCATCGTAGCCGGTTATGATACAGAATAAAAAGGGAACATTTTAACCAGATTTAATCTCAAATACCACATATTGTTGGCTTAGCGTGGCATTCAGTGGGAGGGGTTTACGGTCTATCAGAAAAATATAAGCTGCAACACCACTTTCGGGGGGGATTTATAAATCACCTTCCAATACACGTTGGTTTTGGTGGGGCGCTTTATGACACCTTCGCAAGGAGAAAAAGGACGCGTGTGCTTAAAAAACAATTGACTTTGCGTACCACAAACACTTTCATGTAACCTAGAAATATAACCCTTTCGTGGCGTTTTATAAGCTTTTAGGTTTGCAAAATGTCACAATGATTTGGCTTTTCCGAGGGCACCGCCAATGACGTACCCGCCATCAACCGCTATCACTCATCCAATTCCACGGGTTGTGACGGATTTCATACGCCTCGGTTCCACTTCGCCCTTTTTTTCATTCTCCTCATTCGGCTTTTTTTTTTGCTACCCCGCCCGGGTATCGCTCATTTCGGAGATTAAAGACTCATTTTTTTTGGTGGAAATGTTTAACCGTGTATGGTTTTTGCGCTTTCTGCTGCTTGGTTAGAGCAACGCGTAGGAACAACACCCGCTTCAACCGTTTCGGGATGCATGAAAGTCAAATGCTCGTTTGAATTTTTGGGCTAAGCATTTCCTTCGTTAAGCCCATCAACACATTCCTTTCATTTTTTGTGTAAACTTTCCCATGATATACTGGTTGTCTTCACATAACCCCCATGGACGAACCGTGCGCTCGTGGTTAGGTTTACTTTCCGTCAGTGAAGCGAATGTGAAGGACCGGGCGTCTCCATCCCGGGGCGGCAATCGGCGGGAGAAGGGCAGAGTGTGCCTACCGACGCGGAAGAAAGGTGACACATTTGGAATGCATCAGACATCATGATGCTGTGCCGGTAGGGTCAGATGTGGAATTAAGCAGCGACACTCGACGAGACGAGGAGTGAAGAGGCCCCACGAAATCCGGCGACTGTCGCTTGCCTTTGGTAAAATTCCCACACTCAACAACGCAGGGAGAACAGTGAACCGGTTGAGGCACCAGTTTTATTTTCTGCTTACGAAGACAAATGTGTATTACCGCTCAAGCTGGCGCTCCACCATACCGCGAGGTGGTCTGTCTCTTTCGAAAATCACCGGATTCGCCGAAAGGTAAAATGGGAACAGCTATTTGATACGGAGCATGGAATGTCACTGCACGTAACACACAACAAATAAAACGAAAAAAAGGGACATCAGGAAGGCAGATGTTCAAATTTTACAAATTCCTTCAACGAACCCTCCAACCAGCTGGGCAACAGGTTCTCGGAAAAAAAGCTCCGGGTCGCTTTGTTACGATAACATTTCGAGAACCTGCTCGATTGTCGATGATGTTTTCAGAAGGAATGAAAAGTAATCAGTTAAATGAATACTGTCGGAATCTGCAACGATGGTGCTTTTCCTAGCATTTTTCGCTCAACCCAATTTCACATCGGCGATGGTGGCAACCATTTGAACTGAAAAGAAATCAGATTGGCGGATGTTTCTCAACTGGAAAGATTCATTGTTGCAAAAAAAGCCTCCGCTAAAAGGATGTCTTTGGAAATACAAACGCAACGAGTAGAACAAACAAGCAGGCGAGAGGTTTTCAGATGCTACGGTTCCTCGTTTGCCTTAAGCATACTATACTGTACTGATTTGGCTTACCAATTCTCTTCCTTCCGCTGCGACACATTTTCCCTGGGAAAACCCTTTCCTCACCGTAATGGCGCTTTTGTGTAGTCCGCTGTGACTGTTTTTTAATTCGTCATGTTACAGTTACTAATTAAGGGTTTCCAATGTTGTTTTGTTTCACACGAACCAAACACCCCCGAGAGTGGGCTGGAAAACCAGAAGGCGGATATACGATCCGGGTGACTTGCGTGCGCTGCTCTGGGCGATGCTTTGCACGGTACGCCTGGTTTGTTTCCACTGCTGTTCCATACATTTTTCTTGCACCAAGAAATCTACGGTCCACCATGCGCTGGAGATGGTCTCAGGAAGAAATTCGTAGGTTGAAGAAGGAGCAGCTTATGGAGAGAGAAAAAAAAAATCACCGAAGGCAACTACCACTGTTGCATTAGAAAGCAGTTTCGCATTATTTCAATGAACAGCAGGTTTCTATTACCCCTCGGGCTCCCTCCACAGTTGCACTCTTTCCATCACATGAACAAATGATCAGAAAAGAGAAGCTAAGACAGAAAAATAGCCCCTCCTCCTACCACTGCTGCTCCACTGGCGGGGAAAGAACAACAACATTCATCAGCGAAAGCTTTCTTTTTCGCTTTGCACAAAGAAACTCGACGAAAGTGTCACTTGGGCATCCGAATGGAAGGACGACGCGGGCATCGAAGGCCTCCAGTGGAAAGCAGCATCGCCGGGATGGAAATTTCTAAGTAATGCTTGCCTGGCCTTTTGCTGTTTCGTTACGGTTCTATCTCTCAAGATTTGTTGAATGCTTGGCCAGAAAGAGAGATGACGACGGTGCGCTTGTTTTTCTTAACGTTCAACCTGGAACGTCTTTTCCGTCCAGCAGTATGGCTTCGTTGCACAGAGCTCACCCTTGCCGTGTCGTTTGCGGAATAAAATCTTGCTGGAACAGATGCTTCACACACCCACACAAACAAACGAATGTAGCTGGAGTTCTTAGGTGACAAGTTCGGACGAGCAAAATCTTGGTGGTAAGCGGATTTCAGTCAGCGCCAAGTAAGGCACCATCGCACAGGTCGTTGTTCCTTGCGTCCACACTTCTCTCCTTGCCACCTCACGCTAAATCACCCTCCCCCCCCCCCCCCCCCCCTCACCCATGACATCTACCTTTGTTTGTACGACCAAAATCTACCGTTGCAGATCGCCCGAAACGTTTTAATTAAAATGGAATCCTACAAGACAGATGCTACGGTGGGAGGCAAGGCGAAGGAGGTGTTTACTCTTTACTGGTTACTACTGAAGCTTTACGGTGTCAGTAAAGCCTGAACCCGTGCAGCATGCAGCTGAAAGCGGAGAAAAGTCTCCTAACTCGCTCATTAGTGGCGATCACGTGCAGTTCATGCCGATGGCTTCATTACCAGCGACGATCGAAGCGGATGCGTCTGCGCGAAAACGACGACCGCAGCTGGCTGGCCATCGCGGGACGCTCGTTTTCGCAAAATATCGCTCCACGGTTTTCCCATCCGCGAACTGTTCATATCGTGCGTTTGCACCGTCTAGTCGGTCCCTTATTCAGTCAGTCAGTCAGTCAGTCAGTCAGTCAGTGCAGGATGCGTCGGAATGTTTGCCAGGGATTTATTGCTGATTTCATCTGGCGGGGAACGCTTATTTACTCTTTTGATTGGTAAGTACACACAATCGAAACTGCGAATGAACTTCGCCGTGACATCGTGCTTCGTCCCGGACTCGGCGCGTACAAAGCACAACTCCGATATAACACGCCAACCCGCCGAGAGCGGTCACGGGGAGTTTTGTCGTTTCTGATTTCTGATTGTCTGTGTGTTTAATCTATTGTGAGGGAACGAACGGCATGAAATCTCCGTCGAAACGTCTCAAAACGCACAGCCATCAGGCGCCTTTCCTTATAGCTTCCGACTGATTGAGAAGGAGAAAAAGGGGGAGAAGACAGAGGAGCGCAAAATGGCGAAGAGATGCTTCCCCCCCGGAAGGGCAGGTTAGGAGCCACTGAAGGCGGATTTGTCCGTCGATCGCCCATCAGTCATCATAAATCGACAAGCGGCTTCGTAATCCAATCAACAATCGGTTGAGCAAACTTTCTCAATACGTGAATACGGCAAACATGCAGCAATAATACACAACAATGGTCACTGTTGTGGGTGAATCTCTTCCCAGCTGAACTGAAATGCCATTTCCGGAACACTTTGGCCACGTGCTCTTTATTTGCCATCTCCCTTTCGCAATCAAAGCCGTATGTATGGAGAAAAATGTTGTTCACTAGGCCAATGTGAGGGAAAAATACATCCTTTTCTTAGCTCTGTTCTTATAACGTTTATCATTCATTATTTTCTATTCATTTCGCAACTTGTCCGTAATTATGAAACGATTTTTCGTTATGCCTCCATGCCCTTCGGTTCGCTTGTGCATCTCTGGAGCAATTCCTTTGGAATTGTTTTTTTAATATCGTTTTCTGTTCGAAAATCAAGTCAGTGAGGAAAGCAACAATAATTTTTCATCCATTCGCCACTTGACCTGGTAACCCAAATTCCCGAAAGTGGGGTTCAACAAAGCAAAGACCCTGACACTGCCATACCGGCGGCGGTTACTGAACGTACTTGCGCCACAACCGACGACCCAAACCGCACCCTTTTAGCGGGGAACATAATTTGCGCTTGATGTGACCATTAATCTTTCCCTTGCTTCGCGAGTTCTGACGCTCCGAAAAAAAAAAAATGCGAACGAACGGCGAATGGTTGACGAACGCTTCAAAGCCGTTCAGTGAGATGTGATGAGTTAAGAGTCCTTTAATAAACCGAGCGTTGTCTTTCATGTTGCTCAGCTTGGAAAGTTTCCTAAATCACGCCACAGAGCTGCAATGTGAATGTCGGTGTGTGCGTGCGCGTGTGTGTATGGGAGGGTTCTTAAACGAGAGAAGTCAAGTTTTTTTTTTGTGCCGAGAGATGCAACATCCTCCACTCAAGCTGATTCGCCCAGACGAGCCTTTGTCAAGCACAGCACAAGTCATTGCGCTTCTAACAAACGCACGTCTTTTTCCGCTCATCAATATTTCATTAGACGATACGCATTATTGAATGTTGAAAAAATTCAAGCATCCAATAAAATCAAATGCAAATGTGAATTTATCAGTGATGCAGTCGCGTTCATGACATCCCAGAAAAGGTACTCTCGGTATGGCAGGGCAGAACCGCACGCTATTTTATGCTCGTAAATATTTGCTGAGAAGTCGTGCAGGTGTTTTTCGTTCGGGTTCGAGGATTTGAAATTTATTGGCGAAAAGGCTGCAGTGAGTGTTATGCACAATGTCACATATTGGAACATTTGATACATGTTTGTTGGGAAAATGCGGTGGCGCAGGCATAATTCACAAGCAACAACAGCACACAAAAGCTCAATATTCAAAGGCTACATCATCATGTAAAATTCATGAAAACAGACGAATCCTCCCACAAACTAGACTGACTCACTTCGTGCACCCTCGTTGTCTCGTCGGCACCAGGCGTCGTCCAACCCAGCGTTTCACACGTGAGCGCGTGCCGGGAAAACGAAGCCAAGTTCAACCGAGCGGGATGAAGTTCGCAACAAATGTTAAAAACTTTCCCACTTTCGCTAAACAACATTATTTGCTAAACTCGTCGATCTGTCGCCTGTTGCCTTCAGGTCTGGTGTGAATATCTTGGAACTTGTGTCTGTCCTGCGTGATTCAGATCGAGTGTAGAATTGAGGATGCCAAGAGCTACCCTACTGCTCGGTGCGAAGTGACGTGCGAACAAACAGTTTCTACCTTCAACAAATTCCATAACCGGTTCCTGGTTCGTACATCATTGACGTATCCGGGAATACGAAGTGTGTTGAGATGGGTTGAATGATTGGCAAGATTGGTTTCTTCGCGTACAGAGTACTGGTTTTATTGAGAGTTCGGTTTGCTCGCCTCATCGATGTCATGACTCAAGAAGTCAACGACCTACCACAGCAAACAACATTCTGAACAAACAATTCAAAACTTTTGACAGTCGGCTTTGCATGCCTGATAATAGTTTCGATTATAACTGCTACGAACATGTTCATAATAGATTAAAAGATGAATGATAGATGAACCAAGCAACCACTTGATATACTTGACGTATGTTGGGCAGCCATTCAATCAGTTGTCATCTTCTGCAAGCCGCAATCCCGCATCACAAAGTTCAGGAACGTCAATAGGAAGCTTTGTTGAAAATTGAAGGCTTTCAAAACGTTGATAGTGTGAATGTAAAAGTAATGCATTTGTAAGAGGCAAATATCAATTTGTGGCAATCGATTCTCCCTTCGGCTATCACCGTAAATTATCATATTGCAAAGGTTTCATGAGGAACACAATGCACGTTTCGCCATCATTTTTAAGGCTTTTGGTCCTATTCAAAACACTGCTTGAAGCCAAATCGTGCTGGTGATTTTCGCCCAAAAACAAACTCCAAAACTTCTCCACTCAATCTGTTCAACCTTAACCTGACCAAATTCAGGCCACGGGAAGATGAATCGCAAAAAATGGCTTTAATTCCATGGAAAGGTTTCGAGTAGCGAGTTTCAGAGTAAGGTAGAGAAGCAAAATCAGCATGCGCTCGCAATACGTAAAATTTGCCAGATGGCCAAGTTTTGTAGCGAGATTTATTTCGAACAGCAGAACGCTCAGCAATGAGTAGCGCCGGATGGGAAAGGGCACACTCTAATACCCTGAAGAAGCTTCCTGCTTCGGCCGGGGCAATTTCGAAAAACTTTTAAATTATATAGAAAATAACCGCACCAGATGTTGACAGTCATCTGAAAATATGAAATGATGAACTAAAAAAAAAACGGAGAAAAGAAAACCAAAAAGAACCGCGAAGGCAAGGCGAGTATGCAAAAGGTGGAAAGGAAGTATTGCTTTTTCCTTTCAACTACCTTTTCTCTCACTATACTTGGCCACCTGTTTCAGGCCGATGGGTACCCCGTCCATGTCCAAAATCATTTCGTTTGGGTCTCTGGATTTTTACTACCATGGGGACTACAGTTCGTCCAGCTGTTCTGTCACTTCCCACGAGAAGTTTTCAACATTTTTCGCTAACAGTTGTGACGAACCACGGCACCCCAAATCCTCAGTACTTAGCCTAGACTCACCAATCGACCTGCCTGGGTTTCACGCCGTAGGATTGCATGAGGTGCAATGGTGCAAACTGTTTCGGAACTTTGTCTTTCCAGGTTCATGTTTTTCTGCACTAACGGCAGCCCACTTCCGCTGGTACACCCCAGAGATTCGTTCGCCTTGGCCGAGAATGTCCGAAAATATACTGAATAAGGTCAGTGGAGACTACGGCTCCGTCAGATATAAAAGGTGGAGGAAGGATATTGGTTGAGACATGTTACCGGGAATTAGCATCTGGTGCCAATGGCAGCGTAAGCCACAGGGACTGCGTTGACGAAGCAGACGGTTTTTCTTCTTGGAAAACATTGAAATCCAAATTAAGAAGCGGGTACGGAAGAAAAATTCCACCAAAGGCAAGCATTAAGTAGACGGTTGGAATCGATTTAGATTTTTGAACCGAAGTATTTTCTGGGAGTTGAACAAAAGTAGTTTTAACCAAAAGTAAAAACTAATTTTGTAAATAAGATAAAAGTGCAAAATATAAGATTGCAAAAGGAAGAAGTATTTGAGATTTAGCATTTGCTTATCTAACAGATGTTCAGCTTTAATGGGATAGAATCTAATGAACCTATTACGATTATTTTTATTATTATAGCCCGTTCTCGCGCTGCGCCACTTGAAAAATCGCGGTGCACATGCTTCGTCGTAGCGTGCTTATGTTTCATCATTGCCGAAGGCTAAACATGGTCATCTAGCATGACGAGACCAGTTCGCTGTGGATTTATTCAGCCATCAGTGGAATGGGCTGAACAGTTTTATGTTGTCCGCTTCTAGAGGATGACTGAAGCAGATCATCTTCACTTGACTTCTATTCTTCGAACCCTTTCGCCTATTTTCCTTTTTCGCATCTCACACTGCTCATGCCAAAACCATGCAGATGCTCATGGAGAAAAAAAAAACCCACACACTTTGCCAGTTTGGCTCTGGTTCGCTTATTCGGAGCACATCCTAATCTCTGCGTGGGCATGGAAAATAGGTCATTTGAATGCTATTAGGCAGCTGACCTTCCAACCAGTCCTTCCACCCGGGAAGGTCTGCAATGGCAGCCAGAACTTGCTGCCGAGCTGATTGCTGCCGGTTAAGTAATTTTTTCATGCACGTAGCGAAGTCCGGAAAAACGTACGATAAAGATAAGATCTAGCTGCTTTGTCTGATAATGAGGGTGGTTAAAATTAGTTTCACTTGATTGAAAATGAATGGCGCAATCACTTCAGCGCCAGATCTGGAAACGCCAACAAACGACCAACAGAACCATTATGGAGGAACTTACTGGTTTCACCGAGAAAGGCTATGCTGCCTGTCGGTTAGTGGTTTAATGAATTCAGCTACGCAAGAACGCACAGAGTTCCGGAGATTCCGAGATCGAAGATAACGGAAGCACACCTTCGGTACGCAGATGTTTAATCGATTGATCGTAACTTCCATGCAACGCTGAGAAACAATGCTTTCGTTCACTTCATGGTCCTTGACTGAAATGCGGAAAGGCAATACTAAAGCGAACACCACTTCAAGCGAAAATCTAGTTAAATTTGTGTCACGATTTTGCGAAACTGCGGTAGTGTGTGCTTTAGAAAAGAAATTGGTTTCTTTTTTAATTCGCAGAACGTACCAAAGCCATGTTTTATATTACTTAACAAATTGATCGATTAATTTAAAATAATGTAGATTGAAATTTGACATCTGTTCACATAGTTTAATGTAATTAATTACGTGGTATCCCTAACGGGGAACCTGCGATGGCACAGTCGATGAGAAAGCGTCCTGAAAAGTAATCTTCCCAAGAAATTCATTGACTCAAGGGTCGTTTTCAATGCAATCCAACTCAAGCCCGCACCCTCTCGAATCAATTAATCAAAATTATAGCTGAATACACCTTCGCATGCGTAAGTCCACAATCGTTCAACTCCGTGAAGCGTAAACTTCGTTTCTGCTAGATTGGTTTTCGAGTTTCCTCAGAAGCATCTTGGTGTTGGCTTGTTCGCCCCGTTGCACCCTCTGAGCAGATCACAAAAAAAGCGAGATTCAGTGGGCGATTTTACGTCCCAACTCTTGTTTTCTAATCCTTGCTTCGTACTTAACCACAAACCAACTTAACGGCGACTCCGTCGGAACTGAAGAAGGATCGTCCATTTCTGGGAAGAAAGTGAAAGTGGTTGAAACGGTTATAGCTAGCAAATTGAAACAGTTTGTATAATTAATTAATTCTAGGGCAGATTATCTTTTGGAATGGATTGCTTTGCATGCTTGTGACTCTGGATCCAACCCAACCATTGCTGTAATCTATCCTAGCTTCCACTCCGTTTATTACGCCTGAATGATCCTCTGCGCTGCGGTGGTTGAAAGTAAATAGTACCCGTTTAATACCTTCGGCAACGAATCCATTTTCTACATGCACCTTTTTGCCCCGTCGTCGGTCCACCCCGTGGGAAATCTTTCAAGGGGTTGTAAATGAATATTGAAACACCTTTTACTATCGTTCGGTGTGGTGTGCGCTTTAGCGCCGATTATGTTGAACGTGCTATGCGGAATTCGTTCTCACACCCAACCGCCGATTCATTTGCTGGACCCAGGATGGTGCGTTAAGCCATGGGGAAATAATTTAGTTTTTATCAGTCATCCATCCATTTAATGAATCTGCCCGTCCATCGACCGTATCGTGTATCCAGTACGGGCCAGTTTTCAGGGAAAAGCGCATTATATTAAAGTCTTTGTTTGAAATGATGGCGAAATATGGCCGCTTAATAACCACTTCATGGGTTTATGACCATTTGCAGCCCCAGCACGAGGAAACCACACCGTACGCAACGATACCATATCTTTTGCGGTGGCGGAATCCGCTAAACTCACGGCCGCTATCGGTGGGCAGGATAAGGGCATCCTTCGACCACCTCCGATGGCTTCCAGGCTCGTGTGAGCCATCAAGTAGACCCCTGTCCATGGGGTGGATGTATCCGCGCTGCTTGCTGCCAGCGACGCACTTGAGTTTCGGTCATGATTTGTGCCATCACTTGAGTAAACGGAAAGTAGGGATTACTGCGCCATGTCTTCGTAATGAACCGTCCTCACTGTGTGCGTCTTCCCAGTTTGGGAACGCCTCGCGCCTGCTAGATTCCCGAAGGCCATCTGTTCCGGAGCTCCAAGCAAACGATGACCGCATGATTGCCATCCGCTCTTTCCGGAAGGAGCTAAGATTCGTGAGAAAAGTGCTCGTCGGAACGGCATTATTTTCTTAGGCTTTCCCACGTGACGGATACAGCGTCCCAAAGCCGGCATGGGATATGTTCATCGGAGCGGAACGCAGAGGGCAACATTGTGACAGCATCCTTATCATACTCACCACCGCCATTGAAAGCAGAGTCGGGTGGTGTGATGTGAAGTGTGTCTCTGTATTTTGTGATAGTAAAGGGAAAATTATTGACGGTTGTTTTCCGTTTGTTGTTTAAATAAACACTTCTTAACAACACATATCGTTTCATTGCTGACAGCTTGAAAAGATAAAAGAACTTAAAATTCTTTATGTACATATTGCCACATGGCTTAGTTATTGGAAGCAGTGTTCTGAGATTCTAATATCTTGATTTAAAACATAAAGCTTTGCAAAAATTAAAGGGTAATATTTGGTAAACCTTAAAAAAAGGAAAGGAAAACTTCCTTAAATCCATGCATAAGAAAAGTCCATTCCATTCCACCTGAGGAGCGTGTCGGAACGGAAAAGAACTGCAAAATGGATCCTGTATCGTGTTGTTCAAATAGCTACATGCGGTCAAGTGCGTCCTGGCATCATTCTGCGCTCAACAGGGCCTATCTGCTCGTCAAAGACTCATTACCGCATCCAGGTGCAACCACTAGGCAATATTGTGCCCCGCAGGACGCCAACTATGGAGGAAAGGATGGAGGGGGGGCAGGTTGGCACTCGGTCGTTAAACATGAAACATTACAAGTGATTAAATGAGGGCTTTTGATCTTTCGCTTGAAGCCAGATGGAGGGTGGGCGTTGGTTGTTACAGCGAGACCAACACTTCACATTGCCCATGCATGCTGCTCCGTCGACGAGGCCAACCGTGCGCTGACGAACCGAGCATCCGACCCGGCAACGGACCCAGCCCTATCCGGGCAGCCGACGTTTCCTGGCAACGTGTGCTTAAGCCTCGGGAACGATGTGAGAATGCTTTTTAATTATGAATATTTCATTCCACCTCGACCGTAGACGCTTGCTTCGCCTTCCAACGTCCGCCGGCGGCAAAAAGGGACCGAAATCGAGCAATGAAATTGCACGGAGCCGAGCATTTCCAGGAAAACCAGGACCACCAGGCAGTAGCCACAGCCCGAACATTTACAGAAAGGTCCGGACCGTCGGCTCCCTGCGGAACTGTATAATGACTTACTTAGAGTAAAGCTCTGCTAGAAAGCTGACGAAGAAAATGTCCGAGACTCACATGCCGCTGCTGCTGTGCTGTGTATCTTAGTTTTTGCCACCTGAGGTGATCCTTCGCCTGGTTGTTTTTCTCTGCTATTTTCAACCGTCCACGATCCACGTATGCAACGCCAGCCTTCGACGCTTTCTCAAATATTCACTCCGGGTGCTCTCGCTGGGCTTCTTCCCGCGTCGGGATTTTCTCCTCGGTTTAACAAATCGCAGCGACGGTTTTATCCCCGGCTTTCCAGCGGGACTCGTGTTTGTCCGTTACAGCTTCCTGTACAAACTCGCCCGACCGTGCATGGCGGCTGCTTCGGTGGGGATTTTCGACAAGATGTTGTTTTTTTTTTCTGGCTCCTTTCCCGAGCTTCCATAAAATCCCCGTTTGACGTGTTTGACTTTGTTTCAACGAGACTTAAAGTAAACGTTGGCGAAAGTTCGCATCGTTACCCGAGCTCCCAGCAAAAATTACCAGGAAAAGGTTGCAAACCGTTGGCCGTCCCCTCGGCCCCGAAAGTCCTTGTTCAATATTTGTGCACACTTGCACGGGCTTTTATCAGGTTGCTGCCCTTCCAACACACATACACATAGATACACTCTGAGAGATGTTAGGTTTTTTTCAGTATGAATCTCACGTTTTATGCACAACACGCAAAAAGGCATTCCGTTTCCCCAGAGGAGCTTCCGCACAGTTTGTTTTATTTTACTTCACGTGGGACGAAAACACGACACACGGCAACTTTTATATGTTTTCTTAAAATTTATTTAACAGCACAGCAGACTTACAATAATCCTACAGCTTATGCGAAAAAGAGAAAATCTTGTAAAACGCAGTTGTAAGATCTCTAAAAGCAGAGTTCTAGTATAATTCATAGATAGAATGTTCTGCCTCGTACGTGCGTGATGTTGAGATTTTATTTCACGGACTTTTGTTAATTGTTTTTTCGCAATTAATACTACTCTCGACTGAAGCCGTCAGCATATATTCCTGCTTCTCTAATGACGTTGCCATCTAATTGACTTTCGAACTTCGCAATTGATTAATTTGCAAACCGATTCAGCTAATTACCTATCGACGCTCAATCTACCTCCAAATATTCACAAAACCAGGCACACAATAAAACAGGACAATCCCAGCAGGCTCGATTGCGTCTCGGGTAGCTGCAATAATTGACGTCCAAAAGGCATGAAATAATTATCGTCCGTGGGCCGAAAATAAAACATTGTTCATCGCTGACCACTTAGTACAAAATATGGTAATGACCGGGCACGGGACAGATTGGCCGTGCACCAGTAAGCTGTAGTGCGCCGAAAAAGCCTAATCCAATCGGCCATTTGGTCGGGATAGTGTGATCTTAGCAGATTTGTTCGGGACAAATTTTGTTTGCCATTTACCGCAGATTATCCGGGCCACCCTTTTTCCCGGGCACGGGGAGACGCATTCGATGTGTTGGCCAAATATGCTCTTCAGGCTCTCCGCCGCACCTCTTGAACGTTTCCCCCTTTGAAGTGACTGTTTGATATCTAAACTCGATTTTCAAACAAAACAATAAGCGCCAATAATTATTGTCATCGCTACGGTACACCACTCTGTTCCTGATCCGCCGACAGCTCCTGCTTCATCATTATCATTAACGCAAATTTTGAAAATTCTTCTAACCTACCTCCCGTGCAATCGATACATGCCGCCGGAGGCGTCTCGCTCCCAAACGATACGATATCATATCCAAATTACCAATGTTAGCCTTATTGGCTTTAATTGGACACCGAGGTACTGAAGTGGTGCCGATGCGCGGTGCACTACCTTCAACGCTTTCCCCAAGCAACGGATCCCATCACGTGGGTGGATTAGGTCGCACCAGGAGGGCTTTGGAAAAACATAAAAGGACCAGCCCCGGTGGAGGTATGTGCCTCCAAAAGGTTCATGCCAGTGTGATTGCAATCACTCATTAGCGAATCCATGGGATTTGGAGTTTGGAATTAGCAGCATACCGCACTGTAGATGACATTTCCCATTTTTGATCACAACACACGCTGACATGGCGCTCCAAGCATTAATGAATTTGGTTCACGCAACGAACACACATATTTCCGATGTATTTGTAGATCTACTGGCTGCTAATCTTTCTGTGCCCAGTGCCGAGTCCCCCAAATAAAATCAAATATTTTTTTTATAAACACTCACTGCTGTCAATGCGGTTTTATCAACAGCCAGACTTGCGTGTATTTGGCAGGCGTACGGTCGGGTCGACTGGAATTTCTTCGTGTAATGGCAATTTTATTCAAATTAAAGCTACCCAACTTCTTCCGAGCCATAACTTCACAACCAGCATGCTTTCCGCACATTTCTGAAGAAACACATTGCAAAGGTGGTATTCGCACCTCTTGGCAGAAGGATCCCTTCAGTGTTCAGTAGAGGCGTGTTTAGGTTTTCGGATGTCGGGTATATCCCCGAAACAGGCTGGAGATTTAAACAATAAAATCGGCGTCTTACTACCGTCTTCGGGTTTTTGGAGGGCCAAATTTCACCAGCACCACCGATAAGAAGAGGTTCTACGGAGGACAGAACGGAAAAGGGTCCATTAAATAAATCATTGAATAATAAAATTATACACACGCCATAAATATGCTTCGCTTGTATGTTTATCCTCGTTATTTATAGTGGCACTGCGGTGATATTAGGGTTGTCCCGTGCCGAAGCGGCTTTTTATGGCCACCCGTATGGGATTCTGCGAGGTGGAGTAGAAATCGCCGCCGGTGGCATGTTTGACAGACTTGTTTCGCTGACAGATTTTACTGCTACTCTTGC
Source organism: Anopheles atroparvus (assembly GCA_914969975.1). Taxonomy (NCBI): domain Eukaryota; kingdom Metazoa; phylum Arthropoda; class Insecta; order Diptera; family Culicidae; genus Anopheles; species Anopheles atroparvus. The sequence continues at coordinate 53,474,645 of CAJZCY010000001.1, forward strand.
CAAGCAGGAAGAAATATGGAAAGAAATAAATCGCTGGCGGAAATAAGATCAATTCGGGTTTCAATTTCATTTGATAACGACGGATTGTGATTTTGACAAATTTCTCCAAACAATTTCAGGTTGAGAAATTCTAGTTTTTTCGGTGCACATTATGAAAACCAGCGAGACCCAAAACTATCTCAAACAATGCAGAAAATGAGTTTTCTGATGATTAAAGATGATAATTAATCGTAAAGTTCAAATTAATTCGTGCAATGATCAGGGAAGAGCGTGGGTAATTGAAAAGTGAAAATAAATTATTGTGGCCAGGTCTCTGTTCAGCTTGACAAAAAAGTAGAAAAACCTTTCCAGTTGAAAAAAACCATCAAATCCCATTCGATACAATTGAATGCAATGGTTACGGAGTAGAAGAGCCTTCTGAAAATCAGGCTGAAGTTGGGCCCTGTTCTCTCAAGCTTATCTTTTTCGTGGTTTTCATTTAAAAGAAACAATAAAAAGTCGACAAGGACCGCTCCAAAGCACACAGCTTTTAGGATGACAAAAAAAAATCCATAAAAGAAAGGAAGCAGCGATGGATGGCAGCAGAATTTCTTTAGCTTTGGCGCTTACTTTCTTGTTAATTACAGTACAATCTTTCTGCTACCGTTCGTTTGACCGATTCGTTCCTTCCCAATGCGGCCAAGCGCGCAGATGACGATTCCGGTGACCAAAAGGGATACAATAATGGCAAGAAAAGCTCCAGCGAACCATGTCCATCCCCGATCCGCGCAACCCTTCAAGCGTGGCAAGGATTTCGCTTGATAGAATTTCCATTATTCGGCAACGATTGCGTCCACGAAATGGGCTACAGTCGGTTGATGTCTGTTCGGGGAATGTTTTCCATCGCGACAATAGACAAAATGCCTTCAGCCTCGGCGGTGGCCGTAGGATAGCCTACCGGCACTGTCTACTCAATTTAATCGATCAGCTAATGAGCCTTATTTGTGCGCTGTGCTTCCAACAAATTAAAAACCATACATTCGCAAAGGAGCGAACGACAATCATCCAAGTGGCTGTTATAATAAAATTACACCAATTAATGTCCTCCAACACACGCCACACAAAGTATCGCGTTAATTGACATCAATTCATGTTAATGAGCGTTCCATTCTAGTTCCAGAGTAAAAAGCATTACAACGTGCCCCGAAAAGGAAAAGGGAAAGTGTCGCAGGAGAAGCGCGGCGAGGGAAAGAAGGGCCCAAACACAAAACATGAAAGAAATGTGGAGCTCGTTTGTGTCGTAATTTCCTCCAGCGGAGGACACAACGTTCCCGGCTGGAAAACACGATAATATGTTACATTTCAAAATCCGTCATGTAAATTATATATGCGAGCCGGCTTTTCCAGGATCTCTCTGCCTCACTTCTCCGACAGCTGCGGTAGGGCTCGTAAATCTCGTACAAAAACGCTCCGGCTCGATTGGGGCTCGAAACGCAAAAGTTCTCTCAGGGAAGCGACAAACGGGGTTACATACCGACATGTAACGAGATAATGCACTCCCAGCAACAAGCATCCCTCTTGGGGGAAACATGAGCCTCATCGGGCAAGGTCGCGATGTGGTGGTGAATCTTGGCAAAGTTCTTCCCACGCTGTCCCAAAGGAACCGTCGCCATCCGCTCGCAATCATACATTCGTCTCATCCGGAGCGTTCAGAGGCGGATTGAAGGAAAAGTTTAACAGCACAGCCGTCGCCATCGCAGGTTTCTGTCATCTGGTCGGTCTTCCACGGATAAGCATTTGCGACTGTAAACAGTCGGCCCTATTCCCGGAAGGTGTGTCATTGCTTCGTTATTTTATTTTTTGTAACAATTATTCAAACGCCTTTGCAAATGCTTTTATTTATTCTCCATCTCACCCGCCCTTGCCGGAAGCATCACGGGGTTTCGCTTTTGTTTGCATTCCGACATGGTAAAGTTTTTCTTAACCCCTAATTGAAATTGCCCTCTGGAGCGTGACGTGCAGAAATATGAAACAAATGGTTGCGTGGAATCGCACTTGCCGAAGCACTCGTCAATTCGAGCAGCCCTCAAATGGTGTTGAGTTGTGTTTTTTTGCCCGGCAAGTGCCCTTTTCTTATCTTACCGAAAACCGTATTTTTCTCGCCTCTCCGCACGCACTAGCGCAGCAACAATGTTGTTTCATGCGCTGCTGAATACCGCGCCGCTGTTAGAAAGTATTCTTAGAAAGTAAACCAATATGCAAGAGTATGGGAAGAAAAGGAAAAGCAAGTAAAAATGTACCGGAGGGAACGAACCAGTCGACAGCTAAAACAACATCGTTCAACATGCATCATGAAATCAGCGATTCGTCGCCGACCTAGCGAAGCTGGTAGCGTAATGGGACACCGGGTTGAAGGGCCCGGCTTGCTTCACGGCGACGCGTCTCCCTATCCAGCAAGCTTCAAGGACTCGCGTAATCAGACGCGTTTGTACGCTTCTCTGCATTTGCATAATGATTATTTTACACTTCAATCGTGACAAGGTTCTACGACGTCTTTAGAGGTTAGCTTATGCACCTCTGCTCGTCGGTGACGCTAGTAGACCGTGAGCCAACGAAACGAAGGACCAAAATAAATAAATGGAAGCATAAAAGAAATAGAGAAAGCAGCGCGACAAAACAAGAAAGTAATATTGTCCTGAGAACTCTATCGAACCTGGTTGTTTCCAAGGCTATTCGCTGCTACAGGTTGTTTGCCATACCATTTCTTTGTTGCCAGCCGAGGGTTCGATTGAGGACAAATTCAACAAGCCATAAAGAAACCCATTATCCTTTCGCTCCGTCGTGCGCCGCGAGAATGGATTCAATAATTGCTTGACGCCAGTTGTTCGGTCTGCGTAGCTGCGCATTTTCGCACTGCGAACGCACAGGGAAATGCTCACTGACCAGTTACACTGCACAATTTTTTTTAAATTTATTTTCGTAAACGCCGCTTGCACCATATCCTTTGCTTCATTGGAATCCATTGAGCGGCGACAGAAATAAAGGTTTGTTTAAATTTCGCTCCCTTCACGCCTGAAATGTGCGTGAAGTCATTGAACAATTCGATTAAGTGGTAACACGTGTGCGTTGTGGGATATCTGCTGCTTCGTGTGGAAAATGGCTGGAAAGTGCTTGCTTTTGTTCAGGTGAGAGGACACTTAATGTTACCAGCAGACCTTATACACTCCAACCACTCGAGACATCCAGAGAGAGAAAGTAAGAGAGGGAGAGAGAAAGAGAGAGAGGGAGAGAGAGAGAGTGGGAGAGAAAATAAAATGAAAAGGAAAAAGATAACCCTCCAGTTACAGCTAACTTCCAGCAAGGAGCTCGTCTCGTGGTAAGTGAGACTTTTTTTTCTGGACCTCCTCTGGACTTCAATAATAAGTTTGATTACGCACCTTTCATCGTCTATGGCCATCGATGCTGCTAACCCCGGAGCACGTCACCTCGCAGAACATAAATTCATACTTTTGTGGGAAGAGCTGCCCACTCACAGACGGTCCAGAAACCCTTCGGAGCTGTGGATGTGTGTTGGTTTGCAGGGAGTGGATTTATCTGGCATCGCCAATATATAGGACGACCCGGGACCCGTTACCGGTTCGGCAGCAAGGGTCGGAAAACATGAAATGTCACTGCAGGCCACTCATCGGCCGTACGAGCGCTACGGAACGGGGTGAACGTGGGTTCAAACACCGCACGGGCGTGATAGAAAAGTGGAAAATCGTGCCTGGCTTACCAATGTTCCCGAAAGCCGTCACGAAAAGACGCTCCGAGCGAGCGATGAACAAAAACAGGTCCATCGACGGCAGAGGAAAGCAAACGAAAATACAATGAGTCGTAAACTGGTCAGCCCGGGAACGGTGTGAGCAAAGAATGTCCATTTAGGTTGTTCCAGATGACGGGAGCCTAAAACCGCAGAGACGTTTTCTTGGATGGCCTCCATCGAGCACGAGTCATTAGAAAAAAGGAGGCTCGAAGGAACTGAATTTGCCGTTGGAAATCATTTCTTGAAAACTGAGTGATTTATTTCCCGTGGTCCAACGAGTCGATAAGATGAAAACCGGTTCGTTTAAAACAACCAAATCCAACGGTATTGGATTCTCACCTTTGATAACCATCCCCTGTATTTGTCATGAGTGTCCATGTGTGGATTGTGTTTTTTAGGATATTGCTTCAGAATCATCCACTGCAAAGTGCAACTTTCTTTTTGAGCAAACAACAGCGTATCTGGAAGCCATCGAGATGAGGAAGACTTAAGGCGAAAATTGAATGAGGGCGAATAGCCTTGAACGTTTCATCCAATGTTACCGTTGGGCTCATGGACCACCGCTATCACCAAATCCCAGATACATTATCACGCGGAACAGTGCCCCAAGTGCTTATTACATGAAGGAAGACCGAGGCAATGATAGCGTAGATAAACTTATCTTTTGAGAAGCGCGGGCGCTCTTCGGACTTCGCACGGCGTCTTCAACTCTTGCTTAGGAGAACATCGCGGAAACACCCGTCCGAGACGAATGACGGCCGTTCAAACTCTTTTAGCCGGGCTGAGTTAACGAGATAGTTGTTGCCGTATGTGTGTTTGTGTGTGTTTGTGACCGCTGGTACGCCGGTGCGTTCTGTGCGCGCGAACGATCTTTGTTACAACAGCTGATAAGTCCACGTCGCGTCCGGAATTAAACCACGCGGCCATGGCGCGCAAACAATGCGTGTATGTCTGTGTGTGTCGTACGAGCGGGATTTATCAGGTGTTGCTACAAACTAGCATTGCTGAGCGGCACCATCTGGCTTCGCGCAGTCGCGATTGGTGCTAGTCGCTGGCGGACGCTCGCCCTTTCCGTCTCGTTAAAGATGTCAAAGTCAGCGCCGACGTCTCCGCACAGTGTCGAACTGGAAGATATTCTCGAGGAAGCGGGCCCATTCGGTCGGTTCCAGCTGTGGCAGTGTGGCATTCTCTTGCTGCCCGTCATTTTCACCGCTTTCTCGAATCTGTGCTACGTTTTCACTGCCGGGGATGTGCACTATCGGTAGGAACCCATCGAACATCCGATACGATCTTCTCATGACCTTCCTTCCGCCTTCACAGCTGTCACGTTCCTGAGTGCGAAACGGCAGCGGAAGCGGTTCCGTTTGCTCCCGACTGGCTTCGCGCTGCGATACCGTACGAGGAATTGCCAGCGAAATGCGACCGTTACCAGCCGTTACCAAGAAACGTAACGGATGAGACGGTGTTTGTTTGCGATGCGGACCGGTTCAACCAGAGCGTTGTTGAACGATGCTCGACGCTCGTGTTCGAGGATCCCAGCGAGCGGACGATCGTGAACGAGGTAAGAATGGGTCAATGTGGTGAACAATGCGTGACCAACTTGAGTGTGTTTCAAATTTTAGTTCAACCTGACCTGCAATGACAACCGGTGGAAGGTGACACTCGTCGGGTCGGTCCACAGCGCCGGTCAGTTTGTGTCTCTGGCCATGACGGGCCTAATATCGGACCGTTACGGTCGCCGGTGGACTCTGCTGCTGTGCGTCGGCATGGGAGCGATACTCGCGAACGTCCGCTCCTTCACAACGAGCTACCGCGCCTTCCTGACGCTCGAGTTTTTCGAGGCAATGTTCGGCTCGACCAGCTACACGACCGCGTTCATCCTCATGCTGGAGCTGGTAGAACCGAAACGGCGCGTCATCATCAACAGCGTGATTCTGGTTGTGTACGTGCTGGCCGAGACCGTGCTCGGTCTGCTGGCGATGCAGTTCCGCGACTGGCGCATACTTTCCCGAGTCCTGTTCGTCCCAGGCATCCTCGCGATACCCCTGCTGCTCACCACCGTTGAGAGTGTCCGGTGGCTGCTGACCAAGGGTCGACAGTCGACCGCCGTGAACATTCTACAGCGAGTGGCCAAGATTAACGGCCGCCCGCCGATCTCGCAGGCCACTCTGGACGAGTTTTGCCACCACCAGAGGGCGAAGCTAGAACGCGAGCGCAACTCCGGCTCGACCGGTAAGCAGTCCTTTGTGCAGCTGTTAGGGCAAACGTGCAAAAACCGGCGGTTGCTACTGCGGGTCGCGAATTGCTCCTTCAGCTGGTTCACGAACGCCATGGTGTACTACGGGCTGACGCTCAACTCGGTCACCCTTGCCGGCGATAAGTATAGCAACTTTATCTTCGTCACTCTGGTCGAGATCCCGCCCTCACTAGCCATGAACTACATCCTGAACCGCTTCGGGCGCCGGAAAACGCAGTGCGTCTCGCTCGTCCTTTCCGGTGTGTTTTGTCTACTCGCCCTTACGGCCCTCAAAGGTACGTACATACCCCAAGTGGCAGTGAAAATCGCTACTGGCATCCGGCAATGCACACACACGCATACACGAGAACTAATCGCATCATTCGGTAACCGGTTTCAGACTTCACCTGGCTAAAAATGAGCCTCTTTCTCATGAGCAAAATGGCCATCTCGTTGTCGTTCTCCACGCTCTACATCTACACGGCGGAAATCTTCCCGACCAACCTGCGCCAGAGCTTCATCTCGTTCTGCTCGATGGTGGGCCGATTCGGCTCGATGCTCGCCCCTCAGATGCCCCTGCTGCAGTCCTTCTGGGCGCCGCTGCCAATGCTTCTCTTCGGCACGGTGGCCATCCTGTCGGGAGTTTTGGTGCTAGAGTTCCCCGAGACGACGGACGCCACGCTACCCAACACAATTGAGGAAGCGGTCGAGCTGCGCAGTCCGAGCAAGCAGGCACCGGCCGAGGCCGAAAAAGGGACGTATTCCACCCCCGGATGATTGTGATAGTTGCACCAATTCGCACGAGACTCACCTGAAATGTAGGATAAAATAAAAGAAAACGCTTTGAAATATGTGTTCAATTGGAAGCAACCGTGCGAAATTCCGCAGGCGTAATCTCTAATAGTCGTTGCCCTCCCATTAAGCTGGCTTTTCGGTGCGTTACAAAGTGAGGCCCAATTGGACCGGCAATTAACGCTGATAACGCGGACTATGGGGATAGATTTGTGTTAAAATTGTACAATTACGCGAATCAACCTTATTCCCTTGTAACGGCGAACGAAATCGCTGCACATTTGGCGTAGGAAAATCTAATTTTTCTAATTGAATCCTGCAAACCAGTGGCATTTGGTGGCCTGTTTTTTGTGATGCCCCATTTTCCATTCCTTTGCTGGCATTCGATTCTGCAACTGACACAGCCCCCACAGCTAGGCTCCGAGGCCTACGTGCCAGTGAAAAATTCATTCCAACTCCATTGCAATTTAATGTGCAATTTTGCAGGGAACGCTATCGCACGACAGTGGTATGACAAAAAAAAGAAGAATTATCTGGTTAGTCACAAAATCGCCTAGTTGGTAGACACAATCAACGGGCCAACGAACATTGTCCTAAAGGGATGGACGCAAAATTTTGTCTGCTGCAAGCCTTCAGTTCGATGACGCGTGACTCCCGTTTATTCCCAGTAGGTAGTTTCTTTTTTATCCTGTGCTTCCGCAAACAACAATCCTACGATGCTGCGCTGCCAATCGGACCAATTTGATCTGTCTGCTCGAGGAATTCGACCAAATTTGGGTCAACACTTTTGGAATGATCGGTCCCAGATCTCCACTTACGTTCTTTCAACGCCCGTGGGCCCAGCAGCTGCTGAGCGAGGTCGAAAAATGAAATTATTTCCCGAGGGTAGCCGAGAAAATCGGAAAAATTAAACCAGCTTCGGAAAGACCTCTCGTAGTTCGATGCCGGTAGCGGTTTGTTGGATCGAAGAACGATTTTGACTAGGTCGTTTTTCCCAAGTCTTCCGTTCTGTCTCTGTCACTGTCTTTTTTTTTTCTTTTGAGTGTCAATTCGGAGAAAATTTAAAGCCCAACCGAACACATTGAAAAGCATCCATTCTGCTTCGATTTGGCGTTGACAAGAAGTGAAACGTCGAGAGAGACGATGACTGAACCGATAGGCCAAATCCTTTTTAAGACAGCAAAAAGGGGTTTTTCCTTCTTTGGGCCTTTGGGGATTTTTTGAAACTGTTGCAAATCACTTCAACCCAAAACTCCGCTGAACTGAACCAAATTTGGTTCCATCATATCTGTACCGCTCAACACTCCATCCGTCGATATTTCCACGGAATCCCGACAAACGTCGATACTATCCACGAGACTAGGAGGGTAACAATCCTTCATTTTCCCCTGCCTCGCTCGCCGCCCGGTTTCCCTCGGATCTAAATTTGACAAAAGCCTCGGAAGCGGAACCTCAAAAGAGCTGAAAAGACTTGCTGCATGTTGCCGGAATGGGAGGCTGAGATAAACGAAAACAAAACGAAGGAAAACTGATTTATTGCTCTGGGACTTAAGAGACCATTCGGCTTAACGGTTTAAGCGCAATGGCTTTTAAGGCTCATCCCAGGGCGAACAATGCACAGAATGGAATTAGAATGGACATTAAACATAATGTTTGAGAGAGAAAACGGAAGAACGCGAGAAAGAACGCGCGAAGAAATGAGAAACAACAGTCCTCCAGTTTGTCACCGGATTATTAGTTTTTTTACCCATTTTCTTCAAATGGCTCGTAAACTGCTGATCGGCCTGACCATTTTGGTCGGCGCGGACTTTGCTATAAGTCTTCGCCCCTTCCTCGAAGCATACCCGCTCCGTGGTGCTAAGCACACGATTGCAATGACAGTTCATTAGTCAGAAGCCCATCGGTGAATTACTTTCCGGTTTGTATGTTTTTTCCCTTTTTACGATTCGAATTCTCCTACAGATACGGTACTATAGAGCTATGTTTCCGGAAATTGACGTACAGCGACGTGTCCGTTATGACCGTAGAGACAAAAAAAAAAGGCGAACCACTCCAATGCGCTCGAACGATTAGTACAAACGCGAAACGGGCATAGTCCATTGGAGGTAACACCAGATGATACGCAAGGTGAAAAGGCGTACGGTAGTAGACTGGCGGTGCCATTTGGATGCAGCCATCCGAGAAACAACTGACCGGGGTCGGCTTCATATTCTGTCCACAGCAAAATGGACCTCTGTTAAACTCTGAGTGGAGTTTCGCCACGCGCCTTTTGCTTTTGTTTGTCAAACATTTGTGCTCGAGAACAACAGAGAATTGAAAACTCCGCCATTGGCAAACGGTGCCAGCCTGTGCAAGCTCCACCAATCTACCAGCCTATCCCGTTCGCTTTCACAGGCGTTTCCTGTCGAACACATTCTGGTGCTTCTGACAGCTCCAGAGCAACGCCTGCCGCGGTTCCCAAAAGGAGCGTGCCGAATAAATATAGCCAGCACCCGATTTTATGGCAAGTAAAAACAAAGCGCGCCTGCTGACCAACACCGCCGAACGGCCACCGGAAGGTAGGCATCATCGATGGAGCAGAGGTCACGACGCCTTCACGGACACGGACACAAACACGCGTTGGATGTTACCGGGAATAATACAGCGGCGCAAAAGCAAAGTCCGAAATAATAATAACAACAGAAGCCGCGGAAACAGTGACCAAACCAAATAATCAGATATTTCACGGCGGAAGCTCTTTCTTTTCGAAACACCGTGGCTGGTGCAGACCGATGAAGGCAGAGCGGAGGAGTGTCCATCGACTCCACCATGAAATTCTTTCGACCACACGATGGCGCTTGTTGTGTAGGTACAACGGTTTATTACCGGTGTTGTGATCCGTACCGGATGAACACTTTGCTGGTGCGAGATACTCTTCCACCTTTGTCCTAAACATAAAGGAATGAGGTCATGAATTGCTTTCATCTCAGCGGGTACAGCTCACGATTATTATTGTGATTTCATATGTTCCTCCATTTGTTCAGTTGACCACTTCAGCAAAATCAGTTCAACCCTTGCGATACTCATTGCAAATGATAAGAAGTGTTAGACAACAGGCTTGTGCTAGTTATAATTAAAACTTCTCATTACACAGTTTCATAACATGGAAATGGCTTGCTGGAAAAACGAAGAACGAAGAACGAACAACTCACCGCGACACACATTGCCCGACCCCACCGTTCGCAGTTGTTATTAATGATCTGCTGTTATTCACCACAAGCTGGCGTGACGAGAGCGACTCGCACACCTGACGCACCCGGGAGTACCCTTTTTCGGTCGGTCAACATCAACAGTCCGGAGAATTATTTGATTAAGATATTCCGACCAACTCGGACCGTGCTACAGCTCCCGTCTTCAAGCCCGCTTTAACGAAAGTAACGAAGTACCCAGGCACGGTTTTAGACCTTTTCGCGGACCCAGACATCCACGCATTGAACCAGGAGCCGGGGGGAGGCAGCAGGTGGAAATGAAGCGGTCAGTATACCTTGCTTTCGCTCGAATATCGGGTGTGAAGTTACCGCCCTTTGGCTGACGGCCTCAGTTCCTAGAAATAGAGTTAATACCTACTGTCACCTTGTCAGAAATGGCTTCCTTATCGTGGCCAAACACGATTCTATCCTGTCGATGGCGGATAATTGTCAGCGGACGGCTCTTCCCAGGACGGACGACTCGAAGAAAACACGGACACGATGTTGTTCCTTAGAGTGTAGCAAACAGATCACACTTGGTTTATTACAACCAAGTAATATTTATAACTAAATTAATCTAGGTTAGTTTGTGCCGCCCTCTCCCTACAGCCTGACCATTCCCTCGCCTCTGCTGTCGCTGTGCCGTTCTCGCATTGATCGCTGCTTCGTTGCCGGGCGCCTTTTCCCCGGGCCGATTCACGATTGATCTCGTTTACTCCTGTTGGTTTGCGACACTTGTTTTCGCAACTCGCTTTCGATCGTGATCGCTTTTCGGTCATTAGCTTTGTCGGGTGCGCGTTCGATTGTTTTTCCTCCTGAGCGGATATTTACGATTTAAGTCCAAACTGTTCTCATTTTCAATCATCGATGATATCGAACGATCGTCCGGTGGTTTTCCATGCTGCGTTGTTTTTATTATCGATGTCGCCCCATCGGCAGTGAAGCAGGTCAGTTCTCGCGACGGCTGATTCCCCGGTCGCTAGTGAGGTGTCGTGTTGCACGGTGAGTTGGTCAGCTTGGCGTAGAAGTAGGTCAGTTTCGGTGGCTCATTCACGGGGTGGCACATTCTGCTGACAGTGTTCAAATACGTTGGTGTGCGCCCCAGTGGTCATAAGCGATCGTCGGATTGTGGCTGCAATCGTATCGGTGCTCGTCCGGTTGCCGCTATTTAGGGGTTAACGTTAAGCGTTGGCGATTCGGTGGTTCGGCAGCGACTTAGGCGTTGGGTTTTCGGTTTCGGTCAGCTGGTAGGAAGACTGGGAACGGCAGGTCACTGCATGCCCCCCCACTACTTGAGCTCTAGATCCGTCTTGAAGAGGCGAATCTGGAGCTGGTTAGTACGCTGGTAATAATAGAGCGTTGTACGTTCTCACGATGAACCTGGGGTACCTTTCTCTGCTTTGATTCGATGCTAGTTGTCATCTGCTGCATCGGGGTCATCCTTCAAGCTGCCTGTAGTTTTGGTCTTCCTGTCTATCTTTTGCGGTCGTCTTCATCATTGCACATCGTCTGTCGTCGCTGCTCTCGTCTTTGCCCAGGCCTTAGGCTGACGTTAGCTTTGTCGTGTCGTCTTGTAGTATCCCTCATTGAAGCGTTATGGGATGGTCGTTGTTGGGCTTTCGGCTGATCCTGCCCTTGAAGTTGCTGAAGATCGTCGCTGGATGCTGCGTCGTCGTCGCTGAGGTACCCCTGGCTCTGTTCGTCGCTGTTCTAATTCTAATGAGCTCTCTTAATATTATTCATGGAGCTTTCCCCGTTGGTTAGTGTCCCCATGGTTAGTATTATTTTCCCTAATGCAATGTTCTGACTGTATGAGCAACCGTTGCTCTTTCGTTTCTTAGTTTGCAGTAAAAACTTTCATTCATAAAAGTGGGTGTCTATTGGTTTGCCCACACCATTAATACAATTCCTAAGCCCGTCGGCATCTTCGCTATCCTTTCAGCGGTAGTTTCTCATTTGAGGGTGTCTTCTGGTTTTCCCTATCAGTGTTCCTAATGATCTAAGCCCTGTGGCTCTTTGCTTCATGGTATACTTGGTTAGAGCGGGGCTTGAACCCGGTTAGCTGGCTTGAGTTTCTCATACTGCCGTACATCATTTCCCTAACAGTGCATACATATGCATTGAGCATCCTGGCTCCTTCGCTTTCTTTTGCGGAAATCTTCTATATGAGGGTGTCCTGGTTTTCCCTGTACGTGTTACAATATTCTGAGCATCTTTGACTCCTTCGCTTTTTCTTAGCGGAATTTTCTATATAAGGGCTTTCCCTGTTGATATTTTGCGCTATATATCTCGAGCATCCTTGGCTCCTTCGTTCCCTGACGTATTTGGTTAGAGCGGGGCTTGAACCCGGATAGCTGGCTTGAGTTTTCTCTTCTACCGTTTACCATGTCCCTAACAGTGCCTACATGCGCATTGAGCATATTTGCTCCTTCGCTATTCGTAGCGGAATTTTCCTATAGGTGGGTGTCTCGGTTTTCCCCCTAGTTTAATACCTTCTGATCACCTTTTCGATCCTATGGGGGTACTTCCTATTGCACGAAATGGGACCGGTTATGACGCTGTCGCGTTCAAATTCTACATCCGACAAAACGTGTTTCTCAATACGACCATCTTCCCTAGTTCTACTAATGGCTTTGAAGAGTATTGGGTCCCTAACTGTGCAACGCGTTTGCATCTTACTTTGTTTAATACGTGTTTCCTTTCAATTTCATTTGTAATACTTTTCTTCGCGGCATTTTTCCTCGCGGTATCCTATCTTTCATCATACCTACACTTTTGACCGTAATTGTTACGAACGGGCGAATGGCTACTGGGAATTGAACCCAGCCCTAGGTCAATCTATGGTCCTAGGAATCCGAGGAATACAAGTATTCACACGGCCACAACACATCCCTCGTCGTCTACTAGTATACGTCGTTCTTTTCTTCAAATTTATTTTCATAATCTTGCCTTTTTGCTTAGCCTTGTTACATTCACAATATCTTTTCAAGGAATATTTGGATACATATTTTTAACCGCGGCGTACATTCATTTTAATTTCTTTCAGTATATTCATTTTTACGCTTGTTTACAGTTTCTTTTTTTCATTATTTCTTTATTACGTACATTTTTGTCATGGTAACGTTTCGTGGTAATTTATCTGACCTTTTTAAATCATTTGCATACTTTATCAACATCTCATTTTCCGTGATTCTCTATTCGTAGTACCTTTTCAATCGATTGTTGTGTATCCTTTCTAACCTGTTTCCGTTTTTGATAACCGACGTCTGATTGCTCGGCACATCTATCACTACGTACGGACCTCTCCATGTACTCTGCAATTTCTGTCCCACTCCCATAGGGTTTGCTTGGACAAGCACTTTATCTCCCCACATTGGCTGCCAAGGTGCCGTACCTTTATCGTATATCTCCTTACGTTTTTCCTTTGACATTACCAAATTTTCCCTTGCTACTTCATGTATGTGTTTGAGCAGTTTCCTCATTTCCAGTGCGTAATCGTGGTAATTTTCTTCGGCCAACGTGCCCTTGTATATGGATGCCGGAATCCGCGGCTCTCTTCCATACATTAACTCGAACGGTGTGTATCCCGTTGACGAGTTTACTGTCGTATTGTATTCGAAACAAAAATACGGCAGATGCTGATCCCAAATTCGCGGATCTCCTCCCACAAATTGTCTCAGGTAAATTTTCAATTCCCTGTTAGCTCTTTCCACCAGGTTTGCCTGTGGATGGTACGCGCTCGTGTTGATTTTCTTAATTTTTAAAATCTTGCACACGCTCTTCATTACCTGCCCCATAAAATTCGTGCCCTGATCCGTGACTAATTCTTCTGGCACTCCGAATTTACAAATAACATTTTCTACAAATGTTTTCGCTACCGTGACGGCTTCTTGATTCTCCATAGCGGCCACTATTAAATAGCGTGTCAAATCGTCTTGTATTACCAGCCCATATTTTTTTCCCTGGTTTGTTTCCGGCAAGACTACAATATCCATGAACAATTTTTCGAATGGTTCGGATGCGGTTGTTGTGAGCTTCATAGGGACCCGGTTGTACTTGCAGATTTTGTTCTTCTGGCAAGAGTCGCAATTGCGCACATAATCCTCTATGTCTCGTCTCATGTTCTGCCAATGGTAAATTGCAGCGATCCTTTTCCGCATGCGTTTTGTTCCTACATGCCCCCCTAGTGGTGCGTCATGGAATTCCCTCAATAATCCCGGCACTTCTTCTTTCGTGACCTCAATGCGCTCGGAGTTGGCATTGTACATGGTGATTTTTCTCCCATGTCGCTCCCCCAAAAACTGGATCATTTCCATTATCTCGAACTGTCTAATCTTGCGAAACGAGATTACTTGAACGTCCAGAATGGGCTCATTCTGTTCGAGTTTATTGCATTCCTTCATGCACTTGTACAATCTCGCGAAAAACATTCTTGCGTTTACCACTGAGTTGCTTTTTCCTTCCATTATTATTCCGACGATTTTCTCGTTAGGAAGGAATACCACATTGTCTTGGGTGTAATCTTTCAACCCGTGTGGTAGCTCACACAATTTGCTGAGATCGCTATACGCAGATCGACTATTTACAACCGCGATCTTTATCGCCCCTGCCTTGACCTCTAGCGTTTTCTGAAACGCGATCTTTCGGACATCAATGCTCCGTTTTTCCTGATTCTGTTTGAATTCTTCATACATGTTCTGGATGTCATCGTCATCTTCTTCTTCTTCCCTTAAGCATGCAGGGTCCAGATTCATTAGATCTGAAGCAAAATCTTTCGTTCCCAAATCATTTTCTAACCGCCCCATTTTTTTCGGTCCATCCGTTTTCTTTGGCGCATCGGCCTGACCCAGTTTGTCCGTGCCTCCTACGTCCGCATGTGTTGTTTTCATCGGCGCAACGCCAATGTTGTCCAGCAATTTTTGCTGACGCCGTGTTGTTACAGCGATACGCTGAGGGTGCTTGGTTGTCGGCTGCTCGGTGACTTCCCGCTCCACGTCGTTGGAGGGTTCCAACCGGGACAAAAAATCTGCCACCACGTTCTCTTTCCCCTGCTTGTATCGGATTTCGCATTCAATACCTTGCATGCGCAACCTAAGTCGCGTCAAAGTTGGGGACGTCTCTTTCAACCGCCAAATCGAAACCAATGGTCGATGATCGGTATACACGATGAATTTCTGGCCATAGACATAATGCCTGAAGTAACTATATGCCCAAACAATGGCAAGTAATTCCTTCTCGATTGTGTGATATCGTTCTTCAGCCCCTACCAATGCCCTGCTGGCGTAGGCTATCGGCTGATCGATGGTTTTCTCGTTGGAAAGTACCACACCGATTGCATACTTGCTGGCGTCCGTTGTGAGCACGAAAGTGTCGTTATAATTTGGCCTTACCAGTAGTGGTGCACTCACAAGAGCCGTCCTCAATTGTTGGAAGGCCGCGTCACATGCTGGTGACCAGTCGAACTTGACACCTTTCTTCAGTAGGTCATTCATGGGTTTGCGCGTCGTCGCGATGTTAGGAATGAATTTCCCGTAAAAATTTACCATACCCAAGAACGATCGCACCCCTTTAACGGTATTGGGTGGTTTCAAGTTCTCTATGGCGCTTACGGCACTTTTCAAGGGCCGTACGCCTTGTTTGTCAATGAGGTGTCCCAGGTATTGGATTTCCTCCTTCAAAATCTGGCATTTCTTTGGTTCGAGTTTCAATGAATGTTTTCGAAGACCAACCAGTACCTTGCGGAAATGTTCGTTGTGTTCCGCTATGGTACGACCGTATATCACGATGTCGTCCAAATACACAACTGCTCTCACTCCTTCAATCTCGTATAAAACGCTGTTCATCAGTCTCTGAAATGTAGACGGACTGTTCTTCAATCCCATTGGCATGCGGGTGTACTCATAATGCCCGTTCGGCGTAGAAAAGGCCGTTTTCGGTGCATCCCTTGGATGTATGGGAACTTGATAGAATCCCGATTTTAAATCCAAGGTGGAAAAATATTTGCTATCCCCTAATGTGTCCAAAATTTCATTAATTAGGGGTATCGGAAACACAAAGGGTTTTGTAACTAGATTGAGCTCGCGATAGTCCACCACGATGCGATACCGTCGAGTACCATCGGCATCTGGTTTCTTGGGTATGCACAACACTGGTGCATTCCAAGCGCTCTTACTCGGTCTTACGATTCCCTGCTTCAGCATTTCGTCAATCTGTTCCTTCAAATGCGGCTTCGTTGCCTCTGGATATCTATACTGGCGCTTATTTATGGGCACATTCGTTGTGGTCTCTATTTCATGCACGGCTGCGTTGGTACACGGAAAGTTATCTCCTTCCAAAAAGAATACGTCGCTAAATTGACGCAACAGTTTCCCGATTTCTTCTCCTGCGGGTTGGATTTTTATTATCTCCAACAGCGTTTTGTCACGCTCCGTCCCACGTATCGGTTGCAGATTCCTATATTCTACTAGATCATAATCTATTTCCTCGTCCAGGTCCAATCCATCGTGGAGGAATATTTGCTGTTCCTGACTCTTTTGTTCCTCTTGGAAATGCACTTGTCTCATTTCCATCTCTATCTTATTCTTCTTCTGACCTTTAACCGGGGTGATAATTGCGTTCTTCTTTACCTTCTTTGTTAAGGTCTGTTGTGCATGACTACTGTCTGAAAATTCTACCCGTCCTCCCTTGAGGCTCAGTTCCGCAATATGTTCGCGGATAAAATTTACACCTAAAAGACCCGGAGGACCCGTTAACTCCGTGATCACGTAAAACCTCGTCGGGATTACTTTTTCCTCCGACGATCAACTCGATCGTGCATGCGCCTACGACCGTTAATTTTGCCCCTGTTATTCCTACTAGGGCCGTTTGCTCGGAAATATCTAACTGTTTTATCCCTATTCTCTGGGCTTCTTTGTAATCGAGCAGATTCACTACTGCTCCTGTATCGAGTAAAAATTCGGTAGTGTTCGATGGACTACCTATCGTGGTCAGGGTAACATAAATGAGACCGTTCTCTAACGTCCTTAGTGCGTAGGAAACCCTTGTTTCCTTTTTTTCCTGTTCCCTCATATTTTTATCCTCTGTTTTTTCGATAGCTATCTTTTTATGCTGCGTCAGTTCTGTGCTGTGACGATTCTTTCGTACTTGACCTAAATATTTTGATTTCCCTAAATTTTCCAAACTATCGCGCAGGTTGGGGAATCGGGGCGGGTCATTCGATCCCCCGGTTAATAGTTTTTTGAACCGAAACTGCGGTTCCCTTGATTTCCCTGGTTTCCTTGCCTTTTCGGCCAATTGTTCGACCCCTGATTTTGGGAGTGTCCGAACCCTGAATTTCCTCTCGGCTGGCTTTGCTGCGGTCGGTATCGGTTATCGGGTTGCGAGGGACTATTTCCCGGTCCTCTCTGCCCGTTCCTAGGCGCTCTTGAAAACTGCCTGGCGGCTGACCCTTGGTTGCTTGAATAGTTTCGTTGATATCCGTCGTCCCATCCGACGTTACGGTAATAATTCTGATCGTGCTGCGGCCAATCGGTTCTAAAAGGCGGTGGTGGGTTCGGATGCCGATGATCCGGCCAGTATGGCAAATCCATGTCATCGTACGGCCCTTCTCCGTGCCAACCGTTGTTTCCTCCGCTCCCTTGGCCGAACCAGTGTTCACCGTCATAATTTCCGTAGCGTGGCGGCAGAGCTTGACCAGCGCGCAAGCGTCTTGTGGCCTCGGTTACCCGATCAGCGTTATCGTGCACCTGCTCCAGGTGCTCCAAGAGTGGCTCAAGTTCCATGGTGTTTTGCATTAGTGCTAAAACCCTCAGGTTTGGATCATTTAATCCTGTTACAAAATGATGTTTGATATGCCTGCTGGCATAATCTATCAACCCCTCATTGTCGCTAGCGTGCGTTTTCACGAGCTCTACTATATGTCTTGCTCTATCCGCATATCTCCTAAACGTCTCATTCGGCCTTTGCGCCAGTGTTTCGGTTCGGTGAAAAATGCTTTCCACACTACAATTTTCCCCAAACTCCTTTCGCAACAGCTCTTTCATTTCCTCCCAGCTCTTTGCTCTAATGCGCTGGTAGTGGCTTACTGCATCACCTTTCAATTTAGCAAGAACTATGTCCAATAGTTCTTCTTCGTTTACCATTTCTCGCCTGGCGACGCGATCGACCTGGCGTACAAACAATCCTAACTCCTCGACCCCTCCACGGTACTCGGGAATGAGGGCCATGGCGTTCTCTATCGAATACTCCTTCGTTTCCGTCATTTTCTTTTCAACAAAGGTTTGGTCGAGCGAGCAGATTTCTCGGACAAAATCTTTCTTCACTCTTAGTAGATTTTTCGGGACAGTGCTACGACTAGGGGCCGCTGGGGTTTGTTCCAGGTGCGAGGCGTTGCTGTCAACACTAGCTGGGGTAAATCTAAGCTCGGGTGCAATAGTGCCGTCGGAAAGGCAAACCTCCCTAGAAATTGTCGGCCCTTCACTTCCGTTTTCTTGGCTCTTTCCGACGTTGCTGCGTAGTTGTCTATCCGTCATTTGAGTTTTCACTACGCTTTTGCACACGGCTTCTTTCCGAATTTCCGTGCACGATAGAAATGAAACTAAATTTCTCTCGTGCCTTCAAACAAAAACTTGAGGTCTCAAAAAAAATGTACCTGACGTACACACAAATGTATTTAAAATGAAACTGTGCTCTTACCACAGGGTGAGTTCTGCCACTTTCATCTCGAAGGATTCCGTTTTCCAGCGTAACCGTCCTTCTCGTTCTCTTAAAGGGGTGCTCTGCTGGTCCGCTGATGCTCCGCTGTTGTTCCGCTGCTGTTCCGCTGCTGTTCCGCTGATGTAACGATGAATGTCTCTTTGATGCACAATTCGCCACGCTTCACAACACTGCACTACTTTCACTATACTGCACTACCTCACTTCACTATTGCACTGCTTCACAACCCACCGGGTTGCTATCGTTGTACAATGGATGTCTTATCCCACCGCTGTCACCAGATGAAGTTACCGCCCTTTGGCTGACGGCCTCAGTTCCTAGAAATAGAGTTAATACCTACTGTCACCTTGTCAGAAATGGCTTCCTTATCGTGGCCAAACACGATTCTATCCTGTCGATGGCGGATAATTGTCAGCGGACGGCTCTTCCCAGGACGGACGACTCGAAGAAAACACGGACACGATGTTGTTCCTTAGAGTGTAGCAAACAGATCACACTTGGTTTATTACAACCAAGTAATATTTATAACTAAATTAATCTAGGTTAGTTTGTGCCGCCCTCTCCCTACAGCCTGACCATTCCCTCGCCTCTGCTGTCGCTGTGCCGTTCTCGCATTGATCGCTGCTTCGTTGCCGGGCGCCTTTTCCCCGGGCCGATTCACGATTGATCTCGTTTACTCCTGTTGGTTTGCGACACTTGTTTTCGCAACTCGCTTTCGATCGTGATCGCTTTTCGGTCATTAGCTTTGTCGGGTGCGCGTTCGATTGTTTTTCCTCCTGAGCGGATATTTACGATTTAAGTCCAAACTGTTCTCATTTTCAATCATCGATGATATCGAACGATCGTCCGGTGGTTTTCCATGCTGCGTTGTTTTTATTATCGATGTCGCCCCATCGGCAGTGAAGCAGGTCAGTTCTCGCGACGGCTGATTCCCCGGTCGCTAGTGAGGTGTCGTGTTGCACGGTGAGTTGGTCAGCTTGGCGTAGAAGTAGGTCAGTTTCGGTGGCTCATTCACGGGGTGGCACATTCTGCTGACAGTGTTCAAATACGTTGGTGTGCGCCCCAGTGGTCATAAGCGATCGTCGGATTGTGGCTGCAATCGTATCGGTGCTCGTCCGGTTGCCGCTATTTAGGGGTTAACGTTAAGCGTTGGCGATTCGGTGGTTCGGCAGCGACTTAGGCGTTGGGTTTTCGGTTTCGGTCAGCTGGTAGGAAGACTGGGAACGGCAGGTCACTGCAGGGTGTTTGGTTGCGCCTTTTCGACCAAACATTTTCCATTCCGTCCTGTCCCTTTCAACGACCCGCAGGTATTGGCTGTCGAAAGTGAGTGAGTTGATTTTTGGTACTGTTGATTTTGGGGTCGTTGTTAGCGATGGTAATTGAAAAAAACACATGCTTAAGTGGAAGGTCGGAAATGTCAACAGCATAAAACGCTGGTAGTTGTTTTAAAATTTAAGAAAAAGTCAAGAGAGAGCGAGGCAGAGAGAGAGAGTGATAGGGAGGAACCAGTTATCAGTTAAAATTCTGCAAGTTTTTCTTGGTTGGTGATTATAACTTTAAGTTACCGAACATCGCTCGGTAGCGCGTTACCATAACGGACATTTCATTTCGAATTCTAATTCGAGAAAAATCAATTAAAACCAAATTTAGTTTGATCATGACCAACACAATTGAGCAAAATGAAGAAACTCTCTCAAGAGGCGAGTACAACCTTTAAAGTAGCTTAAAGCAACAGCACGAAGGAAAACTTAATTATTAACCTTCCTACTTTAAGCCACCTCCACTGAGTTAATGAAATAAAGCAACCTTCTAGCGTATCGACTTCTCTTCTTGTATTGACAGCGTCCTTGGCTGTACGATACTCTTCATAGCGCGGCTGCCAGTGGCGTTCAGTATACACTCAACGGAAGTGATCCCCAACCCAACCATTGGCAACATTCAGCCTGATCCATAGCGACATCACTACTTCCGTGCAACCTATTATAACTGGTTCGTCGTAATCCTTTTTTCCTATTTCTAGCAATTCAGTTTCGCCTGAAGCTCTTTGAAATGCGAGTGAGGTTTTCCGGGTTGTCGCAGGGAAACATGAGTCCACCGCAACGGGGGTTCAGTTTCGTTCTTTCCGTCTTTCTTTCTTCCATGGTCGGGCCGATTATTTGCCGCTTGCGGGGATTGTTTCGACGTCCAAGTCGATCTGAGCAAACTCTCGGATAAAGTGGCCAGTTCTAGCCTTCTCCACAGTAATGAAACGATGATTAAAATAAGGGTGGATAGTAACAATAGTAATGAAATTATTAAACGTCGTACTTCTTCCACCTCGGACTGGCCCTGCGGAGGCGAACATGGGTAGGCGTTTTGTTAAATGCCTGCTCGGCGTCATGTACAGCGTCCGTGTTTTGTGTTCCGTTTGCGCCGAGTTTCCAGGCTTACGAGATCACTGATAGACTTCAACTGTCGGCTTTGGGGTGAAAATCAACGGAACCGTTGTTTGTCGGAACCCTGGACGAGAACTTTGCCGCCGAATCTCGCTATCGTGGCTCGGTGCTAGGCATTGTTCAAATGAGTGGGTGAAACCACAGATGCATGGAAGAAGGGTTAGGTTTAGAAGACCGTTGGATGACGACCAGGTCACATTTCTCTTAGTTGATGGTTAACCCAAACGGACCCAAGATGGTTACCGAACAGCGAGCACCATGGACATCGACAACTGTGCGTGTGCGGGTGGAAGCGTAGCCTCGTTAATCAGCCAAACAATTAAATTTGTTTTTGATACAAGCTTCAGAGAGAAGTTATTATAATGAGATCCTTTGAAGTAGTTTTCCTACGCAAAAGCAAAAGCGGCACAAGCTGAAAAGAACGGCTTTTCAAGGTTTGCAAAGTTTCACCCGTCTCGTAAAGGTTATCTTTTCCATAAAGCCCTCCCGATGAATTTTATGTAACGATTTTCATCCGTGAAAAAGTACCACTCTTGTTTGAAGGAGCAAGTTAGGTTCAACGCATAGTTAAAAAATCAGGAAGCCTCATTGTTGTGAGGTTAGTTGAAATTAACCAAGACTGTTTCATTTTTTGTACATTTCCGGGGCGTTGAGCTCACCATGTGCCCAGATTGTGTTCAACATGTTTTCGTGGTATTAAGGGTGCTCGCGAAGATTACACATCGTCCAAGCTTAACACCACGGCACGGAAGGCCCAAGCCACCGAGGAAAAACCGGAAGCGGAAAGCATGCGAAGCCGCCCACATCACCTGTTTCGGTGTTTGGGCCACTGTGTCGAGTTGAGTGATGCGGTTGTGCCTGTACAGGTCCATTTTAATTAAAAGAATAAGCCCCAACCAAACACAGAATTATGCATAAGGTAACGTGCGGCCTAGGTAGCATCACGGAGCGCACGGCGGGGCGTACCGTAATCGCAACTCTCATCTAAAATTCGGATGTTAATGAAGGCAGCGGAAGCCACGTAAAAAATGGTTATGATTTATTTAGGAAGTACCCACGATGGAATGCGCAAGAGGCCCGGGCTGAACCGTTAAAGCCATTCCTCCGGGGACTGCAAAATGATTCCGGAACCGTTGGAAAGCGTAACGGAAAACATATCATCGTTTCGAAACATCTCGATCCCAAATGGCCCGTACTGATCGAAGATTAATCGACAGGCGAACCACCAGAGCAGCACGTAAACACCGCTTCGGGGCGGGCGAAAACAAGAAACCACCAGTAAATTATCGCTCGACCGTCGTAAGGTAAGCTTCTTGCGGAGCGTTCTCACACCATTCTCCAGTCATCCTTTCGTTCAGGTGAATTTATTGCCTGCCGGACGCGCCGACGGTGGCATATTAATGCCCAATCGTCCTTGCGCTCCATCGTTGAAATATGGAACTCATCAGTTTTGCTACATATTGTGCCCTCGCCAAACTACGAGGCGCCGACTAGGCGTAGTGCCACTGAACTGGGCAAAAGCAACGGTCAGATCATCGTTATGCAGAAAACGGAAAACAGTTACGTCAAAATGGGTACCATGATTTATAATCGACGTTCGAGCAGCGTTGATACTTCAAATTTTACACGTGGTCAAACCGAATCCGGTGCGTGTGGCACGATTTTACGAGTCGTTCGTTAACGGATGTGTCTCGAATATTCATTCGTTTAACATAAATTGTGCCTCCGTTTTGATTGCATGTTTTAAACATCGGATTCGCTTGTTACATAGCTTGTGCACGACATTGCAGGATATTTGAAAATGTTCCAGCTAATCAGAATCCCATGAATATTGTTGTAAAATACCGCGTCCATTGTGTTTGTAACATTTCAAAACCAAGCATTATTGTTTGCTACATGTTTGACAAGCAAAATCTGTCCAAACACACGGTCTAGATTTAATTTGAAACATGAATGGTTTATACAAAAACCGCATAAACAATTCAACAACCTGTTCGGAGTTCCAGGAGCCTAATATGCGCAGCTAGATTGCAAATAAACAAACCACAACTGTCAGTGTGGATGAAGGGCATGTATGTATTTGCAAGCATGATGTTGACCAGGGAGTTCAACATGCAGTGGATATAACAGTAACGGTTCGCGCAAAACAACACACTGCTCTTTTTCCACGCGTAGGAAGAGTCAACTTAGGCGCGGGCTGGGTAGACGCTGATATACGGGGCATTGCTCATGCGTATCAATTACCCGTTATTAGATATGTATAATTTAGAGCAACCGAGCACCCTGTTCGACCTGCAGGTGCGGGAAAACTTGATTGATGGGCGTATCAGGTGCAGAGCATTTTGCGGTTTATTTCGGTTTAAAAACTAAACTCCCGCACTGTTCGAGGCGACAGGGATTATTCACCAGGGAACCTCGATCTCCACCGATCGGACGACGGGATCGTTGATTTTTGCCGGTGCAGTAAAAACGATGGAGACGCCTGGTCGCTCGTGATCGACGAATCCTTGTTGTTAACTGAATTCATGCGGAAAACAGACATTACCGTGTGTATTATCTCATGTGACCAGGTATTCTACGCTTAATTGCATACGGAACAGGCATACCGGGAGATTATTTTTGCTTTTAAAATTGACATTGTCGATGCTCGGTGATTTCAAGCTTAACCACATCCAACATGGTTTGTATCGCGGAAATGAATTGAAATAAAATTATATTTTGCCACATGATTACCCCAGCACACTATCGCATCTTTCACGCTTATCTAGGCAATAAAGCAAATGCTCAACCACACAACTTTTCCTGTTTGCGTGACAATGACTTGTTCCTTAATTAAACAACAAATTTCTCGACATGAAATCCTGGGGTTTATGTTTAAAATGTCCGAATCACTTTCGCACGATTGGGACCCATCCGGAGTCGAACGAACCGAGCCAGAAATTTGTAATTGATTTGCTGACTCCCAGTCTGAACATCGTCCAATTTCGCTACCACTCCCTGGACGGTTTAGATAATTGCACAGATTACAATTCCGCACAGCCATCGGTTCCCTGAGGTATGCAGATGAGGCTCGAACGTTTTATGGTTTTACAGTTTCGGCACCACTCCTTAATTGCGACCATAAACCCCGACCGACGAAGTTGTCGGTGCTAAATCAATTTTACCGTTTGCCCATCGAACCTCGGGCAGGGATGGGATGAATCAAAATTAGATTAGTGGAAAATAAAGTCAACACCGAACTCGGGCGGGTGTCCGAGGGCCGAAACCTCCCATACCAGCCCGGAACCTTGTTGGGTTCAATCGCACCAAAGCGTCTTTCTTGCGAGTCCTCTCGATTAAACACAGGTGAAAGAGCCACATTGAAATGGCGTTTATTGGTGTTTGTGCATTAAGCGATGTCAACGCTAGCAGCATCTACCACCAATTTGTTGCCTACGCCGACGGTTTTCGGGTTGGTGGAATAAATTTCTTGGACAAACAGAACACAAAATACCGGGTTCCCGCCGTGGGGCGTTATTTCTGAAAGCCAAAGAAAACTTTAACACTTTGTCAACTTCGGCAGCAGGTAGTATGAAACAACTTCCAGCAGTCACTCACAACCCGAGCGCACCGCGTCACGAACGGTCACACCCATTTTGTCCTGGCCAGCTGTGCAATTCGACGAGCATGCCGGTAAAATAAGTCTTTCCCAAACATTGCGCCATTTCCGCTGTCTTTTTGAAAGGGATTCTCCTTCGTGGAAGTGAAAAAAAGCCGTAAAGTTGAAGTTGAAAGATTTTCCTCCCACCCGGGGTTACGAGCGAAGAACCTGAGCGGGGGGACTGTAACAACGGGTGTGCTGGAACACAAGGTGGTAATAAAATCAAATCACCCCACAGAAAATTAGGGTGAAAGTCTGGGTAGTAATCCAATTTTTAACCACCACCCCGTTTGAGGAACCCTCCCGTCGAGGGGTCGAAAGAGAGTGGGGAACGGATATTTGTATGGACTCGGTCACTCGAAGTCTGGACGATCGTTAACAACAGCCCTGCTACTATATTCGAGGTTGCTAATCTACATCCGGAACCCGTTGCGTGAAGCTCAAGCGTAGCGAGCCCTGGAATCGCCATCCCGAAGGATTAGCCACGAAAGGATAGCTAGAGTGGGGGTTGGCCGGATCCAATCTAATCATGCCAAGGGTGTTCGAGGGAAGATGGGGCACACGGACCGCAATGAAAAACAGAACGCCGTTGAAATTGAAAGTTCAAAATTTCATCACGTCATAAGGAGAAAAAAAACGATGAAATCGAAAAACTTTCGCTTCAGCCCGTGCTTCGAACAAGAAAAAGAAAAAAAGAACAGACCTGGCCAACAAGACGAACGAGCAACGGTGGCCCATCAAGAACGTCATTGAAATTGAAAATCGATGATCCCTTTTCGGGTGTCCTTTTTGATCGGGCGTTTGTGTTTGCGATGTACCGTCCGGGAAATCGTGATAGAAAAAAGACCGATTACTGGAAGCAAACTTTATCCTCCCGCAAATTCAACACCCTGCCTCTGCAAGGATAGAGCGACATTTGCACGGAAGGGGAGGGACTCGTTAAACGATAAGGCTTGCCCCGTATCGATCGATGCTCGAAAGAAGATGTGCACCGAATAGGACAGGACAAGGGTCTCTGGGCTTCTGGTTGCATCATTAAACGGAATGATTTTCTAACCAACAGACCCTTGCCGTTGCTTTCCTAGAACCGACTTCTGGTGACAAGTAACGAATAGCACATACACTCTGACCTTTTCACGTTTTACCCTCCAGCATAGCACCGCTTTTAGGGCAGCCAGTCGTATAGCCATAATGCGTGGATTTGATAAATATAATAATTTAACTTCGCTAGAATGCCAGATTAACTTTCCTGCGCAAATATCTAGCGAATTTGCGCTCTAGCCAGTACTCTCCCCTGTTAACCTGTGAAAAAGCAGGCTTATCCCTTCGAATCGGCCCGCTCATTTGGTGCCTTGCCCACTTTCGTCTATAACTCGTTGCGCTATTAAGGAGAGTATCATTGTGTACATGCTATTCCCCGGCCGGTTAAAGCGGATTACGTTGCTGAAAGAAAGTTTTCAATGAACTTACATTCGATCCTTTCGCTGACTTGACCGTCATCGAGCAACGTTGCTCGTGAATCATGGAGCTCATAAGTTCTAGCGAGGGTTTCCAACCCCGCAAGGTTGAACATTCTGTGATATATTTAATAGAGTTTTGTTTTGCCAGTTTTGGAAGCATTGTTAGGAATTTTCTCTTAGCCTGTTTATTTTGTAGATTTTTATTGATTTTGATGAAATTTATAGATCAATGGACACGGCGGGGGTTGCTGGCATGGTTTTGTGTAGCTTTAGCAAAGCTCAACGGATAGCAGAAATGTGAAAACACTCTGAGCCCACGGGATCGTCGAGAACATGCAAACTCTTCGATAGATGGATAACCACATTTTTAATTAACATAAAAATTCCATGCACGTTCCGTGGCCTCGTTCAGGATGCCTTCCACGCGCAACGCCTTCTAGTACTAGGAGGCGCTCATAGCAGTAAACGAGAAAAGCGCGTTCGTCAGACATTTTTCAGAAGATTCGAAATCAATTATTTCTTCGAAGAGAATATTAATTTTCTGCTCCCTGCACTGCACATCCCACACTTGACGGATATTTGTCAGGTTTCGTGAGCAACATAGAGCCATGGTGTGGAGTTTTTTAGGGGATTGAAAGGTCTAGTTTAGTTCATCGAGGTCGGGATTGAGTGCACATAAATCCGATGTTTTTCCTTCCATACGCACAGCCGGAGCACAAAGCACCACATCGAGAATTTACAGTCCATCCTGTCTGGACATGAATGAAGCAACCGAGCACACGAGAGCACTATCCAGGGGCTTGAGTAGGATTTATCACTTCGGGAAATTCATCCCAGATCGATGATGCTGTACCAGTTGATTAATTTATTCAATCCCCAGTAATATTGCCAGACGCTCTTTCCCGCCGTCAGTTCAAGCGGAAGCGCAGTTCCAACGAGCGGGAACTAATTAATTTGCCCAAGTCGATATAATTCCAATAAATTCCCTCTTTCCGAAAAGTGCGCCCTATTATGGTTTAGTCCGCTGCGGAACGCTAAGCCGAAAGAAGAGTTGCTGCTCCTACCGAGTGTCGGCAGGTTCGAGTGGAAACATTTTCCACGTCGTGGTCCAAAACAACAACCAATTGTGTAATGAATTTTAATCCACATGGCTTGGGCAGGGAGCAGATAAGAGCATTATGGTTGGAACAATATTTTCTCACCCCTCGCTCTCCTTATCTTGCTTCTCCAGAGCAAGCTTCATCACTTTTGAAGCAAATCAAAAAGATACATGCTTGCTGCAGACGATAATAGTACGTTGAAAATCCCTTCGCGTTCCCTATCGTGCTCGGGGTGCAATTATTCTCGCCAGCTCAGATGAAATAAGAGGAAACGAAGCTGAATTTTCCTGAACGGGTTGCAATCCTTCACCCACCATAGGAAAGCTCGATTTGCGCAACGCTACGCGGCCGAAGCAATGTATCGGTAGGTGCGTGGGAAAAAGTGCTATTCAAAAATCCGGCATTCCCCTTTCATGGTGTCCTGTTTTTATTTTCGCCTGCAAAATGCAAATGGTCTACATGTCGACTGACTCATCTGGAATGCGTGAGTTGTTCGCTTACAAAATGCGTCCAAAACAGGCATCGACGTCACGTAGCTTCCTTTTCCTCCTTCCATGGTGTACATCCGTAAGCACAGTAATGAGAATGACAAAGTGCCACTATGTGTGCTCCATACCAGATAGGGGCCATAATTGGGGCGACGTTGGGCTGGCCGCACACCATACTGGGGCGCTGTCGTGCTGAAGGATCTTGAGCCAATGTCGCTCAGTGAATCTGCAAACATATCCCATGCTGTCGCATCCGAATTTGTTGGAAGTGAAGTCCTGTAAGGTTCCTGACATTTTGGCTCTTTCGGCTCCATTCTCGACGGAACAATTATCGTACAAACAACCAAAGATGACGCCAGAGGAACGGAACAGAATCAAACCGCAGCCAGTTTTCACCTGGTGTTTGGGTGAACGAAAGGATTGGAAAAATAAATGGCACGCAGGTTGACATTACGCCAACAAGGTTAGACAACAGTTCCACCCGCTCGAATCGTCCACTGCTTAGTTTATAAGGCGCTCTCGCTGCGGGTGATACACTTACGCATCGCTCTGGAGTTCCACGACTAAACATGTCGTATGTTAATTGATTTTCCACCTACATCAACATTCCCTGCAGTAAGATGAACATGGAATCCTTCCATCAGTCAGCAAAATTTACGACACGACAGGAAAGTGACGGCCTGACACCGACACCTCGATGGCACCGAAATCACTGCGACACGATTGAAATATGATACACCGTTAACGTTCTAACCCGTAGAGCACGTGGTTCACCAAGCCCAGCGGTCTATCGATACCGGCACTTTCGTTGATAGATCGCGGTGCTGCTACTCATTGTTTATCTTCTTTCTTTGTTGTTAAAGGACGGAACTGACGCGTTTCTTGTGGTTGGTGGTTTTTAAGGCGCTCGCTACTTGCGGTTACATATTAAACGATGCGTAACATTATTCCAACAGTTGAATTACAACTGGTGTATAACGTATTCCCTTCCATACCATAACTAGACTGTAGCTGAGAATGGCCTTTAATTTTATATTCACCTGCAAAAACTGTTCACATACTTCCTGATAACGAAAGATACTTATGGGTGTTCCAATCAAAGATTAGTAAATAATCACATATCCACATTCATCGATCGACATTCCACTCTCGTTTTCATATCAACAATTATAGAACACTGCGCAAAAATTAAAGCATCATTGGCCAGCTTCTTGACCGCGGCGTTGCACAAGAACCACCAGGGCAACACGATTGTTCAATGTCCACCGGGGCGTGACTAGCATCGACTCCCAGCACCGCACGACAGAATCAAGGCCCGCCTGGATCATCGTTCTTTTGCGCTGCGGTACTGCGGTTAAAGAGCTCGTGCCTTTCTGCCGGCGTGAATTGGCTCCCACGTCCCGCAACCCAAACGTCCGTTGGTTCATTTACATAAAGCTCCACTCGGTGGCAGGCGGCGGTCGTCGATGGTTAACGAGATTCGACTAACGAAGCATTCGGGTTTTTGTTTCTACCAGTACCACTTTCCCGCAACGAGTGTCCTTGCCGGTTCTCATGGGTACTTTCAACGTCGTAAGGATATGCAAAGGATTATTAGATACCCGTTTCGATCTGCCTGTTCTGGCTAGCGATCTTTTCATATTCAAAAGCGGCGAGTGAACTAATTTAACTCCTTGGCGTGATGCTGCCGATAGGACCCATAAAAATAAACAAACATTGAACAATCTTGTGTTCACTTTAGCATACCTAAGCTGGCTATTATCGTTCGCTGTAGCTGTTCCAATGAAGCCAAAATATGTTTTCTTTTCTTTTCTTTAATGCAGCTTTTTTCTTCTTCGTTTCTGGCCCGCTTGTAAGAACACTATTTTTAAACAAGTTGTATAAAAATGTTTTTGTAGATGCATGAACCATAATTTAAATGAATGGTTTTGATTACATATCCAACGTGATTGTCATTTGCCCAAGAGCCCCTTAATGTGATTTGAAGGCCTCGGTATGATGTTCAAAAGTACACAACCATGTGCTGATGATTTATTGACCAAACCTCCTACAAGTGCCTCAAGATATGTTAGGGATCTTTGGAACGTGCAACGTGCCTGCAAGGGAATTTGCTTTGCCCAAAATGACTAGTGAAAGTGAGCCGCATAACTCGATGGTTGTATATTGCAAGAGCGCCCAATGAACATCCTAGTTGTTCCCATCTTCTGCTTTTCCCGAGCATTGTAGAACATTCCCTGCCAATTATCTGCCCGGGTGTGGCTCTGGGCAAGAAAGCAAAAACTGACCAAAATTCGAAATGAGATCTTGGTCGTTTGTTTCTATCGATCATCCAAGGCGGGTGAAATTACCACTCACATCAACTCCTCGAAGAAAATAATGTTAAAATGTCTTGAAGGATTCGCCGAACGATAGTTTTCGGAACATCATTCCACTTTCGTTCCCAATGGTGATGATGGCGCTGCACATTGTTTCGTTCGTGATGTGGTTTTCCAGCACCAGCCACCAGAGCTTGATGTTCTTCTCTTTTCTGTTGCTACACTCCAAAGCGACAAGAGCAATCCTACCGGGATTGTTCGTGCTTCTTTCAGGAATCGGTGCATGCTTTCTTATGCTGAGGTGCCAAATTGCACAGCCAACAGATTGTTATTTACTTCTTCTGCCACCTGGCTTGACGCCTAGAAGAAAACTACCATCTTCCTCACGACCGTTGGATGCCGTAGTTTCACAGGAATTCGCTTTGCTATCGGTAATTGCAAGTTTTTCAAAGTGTGTAGCAGATATCTAACTGAAAGAAGAACAACATGCTTTTTCATTGTGCACGAGGCGAAGATCTACGAATAGTGGAAGGTTGCACGTTCCGTAAAAACGCTGGCAAAGCCTGAGTTTGATTCTCTACTGTGCAAAAAGTATTCAGCAATTCCGAAGCATCTCAAAACCATCCGAAAATGCATCTAATGATTGAAGCTTTAGAAGTGTGTGTTTTGCCTTCCCTGTTGTTTACCCTCGGCATAAACGAGAGAGAAAAAAATCAGCAGGCAAATATGTTTTGCTCCGATGCAGCTGGTTGTAGCATCGCAAATGCATCCAGAGAGGATGGACTTTGGCCAAAATGGCGTTCCCCTGCGGTGTACCGTTTTTTAGTTCAACTCTCGGGGAATTGCACGTTTCAGACCCGATAACCTTGCACTTTTCTTTGTACCGTGAACAACGCGCTACGTTGCTGACACATCTTTCAGGTGGGAAAAACTAAGACCACGTACTTGCACCAAACGGCACTGTGCTCGAAGCAGCTGTAAAAAAGCAATTACCAAAAACAACTTTTTTATCGTAATGCCAAAAACTTTGATTACGAACACCGACCATCCACCATTGAGAAGAAACACCATACTTTTGCAGTATCTGAACGATGGTTGCGGTATTTATGTGCCAAAAAAACCATTCTGCTCAACTCAATGCATGGATAAAACTGTATAATAAAACATCGACAAGGCAAACAACCAACAACTAATCATTTTTAACTATTCAGCATAATTCAGTTATTTTTTAAAGCGTTATTCAACAAACTGCAGCACCTCTAACTGCAGGAAAAAGCACAGAGTTTTTGGTTTAGTATTACGTTCGGCATCCGTTCGTGCATGTCTAAAGATCCCGCTTTCCCGACTGCACTCAATGCTTCAAAGGAAATTCATAACCACTGTTATTCTTCAACTCAGAAGAAATCAAAGTCGCACTTCCTCTTTCACAAAGGCCGTAGACAAATGCTATCGTCCAGAGGAAATAGAAAACGATACGGAAGAACAACTACGAGGCACTTTAAGCAAGGTTGGATTCGCTATTCTTCCTCCTGAAACCGGGTCTTTCCATAACAATACGACTCGAGAGCTCCCTTAGCACACTGCGGAAGTTCACAAGGTAAAACATTTTCTTTGCCGGCGGTTGCCCGCACCGAACTTACATACGGCAGCAAGTCTGCTTCTGGTCGGCATCGCGATAAAGGTGAAAAGCTTGCGAAATGCTCGGGACAAGAGACGACTCTGAGATTACACTGCATCCGGTTGATGGGAAGCACGCCAGTTTTGTGTGCGACCTCATTTTACCTTCGGATCGAAGCTGAGGCAGTTTTTCTTTCAACCCTGCCCAGGCAATATGTAGCCATGTATCTTTTGTGAACCTCAGATAGAATATTTTTTGTTGTTGTGTCTATCTAAAGCATGGTACTTTTGGGAGTTTCTTGTAGGCCAAACAAGAGCCTTCGGCGGTTGGTCTTGATGGATGGGATAATGGAACTCGTTAGGCCATCCCCACGTATCAAAGCGGAAGATCTCCCCCTGGAAAGCAAGTGCCCCAGACACATAGACAACTATCTGCTTTGACCATACCTCGACATGTTTTGCTTTCGTCATTCATTCAACTCTAGCCGTGAAGTGCAATCCTTGTAGCCTGTGATCCAGCCACCGTATGTAATCTCAACCGGTGGAGCCGGCCAACGTTGCACATCGGAATCAAATGCACATTCCAGCGAGGAGTGGACCCATTCCACCGACAACGACTCGCCAGTTGTGAGCACAAGAGATAACGATTGCGGTCCATGAGTCACGTGAGTAGATAGGCTCGAAACATCCACTCGCTGCTTCCCGGTCTCGGCTATTTCACCCTTAATCGCTCTGAATGTCCATCGCAAAAGGTGCTTGGACTAGGCACGGTAGATTAAATCCATAATTCATACCTCATGCCGCACGGTGGTCTTTTTTTGGCACGGTCCAAACGAAAGCGAACCAGCAAGCTGCGGAAACTCAACCGGGACCAACCGCGTTCAGTGCGAAATCCATCAGACAAAATTTACCTTCACATCAGCCAGACTATCGCTCGACTCGTCAAACGATGTGTCTTGGCAACGGCAGGTTACTTCAAGGAGCATCAAGGGCCTCGGAATTTCGGTGGAATATTTTATACCTTTGAGCTACGGTTGGCAGCAAGATGGTTCGACGGTTGTTGGGCAATCCCTCGTGTGCAATCCGGGTGTGTGTAAGGCCGCCTAAATCGTTTTGGGCCGGTCGTCCGTACTTTTCACTACATTATTACTTATTTATTATGATAAAGTACTTTTTATCACGTGATTTTTCGACTCTTCCACACCGCTACCAACTATGGCCGTACTTTCTACTGCTATTCATGCTGTTGCTTGGCGTTTTGAGCAGCTTTATCGGTGAATAATTTTAAATTATGTTTTCCAGCCATTTTTTCGCTTAATGTTTTCTAAAACCGCGCCGCATATTTTACACGCCAAATTGTACAAGCATTTGGTAACAATACCGTGCTACCTGGGAGCACGCTTTGGTGGAAAGTTTTATTACACTGCAATGCGTTTTTATGGTGCAGACATAGATTAATGCATTTCACTAGGAATCAGGACCAAAGCGAGCTACATTTTTTTTTTTCTATATTACAGGGATGATTACAATCGGAACGTTGATTTTTCCGTATTTATTGTAAGTGGTGTATGTATCTGGATCGTAGTATTTCTGGTAAGCTTGTATAGATACGAGCAACCTTCGATAGCAGTAGTTCAAAACAAACCAGTCCAAATCCAAAC
Source organism: Anopheles atroparvus (assembly GCA_914969975.1). Classification (NCBI taxonomy): domain Eukaryota; kingdom Metazoa; phylum Arthropoda; class Insecta; order Diptera; family Culicidae; genus Anopheles; species Anopheles atroparvus. The sequence continues at coordinate 53,508,115 of CAJZCY010000001.1, forward strand.
AATCCCTTCGATTGGATAAAAAAAACGATTCGATTAACATTGTTGAAAAAGGTGGAACTTATTCATCCCATATTCCTATAACTTTTTCCATTGCACGTTACAATGTTTGCAAAGGATCAATCCTTTGGATTCTATGGTTGCGTGTGTTTAACGAAAGATGCAAACATGCTTTCGTAAATATTTCCCATTCTTGGATCCCTGCCCTACCCTGGTTTGCACCAGCAAGCACGGAAGCACGCGATACCATACCGGAATGCAAACAAAGCGGACAGAAATAAACTTCAGCCCTACCGTCTATCGGCACACGTCCCGAAAAATGTATCGAAAAGTGGACAGCACCGGATCCGGGGGCTTATTTACTCACAGCGCAACATAGCCACAAGAAGGTAGCCCAAACTCAAACAGACCGAAACAAAAGAATATGTAAACCGTTTACGGTCCCGTATTTTGTAAGACCGGGGAAAGTTGTCCCTTTTTGTGGGTGCATTTCGCAAAAGAAAAGCCGACAAATCAATCAGTGTGGGTCGGGGAGGGTGGACGAAAAGCACGGTAAACGAAACTTCAGCAAATGTACAATGGGAATGTAGCGAAATCGAGATGGTGAAAAAAAAACAGGAAGCGTTTTCAATTTTCGGGATCTCTCAACACAAAATTCCTTGCGTGAACCTTTTTGTAGCACGAGCACCGAAAATTGACATCGATAGCGGAAGGAAAAATGGCATGGTTGCTACCGTGATCAATGGATTTTTCTGTATCGATTCAGTTAATACCGGCAACAATGATAAGACAAGAAAACTGATACACGGTACGCATGATACTGTTATAGGAATTCGTTAGCTGTTACAACTGACAAGTGCTAACTTACCTTCACTTCTGTTTCTGTCCAACTGCCCTATTGTAGCTGCTGCAGCGTTTTGAAATCCTTGAGAAGCAATAAACGATGTCCAATGCCGGTTGAATGTATTTTCCATGCTCATCCAACCTTTACTTTTGTAGACCTCCCGCTCCGGAAACTAGGACACTGGATGCTTCCAAATTCCCCAAAGAATGCCATAATCGGGGGTAAAGTTCGTTAAGTGGCGCCTGCAACAAACTATGCGTCCTACTGCTGCCTTCTAGCGAGTGCACAATTTAGAGACGGGTTGGCCTTCCCTATTGTGCAATGCTTGTGAGGGCTAAACGGGCCTCCGACAAAGTGACGAACGTCCGAAGCAACCAACGCTTCCCACTGCATTACGTCCTTCGTGGCCTTCGTAATGTCGACAAAGGACTTCCCGACATTCCAACCGCGCCTTTGGCGGATCTCCATTTCTTTACACACGTTTTTACTTGCACGCTTTCACTCTTTATCGTCATCCTTTCCTTGGCGATGCTGGCCCATTATGGCTTTTCCTATTTTTCTGCACAATCAGCATATTTTCTTTTCACAGATTTCCAGTCCATCCTCCCGAACTGACCGTGGGAAGGGCTTCGGGCCCTCGGGCTGCCTCGCTCGGTTCGCCAAGCCCAGCCTCGAGCGCTGAGCTGCTATTGTTTGATTCCATAAAACACTCGACTGATCACGGTCGGCATTGTTAGTCGCTTCCCCGCCGAGCCGTGCACCGAAAGAAACACCAGAACACAATAACGCCAGCGCCAACCGTGCCAGTATCCTACCAGGACCGAGGCATCCTGCCAGGCAACGCACGACAATCGCAGCCCAACAGTAGCGAATGAATGGAGAGCCACCCTTTGGCCGTGGATCGGCCCGACGCGAGAGCGGTAATGAAGCGAGACGGGTTGCGAGCAGTCCGAGGCTTATCATGGTACATCGGGGTACACCCCCACCTGCCCCCTCCCAAAAAACACACCCACCCACCCGTCGACGGACAAAGCATCCCATTCTAAACCATTGTGCGGCAACGAGCGCTTAAGAAGTGATGCCACCGCCAACACCCGGGCGAAATTGCACTCACGGACACGCTCTCGAGCCAGCGGCACTCGAATCGACCGCACTTATATCGACATTATGCTCACGGGTGGGTAGCAACGGGAGGGCGGGGCAGGACCGGGACCTAAGTGGTGCGGGCCCGTGGGCATCTACCCCGACCACCATGACAGGAATGCGACACAAGGGAACTTGTGCTTGATTGAATCAAATGTGTGAAATTGCTTAACTCTCACAATCCATACCCCACAGCTGTTGGCCCCTCCTCGCGAGGCCAGTTTGCGGTTATTGAAGGCGAAGAGGGCATCGTCCCGTTGCCGGATGCCGTCCGATGACGATGGATGGTGGCATGATGACAAGTCCAAGTCCAAGGCCTCGTCGGCAACATAAGGAAATGATACTGCCATTGCACGAACTTTCCTCGTTCCGTTGGCAGAATGTTCCATCATGAGGCACACACGGACGCAAATGATCCCGGCAATAGAGAACAGGCCGGCGGAAAATCTTTCCTCCTGCCGCCCGGGGAAAACGAGCAAACTCCCAAACAATCGACCCGCTCCGGGTTGAGAGGCTTGCCGTTGGAGGCCGATAGGCTTAGAATGAACGGCGTCCCATTGTTCTCGCTATTGTGGGAAATTCAATTTTCACCGCTGCAGCTCCCCTTTTCCATCGCTTGACGATGACGAATCATGTCGCACACCCCGCGAAATATTTAATTCATGTTTCGCTAACGAGATAATTCTTAGCAAACATGACTAGTCATCATCATAAATATTGTATTATGCAAATGTGTGCCTTGTAACAGCTTGTAACGCTGCATGTCGGGAGAGATTTTTCCGCCAAGTGAGACAACTTGTTCAACCTTTTTGTGTGTGTTCTCAAAAGGCGCGACTGGCTTCTAATTTTCCTTCTCGTGCAAGGGCAAAAGTTGACACAGCAGCGCGTGTAAAAAGTTGCCCATAATTCCACCGTTGACAAAACTGTATCACTCGAGGTGACACTGGCAGAAAGTAAGCGACAGGCACGCAAGGGAGAGAAGGTTGAGAGAGTGACCGGAAGAAAGCAAGAATGTAAGCACTAAAGCGAATGGGACTTTTCCCAGGATCGTCGAGTTCCGAAATGTGCGAAAGAGGTAATTGAGTTTTCTAGAGAGTTCGAGAAAATTTTATAAATAAATTTATTCGACCTTAACCCTCGGATGCGGGGAAATGATAGATTGTAAATGCATTTCTGCATGTCAGTCTGCGCAACACATTAAGTGGAATTTGCGTAGAATAAGGCCATGAACATATTACACAGGCGAAACTTTTCTTCAAGTAAGTCAAGTTTGTTAATTATTTTCTACGACTTATTATAGATTGCTCTTCTCACGGAAAACATCGTCGCATTAATGCTGGCTACCTTCATTCCCATTCATCAGCAGCCCAATTCTACTAATGGGCGTAATGAAGATATCATGTCGATGAAACCTCAAAGGACGGAATTTTGTTTTCGGCCTAACCTACTTTGGCATCCCTTGACCTCTGCGTCTTCATCACTCTAAATCAACGCTCCAGACCACACATACTGTACCATTTACTTCCTTTCCCTTGTCGGCAGCGAAATCGAGCAGCCCGACTATAGACGGGGAAAACATTTCCACCAGACGTCACGCTGTGCACCCTGCCCGATCCCTGAGAAGGTAGGATATCTGTTTGATGAGCGAACGGCCATTGCGTGCGTAAGCGGAAATGTTGAACAATCAATCAAAACTAGAAAAATATCACCCTTGCGGAGGCAGGCTCGTTGGAGCTTAGCGGAACGTCGGCACCGGCGATTGATTTTTCCCCCGAGAAAAAGGCTGACGAGGCGGCTGCTTTCAAGGGAGCTATCCAAAAGGCCAATTTCTCCCTCATGGCACAGACGCGTCATACACCGAGAACAGGAAGGAAGGAAATCGTTCTTCATTTATCAACCCCACATCAGCCCGCGGGCCACCATTTCGCGCGCCACTTTTCCCGATGCCTTTCTCGCTGGAATCTCAATCAAATGAGGAATTCGATTCTTTGTTTCTTCACTTCCCTCGGTTCAACATTTACCGGAGCACTATGCGCTCCGTGGCTGCTATTTCCTGCAAAGCTTTTTGTGTCCGGCTTTTGCGATGGCAAAAAGGAAGGAGTATTTCTTCGTCCATCGCCCTCTCTGCCATTGCGTTCGAAGAATCCACGCGATGGGGTAGCGCATATTTTGCAGAACGGGAAACATATTTCTTTGCCGTCTCGGCAACGTCGGAAATCTGTGGACACAAGATTTATCCCCCAACGCCGCTTCGAAATCATTCAACAATTTATTGGAAGCGCTATCAGTTCCTGTCAATTTGTAAATGTCTCCAGCTCTTTTGATGTTCGCCAGGAATGTGTCCAATCACAATATCATATAATGAGTAACAAGCGGCAGCCGGACCACACGTTACTACTAGAAGGGGTAAAAACTTACAATCAACATGTAGGTGTGTGCATTTATCAAAACAAATAAAATTTCGGTATCAGCTAGCTTCAAAATAACATACCTGTTTTTCCGCTGCACGCTTTTTCCATCAAAAAGTTACACCAACACCTAATTCCCTTCAGTCCGACATCCGGCGGCTTTCCCGTGGGAAAACGGCGAGCCTACAAGTCGCCATTAGTGAAACGAGGGCCAGCTAAAGACAGCACTTCGGATGATTCATGTTTTTTGTTTGCACTTTTCCTGCCGTGACTATATCACCGATTTCACTTTCTTCGCGGGCTTTACGTTTTTCCCGCTTTTCCAATGAAGCTTCCCGTAGCCCTGATGGCTCGAGGGACGCGAAACCGAGACGATATGCTTTCGCTTTTCTCCTTCATTAAGCTTTTATGCAGATTAAATGTAGACGGGCCGAAGGAACACGCCCTGAATAATGGACAATCTTTCCGAAATGCCTGGAGGCATCAAGGATACAGCGGAAACGCAAATGGCTTGGCCCGTTTTCGTTAAAGACGCGCCCGCAATGTGCACACAGTCCCACTTTTTCCCACCACGTCTGTGCTGGTTGTTTGGCGGTTTAGGTTTTTCTTTTCGTTATGTTTCACACTGTCACTAGCGGTTTTGTGCGTAAGTTTACTGCTTTGAAGCACTGGACCCCTCGAAATCAATTCAACTCCATGCGCTTAATTCACTTGCAGGAAAAACACAATACCATAGTTATCTGAAATACAGCTGACTCACTATTCCTGGTAAGAAAAAAACACCCACTCGATTACTTTACCAGCAACATCAAGACTGCTGCCTACGTCAGTGTAACTTTGGTCTTGTCCTAACGCAAATAGAGAAAAACTTCCACTTTGCCGTACCACGGTAGACAATCAGTGCCGTCAGCAGATTTTTCGCCCACGGAGCAATTGTGCGTCCGACGCGGGACCTGGTAACGGCGGGGGCACGATCGCTCAATCACGAGCAAGACGCAGTTGATAATAAGAAATAATAATAAACAATTGGCCGGAAAAGCCGACTTCCAACAGAATGGGGCAGCAGTTTCCCGATTCAGGAAAACTTTCTCGGAGGTTCCGGCCCTCGGTCGGGCGATGCTGTCCCTTTAAACTTCTATCCGTTAGCACAACAATATCGTTACCGGCTTTTCCCGCCGCTTTTCTTCCGCGTATCGAAGGCTCGCTGGACCGATGGCCTGCGCTGCTCTCATTGCAGAGATTCCAGCCGGGGAAAACTTTCGACGCACATTCCAGCGGCACAAGTCACACACAAGTTTTGTGAGCTGCGTTCAGGGAAAACATAAGCAAGTCAAAACACTGGAGTTGACTCGAGAATAGACTCCGGAAGAGATCACAATAAACATAAACTTGCCGAGTTTTCCTTGAGGTTGATTTTGGCTTCTTCGTTTTCAAGATGTATGTACAAAAAGGCACTTCTCTCAGCATACACTTCGCTCAGCACACACCGCAAGAATTTCGCAACATTAGTCGTTCTTCTGTGTCTAGACCTTGTTTCCTCTGTACAATACTTCAATTTGCACCGGTTGGCGTCACTTGAACGCAGCATCGATTTTCACTCTTTCAGCTTCAAGCCACACACATAAACAAAACCAGTAAAAAGTGCCGCTGATCAAGGGAAAAGGAAACCTTTGGCGTGGTTCCTTGCGGCTTACTTCACGCAATACACCAACTTTGGGAAACGATGAATTTAAAACACCCCTCACATTACGCTCAAAAACTTTTAAACTTTTTCGTTTTGTATACACACCGATAAATAGCAACGAAACGAAAATCGGATTGAATCGCTTTCCAGAGCATTTCATTCGATTTTGCTACACTTTCATAATATTGCCTCCCATGGGTAGGCCACAAGGTCCGTAACATTACACCACGAACCATCCGACGGGCTGCCTGAACAAACGTTTTCGTACACAACCTACCGCACTACAAATCCACTGCAAAATCCGATACTCACTGATCTATCCGGGAGCCCCCAAGTGGGCGAGAACGAGGACAACTGTCGTAAAAACGCACTTGCCTACCAACCGAACAACATGTCTGGCTCTGACTGGGACCAACGGACAGGATCGGTTTGACGCCTGAGCCCAGCACTCGGTGACGTGGATTCCGGGCGTCTTCGAACGAGCGTCGCTCGCGTCACTCACTCCCACAACCATCTGTAGCTGAAGCAGCAGCACGCTCCGGAACTGCTCCAGGACCATAACGAGTGCCTGGTAACGCCATCGCTTCCTCAGCAAGCAGCATGCAATGGCAGCTGTCAAACTTCGGCTACCGCTCGGATGCCAATATTTACCGCCATGATGAGCAAGCGCACTGCGCCACCGACCATCGATAGGACCCGAACCAATGGAGAGCGGCATGTGAGATCCCGGCGTGCGTTACGGGACGTTACGTTACGTGCATCCGGTTTCGCGACGAGCCTGCGCAAATGCGGCGACACCCGCCGCAGCTGCAAGCGGCGTGCTGAGTGGAAAGGAGCTTTTTCACCCAACCTTTGTTGTTTTTCCAGAGCCCTTGAAAGCTCACGCGCATCATCATCTGGCGCCCTTCTCGTGTTGAACGAGAGGAGCTTTAAAGAACGGAGATACGTCTTTTCATCTTCTGTTCGCAACACGGGAGGGATTTTGGGGTGATACGGTGTGGTGGGGTGTGCTAGCTTTCGTCCCACTTTTCGCTACAGACATTCTGAAGGTGTTGACAGGGATGTATTTCCGAGGATTACTGCATCGATCCCAAACCGCTCCGTAAGGACATGAGGAGCCCTACGGACATTAGCACCGGTATCTCAAGCTTTACTAGGATGATCATATTAGCAGCGATAATAGTTAGCTTCCTGGTTGGTTGAACGAACTATGAATTTAAATTAGTTGAAATTGATAACAATACAATCTTGCATAATGCATACTCTTTAAGAACCCTTGGTTGAGCCTCTGGTATCAGCAGACATTTAGAATATCCAAGTCTATACATCGCTACATCAAATGCTAGCCAATAACAATTAGTACTACGGTTGAACACATATTCATTCTGCGTGTTGAAAAATAGTTCATAGCAAGTTAACGTCAAGCACTTCTCGGATTTATCTGCAAACTTTTCCACTCAGTTTCCTTTATAAATATTTTATGCACTCTCCTGCTGTTATAGTTAGGATCGTGCAAATCTTCTTTAGCTCACCCAATGCTTCTGAACTACGATCACCGCCAGACGGTGAACACCAAAAGACAACTTCTTCCTCGATTCTTACGTTTTCTGAAAGTTTCATGAAGAAAAAAAAGACAACCACAGAATGACGAGCCCCACCGGTTTGTCCATAGCGCCGACCGGAATCAAGTCATCGAACGGCACCTCAAACTTCTAGAAAAAAAAAACAACCGAGCACCGACAACGGGGCACAACACAAACAGCCATTCGAGTTCAAAGTCCAGAAGCATAATGACAGCATAAATCTTTTCCACATTTTCCCCTTTATATCTATTTATTCGAACGTAAGCGATATTCTAATCCCGAGGCGTCGCATCACTTTAACTTTTATTTCAGGCTCAAGTTTTTTCTTCGTCTTACTTCCTTCACTTTACCTTTCCTGTGGTTCTGTACACTCCCTGCTTGCGCTCTCGCTGCGCCAGTCCCTCAAAGTGACGCCGAATGTTGCCAAAGTTATTTCTGCCACCGACACCCGGACAATGAATGCTTCCGAAGGACTTCACTTCGCGCGTTTCCAGCAAGCCAACATGACCGAATTAAGGTGACTGTTTATCGGGAAAAGTTGCTTTCTTTCGACCGTCGGTTCGGTCGTTAGCTGCTGGAGCATCCGTGGCGTCCGGATGACTTTGCGCCGAATTTTGGGGCGAGTTGTTCGCGTAGAAGAAATGGTTCCCCTCCGCACTGCCTTTCACGTGTCATTGCCGCGATCCATCTCAGGGAGCGACGTCAAAGATCCATAAAAACCGTCTGAAGAGGAAAAGAGCAGGGGGGGGCACGCCACCGTGAAAGACACTTTTTCCCATGAACGGCATGCATGCATGGCTGCAAAAGCAAACATGGAAACTACTGGGAATCACACAGAAAAAAAGGTGAGACGAATAAAAAACCAACCGTGGCCGTCGACGAAAGCTGGGCTCAACGAAAGTTTGCGGATTATCAAAAGTCACGAGCGAAAACAAATGACAACAAACGCCCGGGGCGAAAGAATCGGGATGCTCAAAAAGTACTGGTGACATCGTGAGGGTTGTTTTTCCTAGGATTTCCTGTTCAGGGGAGGAAAAAATTAAACGATAGCAGTAAAGGTAAAGTTATGATCCGCTTAGCCGACAGCAGCCAGCGCAAAGCCGAAAACCAACATACAAAGTAAAAGCAAACCGCCAGCCACGCCACTACCGGGCACGAGGGAATGAATTAATGGATCCAACTATAAGTCACACTTCGTCTCATCCGCCGCGCTCCTCGAAAAGCCACAAAGCTGTGATGTGGGGACAGAATTAAAACGAACTGACTTCGTGAAAATCCTGCGCAGGATTCTGGCCAAAGTTTTCCTTTTGTGACACTTATGTTGTCACCACTGCCACCACCACAGGCGCGAGGAAATTATTAATTTTCGCGTGCGTGTCAGGATTGAGCAGCTCAAAGAGAGATTTTATCGGTGAACATGATGATTAATTGCCTTTACGTTTACAGTGGGGAAACTGCTTTTCGTTTCACTTGCCAAAAGGCCTACAGCCAGGTAACGGCATCCAGGCTGGGTTCACCTTTATTACGTGTTGTCATTGCATTTGTTAAGTGATTCATTCGCTCGTCAATGCTCTTTTTAAAAACCAACAATCGTGTTTTCGTCATGTGTTACATTTGCGGAACTAGCGATCCTCTTGACGGGCGGCAAAGACTTTATTCATCCTCCCCAAGGTTTAGCTGCACATCAGCCCAACTCTCAAATCATTGTTTTCAAAGTAGATCCGCGTCCTTCGCTTCAAATTGCATCCTTCCGGAGTGGCACACTAGTATTTTGCATAATGTAATGCTTATCAATTTAAGCAAAGACACGACTGAAGAAATCGTACCCGTCATCATCCAGCTGGAAATGCACATCGTATTAGAACTGCACTGCCTTCTCATGTGTCTGCTGCAGCACAACAAATTCGCAACCCCGCTCTTGCAAGGTAAATCGTCTTGGAGAACAGCACACGGCATCTGGGCGTACGGCAAATATTATGATAATCGTCTTGGAAATCTCTTATGCGTCGTCGAAAAACAAGACGGGTACGATGTTTGCGAGTGTGTTATTCTTCAACGGAGCACGAGTTCGTCTCCTACGCAGATTCTTCTAGATACACATCCGGTCGACCTGTTTCCATTTCCAGGCGCACAACGAACACAGAGCACGTCCTAACGGCGAGGATGGGTAAAATCATATCAGAACAAAATGAGGCGCGACATTTGCTGCGTGGAGAAGAAGATGCAATCTTGAAAATGCTCAAGACAGGCAGCAAACGAAGCGGAGAACAAGCGGCGAAGAAATGGGGCATGTGAAATCGCCGAGTGGGCAAGACCAATCGACATTAAACCATAAACTGCACCTTTGATCATCGTTCCTCGAGTCGGGCTTGATATCATCCCGTTCTATTCTCACCCATACAACCCTAGCATGCACAGAAACTGCACTTCTTGCTCACAAATATTTCCTCAAGCTCCATTCTTTGCGTCTCGGCAAAAATGAAGATGATTTAGTCTGCTTCCAGACGCCCTCTGACTTGTGCGAAGGCTGTGTGAACGCGGAAGGAACGCTTTGAGTCTCTCTCAACACTGCAGGCTTTCCGTAGGGAATTGATGGAAAGCGAGTTCTAGCAGGAAGCAGAGGCACACCCCAGGAACACCATAAAAGTGTGATTTTCTGATTTAACCAGCGATGAAGGGTTTGTTGACGTTGATGCACCAGTGCTCGCTGCAAAATTATCGGTACCAAGTGCAAGCGGCAGCATAAGTGGAGAAGGCGTCGTCTTTGCATCATCACCGGAAACCCGGCGCTTACAGCTTACAGAGCAAGATGATGGTGATTATGCAGGTCTTGAGAATTTTGCTGTAAACATCGTTGGTAATCACTGAAAACATGCAAAACAAAAGATACTTACCCGGACAACACACTCCTTTTACCCCTGGCATCTACGAGCAACTTATCGTCGAAAGGCAAAGGGACACGTGCTGGTTAAGCATGGAAGGAAAAAGGATGACCCTTGCTCAGTGAAAGTATTTCTGTGCCTTGTGAAAGCTTCCTTCTTTGACCGGCAAAATTCCTACACTTTTGCTCACGAGTGGCATTCGAGGGTCGGGCCCTACAGAAATGCTGCTTTTGCTCTCGTGTGACCAGGAACCAGGATCCCGACATCACCTTTCCACACCCAGCCATGTCTTGCCACGCGCCTCGCGACACTGCCCCATCATTACTCATGAAAATTTTAAAGTCAACTCCGAAGTCACAAGTGTTTACTCGGCCAACTTCAACCTTATTCCAGAAGCAACAGCTTCCAAAAGGATGCCTTTACACACTCCATTTCCCTCTCTGTCTCTAACCATTCCCCCCTGATCCCCACCCCTCCCACAGCCCACAATCTTCTTTGGTTTTCAACAATTTGTTGGAATTGTTTGAGAAGCGATCGTTTGCGGTATGCACCGGAACATGTGAACCTCTTCAACTGATTATTCAACAAGCGGTGCAACTTTTCCTGAGTTATTTCTGTGAACATACTGTAAACCCAGTCTGTCCCTGGAACAAGCACAAGCCAATCTGGCCAATGGGCACCATTGCATTGCAATCGTTCTGGAGCAAACATCTGTAAGCACGGGTCCTGCCTTCGATTGCTAATAAATAACTTGCGACTTAATTTTTGGCCTGAAGGTTTATTTTTCCTTCTCGGTGATGTTTAATCGAATTCTATTCATGGTCAGTTTTAAAATCCGCCTCCTCGAATGGACGAGAAGACGATGAGAGCAGCTAAACCTAGTTCGAACTCACAGCATATGCGGGTTGCGGAGAAGTAAACGAATCATAGCAAAACAAAGCTCCGGAGATATCCGGCACAATATTGATGCTGGTAATGATGCCAAGGGCCTCGCTAGCAACAGAAATCCCGAGTCGAGCGTACCAAATAGACGAACGAAAATGAAAAGCTTCGAATGCGCGAAATCGTCCGCTAGCAAACTGACCAGCTGTCGGAAAGGCGTTGACGTTGCAGCACTCCGATGCATCTGCATGGATGGCAGTGCACAATTTGAACCTCCGAGGCCGGTCGCTTCACATGTCCAAGACGGGCAAGAAATGAACATCGAACCCAACCACTACCAGAGCAGACCGACAGCCGAGCAGATGATTATCGCCGCTCCGCTCGGTGTTTGCTCGAGGCAATAGAGCATAAATTTTCCCAGAGAATTTAATTCATTAGCAGCATTTCGGCCAGAGGCGCTACTGGGCCCCTGCATCACGATAGTTCTTCGGGATTTGTTTCGGAGTCGGCAAGAGATTGAGCCCCAGAATCAGTCATTATCGAGTCCTCCGAATAGGGCCCGGTCTGGTCTTGATGGTTTGGCAGAGTTTTACTCGCTTCAACCCCAGCACAAACATGCACATGCTTTCGACCGGGTGCTGCTGAGTGATTCCTTCACAAATGCTTTTCGCACAGATTATATTACTTCCACATAATTTCGTCAGAATTAGTACCACAAGCTTCTCGGGCTGCGTTCCTCCCCGCTCGTTGTCAAATGGGGTTGGATGCGTCGCGTTGGATCCATTCCAAACTGACCACATCCACCAAGGCAAGCTCGTCGGACTGCGGTGTACCGCGCGAGTAAGATGGATTATGTCGTACTTAGCGATTCCGTATGCTTCCACCATCGGTGTCGTGTTACGTCTTCCTCCGCCCTACGCTAAACGGAGCACATTCTCAATCGGGACGACAGCCGGGTGTGGCAGGGTTTCTGGAATAGAAAAGTTGTAGCCAAAGTTTTCCCTTTCAATGTGAACATACTCACCACCGAACCCAACCGTACCTTTCTTCGGCCAGCAGTGAAGCGGAATGTGAGTTTTTATACATCGCAGCCGAAAGTTCGCTGACAAAGGTAAACTTTGCACGTCTCCTCCGTGCCGGTACTCTTCTAATCCTTGATCAAAATTTGGCTGACTTTGGTGAACCGGCATGACGGGAAACGCTGAACCACGAGTGTTAAAAATGTGCCGAAAAAACTGCTAGCTCATGTCGAACCGCATCTTACTAAACAAACTATTCAACCAGAAAAAAAGAAAAGGAAGAGGAGGGAGTAGGAAGACATGTCAATTATTTTACGCCACGCTTCCAACCAGCGCCTACGATTCCCAGACTGGCGCTGTGCTTGGAAAGCCAAAAATATGGTTCATTTTAAGGAAAGCTATGACAAATTTTCTAGACGATGTTTATACTTTCAGAGTATTCCCAAACTCTTTTTTTAGGAAAAATCTACTATCTCAAGATTTCCATTTGAAAACTTGTCAATGCAAACTGCAAACGAAACAGTATGCCGTCAGTAAGATACTTATACAAAAAGCTTCAACATTCACTTAAAAACAATGTCTAGGGAAAAAGATAATCTAAATTGATTGACTTCAGGAAGCACGGATGGTCACATACACCAGGCAGTTCATGTTTGAAATTAACTACATCTCTTTCGAGATCTCGCTTGTTCCATTCAGTTGACTTCAGTCTTAATAATTTCGTCATTAAAACTTCTCGTGCTTCAGCAGCCGGAGTTTCAGTACCGTTAATCAAGGCTTTCTTTTCCGGACATGACGACAGGACGGTGTCCATTCGCTCTACCCTACAATCTACTCCCTGTTTCTCACACGCCGATTAGCCTATTAATTTATCCTCTGCCGAAACGCAGAGCCAAACCAAGACAAAGACCAAGCATCCTCTTCTAGTTAGTGTGGCCAGTCGAGCTCATGATGATCGCTTCGAGATAAGACAAGAAACAAGCTTGTTCCGGATTATTTCCGCTCCGTTTGCCCCGAAAACCCACGGGTTGATGGTGTAGTCGTTCGGTGTATTTTTTGCTTTTTTTTAATCTTTTTTCCCCTTCAATTTTGTTCCGTTTTTGTTTCGGTCGTGCTTCATCAATTTGTCAGCGCCGGACCGATGGCAGGACATCAACTAACGGATAAAGGGGCACTAAAAAAAGACTACCAAGGCTACCACGGACTGGTGGTGCGTGCGTTGGCGCGGCAGACGGAAGGAACTAAATGTGTACTCACTAGCAAAACGTTCAAGGTTCAGCCCGTCGATAAAGCTTCTCCGTCCATGTGCGGGGTCGAGTGTTCGGTCATGGAGACAAAGCGGTGACAGACGCAAGACAAAAAACAATTTCCATCGTGGAACATGCGAAAAGCGTCCCGAAAAAGGGAAAAAGCTAACTGCAAATCGCTGGACGAGCGAACAACACAACAGCTCGAAGGGCGACACGAAGGACGTCGATGAGTCGAGTTCTCCTTTCGCTTCCACTTCCGCTTCGGCGTACTTCCTGTTTCCTCTGCACACCTCACCCTCTTTCTAACCGACTTCGCCTGAAGGAAAAACGAAAACTCTTGTCCACACGGTGAATTATGGTCGTTTTGGAAGATTTTACGATAAAACTTCAATATACGACCAATGAACCAGCGTTACGATATTGATTAGGGAGACGTCTGCCACTACGTTCCTCGAGTTGTATCGAATCCGTTTCATGTCCCGCTTCGTGAAGTCCACGCCCTCAATTCGGAGCGACGGGCACCCAGGGGAAGCCTTCGAGACAAACGAGAAACTGTCATGATGCCAGTTTATATGCTTTACTTTTCCATGACTTGACGAATCTGGAAAAAGTTTCCATTCCGATCGCGGTGGCGTTCGAATTTGATGGCCGAACAAACAAGCGCAAAGGATTATGGGAAAACCGCGTCCGATGACGCATTTTGCCCCGACTGACCAAAAGCTCACTTTCGTTAATTGGAACGCCGCACGTCTTGAAGAAGGAAACACGTAGGCTAGGCGAGAGGGTGAGCTGACAGCTTGGAGCCGTGCCGATAAACGATCTGGATCGATCTGACAAACTTCAAGCCAGCGAAACGGGCCCCGATGCAGTCCTGCGAATGAAATAACGACCAAACCAGCACAGTGCCATCGATAACGCTCTTTTTTATGGCCGCTCTTTAAAGAGCAATAATATCTTCCCACCTCCAACTCCACGAGTCGACAGGATTCGATTGAACTCGTTTATGATCACGCCCGCCCCGCTTCCACCGTATGATGCGCATCTTTCCATGTAGCCTGGCGTGCCATTCCCTTCCCAGCCAGCGAAAACTGCCACGTGCGCGGTATCATCGCCAGCCGAATACACTTTTACGACTGCTGACTACGGCCGATCAGGAGCCTTCCCTCGGCTGCGTACGGTAAAACACGGGCTGCACGTCACTTGGTCAAGGTTAGACCATGCCCCTGGAAATGCCGGAAGCCCCCTAAAAGAGAAGAATCGCTTCGCCAAGCATGTGGGACGGTAAAGCGGAAAATAATCGCATCGAAACATTGACCAATCTCAATCACCCTGTTCTCACCCAGAACCGGCCGGGATCAATTATGTTTCGATAACAATACGTTTCATAGCAACGCATCAAGAATAAAGTCTTCCCAAGCGCCCCCGCAACCCCCGCACGAGTGAAGGGTCGTTGTTACCTTATAAATCATCGACCAACCGACGGACGGTTCCCCTGCCCAGCACCCGAATGTTCATATTTCCTCCAAACACAATCTCTGACCCAGTTCGCAGTTTGTTTCATGTATATTTCTCAAACCCTCGAAAGACGAAAGACGCTATGAGCCGACGGCAAGCAAACGAAAAGGCCATACAAACTCAATAAATCTCTTTCGAAGTGCCCGTCTGGCCACGTGACCTTCCGTTTGATCTTACACCTGGCAGATACGCAGACGGATGTACCCACCACGCCCTCAGGCGGAGGCAGTTTTTTGAAATTTTTTGAAACTGGGCAGCACTTCTCTCATAAGTCTATTATGCCGAGGATACCGGCAAACATCCAACGCCACTCCTCGAGTTTGATCACACCGACACAGGCAAGAAAAGAAAGAAAACCCACAAGATAAAAAAACACTCAACCAATCGGAATTTCGACAAGGCCGACATAACAAAATTTGTGTTTGTCTCGTGTCTCAGACGACGTCGCACCGCCGTTGCTCCCAACAGTGTCTCCTTCCGACCAATCCGTCCCGTCAGTGCTGGCCTTTCGACGGTCTCGTGCGAGACGAAGTGTCTGCTCTGTGGGTGGAAGTTTATGAATTTTAATGGCCGCTAAGCACCAGTTTGTCAGGAGTCACGTTCAGCGTCAGAAATGTGAGTTGACGTGAAACGGAAGTCATAGGCCTCCGGTCGATCAAAAAAGAAAGGAAGCCTACTGTTGCTATAGTTCATACAAATATTTGTCTGAGCTTTTTTGCTTAGAAATTTCATCAATGTGAACGAATTTCCAGACTCACAATCTCCACCTTCCTTCCGAACTGACGGAAGTTCTATTCAAGATGATTGAATTTCTCATAAAACCTCTCAATATATTCTGCTGCACTGTTATTCTTCAATCAAGTTTCGAAATTGCACGGTTTCAAAAAAAAACAAACCAAATGAAAGGAAAATATAATATTCTCAGTCTATCGAAATAAATACTAGACCTTTCGTCAATTATCCCTGTCTGTCTGGGCATTTTTTATCCATCCTTTTTGCTATATCTTGAATAGCTTTTCAACTTATTCCTTCAAACAGACCGATATAAATTTATTCTCGATAATTTCAATGTTTCGATACCAAGAAAACACACGTCTTATTTTTAAAAGTATTTTCGATCTCATCTGTTTGTCGGGGGAACAGAAAACTGCACTCTCCTCAACTTAACACGTCTTCATTCATCGCGTATCCGTTAAAATAGGACTTTTCTCTTGACAAGTGCAATTGAAAAGCGAAGCCCTTTGAATTGACAATTAACCTTCGACGAGATCCCGTTTGACTCTTGCCATCAATTTCTATGGCATTGAGCAATGCAATTTCTTAAGCATGAGAACCGAGGCACGTCCTTCCAGTTGGTCCTTCCCCTATTGAGTGTAATATTTGTACCTTAGCTTTGTCGAATGGTTGTCGAATACAATGCTACCCAGCTAGTTATAGGGTAATTGCTGTCGCTTTGCTACTGAAACTGATACCAGAATATGTACTTTGCCACGAATCAGCCGGTACGTTGGACGATTGAAACTGTTCCTAACCCAAGGTCACGTACGGCGCTATTGTTGACCCAATTGACTCCATTGACATACGTTACGTCTTGTTACGCCGTGCCATGGAGCGGAAGCAAGTAACAAGGGGCAAGCAAAAAACGGATATAAGAAGAGCAAAAAAAGCATGAAGCATAAATGGTTGAAATGATCAATGTGCAGGGAGACAAGGGCCGTACGAGGGTAATTACATACACTTCTGCGAACGAGCTTAAGCAGCATTGTGAGCATTTTGTTAAGAGCATTGTGTCAAGTGTGAGAAAAAGCTTCAATTAGCTCATCCCATTTCTGGAGAGCGTTTCTCGCCCGCCACCTTCTGCATGCATGTACCCCACCATCGGATTGCGAGACGTGAAGCCGAGCAATTAAAAATTAAAACAGAAACCGAGCAGTTGAAATACGGCAGCTGTTTGTTGGGAGCTGCTGGAGCCTCCCTACTGCCTCCCGCCGTTTATGCAGCACTTTCGCGTCCGTTAAGAAGTAATTGCTTAATCGAATCACGTACAAACTTTCGACTCGAGCAGTCAACTAGAGAAAGCGCGCTGAAAAGGCCCTCAAGTGTGAAACGCAATGGTTGAAAAACTACCTGCCAAACTTATGTTGTTCATGCTGGCTGCAACGTTTTTACAATAAATTACAGTTCTTGCCAAGCACGCACCACCGTACACGTCCTCTTATCCATGCTAAACCGAGAAAAACAAGATAAAAACTGGTGAAAATGGCTGAACACACATTCGAAAACGATTCACAAAGTAAAAACTGACCGATTTAACCTCCGATTGTGATGATTTTCTACCATTTGATGTATGAAGGAAAAACAAGTCGGTTTCAAACAGTGAAATTGATTATCCATCGTTCAACCTGTTTTCAACAAACTCTTCGCACTAATCAGCTCCTGCGAAGCTCAGGCTCAAGCTGTCTGCTTAGTCTCCTTCCAAAGCAGCAGCTTCCAATCTCTTTGCGATCTCACGTCGCTTTGGATTAAACATCCGGTCGCGAGAAAAGCCACTTGCACCTTGTCTATTTCTTTCCAGTCTTCAGCCTTCAGCCTTCGCAGCATGACGTGGCCTTGTCACGCAACGTCGCCCAATAGACTCCAGTAGGTAAAGACGCCTTGGAAAATTCATTACCCGTGTCCGGGAAGGTTTAGAGATGCACGTTTCTTTTTCTTGTTTTTTGCTATGATTTTCTTCGGTGGGTTTCGCTCGTATGTCAAGTAATGGTTTACACATTCTCTGTTCCGGCGGAGAAAGATGTACCAGGAGAAGGTGGGGATGGATTTAGCATCCCACGGTTCCGTCCTTTATTCACTCCGTAGCACCTGCTCGACAGAACTGCATGTCTTGTCCAGCCCGACTAGATTAGCGCTATCAGATGACAGCTGCAGTAAGGCATGATGATATGGTTTGAAGTTCAGAAGCTATCCCACTCGGTCGGGTCTCGTGATATCGCCAAAAGGGTTCCCGGGCAGACGGACGCAGAACAGTGAACTCTGTCACATCGTCTATCGTCTCCTGCTGTCGCTCTCAGCCGTTCCAGTCTTTTGCGAAACGTGTGTGCTATCCGGAAGAGCTGACGATTGATAAGCCAGCGGCCATCGTTGAAATGAGTATTACTTCTGCCGCGATTGCAAACTGTCAGTTAACTGAACCCGGAAAGCCACGTCGCCCTTATCGGGATGCTAATGTGGAGAGCGTTGGTACCGGAGCAGTTGAAGTTGGTCATAACTCATCAGAAATGATTTCAATTATGCGCTCCTTGGCCACGGAACCGATTTCCCGCCAATCGGGCAATCGAATTAACACGCGGCACCCGGGCGCGTCATCGTTGCGTGAATAATTTATGACGAACCGATCGTTAATTTGTCAGCATGGGTTAAAATTAATCACCATCGCCGCTGTCCTTGGGCCAGAAATCTGTGTACTGCAGATCGCGACACCGTGACTCCGTGGGAATTGAGGTCCGCTCGTGGAAAGCCTTCTGTTTCCCAATTTGGCATCACTTGACCCCGGGCCGTGGACCGACCGACACTCTTAAAGCAATTTCCCTTCCGCATCAATCAAAACAACCTTTTCTAGAAGCGCTGCTCCGTTGTAATGACCTCTGCGGGCTCCGGAAGAAACCCCTTCCACTTTCGCACAGTAGCGCCATTTGGTGAGCTGATTTATTGAGCCATAACTCTCCCAAATTTCTCCCGCTAATGTCCGGCCGCGGTGGCGATTATCCATTCAAAGCAAACTCATAAAGATTTGCTTTTGCAGTGTGTCCCCTACGGTTTTTGCCGTCCACAAGCGCGCCTATTGCAAGCCGTCCAAATGTTTCTTCAAACAACATTTGTCTACCCGCACCCCGCCCTACCCACACCCGAGGCCTGTGAACGACGGCGCTCGGCCTGAAAAGAAGGTTGTCTTTTAAGGAAAAACATAACACCAACAAAAGCACCCGGTCGAGCTATTGCCCGTGGGGTGGAAGCGTGCGGGATGGGAGGATGTGAAAGTTTTAGTTTATTTTTCGCTCTCGAATTGCTCCACAACGAGGCGTTTTATCCTTTTCATGCTCGTCTGTAGTATGCTGCCTACTGTCTACCCCAGCCAGCTTGTCTGCACTTCATCTTTCCGCCTTTATCACGCTCGCAAAGGACGCTTGGAAATCGGAAAGCTGTTGCGGGCAAAACAATACACAATCGTCTCGGTTTCCCGGATACCGGGTAGCGTCTCAGATTTGTCTCAGATATGGAGAAAGGTAGATATAAAAGAGAAAAAAAATCATACCAATTGTCAGTAAACCAAAAACACGCGAAGAAACATGCAGCAAAGAAAATCTTCCCCGCGGACCGGTCCACCACCGTGGGCTGCGTTGGGTGCGGAAAGTTCTGGTTTTATTTGACTAAACTTTCACGCATCCCGTAGTCCCGGCGCACGCCTTCCTAGCGCTATCTGGTCGCCTGGTCTCATTATAAGCGCTATTATTACTTTCATAAGTCGTTACCGAAGTTGTAAACATAAACGGATCGCCACGGCCCTCCTTCCAGATTTCCCCAGCCCCCAATTGGTGCCAGTTCGTACAATCGCGGGTTGACATGAATGTAGGAAAAGGGACAATATTTTTAACTGTTGTTTTCGCCTCTACCAACCAACTACATTACACCGTTAGGGAGTGAGCGAACAGCTCGAGCAGCGCCGCACAAACACAATGAGCAAGTGTATCCGTTGGCAGCCGCTGTTTTATTTCCCTGCATGTTGTTTTCCCTGCGCTCAGTTTATGATTTTCGCCTAAATTACAAGACGATGCTTGCTGCCTCTCCCGGGACAGATGGCAAAAAGTTAATCGTGAGAGGATATATTTTGTTTGTTGGCTGCTAATGCTCACGCTCTGTTTATTATTGCTTCAACTGAATCTGCGACTGAAGTATTTGCAGCAGGAAGCACATGCTCGGGATGGGTTGGCGAACATGACTGGCACCATTGACAGCGAGGCACGCACATTGCCGTACAACTTATGACTTTCAGCAGCACACCAGAAGTGAAACACGCTT
The DNA here is from genome assembly GCA_914969975.1 of Anopheles atroparvus. Lineage (NCBI taxonomy): Eukaryota > Metazoa > Arthropoda > Insecta > Diptera > Culicidae > Anopheles > Anopheles atroparvus. Next base: position 53,528,398 of record CAJZCY010000001.1, read on the forward strand.
TATTTGAAACACTGTCTCCGCACACAACTCTCGGTTGGTTCCTCTCTATAAGCTCAGGCCTCAAAATGCAGGATTAATCATAGATAACTGCAGCCAATATTTTCGCAAGAATCTCAAGCAACCGAACCCTGAACCATCAACATGAATTTTTCAACCAGTTATTGACCAGACAGAGCCCACAGCATTTATTGCAACATTGAACAATTGTTCGGCCCATTCAACTTAATGCACGTTAAAGCTGGAACCAAAGGTAAACGTTTAGGAAAGAGTTGGACATGAGAAAGTTCCAATTTGATTCGATTTGGTCAACTTTTCCCTTGTCTGTTATCTTAGAATTTCTCAACACAGAGAAGTACATAGAAAAAATGTACGATTCGGTCGGAATGTACGACCTCCTACAAATATGACCATATGACAGCACATCATTCACTACCTTTGGCTTCCATCACCACCTACGGCAGCGCTGTTCCGAATATACGTGCAATTTTCCAACACCTGCACTTAACAGACTTCACCCAGCCAATCTTGCTCCCGTTTGACACATTACCATTTGTTGCTGGGCATGGGTTTAACCTCGAACCCATTCGACAACCTCACACGAAGGACTGGCAAATGTGCGACGTTAAAAGTAGTGCCACCACTTTCGGGTCTTTATTCCGTTCCATTTAACCTTTCAACTACATTCGCCATTGCCTACTGGCAGTTTAAGCTGATTCTGTTTCACATTTTTCAATTCCATTCCCAGACACTGCGGTAGGTTTCCCGCATGCGGTCCAACCTTTACCCACTCTAGGGCTATTTGTGCAACCGGAATCAATAAGGTGCTTTAGGCTCGAATGATTACGGCATGTTCGTCAGACTTCCGTGTCATTCTGTCCTTTCTTTTTCCTTGCTATTGAGCGTCTTTCCACACGAGGCTTCCTCCGTGTCCGATTTCATGTTTCGAGCCCGTTTTGCTGAATTTTCTTCCTTTTTTGCCATTTTGTCTGTTCACAACGAATGCGTCGTCGTGTGTTGAGTTCATCGTGGTCAATGCGACAGCCACGAACGACTCGATAGCAATCCTTTAAGTCTGAAACACAGGGATTAATGGGCATTTTGCCGCCAACAGCGAGGCGCGCCATTCTGCAGCGGTTACAATTTCCACCAGCAACCAGGCGCCTCCATCATGCCTCGGAGAAAATAAAGCTGCAGCAGACACGGAAGTGAATGGGCATTTCTTCGATATGCGAGTTAATGAAGCCAAGTTCTGCGGACATGTGGTAAAAACATGAAAGCTTCTTCTACAAGGCGTACGGTCCGTAACATGGTCGGTGGGAGTGCACAGTAAACCGTTCAGCAAAGGATTAGGCAGCGTTGGAAGTAATAAATTCTGGACATGCTCATTCAAGTCTGCTGCCGCTGTCGGAAAAGCTGCGTGCCCTTGTGTCACTAATCGAACAAAATGCGTAAGCAGCGTGCCGTGCTTAGCGTCTTGTGTCTTAAGGAACAATAAAATGAAAAATGCTGAACGATCAACATCGCGACTTACGAGCACTTCACTTGATTGATTAAACGGAAGCATGTATCAGCAAGTTTGCGTCTGGTAGGACCTTAACGAATGACGCATACAGAAGCATATAATACGTTTACGGTTCAGATTCTGCACACTCTATCCGAAATTATTAATTGCTAGGCTTACGGTGCGACCCGAAATTATTCTGCATGTGAAAGCAGATCAAAGAGGAAATATTCTGCATGTTGAAAAAATTATGGTCTTCCGATGTAATCATCTACATCATTCACTTTCACTTACTTAAAGGCAAATGTAATGTAATGTTTTCCCTTTTTTTCTACCATATCTTGTTTGCGACATTGATGATTTCGCAGAAAAAGTATTGAGTGAACGTTATCTCCATACTCCAGTGAGTGAACGTTATCTCCATACGAATGAGCACTAACGCTAACTACCCATCTTCTTCTTACTGAAAGAAAATTTTCACAGATCGCATGCGTTAGGTAAAAGCCATCCATGTTGTAACTTGTTTATTTATCAACTATATTACTTCCATTAATAAACATATTAACAATCTGAAGATGAAGCAAAAGCATTTTAAAATAACCTTAAATTTATTTATTTATAAAATTACAAAGAATGGAGCAATGTTAAACAGTTCAACATTGGCAGATGTATGCTGATGTTATGAGGTAATCGATTCACCAGGATAGCAAATTCCAATTTCATAGGTGTACCCAAAAACGTATTTTTTTACCTACTCCTCCTTCTTTGACTGCTCTTCGTTTCCACTCGGTCTCCTAACTTCACGTTACGATATCAGTTTCTGTCGGCAGTTTTGGCCAAAAATAACCAGGCAGAACGAACTCAGCGCCTCCGGCAAATGTTCGATTGGAAAAGTTGGCTAAGCACACACCCATACAAACAACAAGAAAAAGTCTTCTAAATCGACCTCGTAATATGGAGGGAAGGAGGTTGAAAGGAAGGGAAATCGTTTATGCTAAATTTCTCCCATCAAAGAAGCACAAATTGAAGTTTAATTCAAAATACAAAACCAAACGTACCGATCCGTACTTCCCATTCCTTTACGACCGGAAGGAAATGTTGTTGAAGGTCCTGCTTGGAACCTCTAGTTCCTTTTTTTAAACATATCCGTAAAACACAAATCCGTAGTACCCAATCAAGCACGGTAAACTGCTAGCCAATTTTACCAGTTTCATTCTCCTGCCTTTTGGACACAGAACATTTCTTCCAGTGCATTTTGCACCCCGAATGTGCGACAATTTCCCGCATCGCTGTCACGGAAAGAACCCTAATGGAGTAGGATGTCGAACACTATTATGTGGATAAGTCAGTTTTCGATGAACCATCACTTTAAAAAAAACACCAAAACGCTAAAAAGCAGTTTGCTTCCGGCTGTCTTTTTCTTTACATATTTTTGCATGCCTAGTTCAACTCAGTATAAGAAAAGCGTCGGCATCACTACTTCGCTGCAACGGTAGAAAGGGAAAAATTAAAAGAAAGAAACTATCAGACGAAACACAAACTTTGCTACGACTCACAGTGAAGCATACATTTTGCGAGGCGAAGAAATATGTTGTGCTGCAGAACTTATTAAAGGTAACCCTTCGCGTGTTTGAAGCGTCCATTGAATCTTATTGGCCCATATTATGCTCATACTAGCGGAAAATTAGACCAGTATCATAACTAAAATGGCACGTCGCTTCTCCCGAAGAAATTGCCTCTATCTTTACAGACCTGAGTCTAAAAGCAGCGTCGAATGGGAAACGAGAATGTTAACATACCAATTATCCGTGTTTCTGTAATTAATCTTCGATCATTTACCATCTCCGACACCGACTACGACAACGCCGACGACGAGAAAGATCGGATGAGGATACAAATGTCTTGAAATTTCGCACAGCTGTTGCACCGAGCATAACGACGCATTAAGGTAGGAAGGTGCTTGTTCGCCTTCCTTCTTATTGGCCTCATTCTCCCAAAATAACCCCCGGGGCTCCATGGCCAGGATGGCAGGGAAACGTGTCAAACCATATCGTTACAGGTGGCAGTGGGTGAAGAAACGATTGAACGCCCGACGTTCCCAGAGGACCTCGCCTATCCCTGCTATCAAGAAACAAATCTGCCCGCGAACGACCGAGGACCTTGAGTGCTCGAAGGATCCCGGAATGAATGTTTCTGCTGGTAGCATAACCGTCGTTAATTGAAGTGACAATCACTTCCACACGTCCCAGGTAGCTAGCAGTGCAGACAAACAGAGAAAGGGATAAAGAGATGGATAGATAGAGAAAGAGGGACGGAGAGCTAGAGCAAGAGAAAAGACCGTACTGAGGGAAGAGATTGCGTACACTTGATCCTCTTTAAGGAGCAATCCATTCTATGATACCGATCCGAGGAAGAGCACCCACCGCCATCTGCAGACCACAAAACGGTGATACTACCAACAGTTTCCTTCCTGCTGGACGCAGAACGAAGGGAAACACGGGGAGCAGAAGTAATGAAGGCTTACCTAAATGTGGTGAGCTGCTCGTCGCGACCTCTCTTCCGCTCACTCCCAGACCTCGAAAGCGTTGCCATAACACAATTCGTACGATTAAATTCTCAAATAAATAAGTAATTCCCAGCATCAGAACAAATGCATCGTTGCATTTGCTACTACCGGTGGTGCTTTGCCGCGGTTCGGAAGGGATGTGGATGTGAACCAGCCGCACGACGCTGATACGTGTGGAAGCATTTGTATGCGTACCCTCGAGCCGACCGCCCTCAAAGGCTTTCTGTTTTCGCCGGCGACAAAGACGAACGTCTCAATACGATCTCCGCCCGGAAGGCACATGCAGAACAAACCAGATGACGGTGCCTCGGTGCATTTGATAAATTTACCTAAGCATCCCCAAACATGTACCGCAATATATGCAACCCGGTAACCACCCCCCTTGCACTGGGACACACTTCCAGTCCGGGCGATAAGCAGGAAGCCCAACACTCGATCCATTTCACCCACACACGTTCCCGCGGCACCTCGGTGATCTTCAGGATGACGACGACGACGACGACGACGACGACGACGACGACGAAGACGATGTCAACAATGGAATCTCACCCATTCTATCTATATCTCTTCCCATCTGTTTGTCTCGTTACCTCACCCTTACCGAACATTGCTAAACCAACAGAATGTTCGTCGACGGTAGGCTCCTAACCTTCTTGCAGCATATTTGGAATACATTTAATTAGTGTTTGTAACTGTGGCAGCAAACACTACACAATTTGAGCCTGTTCCAGCCTTCTTACTAGATCCCCGTAGGCAATGCTCCGGAACATGGTGCCAGTACCGTTCGCGTGGGTGTCAGAGATCGATATCACAATGAAGCCTTGGCGGAAATCGGCGTTCTAGAATTAACCAAACGACTGGCAGGTTTTCCAAAATGAAGAAGTTCTCGACGAACCTTTGCAGTTCTAAGAGATGGACCGTTTATTCCTAAAATCTCGTTTTGAATGTGTAAGTAGAATATATTGTTAAACAAACGTCCATCTCTTGTGACCCACATTTCCACGTACATTTTGTTTGATTTGATATCGAATCGCCAATTAGTCTCACCATGAAATTCAATGCTGATCTGCATCAAATTTAGAATTTTTCTGTGCTTTTAATCAGCACCAGCTATGGTTTTTAATCTCGTAATTTAATGTCATCTTCGACCTGAGTATGAGCTAGTGCTTTTTTGTCTGGTACTTTCTAACAAACCATGCCCGCTCGGCCCCTTGTTCATAACTCAAATATAAAATAACAGATTCGCGGCTTCGTGTTCCGCTTGCGAAACCATCCACACACTTACGTTTACATGATGGGATATCCCAAGGGGTTTCACATGCACAGCGCGGTTCAACTTTTATGGTTTTATATAGCGTATTCCTTTCCTCCAGTGAGGATTCAAAGCAAGCAAAGGGTCTGCCTTTAATAGCCAAATTGTATGCCTCTTATCTACCATTTCGCTCGTTGTTAGTGAAATTTCGTAGATAGTTTTGGAAGCCGATCGAAAAATAATAATCGAATAAGCCTTATGATTCGTGATAATTCGGCTTGAACCAGATGATAACCCTATCCATGAAAGCACAAACCCATCACGCACAACTACTATCTTACACCAGAGGTTGTTGGCCGGGTAACGTTTCGAAATGACCCCTTAAATACACACACCCAGATCACGTAGTTCACCATTTTTTCATCGATGAACAACCGTCGATTAATGTGCTTTTTTGTTGCGGTTTCGCCATTGCTCCGTTTTCCAGCAATCACCAGCTATGAAAGGCCTCTTGCATGAAAACAGTAAGATGACACGTGATTATAAAAAAAAAATCTTATTCCACACAGTCCGGTGGAGGACTCAGTGAAAAATTCACAAACGAAATCTTCGACAAGGGGTCTCATTTGCAATGTACGTAGTCGGATGAATTATAGGTACGTGAAAGTGTTTCAGAAAGATGGGAAAATTCCGTACTTTTTAATGCACGGACACTGGCGGGGATAATTATCACGTATGTTAGCTACGAGTGAATAAAACTGTATCTGATGCTGTCCCTCCTTGATGATTAAAATCTCATCCAACACCCATCGTGATTAGTAACATTATGCATTCAAGCGACATTTACATTGTATATCATTACGTAGCAATCATACCTTAATAACAGGGCAGCTTTCGAGCATAGCTCTACAGGGGGTTATGTCTTAGGCGTGTTCCACGGGCACACAAAACGTTTCATTAGTGCATTTGAAACAAGACAAGGTAGCATAAAAGACCTTGTCCGTTTCAAATCCAATCCGATGGATCACGCTTTCCTATTATATACTCACTTTTAAAACGAGTTATTTAAAGCAAACGTACCAGAAAATTTGAAAGCTTCCGATGATGGCAAAAGGACGAATCAGTCTGATCAGGTTATCCCAAGTTAATATTCGAAATACTTGAACATATCTTTGTTTTATTCTTTAATCTTCATCCGTTGCACTTTGCTCTACTTTGCAAACAGTACACCGGTCGCAACTGCCCTTCGGGAAAGCAGAAGCTTGATCGTTTGCTAATTTAAAATCCATCCCGAAAAATTGCCAGCATTAAAATAAAAAATATTAAAAATACTTTCGATTCTTTCACAAACACACCGCAGAATGCAAAAGAAGGCGTTCTGAAAACGGCATCTTCCAAGGATTTCATCTATGTACCTCTGTTGGCGGTGCATGTGGTTTGAGGGAAGAAAATTGAAATAATGTATTCCGAATTTATTCCCCTCTCGAAATTTATTTACACTCGTAAAACTTTATGGCGCTATTCGAAACCAACCCCCTGAACGCGTCGTCCTGACCGTTTCTCACCCTGCGTAATGCAAGAAGGTCGTTTTGGCTCCCTCAGCCACTTCCGCATCAGTGAGTGAGTCGAAGTAGTTTCGTGAGTGTGTGATGTTTATTTTCCTCCCTCCATTTACTGGTTGCAAATATCTACCAATATGGGGCCACACGCTTGCGGTAGGTTCAGGGCATACCCGAACCCGGACTCGATTCGCTCTGGGGATAAGCCCCACACACAAGAATGAAAATCTGGGAAACGCAACAGAAACGCACTGATCAAAAATTACGCAACGAGCTCTGGCAGGACATGCTTTGCGTTGCCCACTCGTCCGGACAGTACCGACGGTCCTCTATCGGTACAGCTTTCCCGAGACCGAAAACCAGTTTGGTCAGTTCGCAAGAAAAGCAGCAAACAGTGAAAAAAAAAGTAGCACTCGTAAAACTGTTGAATTATGAAGAAGGTAGGTTCGCCTGTCGGTGATTCGGTGCGGTTTATCGAATCGGAGTAGACCCACCGGATTACCGGAACATGGAACCTTCTTGACGACGCTTTAAGCTTGTAACTCGACATGCCGAAGAGTTTCGACCGGCAATGGTCACACAGGTTCTGTGCTGCTGAGTTCGTAAAAATCTATTAATTTAGCACAGTTTTTTATGCTATCCCTTAGAAAAGCAGGGAAATGGAAAGCAACAGCAGGAGAGTTGAGACTTTTAAACGTAACAAATACTTCACGCATTGCTGGGAAAACTGAAGACACGCAATTTGGTTGAAAAAAATCCACTTGCAAGGAGTGTTGAAAATTAAAAAAAAATGAATTGTTTAGTATGTCGTTCATTTGCGCGCTTGCGGGAAAAAAGTATAGCTCCGGGTTGACTTTCTTTCACCTTGCATCGTATTCCCTTAGTGCTAAATTTTGGTCACCGAGTGCCGCTGGGATATTTATTCGGGTTGTAACTTTTGTGCCACCCAACAAGAACTTTGACCCTCGCCCAGCCATGTCACAGGAAAGTGGACAAAAAGCTTCCTCACCAGCAGCAGCAAAACGGGAAGAAAAAGAAACGCAAATCCCCACAGCCGGCCGGAGGGTACTAACCACTGATCAACGGCCGTGACTGTTGTGCCCCCGATGTCATTCCGCAGAATTACGAGCCATAAATTATGTATAAATCATTTACTTACAACGCTCCGTCCTTTATTAGGCATTTTGTGTGGGAGCAAAGAAATATTATGTAAATTGGGTTACGGATTTTCCGTTCTACCGCTCCGGTGTGTTCTTCCGCCCGGCGACATCCCATTTTCGCACCATCGGCTGAGCTTGCTCGGTGAGCTTTCATGCTCCATAATACATGGCGAAGGTGAAAACTACCTGAGGCGGGAAGATTCATATTTCCGTCAGCCTTCCGAACGGTCGCCGCATCCCTTCATCATGGCTTAATGCTCAACGATCAGCTACAGTTTGGGATCCAGGCTCAACTAGAGGCCGGGATCGAAATCAGTCCAAAAGAAATCGTTCACGTTGTGCTTGCCTAGAAAAGCAAACCCAACCCGTTCCTCGGCATGTTTTCGATGTAAAAAAGCGCCGGTCCGATATCTTTGCACCCAAGCTCAGTACCCGGTCCTTCCGGTTGGTTGGAAGCAACGGCTGCCAACATCAGTGATACATTTGGGGTACGAGTCGGCACACAGCGCCGATCCAATATCCAGGACGCGGCAAGTTCTCTTCATCGCCTTGGGCTCCCGAATCCGGGAGACAACCTAAACTGTTGGAATATCAAAGCCGCGAAGGTAGATGGTAGAGAGTAGCGTAGATGAACGAAATGACGGTTGCTATCTTTCGGGAATAGGTTTCCATGAAATCGGAATCAATTCCTACGTCCTTCCCATCCCGAAACAAACACTAGCCCTTATCCCAGGCGCACCAGGGAGCTATGGCAGTTCCTGTTCATGGCCAGAGCACCAAAAGAAAAGAAAATACAATGAAAATAGAAAATATTTTCACTCATGTAATGCTGCTACAATTTTTAGGAGAACTGCAGAATGGGAGCATCAAGTTACTATACTAAGAATATTATATGGTTCATATTTCTCTTGAAAAACAAACGGCAAACTTGCTGATGTTATTTGTAATCTACATAAATACGCACATCGTTTATAAGCCTACAAAAGGAAGTCGAAGTGGAAAATGTATTCCATTCTATTCTATTAATTTTGTACAGATTTTTTTTTTCATGCGTACCGTCCTGAATCCCGATACAAAATAATACATTGTCCATAAGCGGGGCGTGATAGGTGAATCGAAAAACAAAGGGTTGATAATGTTATATCCAAACGTCAGCAATATGTCAATCATTTTTCCGAACGAGTTCTGTTTCTTTTCAACTGGGCTCGATTGAGTGCCGTCAAAGTTCGGAACCTTCCATAAGCTAGCGATCAAAAAGAAGTATCCTTTCATCGCTGCCCACGACGAAGGAAATAGTATTTCCAGGGACACGTAAACAAAGGGAGGATATCTTTTGACGAAGGGAAAAGAAAACCCTAGTGTCATTCTGCTGACTTGTGCTCTGATCGCTTTCGTCGTTTTTCAAACTAAACCGCGTGTCATATTCATGCGACATTCTCTTTCACTCTTCCTCACGCTCCTGCACGTCATTCGTTTTTCTCATACAAACATTTACACACACACACGCCCTGGCCCCACAGGGATGATTTGGCGTGGTCCGACGTAACCCCACGATTAGGATCAATTTATTTTCAATTTTACGCTGAATAACTATCAATTTGCCACACTTCCGTTCCACGTGCTGATATCTGTGTCTGTGTCTGCATCTGCCTTTGCACTTTCTTTTTCGTTGCCCCGTAGTGTTCTATGTCTGCCCAAGGGCTCATGAATGTTTGATGCCTTCTTTGGCCGTGTACCGCTTGCTCGCGATACACCGAACAGTTTTTCCTCCGGCTTCCCAATTGCTCATCCACGCCATCCACCCCGACAGCTTCTACCGACGACTCCGAACGAACGCGATACCCTCTAAAGCCTCAAATCATCGTTACCTTTCTCCCGCAAAAGCAAGACATTGGGTCGGGTTGCGCGGGGAATCACTCACAATTGGACACTACTCGCTCCGGGAGGCGGACAGGGTACAGTTGTGTTTCCGTATAACTCAATCCGACCACACGACGAACGCCGGGCGGTATCAATGTCCGTCCGCATCGATTCTACCGGAATTTGCATCGCCGTCGGCAAGGGTGTACTTGAAAAGAGATAATCTTCCGCCCCCGTCGGAGGGACCGGTTTCCCCTTTCCCGCATCCCAGAGCCGACCCCGCCCAGCACCAGGATTAGCGAGGCTGAAGCGATTTTCGTCCCGGATGTATTCGTCTCGAGTGAAAACAGCGACTGCTTCCGGTTGCCGAGAACGACTCAATCTCTCGTACATCCCCCGGTGAGCGCATGTTGGATCGTCTGCCGCTCCCATCGCACCCGAGAAGTTTCTGTGAAGCTGTCACACGGCCATGTAGACACGGCTCTGATCGGTGAAAGACGGGAGGACGGCGAAAGCGGCGTACTTATGTCGAGGACTCCCGACAGTCCCGGTTGGGTGTGCAGAGAAATTTCACCCGTGGCCAGAGCCGACGTAGATATTTCAAGAATCCACATGTCACCTCCACATCCCCTAAGCCCCCGGCTCACTCCACCCTGTCGTGCCCCATCACCAAGACCGGCCTGCGCTGGGCAAGGACCTTTACCTCCGCTAGGAGACGAACACACGGCAACCCGTGACGGAAGAGCGCATAGCTGCATTAACGGCCCAGTGTGAAACAGAGAGCAAAGGGTCAAGGCGCAGCGAAGAATTCCACCCGGTGGCCACAACGACGACGACGACGACGACGATGACGATGACGACGGCGCCGTACGACAGAGGACATATCTTATCTCGCATGGAAGATGATGTTATTTCCCCGGAGGAATTATGTTTAGATTGAATTTAAGCTTCAGCTCCGTTACGCTCTGGCGAATGTCGAGCTCCGGAAAGCCACGCGCTTCCGCACGATACTCGGATCCACCGAGGGGAAATGATATGTTTGTAGAGTAACTTTTAATATGCGTTTCTTCCCGCTTGTCCCTCGCCGCCTTTCCCCTCAGGGCCCCTGAAACTGTTTTGATTTTCTTTTTTTCTTTTTCTTGTTTTTTGGTCTCAGGTAGCACGTCTTTTCCCAGGATTGTAATTTAAAACTTTCGTACGCTTTTTTTAAGTTAATCAAATTAATAAAGATAAGTGAACGAACGCATGTCGTGGAATCCACCAACCGTGGAAACACGCGAATGACAGCTGCTCGAAGGGGACGTATTTTCAAATATTCTCGTTCCCTTAGCTATCGACTTTGCTATCTATCAGCCCGGCAAGACGTATGGTATTGTTGGCAGAGAAAACGAGAAAATGCCAAACCCTCTGCGCCAGCCTGGGCGCCGAAAAATCTTTTGCCTGCAACGTGAGTCGTTCTCACCCGGGAACCAGGCGCAAAAGGGGGCAAAAGATAGGAATAAATCGACGAAACGTGATCTACATTAATTAAAAACTCTCCCGTCAAACGGCCCAGTGCAATGCGATCGAGGAGCGCGAATTTTCATCAGCAACGCGGCGGCTCGGAAAACGGCGAATCGGGAAATGATGCACGGTTCATAAATTATGCAGACCATCGGCTGTGACCATCATTTGGGCATTTTTTCCAACGAGTTTTCGAGTCGCACGTTCCACGGTCTCTCTCCGAACCTAATTTCAGTTCATTAAACCCGCGTACTCGCTCTCGTACCCCCCTCGGGCCGGTGAACTTTGCAGACGTAATGATTATAAACGTATTTTGCGAATCCGAAATCGAATCAAAATGACAAAAAATTTACACTTTCAGCCCTCGAGCTAGAGCGTCACGTTTGTTTGACACATGATTCAGCAAATTTATTTGTAATCCATCACTCTCCGGGAGTTTCCGTAACGGATGGTATCTCTAACCGCCCCGCCCCGCTTCGGTTGGGGAAAATTACAGTGGAAAACAAATCGCAATCATTCATTCCGCCTTCTTGTCGGTCGTTACGCCTTTTTCCCTCAGTTCACAGATCGCTGGCGTTTCTTGGCTCGAGCGAAAACCAGATACCGCTCCCCCCCCCCCCCCTCCCTCCCCCCAGGACCAGTCGCCACATCCTGATTACTTGCCAGGACCACAATCTCACTGCACAAAGCACGAAGTCGATGAAAATTCGTTTAATAAGGTAAAACTATCTTCGCAATCTAAATGAAAGCCCATAACTCAATGCGTCAATCGAAAATCGAAACCGTCCTCTTTAGCGCTTCGTACCCTCCGGCAAAATCTAATTCAAATCGCTCCCCCTGCCGCCTGCCTGGCCGCACTCCCCGTGCCGCATTGGCGCGTGTTTGCATGTCGGCGACCGACTTTCTCGAGTGGTCCAGGCCTTCGAGCGACCTAGCAACCGCAATCTCGCACGGAGTCCCCACGTCTCAGCGGAGGAGGAGGAGGCCCTGAGACGCTCGTGTATTGATTAAATGAATAAGTAAATACACAAATTGGATTCCTTTTACTCCATGTAGCCCACCTGTATGTGACGCTTGCCGCAGCCTTTCGCAGCTGTGCCCTCTTCTGACTGAGCCTTCTCTCGTTTAACCGTTCAGCGCACTCCCATCGGTTTATGCCGTCCACCGAATACCCCTTTGATGGGAAGGAAAGATCGTTTCCCCACGCAATGATCCGGGAAGGAATATCAAGAGGTAGAAAACACGCCGTCCGTGGAGCTCGGAGTCGATGTGCTGATGCCGGCCTTCTTACGGCGAGTCGATTCGATTCGATGCCATTCCACGTCGATAGCCTGAACCCGCACCGGCTCGTTTTTGCTGTTGTGCACTTTACCAAACGACACCTACACCCGCGCCGCGCCTCCGGATTTCGGGGATTGGCAGCTTAGCCTTCCAAAGGCGGAAGACGGAAACCCGCTCCTGTAGGAGTTAAATTTGGACCTCCTTGGCGCGTCTTTTGTGGATAACGTCTTGTTTCTTTCGACTTTCCTGTCAGTGGAGAAGCCTGCTGCCAAAGGCATTTTTTCCTTCTTATCTGCGGACCGTTTTCGCCCACAACAGTGCCTCCCTTCATTATCCTTCCCAACCGCTCCCGATTCAACCCACTGTCCTCCTGCAGTCCTCTTCGTTCGAGCCCGATGGATCCCATCCGTTCATTGATTTACGAGCCAATGGTTCATTGATTTCGCTACATTCAAACGAATGAAGCGAGCGAACGAACAAAGATTCCGCCAAGGAAGCACGTGAAGCAAGTGGATAAAAAGCAGACTCCCAACGTCAACTCCGCTCGGTTTGGTTTAGCAAAGTTGCCTGGCCTGCCCGTTCCCGTTGCCTTGCCTTGCCTTGGTCGCTGGTCGTACGACGCCACTGTCTTCTGTTTTTCTTTTCGTGTGCATTTTTCTACCCATTTCCACCGACCTTCCAGTGTTTCCACCTTCCCGTTTGTTCGTTAGTTTTGCTCCAACTTGCAAACGGATAAATATTTACCAGGCGTTTAACAAGCGCACTACCCCGTCCACCTTTCATCAATGGCCCTTTACTCACTGTATCTCCCTCTCTCTCTCTCTCTCTCTCTTTCTCTCCGTTCTTACATTTTTCTCTTTAATTCTCCATATTTTGCTCTCTTTCTCACTCCTCTACTCGTATTACTTACCTTATTTTCCATGCTGAAAGAAAGGTGAAAAGCAGTCCAGGATGAAGAAGTGAAATATTTGAGAGATTAACAAGGTGGAGTGATTTATAGGGCGAAAATTTATACTTCCTGTCTCATCCCTCGCCGTACCGACTGGAAGTTCAGGAAAAAGAGCAACTCGTATGAATGAACGTGTCTCGATGTAGCTTTTCCTGTATAAAATGCAGCCACACAACAAGCTGATGTGTCGTTCTCCATATTTGCTATTCAACTTGCACAAATCTTCGGATAATCGTTATCAAGGGAAACTTGACCAGCTATACTGCCAATTAGTGGCGGACCGCCTTTACGACTGCGTGAACCAGCGCAGCTGAAAAGGATGAACAATCTATTTCTCAACAAACTCATCATTCTTGCCATAATTTGCATGTCATCCCAGGTCATGCATGAACCGTAGAAATCCCTCAATTTGGTTGTGTTTGTTTTATTTCCTGGAGCGACCGCTCAGGTTTGTCGGGGTTGTAAATTAAATTTGGTATTCATTAAACTTCTCAGCAAATCCTCATTCGCTTGTCGAAAGAGTAAACCTATTAAGATGGAAACACAGAGATGTACTCTGAGATGTGCTTCAGTCTATCGAGGGATGCTACCTCACTAAAAGAACAGTTTAAACTCACCAGAGCAGAGCATCGTATCTTTATGCGGTGGGTGCTGGAATGACCGAGCAGTCGTTCCTTGCGACCAATTAAAACAACTTCGGGGACCCGAGAGACCGAGGTATTATATCGGCACAGCAATGGCTGAATAGAAGGATTTACATGTATTTACACAATTTTATCGCTTGTAAATATACACATGACGGAGACTTTATTTGGCCTCTCTCCTTCAGGGATGAAAATAATTTTAAAAACCCCTCAATTATAGATTAAAGAACAGTGACAACAAATCCACAATATTAAGCTTAGACGTAAGGGTAGAGTTTAATTTCTGGAAAATTTTATAAAACCATCCCATGGTTAAAAGCGTCCTGCTTGGGTGTTTATTGTCGATCTTGGCTGTACTTACTTCTGTAGCTCATAGGAGGTCCTTTAATAGCAACCGAGCTACCTTGATTCACAATTTCAGCCAGGGGAAAGTAGAACCGATGCTGACACTCGCCGCATGCACCGTGCGCAGTTGCTGCAGCCGTTTTGCAATGAAATTATCCCTGCGGCGAAGGAAGTCACTCGACACAAATTATGTCCCGGGGTCCAATTTCCCGTGCCATCGTGGCGCGCGCGAATAACCATCCCACGCCATGCCAGCCACATCACCTTGTCCTCGGCCCCAGGGGGTCGCGGCGGAAACCAACCGTGGCACCTCCGATGGTAAGCTGAAACACTGCGGATCCCAACCGGTATGGCAGCAAAGCGGGTTGTGAACATAAATTAAATGCAAATGTGACACTTTAATTCCATTAAATTGAATAACTAACTGACAGCACTACGTCGGATGTCGGATTTCTCTTGCTCGTTGCTGCGTTTCCTTTTCATTTGACTTTCTTCCCAGCTCTGTAATTTTTCCCGCTTCGTACGTTCTGAACTTTGCTTTCCTGATTCACCTCTGCTTTCTAAACCTCTCGCCGCATCTCTAGGCCTTCCCAGCACCAATTGTACCGATGCATCCCACTCCGTGCAGAGACACAAGGTTTCATTTTATCCCTCTCTGTTCACTCATTCAAACTCCTTCGTCTGCTGGCTACAGACGACGACCGATGGTGGACAAAAGAAAACCAAAAATGCGGCGGAAATGAGCATTTAAAAAAAGACAGCTCTATCCGTTCCTGTAAATCCCTGTGAATCAGTGGATGTCACCCAGCTCCAAGCTCGGAACGTTTGTTGCCCGCACCCGGGGGAAAGCCCGAAAGGCTTAAGGCAACCGGGACCAGTGGGTGGAGACCGAACGGACTGACCATCGACCGCGGGTGCGAGTGAAAAGCTCGTCTTAAAGAGTGTCACATCGCATTGACGCTCCCTCCATTGCCTGACAGTCGGGCGAAACCTTTATCAGTGGACCGGCCTTGCTCCTCCCGTATCAGGGATACTGTCCCACAGATCACCGCCGGATGCAGAAGGATAATAGTCCGTAGAGGCAATAAATTTTAATTTGTTCCCGTTCTACGACCGTTCGCGGTACGTTCTATCAGTCGTGGAGGAATGTTGCCACAAAGGCTCCAACGCACTGCTTTGTCCTGGGAACAGTACCCCGTTTTTTTTTTTTCATCCCGACGGACTTTGCAAAGATAAACTTGTTCGTACGCCTTTGAAGTCTGAGACAGTTCATGGTCAATGTCAGGAAGAAGCAATTTTTCGCACCGTTCCAGGAAGGTTGAATTACGTGCAAAAATAAATACACCCTTTTCAACGAAAATTCTGTTTCGTTTATTAAATTTGTTTCTGTTTTCTGTGCCATGCTTATTGCTATGATCTTATTTTTTAAATCTCCATACCTGTAAAACGATTTTTTTTAAATTTGCATTTCACCTTGCAAGGAATTTAAATTGATATCTAAAATGCACTTCCCTTCTGGGCGGAAAATATAAACCATCGCGTTGCTATCAGCAAAACTCTAAAGGAAGCCATCATCTTGCAACCAAATCCACCAACGCCGAACGGTGTTCAGGGCATCATATTCATAATCATCAGGCCCTAGGCAAGACACCATTGCACACGATGCCGAAAATAATGTCTGCACTTTTCTGCATGCCGAAATCGATCGTCAGATAATGCTCGCCCCATAGCACATTTTGGGGCTTTCCAGCTTCTGGCTTCCTTCAAAGGGCTTTTTCCTTTAAATTATTCACTTCCCAGGCAAACCCGTCTCCCTTCTCTTGCCATGCCTAGCCCAAACCGCCGTGTTCCCTTTGGGCTCGTTTTTCCCTCGCTTCATTTCTTGTGCATCGCACGGGACGCTACAGACTACGGAGCAACCCACCAGTAAACGACGAAACCGGAGGATGATTGCATTTTCCTCGAGCTCCAAGGACACAGAGGATATCCTTAGAGAGCCGAGAGAAAGGAAGTCGCACCGCTCGCAGGTGCGGTATCGTCCGGATGTTCGGGTGCCAAAGATTTTGACTGACGTTAGTCGCTCGGTTTGGCACACCACTAGCTCCAGCATTCGTGCCACATCCTCTAATGGCATTCCCAATCGATACCGATTCTCCTGCTCACTGCTCCCCGCAATCTGCGCAAAAGAAGTGAAGAAAAATGAAGTTATTCCTCAACAACGACACACACAAACGGGATACACTTTGTAAGAAAGTGTAGCTCCCAAACTCACACCGGGGGGTGAGTCAGGTTTGTGGAAAAAACACACATTTCCGCCTCGACATAGAAAAACACACAAACGGTGGGCACGTATGATCATTTATGAAACCAGATAGCACAGTGGTGGAGCTGTGTACCACAGGGAAATGGGAAACGAAAATTGCATAGAAAATTTATGATAAGACCGAGCATCCTTTTCATTTATCTTCAGCTTTCCCAGGGATGCGCTTTTCGTCCACTCCTTTTTACGGATTGGTATTTTGCAGATACGACCATCAGAAGGGATCGGTTCGATGCGCGCCAAAGCACGACGGGTAAAGTATTCATTTGGTTTGTTCGCACACTCCTAGTGCACCACTGGTCCTACGGATAAGCAAACGTAAGTATCACATTTACTTTAGCTCAACAGAGCGTAATCCAGATTTGTTACTCAACCTCACTTTAATGATCTCCCGAAGATGGATGATAAGGTAATGGACTTCGGTTCCCCATTGGAAGAAGATATAGGTATATCTATGTTAATCCTTTTTATACAAGGCATCCTGGCACATGATCGAAACATTATTTGTGCATGGCATAAATATCAATTTGAAAAACAAATTTGAAGAATAGCCACGTTATAACACGCTTTACTTCATCTCCAAACTATTTAATTACTCTATGAAATTATCCATACTCGTCACGTGCACATGGAAAATCGATCATTATAGAAAACGCGAGACGCAAAACGAATATGCTTATTTTTATAGCAGATCGGCAGAATGATACCTACATTACTTTGCATCATTTTTCATTTGATTAATCCATCATTGTCGCCATCGCATGGTTCGCATTGACATGAGACACTCTACCTGAGACCATGTCACGGAAAACTTTTCTTCAAATTGTCCACAACGTGCATCACATGCATATAATTCGGAGAGGGGCCCATGGATAGTAATAGGCAAACGAGTCAGCCTGCGGTTATGCAAAATGCTCACCCAACGGTGCCATTGCCCTATTGAATTCAACGCGGCGACGTCCCGCAAAAGCAGCTCCAAGCGAATTCTACGCAAATTCAGCGCCAATCAGCGATGGCAGCAACATTCATTTGAATAACAATGAAACTTTTTTCTCACTGCCGTCTCTTGCTCCGTCCTGTTCACGGCGCTCAAAGCCCGTTAGCATATTTTTCCCTTGCCTAGTGGTTTTTTTTTTTAGCTGCCTAACCCACCGTATCTCCTTTAAGGCATGAAAAAGTACACCACCCCCTTCCTCTCCTTCCCTGCCCGCTCCCCCGGGGACAATTTCGATCGATTTTTCTACTCGATTCCGGACGGGATGAAATTTGAATTTATAAATATTGACAAATTTCAATGTGTCAGCTACCAACAAGTCGCGCGCCTTTTTCCACCCTCTACTACTGCCAGCGATCCGTGTAAGCGACTGCTAAGAGCCGGATCCAACCGACGTGCAGCATCATAGGTGGGACTGTGAGCAAACGAATCGGAATCGGCTTCGAAAAGTTCCACTCCAAACGCAGACCAGCCCCAGCGAACGACCTGCTGATGACAGCTACTTCCGATCCTCCATTTGCATACCCAAAACTGCTGCCTAATACGTCCGTGCTACACTCATACCGGGTGTCGTTCCTTTGCTCACCCCTGCACAACGGGCTAAACGCAACGGAGGCTAACCAGCGGAAATGGCTTGTCCGAACCATCCGGGGTAAAGGATATGTTTTGTTTGTCCAGTTTGTCCGGCCTGCACTTCGGCGCCAGATTCGAGCTTCCCGTCGGCGTTGCCAAAACGTCGTGTCCATCCGGACGCGTCCTAGGCGGTGTAGAGATAATTCCATTATTACAGCAAACTATCGGAATCATAACTTTGTCGTTACAGCCCTCCCATTGAATCGAGCGGATGGCTATCAACGCCGACAAAATTGACCGATGGGAATACGGATCTGAGGAAATTCGCGACATGGACTGTCCATCGAACTCGACGGCGACGGTTCGATAGTATGATCGAGGCCAGGGCCCATGAGTTGACCCAAGGGGATTGGAGAGCTTATAAATATTTCAACAAATTTCTCACTTGTTGAAGCGCAATCATTCGTTGACGTTTGCTGATTTGATATGCCCGAACGTGTGTCTGTTTCACGCCAGAAGAGCCGCTAGTGTGTTCAACAGTAGATTGACAGTGCATCATTATGCGCGTGTGCATTGAGAATCAACTTATGCACCTTTTCATTTCCAGTATAACCTTGGATGGCTAGAACAAGGCTATCTACAATCTTTTCCACAAACTTTCATTAATTAACTCATCTTTCAGCAATTACAACCATTTAGTTATTCAAGATGCCTGCTGCTTTTTTCACCTCTTTAACCACACAAGCGCATACCATCATGTTTTCGACACAGTTCGTCGCTTTGTGTCGTCGTGTCAAACTTGTTATCCTTTGCCGCAATCCAATGAAACTGACGAATGTTTCTAAATGTTTTTCTCCAGCTATCGTACTTGGTTTTTTCGTTTCCCCTTACACGTTTTTGTTGTTACGAATCACTCACACATTCAGAAGCTCATTCGTTCAGTAACACGGATAGATTTCCAACCGACAGCACTCGACGAAAAATGTGTTCCTGTTCCCTCCCGTACCATCTACCATGAACGCCTCCAGCGGAAGTCCTTGGCAGTGCTGGATGGTGAGATGAAAAAAAAAAGTGCAAGAATCCGAAAGTATCTCCAAACGTAACAGTAAAGAGAAAAAAGAGCACAACAAGAACCTCTGAATCGACGGTAAGTTATGCTCATGCATACAAAAGAAGGTTCACTCAAATGTGCGGTGATTTTTCATCCGGTTTGGCTTTCGCCAGCAATGTGTTTGGTAAAATCCTCGTATTCGCTTCCTCTTGCCCTGCGCGGCCCTTCTGCGAGAGGAAATGAAGAAGGAATTGAGCAAAAGCGAAGGGGAACCCCAAACCGTAGCCATAAAAAGGACACCCGCACTCTGAGCCTCCCAGGGCCGATACTGGATGCTGCTCGAAGCGGTGGGGTTCCGGTAGGGTAGGGAAAGAAATGGATGAATTGCCTTTCACCAGAAGGAATCTGACGAGAGCAACGATGGAACTGTGTACATTGGTGCGGTGGGGTATGTAGATAAATAAGCAAGCCTTCCTCAGCTCCTGCTTGTCCCACCACCAACCAGCAGCCATTGCCATTGAGATCGATGTATCGTTTAGTGTAGCGAAGGTTGTAGCGGGGCCAGGATGGCGCAAGAAAATGTCACTCCCTGTTGTGGTCCGACGGCGAACACCGAAACATCAGGTCTAGTTCAGTTGTTTCTCTCGACACTGCGCACGTCATCCACATAAAGTGCATATTTTCCACCGGCTTACACTCTCATAAAAGCAAATATCAGTTTTTCCGAGGCGACGAATATTGTCCATTCTCGAAGCCCGACGCCAGAATCAAGTACCCCAAGATGCTGCTGTTGTACGGTTCGTGCGGCAAAGTGAAGAAACGGTCAACCGTCGATCACAGGCTGTAGAAAACATAAAATCAGCTTTTCACACTACCTTCGTTCTTCGCAGCCCGCCCGAAGTTCTTGGAGAATATACTCACTATGTACTCTCTTACAAATGTTATCCTCGTGGTGCCGCATGGCAGGAAGTTTGTGGGAAAAAGTTCCCGCAGTAGCGGAAGAGTTTTGAAGAAAGCAATCTCCCTTCGTCTGCATGGCGAGTGGATGCAAAACTCCTATCCAGAAACCCAATATTTATACCCTTGACATCCCGGCGAATCCGGAATGCTTCGGACCAAGGCGCACACAATACTCTTGTCGGTAATCGTCTGGGGCTGTTGAAGGCGGCAACAAGCAAACACCGATTTAGTGCCACACGTGAGCACACACCATACAGAACTGACCAAAAACGAAGCATCCACAGTGAACGAGATTAACTGAACTGAATGCAAAGTCGTGCGGTCGGACATTGCGGTGCAAGAAAGCGGTGAAAAACGAGACGAACATTAAACGACCCTGCCAGGGTGTACAACATCGGAAACGGAAGCTACACTGTCTTCACACGAGAAGTGCGCCGTCTTCACTGAAACGTACCGGAAACACCGAGGAGAGCCTTCAGCAAGGACAACGCTTGAGCAAGGGAAACGGATGTAAAGAGAAAAAACGGTCGCCTACACATAATTCTAACATGTTCCAACAAATTGCGCCGTTTTTTTGTGGGTGTTTGTTTACGTTCGTTTCTTTTTGTGCCGACTTCCTCCCTATCCAACTGCAGCACGTCTCTTTCGGTCTGAACATTTGTCCCCGACTCTGGACATTGGTCGGGGTATCCGGTCTTCTTCTGCCGAGATACTGCCCAAACATTTACCACCACCAAATGGTGGCCATTCGCAACTACGGCGATGGCCATTTCACCGAGCTAGTGAAAGTTGGAAGCGATGGGAAAACCGGGAAAAAAAGAACGCTCAACATTGTCATTTTGTTACATTATGCGATGTTGTTACATACTCACCTCGCTCTGTGTGAAGAAGCTGAGAGTCATCCTCAAACAAGACAACCTAATTCGTTGCGGGCAGACACATAAAAAAGCCTCTCCATCGACGGGCGAACCGATAAGTAACCAGCGAATTTCACAGTTGCAGTCTGGGAGTACCGAGAAAAACAAATGTGTCACCGTGTATTGCACCGTGTCTTTCACTACGTCTTCATTCACTGAATTCTATCGCCTTTTCCGAAAACAACTACATACCTCGTATGTTTTTGCTACATCCTAACAGATTGTCGCATTTTTTCGGGTTTTTCTACCCGCATCAACACGAAAAAACGAGAGTACAATCTTTGAACTGAACGACGCTGCAATATTGCTGCCTTCGAACAATAGTAAACGAGGTCCTAGCACAATTCAAATGGTTAACTGTGTAGCAAAATAAACGGAAGGGCGATTTACAGCATACATGACGATAAAACCGATCAGCACTAGGGACACTATGTTGTTATACAGCTTTTGCCGAAAGCAGAAACACCTACGCGTATAATATTAAACGAAAACACAAAATCACTAATCCAGCTAGAACCACAAGTAAACATGAACAGTAAACAGTACCACGAGGAAAACACTATTTGACATTCACCAAGGTTCCTGGTACGAAGCAATACTTGCAGAGGTAAAACTTCGTTCCAGGAAGCTTGGGATCCTCCCAATCGAGGTTTGTATAGTACAATCGAGAACAAATAATGCACACTATAGAAACCTCGAATATTGCAGGCAAATGCAGGGCAAAAGTTATAAGCGATTGCTGCGCCCGACACCGCGTAACGGCTATATTTTTAAATGCGCGGGAGAACACGCTTTTCGCGATCGCGACATAAAATGTTTTAAATCTTACTCCACTTGGTTCGCAACCGTGAGGGTCGAAAGAATGAAAGCTCAATAAAACACTTGTGGCATTATGTTGTGAAATAATTTAAAAAAAAATACTGTTCACACAACAGGCATATTTATGTATACACAACATACGTAACAGAAACAGAATGATTCATTAAAACTGGCATACTGCATCGTCTGTTTATGACCTTTTGCACACTACAAGATGGAGGATGTAAGTGTTGTGTAAATAATCTTTGACCTTGTATCAAAGAAAATATCTAGAATAAACATCCGTGTCTAGCTCGTTAACTTTGTTCGACCATCGAAAAATCGATCTGCAAACAATTCCGCATGATAAGACTGCGAAATGAGCAGCAACGAAAAGGGTATAACTATTACCAGTTAATAGTCAAAGTTGACGCATCGTCGGCGGCCGAAACTAGGCGTCATCACTCAAGCAGACCGAAAATCTTCGGTTGATGTAACGACATTGGGTGCGTGTAACGGGGTCGTAAACGTGTGAGGAAGTGGGAAAATTATCGAAATTAGCTTAACTTTCCCTCCACGAACGGAATACCTGGAACCAACCTAGAAAACCAGGTTTGCTGAAGACGAAGGATATGATACGTCCATCAGCACCTAATAACCGGGGTTGGAACGATAAAACGGCGTGCTTGTTGTGGGTGGCGAAATTTCATTTAAAATTATAAACACTCCCATACATTCTCTCAAACATGGTCATATTAATCCCGGCGTACCTTTCTCCGCTTCCGTTCGACAAACAACGGATATACTAGCTTGCCCGACATGGAGAAATGGTCTCCTAGGAAAAGCTCCCCTAGGTATAACGCGGCTTCGCTGAAGGCATATCTTCTCAAACACCCTTTTTTCTCCCAGCCTCTCGGCTCTTACCCCTCCGTGGGTGTCATCTACCCACCCACGCCTATCCCGACCTGGATTAGATGGGGTTGTGTTTGAGCTGGCAATGAGTTCATTGGAATAAGTGGGGAATGATCCTTGATGCTGAACATCTTCGATATTGAGTTCCTGGAAGGTATTTTGGAGAATTGATGAACTGGTAGGGAAAGACGAGGCAAATTGTACTACATGGGACGCAAAGAAGAAGAAAAAACGTGCACCAACTGTGCGGAGCGATAAGCGAAATTTTACGAAAGCAAAACCTTGCTGTCGAAGGGAGGCCGAAAGGGATTATTTACCCTCGCGTTAATACCCAATCACTTCCAGTCGTTCACACTATCAGATAAGAAAAATCCCACTCAGCCTAAATGCAATCATCTTTTGCGCGAACCCAAATTCACCACTACGATAAACGCCTGCTTCAACGCAGCCAAACAAATTTGCAAAAAGAACGGTCACGAAATGGTGGTAAGTTTTCCCTCTTTTTATTGTGACGCACCCACTGCTGCACCTCAGCGCCTCTGTCACCTCAGCGCCCGGCACCACGCGATAACATCAGGAAATCGATTCGATCGTCTTCCACCAGAAGTTGTTTGTTTGGAAGGACATAATCAAAAGCCACACCTTGTTGCAAGGCAGATTCAGCCCAGCTCAACCCAGGAAGCCATTTTCTTACGATCCGACCGACACACACCGAAGGTGAACCGCCTGCCCAACGCTAACTGCTATAAAATCTGCATAAAAAGTCCACATTTCACTACACCCCAAGCTCTGGAGCAGGGCGCGAGCAAGCCGCGAAAGGCAAAGTCACAGACAAGCGAACTCCCGCACGGAGTCCTTGTCGGTTGCCTAACGGGCGGTCGCGACGAAACTGCAAATATGTGCACGTGTTTGTTAGTGTGCCGACGAGCCGGTGTGGACAAGCGGAAGGTGGATGCTTCAGGGGGAGCAGGATACGAGCTGTTTGATTTTTGAAAATGGAAAAGTTAGTCGGCGCACCGGCGGCGTAGCGCACACAACAAGCGCACTGACAATAAAAGTACATCATAAAATGGGTAGTATTTAGCATACAACGCTACACGGTTTGTGTGCTTCAAGAAGCCACACATTCACACGCACCTAGAACAGAATGGTAAAGGTTCAATCCGTAGTAGTTTTTTGTTGTTGTGCCAAAGGCAACCGTGATACGGGGGAACTTCTACACTTTCAACTTCTGACTCGGAACGAACGGAAGAGTTTCCTGACGATACTACCGCTAAATAGATCGTTTCGGCCTTCCGGTAGACTCGTGTCCGCCGCTCCGAGCTTGCCCACCTGTCGGGCGGTTGTTATCATCTATTTTCTTCTAAGCCCCGTCCCTGCTCGACCTCATTCGTCACGCTTGTGCCGTTCGCTGTCCTGCTCTGCATCGTAATGGTGGTTGCGAAGGCATCGGTCGACCATTTTACCGGTTTGTCCTCCATGGATCCGGAATCTTTGCCTCCAGCAACCGAGGATGCTAATGCCCGCCTGAGGACGGGCACGGGGTAGGACCACTTTTCAATATCCATAATACACCCAGCGCAACACGCCAAGTATAGTGGAGGTTTGCTTGGCCACCGTGTCGTAGCCGATAGGCATTCCGGGACGCTATCCTCGCCACA
This sequence comes from Anopheles atroparvus, assembly GCA_914969975.1. NCBI lineage: Eukaryota > Metazoa > Arthropoda > Insecta > Diptera > Culicidae > Anopheles > Anopheles atroparvus. The sequence goes on from CAJZCY010000001.1 coordinate 53,553,204, forward strand.
GTCTGCGCAAAAACTATTTATTTCAATTTTTATGCATTTCAATTTGAATTTCACCATTATAAGGAGCGAAGCCCAACCGAGAGAGGTCTGTGGACATGGTGTACATCCGACCGACCCTAGCAACGAGTGCGAAGGGAAAAGGTCATCATTCGCTGGAAATCGGGAACAGCCCAACAGCAGTTTGCCTTCCGAAGATTAGGAAGGAAGAAGTCTGCGATTTTCCTAGCAATCTCTTCAGCAACCTGTTCAAGACACTGCCGGGGATGCTTGTGTTGGATAAACCATTCTACAACCGTGCAAACGACGGTGCGGTCCTCCGATGATGCCTTAGGCATCTTTATTGTTCATCAGCCACTTGGGTGGCGAAGAAAAATCACGGAAGCATCGAGCCCGTCCTGACAAACAGCCCAGGGGGTGTTCATTCCCCATTCAGTCGAAAATCGAGTTTTTCTACCCGTTACATCAAATTTGTATGGTTGTAATATCAGTAGATAAAATATTTCATCAGTGGATTCAGTTCATCTGGCTATAACATGATAAATTTAGTAATCTTAACATATTTTTACTTTAGTGTTGATTCATTTTCACTCACTAAGAATTGGCACATTTAAATAGCTTTAAATGGTTTAACACCAGATTGTTTTCCAAAGAAAATCATTCAAATGTCAACGAACTAGTTGGATGCTTAAGGCTTACAGTACATACATACATACATACATTGATACATAAGCAGTACATGACATTCCCCACCAATGCCTCAAATTCGAGTGATGCCACGAGTGACAGTCATAAACTGCTTTATTATACCAATTCTCATTAATTCTTCAATGACTTTATCTTCTGAAAACAATTTGATGTACATATTTCCTCCTTCGCGGGGACGGTTCCGAAAACTCATCACTACGATTAGCAAGCGAAACGAGCAAAAAACTGATAATTAATTAAGCGACAGGCGAAAAGACAGTGCAAATCCACGTAATTTGGCCGAGGCGCTAACGCTTCTTGCAGGAAACCTATTTTCGTTTGATGACCTTGCTCCTGGTACTGCCGGCTACTACCTTCGGTAAAGCAGTACGGCAAATCGTTCGATTCGATCCAGTTCCACAGAATTCATTTAGCGATACACTGCAACAACAGGAGGGGAAGCAGTGCGAAAGAAGGTAGGGCCAATAGGGCACAAACATCGGGGAAAAGCTTCATTAGAACGAAAGCTAATTTCGGTCACCCTATTCAGGCTGAGGGCGAAAACCTGACAAACGGAAATCGAGGCCTAGGTGAGAGAAATGGTGCCAGGAACACTGGTAGGGCATGTCTAAAGAGGACGCGATAAAAAACAACTCCTGCTCACTGGGAATGCTAATTTTGCTACGTATTTTCATTTAGGCACGAAAACATTAACTAGAGCAAACGCAATGGTTGAAAATAAATTCAAAATAAGAGGCTTGCCGGAATAACAAAAAGTAAAAATAATACAGGCACTAGCGCGGGAAAAAATAATAAAGCCATTTTCAAGGAACACCATGCACATTCTCTTCCTCTTCGAATCTCGGGCACCACCGCGCGTCACAATATGCCGAGATTTAAGCAGCGGCAAAACACTCTCGCCGGGCTAACCACTGGCGGACGGGACGAGTCAAAATTAAATTTGCAATTAAAATTCCTCACGACTTCTAAAAGGACAACCGGGACTGGCGCACGGGGACTGAAAGCCGGAAGGTGGGAGATAAAACGTAAGGCCCCTAGCAAGTGACAACAGTCTTTAGTATCTTTTTTTTCTCTATTTTTCGAATTTTTGCCGCCCTGCTGATTTGATCGGTTTTTTTTTGTTTTTTATTCGATTCCACTATACTTGCACATATTGGACAAGTTTCTATGCTTCTAGCGCTGAAAACAGAACATATAATAGTAGCCGAAATGTTTCCCAACCATTTCAAAGGTTATTGTTTTAGGTAATACACGGTTTGAGGTTTTTTTCTAATTTTTGTTAGGTTCAATATTTCATCGAGCTGAGCTTCACGGGTCGTTTGAGATCACTCATTTTTACCGCTTCATTTATTAATTAAATATTATTTCACTGTATTAAAATTATCAAAATCTCATCATTTGATGCATCGTATTAAATCGTTTCGATGCTAACCAATGCTCATAAAAACTTGTAACATACTAGGGCAAAATACAAGCGTAAATTGTGGAAGCATTTTTAGAACAAATACCAGCGATGCATCCTAAAATCCGTCAATAGAAGTAACTCCATTCGCTTTATTTTATTCGCGCGCACAGTTCACAATCTATACCTCTTATTGATATTCCCACATACCCTCCACCAATGAACAGCATTCAACGGTGGCTAAAATAAACATACATTTCTCTCCAATTCCCAGCATTGGCCAGCCAGGATGCAGAAATTGTGTCACTTTTGAAAAAATATTCTCATAAAATACGAGCACCAACATCGTTTCATCATCGCGCTCATCAAACGTGAACCCTGGCTCAAAACATTTGCAAAAAGTATATCTGTTTGCTTTTTCCTATCATAACTGAAGCCCCAGCGGACGCACACACGCTTTTTACTGGAGGGTAGATAGCAGCGGGTTGTCCGCAACGGAGGGAAACGCAATGAAAAAATTCAATTAAAAAAGGAACCAATAAATGGCCCAAGCCCTGAGGGTGGCCATGGCGTGTTCATATTGGATTTTGTTTAATAACCTGCTGAAGCAACTTGAAAATAAACAAAACCCTATGAAACGCACCTAAAAGTTGCTGCACTCCCTCACCCTTCCTTCCTTTGCCTTCCGGATAGGATGTGCTAAAGGAAACAGACTATCACTACTATCACCACTTTCGCACCACGCCGATACAACGCCCTTGTTTCACTGAAAATGCAAAGCTGTTGGGCCTTGATTCGCCGAAAATAGAGACCTCTGCTCACCGGTGGGCACCCCCTGGGGAGAGAGTCGATGAATTTGGACTAAAAACAGCATTAAAATTCTCTGCTCCTGTAGAGTTTTACAAAAAAAAAAAAATACCGAGCCATCCAGCCATAAAACACGGCTTAAAAAATAGTTTCAAAATGCCACATACCCTCGAACGATGGTGCTTTTGATCTCCATCAATCAATTCCAATCATCACAATATGCATTGATGATACCAGGATGGAGTAACCAACCATCACCGCGACCAAACCATCAACAGTCAAAGGCTGAGAAAAATAAAAATCTCAAATACTCTGTGTCGATAGTTAGTGTTTGTTACAAAGGGGAAAGCATTCCGAGAGCCCGAATCATTCTGTCAAAGACGCAAAGATTGTGCGTGCCAGTAATGTTCCTTGCGATGTTTCTAAACAACAGTCGCATAAACTCTCCACTTTGGCGCAACTACTTTCGACCAAAACTTTTCCACTCGCTTATGCCTTTACGAATGTTTGTCGTCTGTCCTGCTCTGCACGCTACCCGCTGCTCCAGCACAGCTGAAAAAAACTTTACCCTCCTCTTTGCCAAAGTATATTAAAAGTTTACCATATCCGGTGCCGTGCAGGATATTCTTAGTGAAAGGATTTTCGTTTTTCCATCTTGAACTTCTCTCACGACCATCGAGGGGGTCAAACTCCGGGAAGAACTGTTTAAAGTTTTGCTCGATGTACATTCTTTTCTGCTAGTCTTCCTTTTTTTATTTGTGCACTTCACAACCACCGGCACACCTTCGCAGTCAAGAGGCAAGACGAGTTACAAAGCGAGCTGAAAGATTTTGGTTGTTCCCGCCAGTATTCGGAGAGAGCGCAGTGAAACAATGCAGAAAAGCCTATGAGCAACTTTGCTCCAGAATCCTCTACCACAACAACATGGCACCCACCTGGGAAACTTAAGAAATCTCCTTCTGTGTTTACTCAATGGAAAAGCATCCACGACGCAGCAGCACAACAGCCACTTCCAGTTTGAACTACAAAGCTGGCCTGTCCGTAGGCATCCTTTCCGCAGCCTAACGAGTAGCTAAAAAGCTCGGCACAACGGGTGGCTCTTTATTTGCACGGAGGGATTGAAAACTATCGGGAATGCCGACCCGGTCGGGGGTGAGAATCTTGGATAAAAGTTTTCGGTTGTTTGTTAATTTGTTGCTGAGTAGTTGTTATACAGTTTTCTCCGCAAACTCCGGCCCGGTACCGGTGAGCGCAGGGCTGACCGGCAGCCTAAATCCACTCCTGGACCACGGGACTCGGGTAAACAGATTCATTTTCCGCCTCTATAATTAGTCCTCGACCTCGACGGCACACTCGAGCATGGCCCAACGAGGAAGATGTTGCTCAACCTCGAGCTAGTGACCACAGAACTTCACCACGGTGCACCCGTTCCACCTCGGTTGGTCAAGATTGTTTTGTTGCGTAGACAAACTCCACCACCGGTGGCGAGCGTCCAGAAAACAAGAGGCTTGTTTGGCTATTGTCCATAGCAAAGGCTGCACTAATTGATCGCAATGCATAAGTAGCTTCTGGTGCACGGCTGCAGCGAACATTCCGAAAGTCTTATTCAAATGCTCCATGTTCAACGCTTCGACTCAGAGCCACTGATAATGGAACAACTTGCCGAGTCCCTACAATGAGAGGAGTCATAAATTATGGTTACTCAGATTAATTATTGCTCCAGCATGCAGGACGGTACGATTGCGTAATTGGCCCTAAAATTTTCCCTTGCCCGTTGCCTGCCGACTAACTTAGCGAACCGATTGGAAGGTGGAAACCAATTATGAATCTTCATACGAGACTTAACATATTATTCTTACGTTCTACATTTCCTTTCATCAGCAGGGTGCGTATAAAGTAACTAAATATAATAACGATAACTTTGTTATTTTGCTACAGGTATTGTACAAACCCTATGTAATCAGCCATTAAAATACAGATCTAAGCGTTTTTGTATAGAATTATTTGTCCAGTTTTTCAGATCATCTCAATGAAATCGCTGCATTCCATGTACAAGTCGTCCCATTAAATTGCCAATTAAACCGGGCATGCACATCCCTGCCAGATACATCCAAAATTTGCATCAAACGAGCATACACGCGACCGCCCTTTCTTGGCTGGAATGAAATTAGCATTCGTCATCAAAAGCTCAGATGAAAACGAATGCAAACGGTGAGGTTCACAGCATCCAGCACGAAAGCTCTGTTGCAAGCAACGATGTGCCGAAAACAAAAACGAAAGAGAAAGGAATGATCCCAAATCGGATTACACCCAAACAACCACAGTAGTATAGTGAGACGTCTGGGCATCCCACAGACCCGGATGTTGATACACTGAGACAAACCTAGCTCCAACCGCTGCCCCGTGCGAAAATAACAATGACAAATAAGATAAAGAAAATATATAAATAAATCCAAGAAAATCCCCAGATCCATGCGAAAATAACGGTGGAAAAGGCGACGGAGAAAGACAGCGCTGGCTTCTGTCGAGCAAACCGCAAAGCCCGGAATTATAACAAACGGGAAAATCCGAAAAAAAAACCCACGAGAACGACAGAAGTGCGACTGGCAGAAGCACAGTAGGACGGAGCAGGATAAAGTGGTACGTACGAGCTGCACAGCAAAGCCGAAATGCCTTTAATGCATTATGAAAAATATTTCAGATTGGCAGACAGCTGGGAGCTGCTTGGGTATAAGTTTGAGGCTACATTTCCCCCTCTCCACAGAAGACGATGTTTTCCCGATTCAAGGACCACCAGCTGACTCGCTAGTTTGCCACTGGCAGCTGATTGTCAACTGGCTCGAACGTAGCGGTTGCTCCGGAAAAAATCCTGACGGTACCAAATTTGGTGGTCAGACTACAAAGCCAGAACTCCGGCGGTTTCAGCTGCAACGTAAACATGAAATTCTCAGCTACCGGCTTGGCTGTCATGTGACAGTTTTCACTCTTCACCGGGGCATCACCGGGGAAGCTATTTGAACAGTCCAAAATGTGTTTGGGTGAAAAAACTTATTCAGGATTCGTGTCTCAGGTAGAAGCCACAAAAGACCCACACGTGATTTCTTCTTCCTCAAACATGTTTGACAACGTTTACAACTATCAGGACCTTGAACAATGCTTATCTAAACGCATATTATCTAACTACGAGTGTTATCTTACTCTTAAGACCTTATAATCTACGCCTACAGTGCACCTTAGAGGTCCGGTTGGAAATTGGTCGTTACGTCAGGAAAGAAGAACAAGAATCTACGCCCACAGTGAAATCCGGTTGAAATAGCGTTTTTATTATTTTAATTTGTCTATTTAGGTGTCCTGAAGAGATTTTTCTCTTAACACAGCAGCGTGCACCGGCCACGTAAAACCGAGACCGACCGCATGATCGACAGGCCCCAGCATAGCACAGGACATTACGAAATCCAAATGACAGCCAAGAATTCATTTTCAGATATTAATTGTAGCTCCAGCACCTTGTCTACCTATCAATGTTTCCATGAGCCGATTAATTTTTCAAGTTGCTGATAAAAGGAACAGAATAAAATTCTTGCATTGCTTCGCTCCATTTCATTATCCTTTCTACGTTAATCCGTTTCGCCGCAGAATCTTCGTGCACGCAAAACGCTTCAACCTCACTCTACTAACGGCTCTGCTTAAACTCCACGGACCAAAGGCACACAGATCAGTATCGAGAACAGAACCAACAAACCCGCCATCCTCTGTGGAATTGTCCGGAGTAGAGCAAAATGAAAACTTTATAACGCATTCGCATCACATTCGCACATCAGATTCAATCAGCTCTACACCATAAATGATTTCTAACTCTTGGAAGTCCCCCAGAAGGCCAAGCTTACCGAATGTCACTTGCCGTCTATGAACATGGTTTTTTTTTTTCATCCCTAACATTCCACTGGGCTCCTTGTGGAAGATAATTGTAGAGCGATAACGACCTTGAAAAAACACTTTCCCCTGGCAGCCAAGCGATGATTCTGAAGTTGGATTTTTATTACAATTGCTCGTTTGCCCTTTTTGTAGACGCAATAAAAGATGAATTTGCCACAAAAGCACCCTTAAAAATTAAAACGATCAAATCTCTGCAGAAAAAAAAAGAATTCACCCGAATTCCGAATTGGTCCGCCCTTAGCCTTTCCATCCAGCCTATATTGTTTCGCCATAGCTTCGACATGCATAGGGGGGCTCCTACTGTGCATCAGCATTCCTCAGGTTGCAGAAAGTGACTGGAGGTTCCCTCAAAAGGGATTCCTCAAATTACCTTCGCGGAAACTAAGAGAAGCACTCTTAAAACCGCTTAAATGTCAACTGCCTTCAAACGTCATCGAGATCTGGTGCGGATAAGACCGAAATCCACTCGCAATCCAAAACAATCACATCTGCTTTATGGCTTAATCTGCGATGCTTTCCCTTGGATTCCTTCGAGAGCAAGGCTTCGTCGGGACGATAAAAAAGGAGGACAGGCGAAATAACAACGAGACGGCAATAAAAAAGGAAACAAACGTACCGAGAGTATCGGGCTTTTAACATAATCATGTGCCTATTTTCCCTGCAAGGGAAAAGTCATAAACAATTTCTCAGTAATTCCGGCGTTAACCCCCACCAACGTTGCGTTACATATCCACCAGCTCCCCGTGCGATCAATGCGATTTTCCCGCCTTAGGGAAGGCTTTCCATGCGCTCCGCTTTCGTTTCTTCCAGGTTGTAGTAGCGTTGTTGCTTCTCCTTACCAACACTGTGTGCACGACAAAGACAGTCAGTACCCAAGTCTATCGCCCAGCTCTTCGATGTACACGCATTTTTGGAACCAATTTAAGAAGCAGTACGATTTAGAGAAACAATCGGAGCCATAATCCAAGTACTGTACATTTCTTGGCTAGCTCGATGGAACTCTGACACGGTTTTATGGTTCCATTTGGTTTTATTTCACTGAAAATCTAATTTTCACATGCAACTCAACCGCCCATGTATGCTTTTTCCAGCAGTCTCTTAAATACTGCCTCTCGCTTTCTCCTCCCTTATGTTTCCCTGTTTCTTTTTTCTTGCCTTAAGATAGGATGAAGAAGCCAAAGGTTTTACCATCGCCACCTCGAAGGGAAAACAATAAAGCTGGTCGAGCTTTTATTTCTATTAAATCGAACTTCTTACCGAGCGCTAAATCCTCGCTCAAGATCACACCAGACTCCGCTTACGTAAGTGCTCGACTGCCAGGAATCCCGGATGCGTAGCTACCATCCAAGTCACTAGCCGAGCTCGACCCTAGTGTCCGTTTTGCGGAAACGATACCAACGTCTCCACATCCCTGCGTCCCCTTGCAGCAGCAGCAGCATCAGCAACGTGTTAAGCAATGGACTGAAAGTGTTGAAGGGAACGATGCGTACCACGGTCTGGCCAGCCCAGCCCAGCCCAGAATGCCTGACCATAAGGTCTGGCTGTTACTTCCGAGGGGCTGGACGAAAACCAAACCGACTCCCCGTTTTTGGGTTGGTCGTAAAAAATGAAATATAGCTCGCTTTATGACAGTCTAAATAAGTTTACGAGTGTGAGTGTTTTCCCTCCCCGGAACGAGAAGGAAGCCCTCGGACACGAACGCAATGCTCGGGCACCGGAAGGCATTTAGCAGGAGAAAAGGTAAGGACTGGCCAGCGCAGCCCGGGCGGAGCAGCGAGTTATGGAAAGACCAACATCTTCCCCCCTTGCACACCTCTCAAGCCCCTGTTTCCAGTCCCTTCACTACTGCGTCTTTTGTCGTTGTATTAAAAGACTATTTTCTCACTTAAGACGAGAATCGTGCCCCGACTACGACATTTACCTAAACGCTCTAACATTACGAAACGCCGCACCTAACCCTCGCTCGCTCGGTCAACACTGTCTTATGTTTCTCGTGAAGATGACGATATTTGGTGACCAGGCAGGCAAACAACCCATCGCTCCCACTTCCTCCAGCACCGACGAGATGGGGAAAAGTCATTAAGGAGATAAATTTAATGACAATTACACACATGGATTTCATAGTGCGTCCGATGCACCGGCGCCTATGCACGAGCGTACTGGCTTCGGGTGGTCGGTGCAGCAAGAGATGAGAAACAAACAATCCCATCGTGTTTTGCAATGCCTCCTCCCACAGGATGTGATTGGAAAAGAAGATATACTCATTTTTTTTCGAAGGTGCACCGGTAGAGCGGTCGAGAACAGCGCAGACTCCTTTCTTTGGGCCGTTTATTTGATTACCTTATCTTTCACCTATGCAATGTGATTTGGAAGGTCAACAATCCACTGCCCAAATTCTCAAAATCCCCAAATCGAACGAAGCGTCAATCAAGCATCGGCACGACTTGATTGACCGAACCAATTGGCTGATGCACTTAGGGTTTTGATTTGAATCTCCAAAAAGAAGCCTAACACGAAAAAACCCTCACGAACTCCCGGCGAATTCCCAATGATACGTCATCGTTTTTTTGTGTGTGAAATGTTTTACCCATTCGTGACAGTTTGCGTATGTTTACGTTTTTCTTAAAGCGCGTTCGCTAAACTAATCAACAAATTGCCTTCCATTGGAATTGCTTAAATGTTCAAAGGCCAGTTCACTTTTCTACCAAATGAAAAACCGGAAGACAAAGCGGTGTGAAGGATGATCCCTTTGATATACTATAATTATAATAAGTAACTCATCATCACGGACGAGAGCAATCAAATCTGTCTCGTAGGAAAAAGGAAAAGTTACAAAATTAATAACACTTACTCAGAAATGCACTTTTTTCAACAACAAAAATCAAAATGTAAGCCCTGAAATGGAGCACTCATTGCCAGCTTTCTGGAAAATTAAATTTCCTCCTCCGGGGTTTCTTCTGCAACCGGCTCTAAGCAACTTAACTTGGTGCGGAAACACTTCTCCATTCAGGAGTATGAAAGGGTACTTTGGCATTTCGGTCTGATTGCAAAATGACCCGAGCAGAGGTGGCGGATGTGTACTACCAGCGTTAAAACACCGGATTCGGATCATGCTTCGAACGACCGCTGCGAAAACCGACGAATGTCAGCACGGGCAGAAGCACTGGAGTCATTTTCCGCCGCATCGTCATGGCAGAACCGAAAAACATCCGCCAAGCAATTCAATTTCAACACATTTGCAAAAATGACGATAACAATAGAGGAACTAAGGCGCTGCTCCCTGCTGCCAGTACCATGTTATCCAATCGGGGACTCGCTGTGATGGAATCTTTTTCGTTTTTTTTTTCAAGATTCTCCACATCTAATCGTTCTTTCCTTCGGTCGCATTTTGCGCCATTTCCGCTTCCCGACATATTTTCCACAATGCAAACAAAGTCACACAAACAAAGAAACGCCAAAGCCACATGTCCTGTAAAAAAAGAGCTCCAGAATCCAGGCTTGTGTTCCTTTTTCCCATTTCGAGCCGAAAAACGCAACACCTTCGTAAACTCCACACATGGCCGCCACCGTCCGGCTCCTTGCAGCCAATGGCCGTTCGCTCGAAGTTCGGCCGGTCGTGCCAATGGCAAACAATAACACTGATAATAATGATGAAAGCAGTGGAAACGATGACGCTTCCACAAGCACCCTGCCAGGCACCGACTCTCAAAGGGTGTTAAAAACTGGACCTCATCTGATTCTCAGTGAACAAGGAACTCTTTTACACACGCCGAATTCTACAGTGTTGTGCATAACAAGTGCTGCAATATTATGTTGGGTAAACAAAATTCATGAACTATTCGATATTTTCCACTGAACGCACTCTTCAATAATATGGAACGATTGACCAACATTTCGTTCCATAATAAAGTGTTACAAGACCCTTTTTCAATACAATTAGACGATATTCGGATTTATATTTCTAAGCTCCCTGAAAATAATGTCTTCCCTAATTCGATCTACCCACAACTGTACATAAAATCTTCACCATCCGGAAGGACTAGCAGGGATATCCTTCCACCCCACAATGCTGGCCCACTGTCTATTATTTGAACTCTTTCCAATTTTTCTTCGCCCAGTTCTCCCGAGCGGGAAGATAGCATCCTTGTCTCTGCTTCCGACATTCCAAATCATCTGCACATACACATGTACTCCCTGCGAGGCATATCCGGTTTGTGCAACGACGAGCCGTAGGTGGCCGGTGCCACTGGGACACGTGTGCAAACGAACGCACGGCCTTGCATGCCAGGCTCCAGCCAGATAACTTTCCGAGAGACAGGCAGCCCGGATGACAGGGGCTGTGAGGAAGGAAACATCCAACCCATTATGAGGATGAGCGATACACTCAGGATAATGCATTGGGCTCGAAGCGAGCGCATCGAGATCGAACTTTGCTGAAAGAACACAGATGGAAGAACCTCGCTACTAACAATCGGTACTTCATCGGGCCACTTCTCGTCCACCTAGAGACAACTACCATTCCCCTCATCCGTCGATGGACTTCACTCCCGAACGATAATGACACATCCGGCGGTGGTGGCGGTGGTGAAGGCAAAAGAAATGGAATGGATTTCCATTGCCGCTTGGACGCGTGCCAAAAGTTAAGAAATTTGACTGCAATGTCTGCGAGAAGATGTCGATAGTTGAAGTAGAGCAAATACATGCTGGTCAGTCATGCGGCGCGACCACATTTGCGGAGAATTCTTCGCAGCGTGAGCATTGAGAGCATTTGGAGACCTGCGGTGGTCGATTTGATTCGCCATGGCCAAGCTACTGGGCCTTGATTCGCAGCGTAACGGGAAGACGTCGGTTTTTGAGTTGAGATCCGGAAAGAACGACTGAAAGGCGCTTAAGCAGAAACCCATCTTGTCGAATGGCAAACGGAAGCACCGAACCTATAAGCCCCTAACCTCACCTCGTGCACGATGGCTGCATAATTTTTAAACAATTTTTATGACCTTGTTTTGCTGCTCGAAGAAAGGGTTTCCTTCGCCAATAGGAAACTGCACTGGACAAACTTTCCAATCTGACCCTCGATTAGGAACACGTGCTTCCGAGGACATCGTCACCGGCGGAGCACAGATTAAAACTTTTCCGATCATCAAAGGGATTTGATTTTCAGCTCTCCGGAAATGTCCCGTACCCGCACAAAGTGCCAACTTATGCCAGTACCAACGTGGCAGTCTCAAAGGCGTTCTTTTCCCGCAGCCATTCTGCTGAACGGAGACATTTGGTTTTATTGTGCCCGAGTAATGTGATTGGAAGTTAATTTTCCACCCTGGCAACTTCAAAACGTTGGCCTCAAATTGGCCCTTGTCCGGCAATTACTGGTCTCTACTCTGCCAGTCCTCCAGAGGGATTCTTAAAGGTGAAATTTTGCCCGCGATAAGAGATAAGCAAAAGCCTCATGGCAGTGATTTGCTCCATGAAAACCACCCACTCATTATCGCACAACGACAGCCCTCCACTACCACCGACTGCCACCCCTCACTGGATAATTCTTTTTCGTCACGCTAAGCCGTGGTGGCCGATCCTACCAACTGGGGCATTTGGTGCAAATTCCAGCCATCCTTATTGTCGGACTTTTCGGAAAGTCCGGCTCCAGTTTCTGTGCCGCTTTCCGGGCACGTCAGCAAATACTTTCCATCCATGGGATCAGATAACGCAGCCAACCCGTTTCAATATGGCGGTGCTGTAGAATGAATATAAACGAAAATGCAGCACCCGTGTTTCTCGCCCCGCCTCCGACGACAGCCAGCTCAAAGTTATGCTTTATGCCGAGGTCATGATTTGCATAATACAAGCTTTTCGGGCTATTTGTGTCCCTCCCTGGTCTTTGCTTTTCAACTCGCTTTCCCAGGCCCCGTGTGCGGAAGTGCTGCCGACTGGGGCCATTTTCTCGGTTATTTTTCGAATGCCGCGTACCACTTTCGGTCAACAGGATGCAAAACGGTTGTTGCATCCGCCGAGCGCTGGCTTTGCATGCAAACGGCACGCTGGAAGAATCAAAAGGCACTGCAGCTCATAAGAACACCCAATCATGCACGAAGCTGTCCGTCTTGTGGCTGCCGCAACCATTGGAAAGTGGTGGAAAAATCTTAAATTTCAATATTTTCTGGTTAAACGCTACCGAACGACGTTTTTTTTTCTTGTATTTAAAATGAGCTACTTCGCTTCTGTTTTCTGTTTTGGCAATATTGAGCCTTCAAGTGGAAAACCCGAAAAGAAAACAAACGATAGAAAACCACCACAAGAAAAGATGAATAGTTCCCCACCCGCAAGGCGGCAGGCACTTTTTACTTTCCAATATAACACCGAAATGGTCTCATGGCACGAGAGACCACCGGTCGAGTCCTATGGAAACCATGTCAGTCGTAGAACAAAAGAAGGAAACGGAAATTATTGCTTTCATCGTTAGAATACGGAAGTTTGGGATCAATTTCACGCTGCATACAGCGAGCGGAAGGACCGCAATGCATAAGGAACAAAAACGCTGGCAGTCTAGCGGCCTCAAAAGTAAACGATGCAAATTGCCCACGAAAACTTCCTCTGACAAATACTTTTGTCTAAACTTGCCTGCAACAAAAAAAAAAGATATAAGATAAGATGCATAATTTTTTTCTATTGTACCGTTAATTAAGGCATTTTGTTCTACAAATTTATGTTTGAGTTCAGTTTAGTTGAATGATAAAACTGGTTTCTTACCTATATTTACTTAAAACATTTCCAATGCTTTGCAATGCAAGTACGATTAAACCTATGCATAGCAAAGAAAATGGTTGTAAAATGTTGGAACTGGCATACCATTCAGACTGCTGAAAATGGGAAAATACATCAAGCTCAGCGTCAGCGCTCCGCTAGTTTTCCAGCCGTTCCAATCACGCACGCATCTGCAGCGTTGGGCGAAATCAACGATCAACTGTAAATGCCGTATCATAAATTACGTAACATGTTCCAGTGCAGAACAAAAGCGAAACTCTCCCCAGGGATACGGGGCATCCGTGAAACGCCACACCGATGGTCAATGGTAGTGCTTCGTACACGATACGACCGGAAAGCGGCTCGCCAACCCCTACCCTAACGCTTAGGCGCCCAAATGAGACCGGAGGCGAGCACCAAAGGGCAATAGAGAAGTTAATTTGCGATACGGAAATAAGTGGAGTAAACGATGATGGAAGGATAAGATTAAAAGGACGCTTTCAGGCCAGCCGAGGCTGCGGACACAGGTGAGAAGAGAGCGGCAAAAGCACCGGAAGTCTTGCACCGGGCACTCGCCATCGAAACCCATCCGTTCTGCCGGCCGGAGAAGATGGAAGACAATTTACCAAAGTACGACATGCGGGGCAAAAATCTACCCACTCGATGTGCTGATCGGGCGAGCGGATGTGGCCACCGGAAGCATAAGCTTACGAGCATACGTAAGCGCTCGTATCATAAATTAACTTTCTCAGCAAACCGTAAAGATGTGATTAATATCATTGAATCTGTTTGTCCTGTGGTCAACTCGCTGTGGAGCGTTTCGGTTGTTTGCAACCGCTTTCAGGCATGCAGAGCCGGCCGATCGGGATGATGATGATGACACCGGCAAGGCAAGCCACCCGGCACTGGGTGGTGTCCTTTTTTGCGTCTGCACGCTCACACGAAAGGATGGTCCCAGAACAATGCAACTTCATTATGGAGTGCGATCGGCTTCACGTGGCGCGTAATTTCCTTCTGAATGGGATTCGTTTTGAAAGACATTTTCAGACGACATTACGGCAATGTAACCCGGCCCAGTCCTCCGAAAATCCAATCCAAAAGCAATTCCAGCCCTCTCCACGCACCCACCTGTGTCCGTAAATCTGCTGCAAAACCGTGGAACCAGCGGTTACTTCGATGCTGGTGAAAAATCATTCTGCAAAAACCATGGAAACGGTTGTGGGCGTTGGTTGAAGTGCGCCCTGGAAAACGGCAAAGAATCGGCAGCGCACGTAACGGAATCGAAACGAAATAACAACACACACCAGTATCAACCAGGGATCCAACCAAGCGTCGGCACACCAATTCCCGGTACTGTTGATTCAATATCAAACCCCTGGACCAGCGCTGGCAGCATTGCGGAGCAGCGATGGCTTCGGAAAGCCCGTACGGTCACCGTGCCGCAAGAAATCCATGAGCGTTTGTATGTACGGGCTTCAGGAAACCAAAATAATAGGGACCGTTTGATTGAGTTTTGCAAAACCAATTTTCTCACCCTTCCGGTTCGGTTTGATGCGGTTTTCCCGAGGTTCCTCGGCGCTGTACAAGCGACGTCCTACGGTTCCTAGCGTCCGATGCCATCGTCGCAAACCTCCAAACAGTGCCGATAAACACTGTCCGGCAACGAGAATCATAGATCCCTTGCACGACGATATGGTGTCACGCATCCGATCCGATGAAATCCATCCTCGTATCCGAATCCACAACAAGCCCTCTGATCTACTCCTAATCTGGACCATAATCTGTCCGACCTTCCCTGGTCAACCGGCATCGGAAGGCATCGATTAAAGCACGGGACACCGCACACCGGACCTCTGTGGGTGAAAACCCTGCCTACACAGCTCACAGCGATGAGGCAAAGATTAAGGACTTTACCGATACTGCTACATCGATCGAAGCCAGGAACGATGACGGCCCTGCCAAACATAAGGATCAGCCCGGTTTCTTCCCAGCGGTAGCCTCTAATTGGGGTGCAAATATTTGGCCAAAAGATGCCAAATGTGATCCAACCAAACACTCGCACGTTTTAAACAATCCTGTGCAACGATGCTTCCGATGCTGTGCCGATTCCGTGCCCCGACTAAGGGGCTTCATCCGACCGGTATGTTTAACCGTCGCATGTCGCTTGATTAACCCGTTGTTGTTTGCCTGCTCTGGCCTGCTACGGGAACCAACAAAACGCCGGCGACGACGGACCTCCGAATCTTGCCAGCAGGTCCATTCGCAGCTCATATTTCATTGCGCCAATTCCGACGTGCTCTGTGGGCTTCGGTAGCGTCATCAACCTAATACTTCGCCTACTTGAATCAACAGTCAAATGAGAGGCAATCGATGATAGCACATGCGCTTGTTGCTTCGAAGTGCCGATGCATCGATCGTTTCGACGTTAAGCCTGCCGTCTCGGTACTCGGCCTTCATTGCGGCATCTTTTTGTGAGGGTGAGAGTGAAAGTAGAGCTGCCCGTTCGATGCCGTGAAACAAATAATCACCTTTAAACTAATAAGTGGCTCAAGTGCAGTTGCACAATCGTGTTGTTGTTTTTTTTCACATCAATTTGCTTTATGTTGTTCAGTGGAAAATCATCAAGAAAACCTACACTGGCAACAGTAGTTTATGTTTGATAGCTTTGGAGGAATATTTTTCAAGTGGTTCGAAGGAAGATAAGAAATAACTTTTTGAACAACTGTTCTCGTTCAATATCATCTAGATCGTAGGATAGCAATTACAAATTACAATTGTTTATAAAACAAATATCACAGATAGTGATCATTTTTTTATCTCGATTGTCCAATCAGTAAGTTATCCTTAAACTCATTAATATTGTATGTGATTCCTTTGTACCAATCACATTCGGTATCTACGCTTGGCAACACATGTAATTATTTCACCTTTCAGTAGTTCCTTTCGTTACGATTGTCCTCCCAGATACTCAAAAACAAAAATCCTGCCTGCTTCAAGGCAATCCGGGAAGAAACATAATTTTCTGTCGCAGACAACAATTGCAACTTAAAGTGAACGGTAGTTTTGGAATACCTCTCCCCAGTCGTGGGGGTCGTGTCCCGTTCTTTACACAGCTCTAGTTGAAAGCAAAAGTTGTTCACTGTAACTGTGACAACTGGAAAAAAGTGCGAGTTCGAGAACAGGTATAACCTCGACCAGCGATTGTATTTCACCGTTTTACTTTCACGGGGTGTGGTTGATGGTCAATTCTTTCGCCTATCTGCTTCTGCTGACTCCCGTGGTTCCACGGAGAAGGTCAACAACTCGTTTCAGCAAAAGGAAAACGAAAGCCAATTCATTTGCAACCCACGAAACAGAACCATGCCGTAAGCGCCTGACGTAATCAAACGGTACGAAATCCGCGGATCACTCCGCCGGCCGGTTGAAAGGCGCTTCTATTCCGGCAGCCAAGTCCGGAAGGGGTGCAAGGTGCCACTTTACATACACCGTGCCTCTCTGAAGTGCTCCAGCTCGGATGGCTCAAACTTTTCCACGGCACCCCCCAAATCCGACGCTGATGTGCAATCAATGAAAAACTACTCCAGCCCGAAGGCCTCTCTCTCTCTCTCTCTCTTTCACTCTCACCCTTGTGCCGTCGGCGTGGGTGGATCGACGGAATGAAACAAAGAAAAAGCGCGAAAAGATCAAACACGCAAATGAAACAAAAGCAGCATAAAAAAACACAAATCAACCGCAACACAGCACGCGTCGCAATACCGCGCGCGAGTGTACACGATGGTCAATCATTTGGATGTGGGCTCGTTGCGCACACTCGCCATGCTGGAACGGACGGACAGGCAGACGGACAGCAAAGCAAGCCGCCACAGGGCTCCGACACGAAACTGTTTGAACTTTGCAACAGCTTCAACACAGTGCTTTTCATCAGAGCGATTTAATTTTAAACATTTTCCACCGCAACTGGTACCTTCCGTCCGCTACCAACTGGTTGGGATGAGTCAAATTGTGTGCAAATTTTGTGAACTCCAAATTGAAATTTCGCATTACATACAAATGTAAATAATTGCTGTAACAACCACAAAGAAACATGGTGTGAAATGGATCAAGTTTTGTGTTTCTGTTACCCATGTACGATAGGAGGGATTTTTATTTTTTTTTATTACAACTAATAGGCCCCCTAGACTAAGCAACGCGCCACGTGGTCAATCGTGCATCGTGCACGTATGAAAGAAACGGAAAAGCTACCTCGCGGATAGTTGAAAAGGCAAGAAAGCCATGCAATATGTGCATGTGCGCGAGTGTGGAGGCTTGAAACGAGTTTGCGAGAGGCAGGTTTCTGCCTCGATGCATGAAAATCGCATATATTCACATTTCCCTAGCCAGCGTCGGCAGCATGTGCACCGACCAGCCGCCTGCAAAAAACCCCTTCCAGCTGTGTGAGCTGCTTTAAAGACCAGCATTATGCTCCCCACCAACGGTTCGTTGACTGTTGCTTTAAAAAAAATCCAAACGCTTCCAAAGGCAAACATACGTTCCTTTCATAACGACCACTCGTAATTGCGGGGTGGATGGGGGTCGGCTGGGGTGGTGGGGCAACAGGGAGCGAAGCGAGTGGGAAGGTATGTTGGCTACCATCGACTATGGTACAACGACATCTGGTGGCTCCGATGTATGCGTGTGATGCCCGCCCCACGGAACACCAGGTAGGGGGCCTCGTCGGTTACATGGAGCCTGGGGTCGATTCGGACGAAATTCGGCCCCAATTTAATCAGTTTCAAATTAGTGCTCCACTCGAACGGTTCGCGTCGGCGTCGTCGGTGCTACATAAAACGTGCCTAGAAAAACGTGCTGACGAATCTCCACTTGACTTTGCTCCATCGGGTAAGTTCCTAAGCGAGGAAAAAAAACCAAACCAACGAGTACCAGCAGATGTTACTGGCGGGAAAAAGACCAAACTCCAGTCCCTAAGGCGAAATCAGCTTTCCCGCAGTCGTGAGTGCTCAGATCTCGTCTACGGTGCATGGTGGTGATCTATGTGCAAGTGATAAATATTTCGTGCCGTCGAGAGCGATACGACTTTTTTTACCGCAATTTCGTCTCCGAGTTTCCCCACGTATCCAATCGAATCCGGCGAGGCCAATCAGATCAGGATACCGGGGAAAATTGATTTCTTGTTACCGACTGTCGTGAATCTTCACCGGCCGCGGCAAGAACGGAGTAGGTGAAAGACGCAAAGGGCGTAATCGAGGATCCCAGATATGACCTACGTGATTGGTCGTGGCGGTCGTCGCCTCCAGCCATCCTCGAGAAGCTTGAGACAACATCACACCACACGGTGGCTCGTCACATACAAGCACACATCCACCGCAGTTCGTCAGTAACAACAGTTGATATGGTTTCACGTTACGGTGGTTTCTTTCCAGTATTGATTCATATCGAGCTAGGGGGGCTCACCTGCGATGGCAAAGGTGCGAAAGCTCAGTTCCTCATCCATAAATCAGGGACACCAGGACGATTCTCCGCTGCCCCGTTCTCCTCCAGTGGAAATCAAAAACATTTTGCTTTATAATACTTCATCAATCCTGCCGACAGGAATCTTTCTGGTCTGAGCAACGTGAGGCAAGCTGTTCGCCGTGTAAAGGGTAATTTGGCCATGGAACATACTGCTCGCTTCGATCCATCGGTGTTTCCGTTGACGTGGAAACAAATCGAATGCCCAACGGTGCATATGATTAATTTTCCCATCGATTTGAACGGGGGCAAAGATTTGCATCCATACCCGAAATAACAACGGGTTTGCGACCGTCAACCGTCAAAATTTACTGTCCTCGAAGGATTCCTGGATGATTGCTGTGGCAACAAACCTCGACTTGGCCAACATCAACAGTCTTCGCTCTGGAAATGGGAGCTCTGTGATGCTGATTTTAAGCTGCATTATTTAAACAATTTGACGAATTCGTCCCTCCTCACAGATGCTCTCCGATTCTATGGAAGAAGTGTCAATTGTACACACAGATGTGGCGCCCATTCTGATCAGACAGAAATTGCCGGTTCGTTTGAACCATTCGTTGTAGAGTTGTCAAATGCAAGTGCGTGACATCGACCGAACGTACTCCATTTGCAAGTGCCTGGCAGAGTGTCAGCCAACGCCGTCTGCGCCCTTCTGTGATGTGATCATAAAAGTAAATCTTTGGCCACGATAATTTACGATACCACAGTGACAGCGACTGCCACAAAGCTCTGTCGCTCGTTACTTCTACGGATGCAAGCAGTGCGCACTATTCGCTACACATTACCGTCCCCAGGCATATCCGCCAGCAGCTTCCATCGAAGGCCGTAGTGCAATAGTGAAAGAAGATTCACTTTACTTCTCCATCATAAATTCAAATTTTATTTCCAACGCCAGCCCGACGACTGGACCTGGAGCTTCTGGAGGGATGCCGGGGTTCCAAATGCAACCGATTGCGAAAAGATGTCGGAGATGGACTTTACTCGAAAGGTTTTCAAAGTTCCGGCCCGGTTCGTCGTCGCGATGCTAGGAGCGTTCGCACCGTTTCCACTCTGCCCGATCGTAAATAATTTGACATTTTGCGTTAGAGGCAATAAAACTAAGCGCCACTGCAACGGGTGCGATGTCAGCCATCGTCTTGTGGTCTGCCTCCGCCACTCTGGCGTAATGTGCTCAGGCCCCGTCAGGCGTCACGTGCTATGGCGTGAGGCCGCGCAAAGGCACGAAAGGCTCCAGCTCCCAGCGAACGAGGCAACTGTCTGTCCTCCGACTGCATCGCCTATGATTGATCTGATTTTCGTGTTACCTTCACAATCTGAAACCCGGTCACCAACTGGTCCCTCCAGCAAGGCCGAACGGGCAGGGTTTGGGCGGAGCGAGGAAGTGGCGTAATTGCGTAATATCGGAAACCGACTGGCTCCGGCCGAGAGAGCGAACGTACGAAAAACCGGTTCCACACCGGTTTCGTACGGCCTCAACAAGCTGAATGAACTTTCGAATGCCGGTCAGTGGCAGGCCGCTTTTTGCGACGGCTAGCTTTGCCCTTTTTGCGCCTAAATTTAGTCTATTAGGTGTCACACGATGGTCCGTCCTTGTGCATTATCTCATTCATTTCACCATGTGCTCTTTTCTTCTGGTTTCTGGTCGCGTGTCCTACAGCTGACGAACGAACGTACACGACGGCAAGATGCTGAAGCTGGCTGCCATCGTCACCGTCGGGCTGCTGTTCTGCGCGGTCCAGTGCGTCAAAGTGGACTACTACGGCTCGCTGTACAACCCGAAGGACGAACTGCACGCCCCGTACCGTAGCGAGAAGGAGGACAAGCAGGACTTTAGCAAAATTCCCGGCGTACCCGGCGTGGACTATCCGATCTACCACGAGGTTCCGCACACCAGCTTCCACTGCGGCAACGTCCCGGCCATCCCCGGCATGTACGCCAACGTGGAGACCGGCTGCCAGGCCTACCACACGTGCCACGATGGGCGCGAGGGCCACCAGGGCGCCTCCTTCCTCTGCACCAACGGCACGCTGTTCAACCAGAAGGAATTCGCCTGCGACTGGTGGTACAACGTCAAGTGCGAGGAGGCGCCCAGCTACTACCAGCTGAATGCCGACCCCGAGCACAACCCCTTCACCCCGAAGCGCAAGCCCGAGGACGAACAGCACAAATTCCTCATCCACGTTTAGGATGCGCCTCGCATGGCAACGGGGTCGCTTGCGTTCCCCGGACCGCTGCGTGCCGAGGCTGAGAGGTCTCGTTGAGATTTACTTGTTCTCCACTTCATCCACTTATTGTTGCTGTTGTAAATAATTTCTCGGAAATATATAAAATGCTATAAAACTTTTCATCAAACTAAAAAGGCGTTTCACGTAGTTTTTTTTTCCATACCATTTCAATTCGCGTATAAGCACGTTCGTATATTATATGTACAGACATTTAACTTCACTCCGGTGCATCCGGCTAAGCCAAGCTTACATTTTCCACAGCAGACATCACGATTTAAGCATAAGGATCGCTTTTCTTAAATCAAGTTGCTTCAGTTCCTGGGGGTATTTGCATTTATTTCGACTTCAACTGACTGATACAAACCATTATACAACTAGTCGACTGACCGCTCAGTGCAACGTGAGAAGGCAACGTTTCTGCGCGGAATAACCAGAACATTCAAAACCAGCGAAAAATGCATAGCTTTTACATCAAAGGAATCTCGTTTGGCTGCACTTGTGTTTTTTGATTTTCTATATTTCGCTGGAACACCTCTGATCTTTTACGTTTTTCTTCCGTTCTTTTTGTAATTTCCTACCGTAACGCAACAATAACTACAACAACAACAAAAAACACAACCCCGCTCATATCGGAAAAGTTATGCTTCCACAATAAACACAACCAAGTCCCGAAACGCCAAAAGTCCCTGCCGCATCCACGAACGGCACGACATGAAACACAAACGGCAAGGGAAAAAAACGGAAAAGAATATTGCAAAACCTCCCGATTACAGCACGCATCAAGCGAATTTGCAACAGGACCAGATGCACAGTGACTGACGGGAGCTCAAAGTCAAACATGCCCAGTTTTGGATGAAAGGTTCAGAGAGTAACATAAATTTTTCAACAAGATGGTACATTTCTGTCTCCCTTCCCCACATACCGATTGCTATTCGAGGCGGTCCCTATTGATACAGATATGCGGATGCCGCCCTACGGCTCAGTGCAAATGACCCGATATTAATCGAGGAATGAGTGGTTTCCATGTGTCGGTCCTATTCTGGCTTTTTGTAATCATGGCGCTCAAATTGGTTCGCTGTGAAAGTGTTGGTATAAATTTTCATTAAATCCGTTCCGTACGCACAAAAACGAATGCGCAGTAATGCAGGCTGCACTGCCGAGGCGCATAGATTTTGGCTCGCGTCCGAGTGTCGACCTCGGTTCGGAACTAATCCTGGCAAAAAGGTAAAACACCATAACTCAAAGGCCTGAGTGTAAATCGATTTGTAAACACCTCGAAAATGGTACTATCATCGTTTGTTTTAATAATTAATAAATTAGTGTTTATTTTACGAGCCCGCGCTGGACCGGTCCGAGTACCTTGGACCTAGGAGGGCACGGTTAGTGCGAGCGACGTGCATTAAAATTAAGCGAACGTATATATAACCACATGGATGCCACCTCCCGCGACATAATTCATCGTCAGTGAAATACGATGGAATTAGCACCCACTCTGGCACGAAACAGGCGAAATGCCCCAGTCCAGCAGAAGACAGCCGGGCATCCAACCGGTTGAATGGGATGGGTGTCAATTTAAACGGGCGTTTGTTTTCGACGGTGCACCCGACCACTGAGACTCTCTACGCAAACGGTCATGCTGTCTGTAACAAAGCATTATTTGTTTGCAGCATTACAGGTTGTGCGGGGAAAAATGTGGAATGTCTAAGGGAATGTGTGACAAAACTCATTCCTTTTCCCCAGAGAAAGAGAAGGACTGACTTCACGATCAGGATGCCAAAAGGAACAACATGCAAACAGCTAACGAGAGTTTCTGGTTTGCGGTGGCTGGTCAAAGCATATCTCGCAACATTAGGCAACAGCTAGCAAAGGGTTGAGTTTACTCCGAAATTGACTGGAAACCAAGATCGAATCCGGCATGCACCTGATCACACATACTACCATCCAAAGTTCCCCGGTTGAATGTTCCGGCAAAATACTCAAATCTGCTCCCGGAGCCCTTTCCGTGCCGGTTGTTTGAATTTCTCGCTCACTCCATTACAATTTTATGATTGTTTGTGATACACTTCCGGCAAGTGTAAATATAGATCCAGTCGAAAGCATTTCCGGCTGCTGCATGCCATATAATCACTTCAACCGAACCTCCACCCTAGCATCCAACTCCTCCCCCTCGTTCGTTCCCAGCCATCCCATCGTACCGCCAGACTCTGACCCAACTTTATGGTTAGTTAATATGAAAATTTATGTTCGTTACTGTCCTGCCCTTGGTTCCGACGGAGGACGGAGGATGTCACTGGGATGCAGTAAACCAAGCCGGAACGACCCTTAAGAAAGGCACGCCGGAGCTTGCAAACAAAGGAAAAAGGAGGTTACTTTCCCTACAACAACACCACCAATTTGCATCCAACCCAGTGAACGCATGGCAAAGGAGATCGGTTGAACTGTCCGAATGAGCCCTGGTGACTTTTGTTTTCAAAATACTATAAACAAGCGAAAAGTTTGATCTAGTAACACATCACAGCCACTCTGTTGGTTGTAGAAATTTGTTACGTGTCAGATTTTAAAGAGAAAAAAAACACTGCTGTTTCATGCCACTTCAGTGCCTGACTCAAGCCATACCGAAGCACGCGATAAGCTATCATGGCCACTTTCACGTGCCGACAAGGAAAGATAACGTAACGATTATAGGCATGACGGAAGCCTTAAATGCAGCAGGTGAGTACTTTCTTCTTCAGCAACGTTCCGCGGCATAGAAAGAGAAAGCACCCTTACCTGATGATGCTCTGCCGATGAGTGTTGGATGCGCTGATCCCCAACAACGATAACGATGGCCACAGGTTAGCAATCTAAGGGAAGCAATCAATTCCTTCAAGTTGATAAGCGCCAAGTGCTTCCCCGATGAATGCGACTCAACGGCCAGCACCGCCAACGTTCCCCGTGGCACTGCTTTTGTGGATACAGACATAGATGCCTCATGGTTTTTTTTCCTGTTGTGAGGTTCCAAGTAAACCTGAAGAACACCCATTCCGTCGCAATCTAGTTCACGATCGCGGAGGAAACACGTAAAGTGCATTTAATTGATAAGCAACTAACGAGGCGAGTGACGAATGCGGCGCAATCTGGCCGCGAACTATCGCTAAACTGCCAGTCGTTCTTTACCATTCTTCGTGGCACAACCGGCTACGGTTATGTTCCACCTCACATGAGTTTCGTTTTGCTACGTGTTCGTAAAAGTTCGCGAGTTTCTTCTATCAATAAATCATTGCATAAATTGACGGAAAAATTGTCCGATCGGTCGCGTGATATTGCGAGTTCACCAAATTCTTTACTTCAAACGTTGGTTTCTTGAGTGATGTGCTTACCGTTGCAACCCGACTGACCTTCGGGGCAAATTTGTATCGAAATATATCTCCGCCT
Source organism: Anopheles atroparvus (assembly GCA_914969975.1). NCBI lineage: Eukaryota > Metazoa > Arthropoda > Insecta > Diptera > Culicidae > Anopheles > Anopheles atroparvus. Next base: position 53,577,939 of record CAJZCY010000001.1, read on the forward strand.
TCAAAACATTTATTTACCTATCAAGCGGTGGAAAAGCGTGGAAAGCTGTTGAAAAACGCCGCTCGTTGGATCGCTGGATTGCCGCTATCAGTTGGAAAGCGCAACGATGAAGAACAATTCCCCCCTGAACTACTTCACCGAGTCGTCCGAAGAGGATGACGAGGAGACGGTCATGATCAAAAAGTACGTAAAATGAAGCAAACTTTTCCACTCGTCTCGCTACGTCAGCCATACTCGCTCACCGTGCGTCCCCGCCGGCATCCCGTGCTTCCAGGAACATTCCAGAAGGATCGCTGACGTGGATTCTATTCAGCTTCCTTCTGCCCCCTCGAAGCAACTCGATGGTTCGCGAGGGAGGTGAGAAAGCGCGGGAACATAAGATGGACGCGGAAAAATATGATTCAGTTTTAATAAAAATTGACTCAATTGAATATTCAATAAGAAATTTTCCTAATAATATGTTTTTTCGCGCTCCACTTCGCCAATCGGAAGGTGGGTGCACGATAAAGTTGGGACGCTTCTACGCTTCTTTAGGAAGCCCACTTCGCTGGGTGATCCGATGGAACGATGAAAATATCATTACTAAGGATAAATGCAGAGCGAACGCGAAAAAAAATCCAACCCACCAGCCGGACCATAATCGTCGGTCGGGGGAGCGGAGGGACGGAGTGCCGGTAGCGGCGAAATATGACGGCGGCACAGAAAAGAATATGTATTCAGATTTATGGAAATCCGATCATATTTCGAGAAAGCGAGTTTTCCTTCAATTATCCTCATCTGAAATCGGTTGCAAAAACGTGTGCACCGGCGCATGGTATGGCGAAGGAAGGGAACATAAAATGCGGGAAGATGCCGATGTACTCGTTTAATGGAATTATGATGGAAGCATCCGCCTGCCTTCAAAGTGTCCCGTAATCAGAGGCCGTTACAGCGACATCGACGGCAACCGTGTCGTTCGATCGTTATATGGTACTGTTGCGTTTTCTTCTGAAGTGGTCCTACCGTGATTGTTCGCTTCGATTTCCCTTTTTCTCGCGCACAGACACTTCACGGTCATGCCGTACACTCGTACTTGTTCTTGTTCGTACATTGAATCATCATCACCCAGCAAGCAAATGATGCCTGTTGATCAAGCTTGTTTTACAATATTAAACTACTTGTCGAGTAGTCGAGATAGCAACTGGTCTGTTTAAAATTATTATTATAAATATTTGCTTCGGCCACTTTTCCATAGCAAGGGGCGCAGAAGAAATGGATGATTGTTCAAAGTGCTTCAGGTCAAACTCTTCTAGGTACCTCGCTGCATTCAAAAGCGCGTGGCTTTTATGGCTTTTATAAACAAGCACAAAAAAACCATTGATTCTTTGCACAACAAAAGGTACCGCAAACCCCATTAACGAAGCCCTATTTAGCTACATTGTTGCTCGAAAGCGACCGGTTTCGAACGGGCCCGGAAATGGCCATCGACTCCGGCGCCGCGAAGCCCATCGGCATTCAAGACCTTCACCGTAAGCAGCTGCGGAATTCTTCGAAACCGAAATTGAAGCATGACCCCAAACATCCCCCCACGCACACACATACTCACACATGCACACACAAATACGAGGGCTCGGGCCCTTGCAGCGGAGGACACAACGAGAGGCGAATGAATCATGAAAACAACACGCAGCCGTCACCCGTCATACATCAACCGAATTTTGATGTGAAAAAGCATCACCGTTAACACGCGGCATGCGGTGCGAATCTTGGCAATGGCGAAGGCACCGACGTGCCCATTATTCCTGCCCAACGATGCGCACTCATACGCACTTTCGCCGGTACGGTAGGGCTTCCATTGAAACTCCACACACTTTCCTTTCGTTTGGGGTTTCTGACGTCTTCTCATAACGTTTTCCCCCCCATAAAAGAATCGAAATTGCCCTTCGGAAGGATCGGGGCTGCGTTCGGTGCAAGTAAATAAAGAAACCCCGCCACACACTTCCGAGATTGACGACTTACGTCGACTGGTCTAGGCATTCTGGAGCGCTTCCCCATTTTCCGATCACAGGTGGTGAACGGAGCGTAAATTCCAACCATCACTGTGAAATCTTTCCGGTGCCGTCGGAAAATACGCGTGGGAGGTGTGCTGCGGTACATCAGCTCTCGGCACGAGTAAACAACGTTTCGCTTTTACATGCATTGATTGGAAACATTTTCTATCGTGCCAGGTTGTCGTTTCCCTCACCCACTTCTTACCGTCCAGTTGCACAATAACCTTATCAATCAATTTGATTTTTCATGCTTCCACCAAGTTCCCTCGTCATTCCCAAAATAGGCGTGGGTCAAAAGGGAATCTGGTGGTTGATTTTTGACGCCAACAAGGTAAGCTAGAACGGGCGACGCGTTGGATGAAGTGATTTTATCTTCCATAACGGTCAAGGCATCGCATTTCCTTATCTGGATCGCTGCCTGCCCGGAAGCTTTAACAAACTTGATCACGGGCTCGTTCCAACAGGTTTGGCTTGGGGAGCACCCAGCAGGATTAAGGTTTAAGAATTTCTACGCATTGGACACGGCGATTAATTGGAACTTCCTTCGGTGCGGCGAACACGATGCCAGTGCACGAACGGCGAACGAAATCGACGAGGCTCCGGATGTCATAAATCAATCGGCTCATAAATTTTACGATGCGATCTTCCAAAGGGGGAGGATGTTCCTCTATTCCGACTAATTGCAGTTGTAGCCGTCGGGATACCCCTTTCCGGTTAGGCGCTCGAGTGTTTGTCTTGCACTGTCCGCGTTGGCCGCAATCGATACTTACATGACCACAGCTTCTCCATGAGCAACCTTCAACGGCAGCTTCTTCCCTACGTTGCCTTTATCCTACGTCCATTTATTTTCCCTCGAACACCGTACCAGCAATTGAGAAAATCCTAACCTGTGTGGCTATTAAATTTATCACCACCGATGTAGTCTAATTAAATTGTGTTTGATGTTTTGATTAACAATACACCGATACAGCCAGGGCCGAGGGTGGGGCGTGGCGAGCGAATGGGGTTTGGTTGGCGAAATCGCTGATCCGTGCCGATGGTTAGACTAACCGACTTATATTGTACACTATAATCCAACTCTGCCCTCGTCGATTGCAGAGTGCAGCAGGACAACAAGCTGTGGGACTCGTTCCAGGATCCGCCGGTGCCGCAGACATCCGGTTCCGCCGTCAGCCGAGAGTATCTGCTGGTATTCATTAAAGGGCTAAAGGTGTTTACCTACATCTTCGTGTTTCTCGTTATCCTGGCCAGTGCGTGCTTTGCGAAAATGTCCTTCCTGCTGATGGTGTCCAACATCAAGGAGGGAACCAAGAATCGGTACTGCGATGTTCGACGTGAGTAATACCAATGTTTCAAAAGACGATGCATAATTGCATTCCATTAACCTGCATAAACCGATGAACTTGTAACAGTAAAATCCCAATTCAAAACATGAAAAAACACTCGTTTAAAATTTAACTAGATACTTTCGAATATCGATCAAGCTGGTAATTCTGCGCTCACAACACATTCTACTCCTTCCAGAACCCGACAAGCAGTTCGAAGCGTACATTCCCCGCGAGCAACGTGTCGCCTGGATGTGGGCGATCGTGTTCTCCTTTGCCGTGCCGGAAATCGGTACCCTGATCCGTGCGGCGCGCATCTGCTTCTTCAAGAACATTCCTCGCCCGACCTGGGGCCAGCTGTCCTTGGTAGCCGTCATGGAAGGCTTCCATGTCATCGGGCTGGCGATACTGGCTTTTCTGGTCTACCCTAACCTGGACGTCGTTAAAGCGGCAATGCTGACCAACTGCGTCTGTCTCGTTCCGGCCATCCTAGCCCTGATGTCTCGCTCGCCCAAAGAGCCCAAGCTGGCCTTTAAGTACATGTTCGACCTGCTGGCGATCAGTGCCCAACTCACGGGGTACATCGTGTGGCCGCTGCTCAACAATCAGTTCGAACTGTGGTTCATCCCGGGCGCCATCTTCCTGGTGTCCTGCCACTGGTGGGAGAACTACCTTTCGCAGAAAAGTCTTTTCCGTGAGTTCCTTCATCGTTTCACGGCATGAGATGCAAATTGAAGCAAATCATCCAAATGCGTAAGATCGGTTTCGTGTTTGCAAAATTTTGCAGGCCCCGTCGCTATGCTGGCCTCAGTGCGGGAGAAACTGACCGACTGCCGCTATCAAACGTACCTTTTCATGGCACCCTTCAAGATAGCCCTTTTTCTCGGTGCTGCTATCTTCCTTTCGGAACAATCTGTGGCCGATTTCTTCGGACTGTTCGATAGCGGCTGGGGCAACCACACTATCACTGTGCGCGAGGTATGTGAATTTTCTCTTCTCATTGTGACACCCTGCGCAAGGCCCGACCTTTCGTAGTAACACATTTGCCTCCACCTAGATTGTTGTGTCCTGTTTTCCACAAACGTGCCTGTATCGATGTTTTCCGGATTATCTTAATACACTTCCCAGTTTGTTTTATCTCAGAGTTTCTCCATTTCACATTCGCCCATATCGCAAAAGACGATTATTGCTGCTCAACGAACCGTTCACCGTTGGTCATCTTCGAGGTCGAGCCACTATTCTGGTCCCCTAAATGCTGTCCATGCTTTCAAAACAAGAGAGCTTCAATTATAGCTAACCCGCGGCTCAACAATGACCGTTCGTTAAAACATTTACCCAGCGAAAGCATGGACCTTTCTATTGATATAACTAAATTCTGCGGAAAAAGGCGATCAGAGAAACAAATGAGGAAAAACGGTCTTCCTTCTTTTCTGTCTCATTTTGAACAGTGAATCGAAAATGAACATTTACATTCGATGCACTTATCATTCAGCAATTATCTCTTTCAAACCACATCAGAAAATATTTCAGTGGTGAAAAATAATCCATCGGTGGATTACTGTTGTTTATTGAAATCTCGTTATTCCGATGTATTTGGGTCGATCAACACACGAAGACAAAGTGCTGATTAATCACATATTAAGCTTCACGTTACGCAACTCGCCCAAACTGTCACAAAAACATTGGCACTACCGTGTAGAATAGATTTTTATCTCCTGTGAAATGGTTTGTTGAAATGGCCGCTGCCTATCCATTTGGAATTTAAACTGTTCCGCATTCTTCATGCGCCCAGCATATTAAAGGCATCCAGCAAACGTTGTCGAATGAGCGTTGCATATTTTCGATGTTTGATGAATATCATAAAAGAAAAATGAATGATAACATTTAAGCACAACCCGAGGAACGATGCCCATAAATGCCCCTTTTAATTACTGATACCCATTACCTTTGGCTTCCCCATTGTTTGTGTGCTACCCAAAACAAACCGTCGGATCAGCGAAGCCCACACTGACTGTTGCAAGTGCTGGAAATGAAATGAAATGTCTGGAAAAGCATCATAATTTCACGGGACGCAAACTTTAGTTAAATTTGATGTGCTGTAATTATTCCTTTCGCCGGCATTCCCGCCACGGCACCCGGTAAAACCCGGCAAAAACGGCAATAATATTAATTGATTGTGCGAGTACTTTGCTGCCGCAAAGCAAATGAAATTACTCGTCGACGCTGGCCTGGTCGCTACCAATCGGGTGCTATTAAATTATTGCCCACTGGAAACAGAAACTGCCTGTTTACTGGACGAATTGACTGAGTGGAACTGGGAAAAAAAAACCTCAAGACTCAACATTTTCCACAGTTCAAATTATACCATCATATAAAATTTCAACAAAAAAACACACATACACCCGCTTGCATGGCTCAACAGACACTCGCAATAATCGCTTCAAACTGGTTGCACAAATAAAACGTTTCTATTAATTAATTCATAACGTTTAATTGGCATTAAATTGAACCATCACGCGCAACCATACCACAGGCCGAACCTCGCGGTTCCAACTTCAACCAGTATCCACCAACATGATGTTTCAAAATGTTCGCTTGTCGATTTTTTTTTTTTTGCCTCCCCCAATGTAGATGGAAGCTGTTCTGAACGAAAAGTTTCCCGACCTATCGTCCATTACATCCGACCTGGAAGAGCAGGAAGTGTTTCCCACGAGCAACGCCATCATCTGGACCACGGTCACGCACATCCTGTGTTCCTACTTGTGCTATATTTTTAGCAAGTTCGCGTGTAAAATCCAGATTCAAAGCTTTTCGATGGCTTTCCCCATCAATTTGACTGTGCCAGTAACGGTGACACTGCTGCTCGTGTTCTGCGGATTGCGCGAGGCGGATGTGTGCGCCTTCGACAACATCCTTCCCGACTACATCTTCTTCCGGATGCCACCGATCTACTACCTCTTCGATTACGTGGTGAACGAGTTCTCCTGGCTGTGGCTGCTCTGGTTGCTCTCCCAGACCTGGATCACTCGCCACATTTGGATGGCCAAAAGTGACCGAAATGCGTCGACGGAGAAACTTTTCGTCTCCCCAATGTACAACAGTCTTCTGATCGACCAGAGCGTCGCTATGAACCGCCGTCGGGAAGATCAGGAGGATTTTGTCAAAAAAATTGTAAGCATCATCTTCTGGATCTTCTGAAGCTTGTCTTCTACGATTAACCCCACGGTTCTGCATTTCAGGACATGGTGAAGGTTAAGGACACGGAGAAGGCCAACGAAATCGATGCGAAGGCACACGAAGGTAAAGACGATACGATCAAACCGTACGATCGCATCCCGCAAATTTTCATCTGCGCGACAATGTGGCACGAGAACAAGGAAGAGCTGATGGAGTTCTTAAAGTCCCTCCTGCGGCTGGACGAGGATCAGTGCGCCCGGCGAATGGCCATGAAGCACATCCAAGCGAACAAAGACGACATCGATCCGGACTATTACGATCTGGAAAGTAAGAGTGATTCGTTTATTGCACTTGATGAGACCGCTATTTGATGAGACGCGTTTCGATTTCTTTTTAGCGCACATATTTTTCGATGACGCATTTGTGAACGACAAATCAAAGTGTGAAAGTGCGGACGCATCCCCGCTGAACGTGTACGTCAAGGCGCTCATTAACAACATCGAGGAAGCCGCTCTCGAGGTCTACAAAACCAAGATGCGCATCTATTCACCGACCAAAATAGTCACCCCTTACGGGGGCCGACTCATCTGGACGCTGCCGGGCCGGACGAAGGTGATAGCGCACCTCAAGGACAAGAACAAAATACGGCACAAGAAGCGCTGGTCCCAGGTCATGTACATGTACTACCTGCTCGGGTATCGGATCATGCAGCTCAACACGTCGCCGGAGCGGAAGATGGTGATTGCCCAAAACACTTACCTGCTCGCCCTGGACGGCGACATCGATTTCCAGCCGAATGCGGTTTCGCTCCTAGTCGGTCGAATGAAGGTTGATCCCGATCTGGGAGCCGCCTGCGGCCGGATTCACCCGGTCGGAACGGGGCCCATGGTGTGGTATCAGATATTCGAGTATGCCATCGGTCATTGGCTGCAGAAGGCCACCGAGCACGTGATCGGCTGTGTGCTGTGCTCGCCCGGATGCTTCTCGCTGTTCCGTGGCCGTGCGCTTATGGAGAACTCCGTCATGAAGAAGTACACTACGAAGTCGGACCAGGCCCGGCACTACGTTCAGTACGATCAGGGCGAAGATCGTTGGCTCTGTACGCTGCTGCTCAAGCAGAAGTTCCGCGTCGAGTATTCGGCCGCTTCCGATGCGTACACGCACGCTCCGGAGGGTTTCAACGAGTTTTACAACCAACGCCGTCGCTGGGTGCCGTCTACCATTGCCAACATCTTTGACCTGCTGGCCGATGCGAAGCGTGTTGTCAAAACCAACAACAGCATCTCGATGCCGTACATCATCTACCAGTGCATGCTGATGTTCGGCACGATCCTGGGCCCCGGCACGATCTTCCTCATGATGGTGGGGGCACTGGTGGCCGTGTTCCGCATCGACATCTGGACCTCCTTCCTCTGGAACGGAGTGCCGCTGGCCGGGTTCATGGCGATTTGCTACTGGATGGAGCAAAAGTACCAGCTCATTGCGGCCTTCTTCATTTCCGCCATCTACTCGCTGGTCATGATGGCCGTCCTCGTCGGTATCGTGGTGCAGGTGATGGAGGACGGTATTCTCGCTCCGTCGTCGGTGTTTTTCCTCGCCGTTGCGCTTCAGATCGTCATCACCGGAGTGCTGCATCCCCAGGAGATGGAAGCCCTTCCGGCGGGTCTGGTCTACTACATCACCATCCCCTCGATGTACATGTTGCTCGTCATCTACTCCGTGTTCAACATGAACGACGTGTCGTGGGGCACGCGCGAAAATCCGGTGGACGCTGCCAAGAAAGCGCCCCCACCGACGGCACCCCAGGGCAAGGTGCAGAAACTACTCGGATACCTACGGTCACCGGACAAGGAGGAGAACGGTTCAATCGACATCTCCATAAACGGCCTTTTCCGTTGTTTGTTCTGCACACATCCCAAACCGAGTGCCGAAAAGGAACAGATCGCGCAAATCGCCGCCTCCCTCGGCGAAATAAGTTTGAAAATGAAGGCACTAGAAATGTAAGTACGCTCGCCGAATCACGTGGCAGAAAGGACGCGTTCGCTCACTCCCCTCGCTGCTTTACCCCTCTCTGCGCTCGCTTGTCGTTCCAATTTTTCGTTCACTGAGCGGGAAATGAGTTTCAATTAAATTAAAACACAATTTATATTCCGTGCCACGTCCCGCGTCCATTCCCAATCTCATCTCAACTGGGAAAATTTCTCAATCATATTATACGTTTTTCCTCGCAGTGCAGACCACCCATCCAAGAGGGTGGATAGGGCGATGTGCGCATATTTGTTTTTATTAACTGTCACTCCTGTAAACACGAGGTTGAAAAATATGTCGAATCGTACCCGCCGTCGACCGGGGGAAAACAGCTTCCAGCGTTTGCTGTGATCCGATCGTGATAATGCTTCTGGTTGCATCATTGCACGCTCATTTGGAACTCCTAACGAGAGTAGACCGTGCATGCTATAGCAACAACAACAAAAAAGCCCCTAAGGGTCCGCGACACAGCAGTCCATGATGGGTTTCGCGCTCTCGTCTACAATTTTGCACTTAATTTTAAGCAATACGTTTCGCGCACTACATCGTTTTATTTTTTTAATCTACCACCAACAACATGCCTAAACATCCCGGGAACCCCGGGTTAGGGTTTGTGCAGAGCACAAACCGCTAAATGCAATTCCCGCGTTGTCGCGCATCACTAAACACGACGCACGGTCGTTGGAGATTCGTTTATCACTCGACGGATATCCGTTCGGTCTTCTTTTCAACCCCTGATGTTTGCACCCCCAGATATTTTTACAACCCATCCGCTATAAACGGCTCTCGGAACATGGTCCAAGGCGATGCAAAGTATCATCGCTTCGCTGGGTCCTTTAAAAAAACCTTACCGTGCTCTGTCTCTAGCAGACAATCTTCGCCGAGAGCGAGGGAACCCATTGGCGCTTGAGCGTGATCCTTAACACCGGGTCTCCTGCTTGGCTTTTCCCATTTTCATTCATGATAGTCTTCCCACTTGTCGTCGTGCTGTCGGGTGCAGCGATACCACGTGCTTCCCGGAGCGCATCAGAATATGCCTTCGATTCAACCGAATTGGATTTTCTCACTTTTCCCGGTCGTCTGTCGCTCCGGTTTCTCTCGTGGTTGCTCCTTCGCCCCTGACTTATTAAAAAAAATATATACCCTGGCTGGCTCACTCCGAAGAGGGATGATATTTATTTTTTCAGGAAATTAACCGGCAACATCAGCGTAATGAGATCCGACGACGAAGATGACGACATCGGTAGTCTCGAAGGACGGGGAACTTCGTCTCCTTCCTCTACCTCCGGGGCCGCCTCGCCAATCCAAACGGTGAAAAATGATTCGCTAGAAGAGGTACGCGTAGAGACCGCGAGTGCCGACCTCCCCGCATGATTAAAATAATTAATTTCGCCGCCCATTTCTGTTTTTCTCGTAGCCCGAGAAGCAAATGAACTACCTGCCGGATTGGCTGTACGATGTCGACCTTAAAAACGGTGACACGGAGACAATCTCCGCAACGGAAGAGCAGTTCTGGATCGAGCTGATCGAGAAGTACCTCAAGCCGCTCGATCTGTCGGCAAAACAGAAGGAAGAGATGCAGTCCCAGCTCAAAACCTTGCGCGATCTCGCAGTGTTTGCCTTCGTGATGGCGAACGCGCTCTTCGTGCTCGTTATCTTTCTGCTGCAGCTCAAGAAGCAGGAGCTGCACATCGACTGGTGGTTCAACGTGAAGAATAAGATCAGCTTCGACGAGAGCACGGTTGAGATCATTATCCGCCGGGAGTATCTCGAACTCGAGCCGATCGGTCTCGTGTTTGTGCTGTTTTTCGGTTTGATCCTCGTGATACAGTTCATCGCAATGCTGATGCATCGGTTCGGTACGATTTCCCAGATCCTTGCCTCGACCGAGCTCAACTGGTACTGCTCGAAGAAGGCCAAGGACATGTCGCTGGACGCGGAGCTACGGGAGAACGCGGTCGAAATCGCGAGGCGTCTGCAGCGCCCCAAGCCGCAATGGGATGAAGAGGACCTGGAGGACGAACAGAAGGCCATTGGCCGGCGTGACACGATCCACCGAATTCTGTACCAGCACAAAAACAAACAGGACTGGAGCAACCTAGAGGCTAACTTCAAACGCAACTACTACAAAGAAGGGGAGCTGGATCTGGGTCGCCGGCTTACTCTTAGTCGCAAGACGCTTAACGTACTCGATACTCGGCGCAAGTCGATGGCAGAACAGAGGAAGATCCGAAAATCCATCATCCGAGGCCAGAACCCGTACGACTCCGCTGGCGATCTCTGGTATCCGGATGAGCCACCGAGCCAGCAGCCCTCTCCAGGATCGCGCGGAGCCGGTGGCTCACCGGGAGCGAGAGGCTTCAGTCAGGGAATGAACCGATCGCCTGGCTACGATGGTAACGCCGGTAGGAAGCGAAGTGGCAACGGAGGACGCAACGGTCCGCGGCAGTCCGCCAACAGCGGCCTCGGTGCCGGTGGACGTACTAACTTTGCCTACCAGGTAGACGACGACTTTGACGATAACTTCTCCGATGAGGACGCTCGCCAGGGCATGCAGTACCGACGGCCAACGGTAGAACTGGAGATGGCCGAACGTGCGAACCGCCCTCCGAAGAATCGGAAGAGCAGGGTTGCCTTCGCCTGAGAAGTGCACGGAGAATAACAAATTACTGCTTACGAGGTTCCTGTTGAGTTGACGCAAACTTCCGGCACTGCTTACACACTGGTTTCGGGCGAGTTTGAGTCAGCGCTTCGAAACCGTCCGAAACAACGCCATCGTGCCAACCTTCCCCTCCATCCCCATCGGCTGCGTACGAAAAGTTGGCCAGCGGTAACACAACTTTCCATCGCACCAAGATGAGCTTTATGGGTAAAAACAAAACGGAACGACTTTTCGCCCGGTGAGAATGGATGAAGGAACCGGAAGATTATAACCTAACGAGTGGAACGAGCTGTAGTTAAGAGCGCACCGACGCTGCTGCCGCAGTAGCAGCGGAACGTCGAGCAGTTTCTCATTTTCACAAACTATTTGACTGCAGGCATGAGACCTCGGCCAACGCCGCCAACCGGCGGCAGCAGGAACGATCTGAAGCATCGTTTACCGAAGGGAACGATTTTTCACTGTACGATCCAGGGAAGGAAATTTAATCACTTCTACAAATGATTATCATAATAAACTTTTCTTCTAGCGCAACTGACTGAATTTGGCTTCAGTGAGAAAAAGAAAAACACACCGAGCTCCTTTGCGTTTGCCACAAGGAACAGGAAACAGGACGCTTCCATTTTGTTACTTTTTTGCTCTTTTTTAGTTCGCTGAAATTCTCTAGCGGACTTTTGCAAAATGTTACGACAGCCCTCGGCGGAAGGAAGTTTGCTGACTTTACCAGGAGTCATTCGTTCGTGGTGAAGTAATTCCGGCAACTCTTTAACTACTCTGTAACTAAGTAACTCTGACAACTGCAGCAACCTCTTTTGCGTCGTGGCTCCCTGCAATCTATGAAACGCTGTGGCGTGAGAAGAAACATAAACTGACCTGCATATCAAGGAGAAGTCTTATCGGAGCACACTCTTTTATTCCACCGCGTGGCATGTCCGCTTAATCTAAGTCCATAACTGATTGCTTTTCGCCTTCATTAATATGATGTTATCACAACACATGCCTTAATTTTGCTAAGAATAACCTCTTGAAAATTTCCCAAAGCCATAGCCCAAACTTTACTGATGTTACCCGAGCCAAAAAAAAAACCCCTTAAATATCGCACCCTCTGCAGGCAAACTTTTTCAGCAATGTTCATTCGACTCATACAATCTAAACAATCGATGCCTAATCAATCAGTCTTTCCACTTGGGTCCACATCAACGCAAAATGGAATAAACGCACGCAACGTTTATGGCACCGATTATGGTTTTATGACACAAAATGGCCTTCGTATTCGGTGGACAGCATGCCAGCGTCACCCCGGATCGAAGATGGCCGAGGAAAGCATTTTGCACTTAGTCCCTGCCTCCGAATATAAAAAGAGTGCGGAATCTGGCCATTTAGTACAATTTTATTCGAGAGTGTCCATTTTTCCAGTCACTTGGTTCCATTTTTATGAATGGCGGAAAATATGTGCCTTTAACTGGGTGGTGATGACTTCGAACAAAACAGGGCCATGGGATGCAATATGGAAAAATCGCATATTTTCGACTGGAAAAAATGTTTTGTGCACGCTTCGTTGATTCACGTCAGCAAAAACGATTCTCCGGTCGAAACTGGAGCGTCAATATGTTGATTTAGTTTTTATTTGCGTCTATATACGTAACATCAAGAGCATACTGCCAACAAATCGTCGTCAAATTTCTCTACCATTGAATTTCAGACCTAGTCAGAACGGTTGTGCATTCTATATCATGCTAAGAATGCATTAATTACAACATTTCATAATTGATGCATGGGGAACTATAACATCAGTTGATTTTGTTTTTCTTCAGGATAATTGGCTATTCGAAAAGCTCGTTGGAAAATAAAAATACTATACTAGCTGTATAACAAAACATGCATGCATATTTCCATCGAACCATTCGATACCGTTGGCATCGTTTTAATCGTTGACTATAGCAATAAACGATAAAGAGTACAAATTAACAGCCGGGAATTTAATGAGCCGATAAAAAATACCTATTATTACACACCCAATTTTACCGAAATGCAACAGCTGAACGTAGGTCCGATGAAAACGGAAGCCAACACCAGAAGGGCCTACTTTATTTTATTTGGTCGTTTCCAGATCCAGCTCATTTCCGATTGCAGTAAACTTACAAACGTGCTTGACACTGATTGCAGAAAGCGTATGGTAAGAAACAAATTAAACCTCCACCCACTTCCCCCAAAGAAGGTTGAATGAATCGAAGGCCTTTTTTTATTCAAAACCCGGGTTTACCTTACAAAACAAATTTTAACATGCCTCAGTGATATAACAAAATGAATGCAGTTTATAAGCTTTTGGTCGTATTAAGGTGTACAGTAGTAATCAATACAAGCGCAGCCAATCGCTGTTCTAAAAGTTTATGACAGTGTCTCATAGAATTTAGTTATGAGTCGTATAATTCGATTGTTCGATTCTCCCTTGGGCCATTTTCTTTGTCGTTCGGTCTTTCCTCACCTCCTCTCGGTACACCCCTTCTCAAGTAAACAAAAACAATCGAGAGGAAGTGTAAAATCAATGAACCAACCAAAAGGACTTTATGCAGTGTAATTTTCCCTAGCATAACTGTTGTTGCCTCCCCCTTTCCCTGGCTGCGAGAACACTCGGCGTATCGAGTCGGTGGACGACTCGAAATTGTTATAACCGACACAAAACTTTGCCCGGGACTTTTTCGTTTTACTTTCAACCCCTTGCCCAGCACCGTGGCCGATTGAAACGTCCCATTATGTAACGCGTAGAAAAAATACACCCGGAACCAACAGCCAACCGGATTCGAACCCGCTGCAAGGGGATTCTGATTCGTGGACCACAGAATTAGAGCTCCCTCTGAACACCCAACCACCGAAGTCTCGAAAATGCCAAATCCGTAACAAACAATAATGAAAATCGATAGTAATGAAAAAAGTTTTCCCATGGTTTTCCACACAATCTCGCCCACTGATTGTCTGTCTCCTTCCTTCTTTCGTATTCAAGTGGCGAGGGAAGAAAACGGATCGATCCGTTGTCAACGAAATCGTTAAATTTTCCTTCCCTTACATCCCACTCCTCCCATCCTGCAGCGTGCCTTAGGAAGGGTGCATGAAAAAATACGCAGACGTACCGCTCATAACCGGCCAGCGTCGTATTCAAAACTTTTACAACTCTTTCCCACCCGATCTGGAATGCTGTTTCTTTTATCGGTTTTCTATAGCGGAGCAGATGCAATGAAGTGAGCTGCTGCGCGACACTCCCACTGCCTCCCCGTGTTTAACTGCTCCCCGTGTGTAGCTTCCCGCTGGAAGGGGGGAGAAGCAGTTTCCGCATAAAAAAGATTTAAAAAAAATCATACCCAAAACCCCAGTCACTTCCGGATTGAATATCGTAAAAATACTAACGTCCTTCACGCGGGCCGCCATTCTTCCGGGCCAGAACCAAACGTTTAAGCACTTCTCCAATCGGAATCGATCTGTACATTCTAGAATATGCGGATCACGTTGGAGGAATGAACATTCGAACAGAAAACTTTTACAATCATCCCTTCCGCCCGATGTTGCTTCTGTGTGTAGTCTCGAGAAGAGACAATTGTAACCGTTTTGTAGATAACGGCGTATCTATTAGATTGTAAATTTCTAATTGAACTGTTTGTCCACTCCCTTATTCTAATCAAGGAAAGCAATGTTAAACAGAACTCCATCGCGTCCTTGAGACATAGCTTGGGCTATGCTAATTGTACCTGTGATGAGATAACGGTAAATGCTCATAATGTTAGCTCGTAATGCGTTGAAATAAATCACCAACTTCAGCACGAAAATCGTTTTGATATACCAACACATGCGGCAGCAATGCATGAGAACCTCCCGACTGTGGTGATGAAGTTCCCTTTCATAATGAAAAGCATTAAGCAAGCCACTGCTACTATTAGCTGAAGGGTGAAACGGAAGCCAGTTGCCGAGATCTGACCCATTGCATCTCATCATCCGTCCCTTTGGTGGCAACGAGAGAAGACCGTAGAGAGCATGGGGCGGTTTGGGAAAAAAAAACAAGATCAGCAATGCGAACTCGTCAACCGATAGAATGTGCAACCTGGTGGAACAAGCAGGACAACACCGGCGCTGGCTGACGTGCTTGAAATTAGTTCGCGTCATGCAGATCGCGTCGTCTTGGGCGCACCAAAGCGCACCCCCATTGCGAACTGGCAACTGCGGCGAGCTTGCCCACAGACAATGAAGGGACTGTTTCTAGTTTTTTTTGGGGTTGCGTTCATCGCGCCACGTTTTAAATGCTTCCCGCGCCACAGTCGATGGACAGATGAAGGTTGGCATAGTCCTTGCCGAAAACATGGCAACGATGTCGGTGCCAAATGATGGTGCGCTGATGACTGCTGCATGAAATTGCATCACCCAGCCCCAAGGACTCCCTGCAGCGCCCTGGCTTACATCGGTCGGCTGGACGTGGAGTTCTTTTGTTTAGCACGAAAATGATAAAACTGCTGATAGCGAAGCCAGCTCTTCCGTCCCTACAGTCCGTCGTGCGCCGTCGCATGTTTCACGGGTAATATAATTTGCTCGGGCGCTTCCCGTTGTCCGTTGCACGGTTTCGTATTCCCATTTTCATCTCGATCTCCCGGGTGGCAGGTCAAACACCACCCAGTTCGCCCGCGTGTGCAGAAAACAGTGCACCAATGCAAAATAGAGTTGCGAAGCAAAAGAAAAGACCAGCCCGGGCGCAATCCAGCGAAATGCGAAACGCTCAATACCACATTCCATCCCCAGTGAAACACAACAGTTCCTAATGGCGAGCCCCTTCGCGCCGATGCTGACCCAAAACGATGGCGTACAAAATGCTACCTTCCTTGCATTCAACCACCGTTTTAATACACCTACGGATCCGTCATGGAGTCGTGTACGGAATCCCTGAAAACGTTTAATGAACATTTTAAAAACAAAAGGGCTTCCGTTTCGATAGTGATGACTGGGTTGCATCGAAGAATTTAATTATAATGGTAAAGCGTCGTGATGTTCAATTATCGTTCACGCGGCACGCATACTTCACTCGAAATGGCACACAAATAATCCACCGGAGTGATTAAAAGATTACCTTACCCATTGCTCACAATGGTCGTTTCGATTCTACGAACGCACGCGGAAGTTGCGACGCAGAGGGGCCTCCCGGACTTGTGCCGCAAAGTGAAACTTGGAAACGAGAAGAAAGTCAAACAACAAGAAGCATCCCGACATAATTCACACCGATGTGTGAAGGAAACGTTTTCCACGCCGACGCACGGACACTTCGCCGGGATAGCATGCATTTATAATAACTTTTCTCATTTGGAATGCAAACAATAAATATTTTTACGAGTAAATTATCAGCTTCGCCTTCTTTCGGGCTCAGAAGTTTTCCCGTTTTCCACGTATCCCGGCACTGTGCTGCTGCCGACCGAGGAAAGTGCATATGCGTGACGAAAGTTTTCCATCAGTGGAGCAAGAACTGCTGACGAAAATCATAAAACCTCCTCGATCACCGACGACACCGCCAGTAACGCGCCGGCGATGCCGACAGCGATGCACTATCTCTCGCGTTGTACCTCCGGTCGATTCGATTTCGGTGGAAAAAAAACCGTTTAAAATAAGTGCATTCCCTTTTTGCCAAATTGAGGTACCCACCGTTGTCGTCCGAAAACTTTCGGTCCGAGAGAGCGAGACAACGACCAGGCGAACGTGTACGGTGTGTGGAGTAATATCCCATCGAGGTTTTCCACTTCGTTGATCGTACGAGAAAGTGGCAAGGGCAATAAAACAAGCCCTCAGCAGCAGCGGCAGCAGCAGGCCTTCCGCACGCTTAGTTTCGGCGGGAACGCGCTAAGAACGGATGAAATGGAATTGTACAGGGCGGATTTCCCGACGGGAATGTTTCGGCCCCGGGATGGCGTAGCGAGGGAAAACTTAATGCCGTGGCACGCCGACGCGGTGGAAAGTGGAATGGAGTGGCGCAATTTAAAGTTGCAACTATTTCACAAAACTTCTGCAACTCGCCGCTGTCGAGCAAGCGCTTCAGCGAGGGCAAGGACGCGGGATCCTGCCGCAGTACGGCCAGAAAAAGGGCCGGGTTCTAGGTGTGAGAGGAAGTGACGACGTTTTCCACTCGAGATTCTCAAGATAATCAACCAAACTTACAATGGCGTCCACCAGTGCCAAGCCAGCATACCTAGTCGGAAAAGGGAACGCATAAAATCCAAAGAAGGCGCTGAAGAAAACGAACGAGAAAAGAAGGATTTCGGTGTTCCCGAGAGAAGCGGCCTCAACGTCGGTGGTTGCTAGTGCCATGAGCTGTCTTCGCCAGTGGCTCACCGTGCCGTGGGCTTGATAACTTCTCATTGCAGCCGCTTCTCCAGGGAATCCTCGGACAACGTAGTGCTCGGGTGGGGCTAGGACGCACGAAGCAAAAAAAAACAGCAACCTCACAGTATGTATACTTTCATTCTCCTCATCGGCCATCGAGTGGTTTGTTTTAACGTGGTTTTTTATTTGCACCCACGTCCTCCATTTTTCTCCTATGAGCGAGCAGCACAACGAAATAGTGGTGGAAAATGGTAAAAACCAGAATTAATTGTTGCCTACCCACTGGAGATTACAGAATGGAGCATAAATAAAAGTTATTACTCACTCGCCAAGCAATCTCAGCCCCCGACGTGGTGAAAAGCCGGCGAACAAGGGCGCCATCCTCGATCGCACGGGAGTAACGGGAACGCTTACAATGAAGTGCCGCTTTTCCGCGAAAGTGATTACAATTGGTGGCCATGGTGAGGCCCTGAGTCCCTGCGGGGACCGTTGGCTCGTAATTTTAACTCAAATTTTCTGGCGCATTTCGATGAGCTATGAACTGGACACTACTTTATGGAGATTTCGAAGAATAGCAGGACGAACACCATGAAATATATGAAATCGCTTTCCCAAACCGATGCCAAAGTACAACGACAGCCTTCGCAGAATGAACCCAGCTCCTTCTTTGATTCGGCGCGGTAACAGTTCGCGGAAATAAGGTCAATTCGATGGGAAGTGTCGTTTTCGGCTCGTTAAATTCATGCAGTCGACGCCCGAAATTGGACGATACTAGTAGGGCACTTCCACGTGGGCGCTAACTGTATTTATATAGCTTCCAATCCGTAACCCACGGTCAGTGCCGGCTCCGAAACCGAAACTCCACATAAAGCAGACGACCATCTCGAAGAATGGATGAAAACTCCATTCCTTCAAGACCCAAAAATGAGAAGGAGAAATAGGAAAAATTTGAATGGTGACGTCTATAAATAGTATAACACCCGTTTGTTTTACCAGCGACTAATAAACGAAACATCTGCTAGCGGCTCTTTAAATATAGACGGGAGAAAACAAAAATATGGCCTTTCTCAGCCGTGGTTTACGAGATAAAAGCTAGCAAGAAAAACCAAACCAAGTAAACCCCGAACCACCTTTTACGCAGCACCTAAGCCACAGGACCCAAGTTACTACCACCGTTTCGTGACTGTGTGTAATTTTATTACCGTTTTTTATCGTGTGACTCATAAACAACGCAGTCGCCGCGAATGACACCAGAGGGCATCGTTAGCGAAAGAAGTGTGCGCACCGGCCGGGGGACACGAAACGGGTATAGGCAGTTCTGGGACGCACCGAGCGGTGTTTTCCACCAGCGAAGAGATGAGCAGACTGCTTTCCGCTACGCAAAGGAGATGGCGATGGAGATGGAGAGATAGATGTGAGACGAACGGCAATATGTTGAGATCATCGAACACGTGCTCCAGAGTTGAGGGAAATCCTTAAAAGCAGTCGGCAGCAGTCGCCAGCGGAACGGTTCGTCATCGTGAGAAAATATTGCCACCAGCCTGGTGCTAAAGCATACTCCGCTTTTCAGTTTCAAGAATGCTCCACACTCTGCATTCCGGCTTGTAAGGTGATTGAATTTTCCAACGATTCTGAAGACGACGGAGGAAACGGTCGTCCGCACTACACCTCCCAGCACAGATCACGCATCAGACCCCGGTCGGATGGGTGGAATATAAGCGAAAAATGGTTGGACGATGGACCTAATGTCGCTGTCTTCGTCCTCGTCAAGCACATCCTCGACAAAGTGTCGATGATAATCTGTCAAATTACAGACAAGCGTTACGGGTAACATGTGGCGCAATGTTGGGTTCGTTTCCATCCATGCTTCTTCGCTTATGCAAAGATGGCTGATGGGCTGATGGTGAAAAAAAGCCCCTACAAGGCTCCGGGCGCAACGAAGGACACTTTTCGGGCCACATTTATTTGGTGTAGCCCCCAACAGGCGTCATTTATCAAATTTTCCTTTTCCAGCTTCCGTAGAGTATTGTTCGGGAGAGCATTGTTTTAAATTGCCCTTCCCGGGCAATACCACGGTCCGTAGCGAGGTGGGAGAGCTAGAAAATGAAGCCCAATCTCACCTTTTCTCGATCTGCGTAAATAACAACCTTTGTTTGTTCTTGTGTACAACGAAACGACCCCGCCTGCACTTGAAGTCGTTCATTTTTTAATCAGTCTTTTCTCGGTGTAATTTTTTCAGCCCTGCGCATCCCGACACTGCCGGTGCCGCTGGAAGGAATATGTTTTTTCTTTCAATGTTATGACCTGATAAAACAGTGAGCTTTACAGCTCCGTCCAACCGTAGATACCATACCGTACCGCAATCTTTTTTTTAGAGCAACAGAGTGCCCTCGTTTTACCTTTTAGTTGTATTGAAAACAGCACATTTACATTCCACCAAACCATGCACCGACCCTTGGCTCCAAATGGGAGCTGCACTAAAGTCGAACGCTTTACATCCCTTCTTTCGCCGATGGCCAAATGATAGCGGACTTTCGAAGGAACCAAATACGACGCACTGAAGATCACCAACAAAAAAATCACAACAAATTGCGACTCGTTGGACGCGACATAAAATTTATTTCAATATCACCCTTGTCGCACGCTAGACGTTGGATTTTATTAACGGCAGAAGCAAATTCAAATCTACTTGAACAAAAAGATAGCCGAGTATGCTCCAATCTCGTTTAGAAATCAGCAAACAATGTTTGGCGTTGTCAACATCTACTCCTATACCACAAACGATAAGAAATCTTCACGAGTACAATTTCGTCGAGTATGGATTTCACATCCAACTAATTTGACGTTTTTCGTCTTAAAATTCAAAACGCACTTTCATCCTTTCAAGATTTTGTATTACAAATATTCTCAGGATTCTTCAGCAAAGGTAGCACTTCTTTTACTTCAATTCTCCTTCATTGCGCTACTCTCACAATAGAGTAAAAGTCCCCCTGAACACCATTTAAACTTTTAAATTGATTTTAATTCGGTACATTAATACTTAATCAAGCGAAGTGAAATCAATTTCATAGAAAACTACCGAGAACTCTGCGATCCCTGCGGTGTGTGAGTTTCGAAGTATCGACCCTATAAAAGTTCCATAACAGGAAGTTCTCTGCTGCTTACTTACCACCCTTTTCATTAACGCGGCAGTTTGTGGCATTTGAGAGCAAATGAGTTTCCTTAACGAAAAACAAAAATGAAACGAGACCACCAGAAAACCGAAACCGAGCAGTGTTCGGCAGCACCTATTTAATGCAACACGAAACATTAAAAAAAAACAAAGGCGAAAACAAGTCAAAAAGATCAAAAGCAACAAAATTTTAAAAATGATGTTTCCATTAACAACAGCACAAATGCGCCATAACCGAGCATCGGCCAATTTGAGTGGCTCGGCCACCGGAGCTAGCAACGGCCCCCCGGAGAGGAAGGGAAAAATGGGCAGGCTTCAATGGCGAAAGTGAATTCGCCCTGATTTACGCAACGGCTTCAAACAACGACGCCAAAAAACCTTTTTCCAACCGTACGCACTCTGCACGCGGGCGACTAATGAGCGAATCATGGGTAATTATAAATTATTCCCTTAACAATTAAACAAACATGATTAAATCTGTTTTTAATGATGATAAACCTGCGCATAAATATGTCGAACGGCTCATCGCAAAGCCAAAAAGCTTGAGTGAGGACTTTTCTAGAGCGGATGCGGGGAAAATTATATGCTAATGCACCAAGTGGAGGTACATTAGCGTTGGCCCAAACACCGGATTACAATCATTTACCGCCCACCGTGTCAGATTTGCCAAATCGGACCCTCCTTCTTGTCCGGTGCCGCTTGCTTAAGTCCCGCTGCATCTATCTCACCTGGGAGTTTGTGCCAAGTTTAGTATGCAGCCTACAACTGCAACGGCTTCTTTATCATCGTTACCATCAACAGCATCATTATCCAGGATTCCGTATCCTGCCTCTCAGCACCATCACCTCCGGCCGGGCCGTCCATCTTTCTTGCACTCACAGCACGAAACAGATTGCACTTTCACAGAGCAAAACAAACATTCATCCCGAGCAAATGAAGAGAAAAGAGCAAAATTAACTGGTGATAAATTGTTTCTGGGAATAGTTTTCTAGGACTCGCCCCGGCCTCAGGCACCGCTTCCGTTCCGGAAGTTTACCTTTCCCGGGGAACGGAAGCGAAGAACAATCGTCCATCTTACCAGGGCAGGTCTATGAATCGTCGAGCCAAGCAGCTTGCTTTTCTTGCTCGCCCATTTCATTTTTCTTCTTCGCTAGTACAAAATCCACTCTTAACAAGCGAAAACTTTCGTTCCGTGCGCTTTGCGGTTTCATCCCGGCTAGGGACACTTGACCATTCTTTGGTCCTCTTGATTGTGACTGATCATTTGTTTCATTCTGAAATTTCTACAACTTTGTGCCGGCTCCGTGTCGATTGATGCCTTTCCACTGCCTTTGATGAACATGATGATGAGGAGCCCTTGATTTTGCTTCATCCTTTCACCTTTTTGAAGCACATTCTCTGGAACAATCTAAAACTCCTTCAAATCAACAACACGTCACGACGAGTTACAAGGTTGCCTCCCATCACCTGTATTGTTAAGAATCCAAAAGATTCCAGGGTCCGAGATTTTAGCATCGCCAACCTTTACGACAATAGCCTTAAAGTTTTTCACCTTTTGTATCCAAGGAGTTTCGATTCAAACCAATCTCGTGCTAGTTTTCGGTGGAGCAATTTGCCATTCAATGGATTCACTTCAATTGATGAGTGTGTTTTCCGGACTAGACCCGATCCGAAGTGTACTCTTTTGCTCAGCCAACATCGTCGACTTCATATAAACAATGGCGGTAGCAGGCCATAGCCGTTAATTTCAATTTGACGTCTATGAATATTTAACGCAAAACTCAATTGATTTCATTACCTAACACCAACACGGCATCGAGACGTCCGAACGAATCAATGATAAATGCAAAGCGTAAGGACAACTTAACAAGCCCCACCATTTAGCAAGAGAGCAGGAGCAGGCTTTATCAGCTCGGCCCAGGTGAAGGGTTTATTGGCTCTTCATTATTCATTCGTTTGCACGCCAATGCGACTGTCGAAACCTCTTTATGCTCGTACTGGGCCCTTGGAGTCGGGAAAACTACAGCTTCGGCGTTAGAATCGCGCTATCTGGCAGCCGTTTATCTTGCCCATGTAATCGTACCCGACCGGGAGTGACTGATGCGTGTGCCGGGGCGGTGAATAAGATTTACATCGCTCGATTGTACACATACAGCAGCAGACTGTTCGCGTGCCACACACTCTTTTGACTGCTTTTCTTACTGTATATTATACCCCCTTGGACCCTTTGCAGAAAATGGCAAACTACCACGGCTTTCCATTCAACCTCTTTCGTATGACATTGTGTTCATATCACGCAAGAGCTGTTCACCGAAAAATTCTTGCAATATTTTGCATATCATTATTCCCGCTTCAGTAGTCCGTTTGTTGAGGCTTATGCTGTCCTTGTTGCCATGAAGACGCTGAAGTCTCTATGTTTATTTTCTTGCTTGGGTTCTGTGTGGTTATTCAGTTTGAGTTTCCTCTAGTATTCGTTTTATCGCACTTCGTCAAACATTGAACAGCGTGAATTTCGCGTTGAACAGCATCATTAAAGTTCATCTGCTTAAGAGAATGCAGAAACGTGACACTTGTTCGCCTGCCAGCTGGCTAAGTCACCGGTCTTGGGAACAAAGAAGAAGGAAAACAATATGGCATGAGTTTAAAGAGTAGGTCGCAAACTGAACCATCAAAAGCAGCAGACACGTTTCTTCTGGGAATGTTGTCCACACCGAATGCTACCTTCTCGACTTTCATCATTGCCAACGGTGAATGGAAGGACTTCATTGTCGCCAACACCATCTGGACTTTCGGAGTGGTTGATACTTATCTTCATCCTGCGCCTTATTGCATAACTTATTTTTCACATCCGTCTACTTCTTTTATTCGGGCAACGAGTTGTTTTTTTTTTAATTTATTTTTTTTATCTGTCTTCCATGGTCACTTATCTAGTAATAATCATCAAGAGCAAAACGCGTCCCTTTGGGATTGTTGCCTCGCAGCTCTGCTCGCCCAGCCTACCTGATGCTATGGCTCTTGATTCCGTCAATCACTGTTTTAATCTCTGCATCGGTTGTTCCAGGTAGGGCAAAGGCCCTAAATTGTTTGCCTCGCGCCAGGCTCCATCCTTATGTCTAATGTACGGTGAAATGGGCGAGCGAATGGAAACATCCCCAGCGAGGACGACAGCGACGCCGGCTGTGTTGCTGCGCTCAGAAACACGGCTGGACGGTATGACCTGAAAGTCAATTTTAAGCTTGATGGCGTTGCGGATGACCACGCTCACGGCCACGCTGCAAAACAGCGCCCGGGTTTGGTCCTTTGGCTACGCTGGGCGCTGCCTTCACTCCGGCGATGTTCCGGTAGAAACGGTGCTTCTCGTTCAACTGACTGTAATAGTCCTCGAAACTGCCGAGCGGTTGCTATGGGAACGGACGTTGACAGAATAATTGAATGATACGATTCGTGAGTACGGCGCGAAAACGAGTCGGCTCAACGAGGCGACACTGATTTTAACGCCGACCGTTTTATGGCAGTTGCTTACCGCTGCAAACGACGCGCTCGACACTGCACCTCCGGGAGAGGGAATCCAACCGCTGGTCCAGCCGTCTGCCTTCCCCTTTTCCTCGTATCTACCAACCGTGGCCCTACCGTGCGTGAGAGCTGGCGGGTAATTTAGACCATTTCCCACAGCTGCAACGATCGTACCAACATTCAATGAGAAAAGCGCCTAAAAGTATGCATCCCCAACGCACCTGCATGGTAGCTAACAAAATCTTGAGGTAATCTCTGGTGGGGCCACGAGCCATCCAGCTTCAGCGGATGGTGGTTGAACGTGGCCAATGGCGGCAGGGGAGACAAGCCCCCCGTGTGGGGTTTCTTCTTTTTGTAGTCGAAATTGAACACCGCGTAGTTCGGTATGCGCAGCTCCTTCAGATTCGGCGCTTTTGGCCCGGCGTAACTAGGCACGTGATGATGGTGAGGATAATCGTGCAGCAGCATTTTGTCACCCGAGTGAGGAATCAAATACGTCGTGTCGACTGTCGCTAGCGTATTGTGCCCGTATTCGCCCTCCGGTGATATGTATCGATTGTCGGGCGTTTGGACCACGCGGAACGTGGGCCGCACCGTACGTTGCTGATGTGGGAACACTTGATACTGACGCTGCTCCAGCAGGACTCCATCCGGCACGGCGATTCCATCCTTCTGCAATCGATTCAGCGCCAGGCGGTCGGTTAAGAATGCCGAATCCGGTATTTTACCACCCGCATGAGGCAGCACCTGTTCCCGGAAGAGCTGCCGTTTCTGTGAAATGAAATTGGACATCAAACTTTGAATCACATGGCCGGCATCGAGGTAGAAGCCCAAGAAAAAATGCAAACTTACTCGGATCATGTGTGATAGCGCATAGTGCTTGCTGAGCAGTATGGAGATTAGAATAATGTATAGCGATACCTTCATCCTGTCACTCGATTTGTGCCGTTGTAGGTCCTGTAACATCAAAAGTCACAAAGAAACACACGTTATTCGGAGACCATTATGCCCTAATGGTGAGATTGCGGCCCATCTCGAGCCGGAATACCTCCGCATTTGCATGCAGCTCATGCAACACCCAGATGCGATTTCAATCTTCAAACGCCAAATACCACCTTCCTCAAATGTCAAGATAAGCAAATAAACACATTCTAACACGAAGCTTAAACTTGCAGGAACAGCCTCCCCCGCCCGGTACGGTTCAAATCGGATGCGTACTTCTCGACACAACAGCGCCACTACAGCGAACGTAATTAAACCGAGCATAGGACTGGATTTCAAATTCTCCAACTCACCATTCCCAGCGCTGACCGTGCACCGCAAATGATCCCCTTCTTAAGCTGGCCATAAACCTTACCGGCTGAGCTCGTAGTTCGGCTTGCTGCCTGGTTGCCTCGTAAGGCAGTACTATACTAAAACGTGACGCTGTAGAGAAATTATTTATCCAGTTCTTTCGCCACTGCACGCCATCTGGCTAACTGACACTGGCAACAACACACAACACCGGGCATGACTCCCACGTGTTCCGGGGACTTTGGTTTGAGAAAATTGAAATTCAATGCATGACGCACATGTTCCGGGTGGCAAAAATTTTGTTTCGGTGAAACTTGCTCAACCACAAGGCTGGCGTCCGAGGTTCGAATGCCTTTCGGCTTGTCCGTGCGGGCGAGTTTGTCGGGCCCACCGCTCCACCCGCCTCGCCCACTGTTGTCGTCCCTCCGATGTTTGCTATAATGAAGCCCAAACTTATTCATGGTGCCAGGACTTCGGATTCCGATCAACTTTCCTGACCAAACTTCGACTCCCAAAACACGCCCCAAAGTCCCATCGACCCATGGGCCGGGCGACGACGAAGGAAAATATCATCCACCTTGATTTATTATTCTCAATTTATCATATGTTTATCCGATTATAGATAGCAGCTTCGGTTTGGAAAATCAACTTCCACACGGTACTCCCATTCTTCCAGGCGTTTTGCGCTCTAGCGTGTTCTACAAGCGTTCCAGATAGGCTGTACTTCCGACTCTGGTCCGGTGCCGATCCGTTCAACATCACACAAACTCATAGCGCCTCTGTTGTTCAACTATTCTCCTCTTGTCTGGCACTTTCCCAGGAGATAATCATCACTTGCCAGATAAAGGGTGAACGTAACCACATTTACCTCCTTTCGCTCATCGATTCCGTTTGCTGCCCGTGAGTTCTACGCACAAACAATAAACCGAAAGGGAGTTAATCGATTGCAATCCAATCACCCGCTCGGAAACTGTACGAGCGCTGGTGCGAAGAGATTGGGGCACCATGGTCAATGAAATTGATACCTCGACGAGTGCATCGTTGAACGTCAGTGCACGGTCCATGGTCTTCGAAGTTGTAGCAGAGGCTTACCGGCTCGAAAGTGGGCTATTGGATATCAACAGCTAGCAGCAGGTACACCAATTATCTCAATAGAACATGAGCAATAAATTTCCCATCTTTAATGAATGATTATTTTATTCGAAACATGTTTAGCACACTTTTAAAATTGGCATTTGAAAAGATCCATAGTTTACTAACCTGAAATTAAACTATGAGTAAATCGGTCTTCCAATGATTACCATGAATGTTGCCACAAAAGTTTGAAAAAGGTACCCCACAATCATAGCATCGAACATTTGTTGCCAATCACAATGCTTTTATCGGAGACAGGCAGTGCATTTAATTCCACTGCATATACGTAGTTGCTCTGCTGTGATCGCTGCAATAGGTTTTCAACTTACTGCTCCTTGAATCCGTTGTTATGTTTGTGGTTTTTCTGCGTTGAGTAAATTGACCGCCTCCGCAGTGATCAACAAGGGAGCAGCAAGGAGACAGTCCTCAAGATTGCTCCTTAGAAATCTAGTCAATTTATTGCGCCAAGTCGTCGGACAGATCGTTGTTTCAGTCGTTTCTCCTGGATTAAGCCAAGTGGGCCACTCGGTCGGTCGGTCGGTGTAACCGGTCACGTTACCGTTGGATGCATCGCTTCAATTTTCTCTTTGATAAATTTTAATTTAAGCAAAATGTAAAAGCATCGCAAAGGGACGCACGGAAATGATAAACACTCTTTCTCCCTGCCTCAACCCAGTCCCCCCCCCCACCATTCCCCTCAGCCACGCTCCTTATACCATTGGCGCTAAAAGAATCCCCTTCTCCGTAGAGTCCACAACCGACCAAAGCAAAGCCTTGCTGGGCGTACCCTTTCGTAACTGTTGCTGGATGATTCCAGGCTGACCCGAGCCACCTCTTGGGGTACCTTTCCCTTGCGAACGTACCCTTTCTTCCCAAGGAAGTCAAATAAATAAAGATGTCTTTGTTTTCTTTACACTCTCTTACTTTTACTGCCTTCCTCTCAGCGAAAGGTTACTTTTGTTGCATTTGTTATTGTTATGCTGTCGTGACGATTCTTCCCAACCAAACGGCACACTTCCGTTTCCGCTTGGCCACCTGCGGAGAAAGGATAGAGATAGAGAGTATGTTTATTTGAGTGTGTGCGTGTTTGTGCGTGCTAGAAAAAGGCAAGGTAGCGAGGAAAAGAAGCAGGAAAGAGCTTTGTTTTCAGTGCACAAGCACGGACAAAATAAACCCACCCACATAAACAGCTCCGACAGTGCAGAGGTCCACGAGGTAGACCGATAGCCCCAGAGGTACGAGCACGGTAGGAGGTCGCCAAGAGATCGAGGGCCGCACTCAACACCGACTCGCAAAGCGCAAAAAAAAGGACCCGTTGTAAGGAAAAGTGGAGCGAAAACCTTTTTCCATGGCGATAGCAGATTGTTGACTGAATGGTTCAACAGCGCTCGAGATGTGGTGGGGGAATGTCCGCGGGGTGTGCCGGGTACCGTTAAGGGAAAAGCTAAATAATAATGAAACAACAACATGGAAGAAAATTAAAGGGATAAAAGAAAACCCAAGTGTCATTGTGTCGGCATCGTGTCACCCGAAGCGGGTTTCTCCTTTCAAAGGTATGCCAGTCCGCCAAGGGTCCCCGGACTGCTGCTAAGGTTAGAGAAGTGCGACCATCACCCTTGGAGGTGACGAGAGGCACCTGGTGCGCCCCAGCTGGCCAGGATGGACGGCCAATTTGACAATCAAAATAAGGGCTCCAATGCGACCAGTGTTGAGTCTACAATGGAACTCAGAACCTCAGGCGGGAATGTAAATAAGAGGAAGCAAAGAATGCAAAGGCATCGGAAGGGATGTGGACCGCACAACGAGAGTGATGAAAAATGACAATGGAATAGAAAGTAATAATTGAAGTCATACCAAATAGAAACAAATGCTTTTGAATACGTCTCGGCTATGATGAGAAGCTTGCCTTGTTTTCCCCGTACACATCCGAAGGTCCTAGCACTGGTGAATGGAACAAAGAGTAGATGCTCAGAAGGACTTGCACCTTACGTCATCGAAAAGTCCTTTCGGGAGTATCATCAACGGTGCGATGCACGTACGATGATTTCATGATGCTAGATAGAGCCACTACATGGCAATCCAGGACGAAACACCTGTAAGATCCCAAGGGATGTCTCCCTTTCTTGCCTCGGGTCAAATTCTCCGTCGGATTGGAAGGACTGATTCGGTTTGTTGTAAGGCTAGACGGCGTCGGCACCAGCAGAATCATCCGAGACGCTGGCGAAATCACACAGCATAAGAATTTGCGGAGAAAAACTGATGGAAACTGGGTGACAAGAAAGGAATGATCCTGCATCTTCCTGTGCATCGTTCGTTCATCACCCCCTGGAGGTCCACGATCATGGAGTGTTTGTCGCGGATTTAAACTTTTGTTCCAGCAGTACCCCAGAGTATGTGACATGCACTTCACAATCTAGCTTCACACAGGCAAGGCATGCATTCGAGAGGTGAAATCTTGCAGTCCGTCTGATCCTTCGAAGACAGTCCAATGAAGATTCAAAAACTCATATTGAGCACACACTAAACGTCTCAGACCACTTGAGCAATGTCAACAGCAACATCCTTTACAATAATTAATAAGATTGTTGCATATTCCTTTACCTAAAAGCTGTCATATTTCCATTTGGATGATAATATTCGTGTACGTAAAGGGCTCTGGCCAATCTAATAGAATCAACACGAAATACTTTATGCACATGTCATGAGATAAAATGAGTATTTAATTCTTCTATCAATAACAGTTTAGAGACGTTCAACTAGTACCAACCAAACCACCCAGTTATGTAGCTCTAACCTAACCAAACTTCACTCAAAACGAGGTAATGGCTGGTTTCAGTAACAAATTACGTACGAAGGTTTTTGATGTTTGCAAAACTACCACAAACCACAACGAACATGGGTACATGGCCAGAACGGTCGAGACGGTCATCAGTAATCAACCAAAGATGAAGCCGTCCTGCAATCGCTGTCGTTGCAGGATTTTGATGAACTTCGCCAGGACCAGGACATTCGAACGCCGGCGTCAAAAAAGGCGATGACACATTCCGGTCCGTTTGTGTCAGCAACCACAAAATATCTTTTTCGGCAACTCCCACCGCCGAGGTCCAACGTCGTTGCGATCGACGCCATCGTCATCGTCATCGTCGTTGTCTGCAAACCACGGTCAATTATTCATTAGCCACATTGTGTCCGTTCTGAGTGACCCTCCCGAGATGGGTGGCCCACTTTCTTCGTAGACACGCTCGGCGACGTACTGAACTATTCCCGTCAGTGCCTTTCGAGCAGCCCTGCTGCTCCCTATCCCGACGAGAAACAATTTGCACCAGACCGGGCAATTTGCAGCGAAGCGCTTTTGCCAGGGACGAAATTCAAGATCCTCAAATTCTGTACGTTGAGGACACACCGTTGAAGGTGAAGGCGGGACGAAGACTCCAGTGGCACCAAGTGTCCCACTGTTCAACCTAGTCGGAGCTGCTACGGAAATACCGGCCATCATTAGTCTTCATTAGTACTCGCTCGTGCAGTCTCCGTGTGTACGGTGGTGTCAAAGTGGCCGGGATCCGGACTCGCTTCACGGTGCATTAGAGTCGAGTCTATTTCCGAGAAAACGTTCGGTGCTGCACAAAAATTCCTTACAACATCGACGTATTATTTTGCACTACGGTCGGTCCCATACACCATAGTCGGGAGATGAACACTATGAGCGGGGTGCATGAAAAAGCTCGTCCAACAAAACCTTAAACTCCGAACCGACTGCTGCGGTTCAGTGATGCACTTTTTACGTCGTTTCATACCTCACGAAAGTGAGCGTTTTATTAGCCTCCGGCCAAAGGCGCTCCATGAAACTGACCCATTGCTTGAAAGGGCCGAACCCAACTTGAGTATCTTTCGTTTCATTGAAATTTGGTAGGGCAAACATCAGGGGTTATATTGCGCTGAAAACTCTATCTACTTTGCGCTTGCACCGAAACCCGATTAATTTACAGCCGAGCTTAGCTAAGATCTGTTTTGGAAAATTAATTCAAAACAATTTCCCCCTACGCCTCCCCCATCAATTCACTTTGCTACGGGTATTCTCATTGATGAATCATCCGTTCCTTTTTTTAATAGAGGCGTTAAAGGATCAACACTGGGATGAAGGAAAGTCTACAATTTACGATAATTGTTAATTTTAAAACAATAAAAATTAACCCCATCCAGCGCGATGTCCGCAAAGCCAACCCAACACAGTACCAAGCTTCTGGAAATAAACTCCCACCTTGCGGGACTCGATCCGATGGAATCGTTGGCAACAATATCAGAATTAATATTCATGAGCAGAACATTATTTCCAACCGTGCTATATTTCTCCACGGCGGTATGGCGGGCTCCTTAGAACCGAATGTAATGCGCCTCGAACTCCTCCTGCCCAATAGTTCAATGGTTGGGGAAAAGTACTCGGATAAAAAGCGCCTTGAGGTGGGGAAAGCAAAACTCCGCCAACGGCAACCGAGAAAGTCAAGACAAGATCTGGTTTTCCCCGAGATGCCTTTTAAGAAAGACTCCAGGATCTCCAGGAAGAGGAAAACTTCTTTGCTCATCACGAACCAGCAATAGTCCGTAGTTGCATTGCCAGCCACAACCAAAAAACCATACACTACCGTGTGTGACCACGGTGTAAAGGCCCTCCAGACTCACACACACACACACATCCAGACGATCCTGTCTTCACGCGCCAGGACGAGCGCGTACCATCGGGTAAGGTGGATACCACGGCAAGGATATTCCGACCATATCACCGACACCGACATGGCTCTGGTTTAGTCGTTAAGTGTTATTGGAGTTTAAAACAGTTTTGCTTTTATTTATTTAAAAAATCTCTCCATACTTTCGCTCGTACGGGCGTCGCCTACGCTAACTCTCCGCTTTTTTTCATGCACCGACCTGGCCATTTTCACCTGTCCGGTCGGTGGCCGACTTGCCGAACGGCGCAAGATGGAGGAGAAATACCCTGGGAGGGCAGCGCCGGTGCAGAAGTGCCAGTACCTGATTTCAGCATGATAGCGCCAATAAATTTCCACCTGAACGAGCCGCACCACTTACGAGCAGCCAGATAGTGAACGATTGCCGGGTCGCTCGCCGGGAAGAAAAAAAAAGCAGCGACGCGAAGCGAAGGAAAACCGTCCCGCCGTTTCCGAATCACAGCCATCCGCCTCGTGTCCTCCCTCGTAGTGTGCCGTTTTACTGCTGCCGACGGGGAAAATATTTATAGAGATATCATTTTCCCCCGATGATAATCTTCTTCTCCGACTGAGCGCCCGACAGATCGGTGCCAGATCCGGATCTGTGGACTGCATCACTGTAGGGAGTATGAATCGCTATCACCTTTTTTTTCCGTCGGTCTTCTTCGCAGCTACGCAAGAATACTTTTGACGACCATCTCACGGTCGTCAGTTGGCCGCGAAACGTGACTATATAAATAAGCACAAATCAGCTGAAAGGCTCAGCATAAACATAAATAGAGCCAATCGGTTCGAATCGTCCCTTCGTACGTCACGATGATAACAATCATTGAACAATTGATTAATTCTTTCGTCTAGGCAATTGCCGATGGAGCACTTACGCTACGATTCCATTTACTAAAATTATATTCAATGCATAATTGCTTTGAATGCCGTTCGGAGAAAATAAAATTACCTAACATAACCTTTAATCGCATTCTCAGGAAGGCATTCAATTACTATTAGCGATTCGACTGACTCGGCCATCAATAAATCGACCACGAGTAACATAAACCTATGTGGTTGCAATTATCTTCGACGTCAAGAGCTCTGATTTCCCAACAGCGATGCCCGGCCAATCTGATAGTACGGCACGCAACCCCTCGACCGTGCGGTTATAGATTTGCTAATCAAACACGTTCGTATGTGCAGGTTCATAAAACGCACACTCGTCAAGGCGCATCGCTATCCGGCGGCCAATCTTAGCGATCCGTTCACCACAGTCAAGGGTCACTTCCAGAGAGAGACGAACCAACCGGCGGCCGAATGCCATCGCAAATGCGCTAATGCAGAAGCGAAACATAATCAATGCCCTGTTTGCATAACAACGTAAACCTCTGCGCTACGGTTTCGTTGCACTCCGGCACATCGGCATGATAGCATCGCGGGTCCTGCTCTTCGCGGTCAGCAGCCGTGAAGATTTCTCTGATTTCAAAGACTCTCCAATTTCTAGCCGAATCCGCGATATCATTGAACGCAACTAGCAAGAACCGGCTGTTAATTATGCAACGAACCACGCAAAGCTCTTGAGCAGTGCGGAGCTCTAATGGCGGAGATCATTTGAACCAGACATCCGTCTCTGTATGGACGAGAAATCTAAAAACCACTACACGATCACCTAGAAACCCCAACTGACCCGAACTTTGTCTTTATTTAAACCCCAATTTGTCCCAACCGTCCATCAATCAATCCAACGTAGGCTCCGACTCCGAGCAAGAAATTTCGGTCACACAATATATATGGCTGGCCAAAGAAGATGCAGACCATGGAAGCTCCATTGCGCTCCTGTTCGATTTAGATTGGAGAAGAATTTAACAACGGGGGTCACAAAACCCCCGTCATGTGCTAGTGATTAGCCTAAAGACCAATTCCCAATGCTCCACTTCAGCAGCAGTTCGTCGTATCTTCGGTACAGCCATTGCACTCGAACTTGTCCGACAGAAAAACGTTCCCGTTTCAACGACCATCTTTCCGCCTGCTCGAAAGCTCATCTGTTTTCTCATCAAGTTTATCATCGATACGCACCATTAATCGTGCTGTACATCCCATCCTAGTCCGACTTAGAGTCACACTCAAGTGAGAATCATCACCGAACCCTCGCCTCCCCGCCTTTCATGGGGTTTCTGAAAAACCGTACGACTAAAAATCTCCATGCGAACGCACATTCAGACCCCTACAGCAAAATATTGACACCGTTGGCTCATTTGTTACGAATTTTCGGGCGGTCGATAAACTTTCATGTGGGCTAGACTGGTCTTTACGCTTCCGGACACGCAGCTTCCACCGGCAGGAAGGCAGAAACCACTCTTAGTCCTCGGTCAATGGTGGGCAGAAAAAAAACACCACCGAGGATATAAATTGAAGGCGATTGATATCTCGTCGGTATATCTCTGTCCCCGGCTGCATGGACAGACATCGACAGGACATTCGCTGGTTAATCGATGGTATCACCTTTTCTGGATTATCGACCTTTCTTTCCCCGATTCAGCTGTAACGTTTTTCGATTTCCTAACCAATTAAATCTAATCATTCCATTACTTTGATGCTACTTGGAAAATCGAGCCACCGCTTCAACGCCGCTCAGTGCGCTTCCATCTCGAGTCATCCCAACCGCCACCATCGCCGTTGTCACCAAACCGGCGCCGTTGACGTAACCGGTAAAACGTTGGCATGAAGGAAGAAATTACCCACTTAGATGCGCATCGAGCATTAACGCAAGCTTTGCACCAAATCGCATTAGAAGCTTCAATGCCGTCACCGTTTAATGTTCGCGTGCTCTCGCGCCAAGCCGAAGCCTATCGTCGCGGCGGTTGGGAAGACGACTCTAAGAGCGTCGCGGAAAGTGGAGGCTGGTTGAATTCAAGACATCATTCACGACAACCTGCGCTCGCCGGTAGCTTGGCAAGTTTGATGAACGGTTATTAGGGGTCTGTAGGTATGCATTTACTCAGCTTTTCCTTCTCCTACCCACTGGATTAAACCGTCTGCGTGTGCAATCAGCTGCGGGTAGATGAGCTGCATGTGAGGGGAAACGCCACATCTAAAGTCACCCGCCACATCGCACGGGTAAGAATGTCTCAACACTTCGATGATTTTCTTTTTTCTTTTTTGTTGCAATCGTCATTCGAATAGTGTTGGACATTCGTTTGACTCCGTTAAACTGACGCGCCAACCGAAAGTGGAGTCTAAGTTGGGGTCTGAAGTCGAGTGTGGTATTGCATTGGCCCTTAAAGTAGTACTCCCCCGGTGAGCTGACAAATAGAAAACGGATCTGGCAATGATACAGCAATGCAACCCGAAGGCTAGACCCATCAAATGCTTCGACAGTTTGCCCTGGAAACGCCAGACCACCTTGGCCCGGTGCGTACGTGTGTTCCGCGTTCGCGCTTTTTTCAATTTGACAGAATGATGAATGGTGCCAGTGCGCCTGGTGGGAGCTCCGTCTATTGCAACATCATCTTACGCGGCGTCATGAGGCTCATCATCGCCCGCCACCATCGACACCGTTTTCCAATCACCTGCCTGCCCGGCCAGGCCCGGCTCCCCGACCGTTTCCTCCGGACGGTTTTTGTTTTCCTCTGGAATGGAGAGGGCGAGCCATTTATCAACGCGCACACGTCACGAAACGGTAGTTAGCTGCTAATAAATTTCCATCTCCCATTTCGAAATGAGATTATAATGCCCCCACGTGGCGACCACCGGCGCCATCTTAGGCCTCGCGCTCCCACGTCCTCTCCATAATTCACCTGCCTCGAGTCGGACGAAAAGTGTACCGAATCGATTTACCCAACCTTTACCTAATCTCCTTCCATTTGATTGCTCCTTATTGATGCTTGAAAGTATAAATAAATGTCATCACACGTTTAAGCACAACTTCCATTACTTCCATTATTTCGTTTACTTGCTCGGCTTCCGTTACGAAACGATTGCGCCGTCATAATGTGGTGTGCAATGTTCCCCTCGCTTATCAATCCACTTCCGGTAGAATGATAACAGCGAGCCTTCACTTGCCACGGAAAATCAACGGCCATCGGGGTTTGCCAAAGAGCCGCTGTGGTTTTTGCGGTCCGCGGCCAAAGCCATCCGGAGTGCGCCCCGGCTCCTAGGACCGCCCGGCATTCGATCGGTAACCACCGGGCCTGCCATTTTCCACCGCGCAATGATAAAACAAACGAACGCCAAATACCGCACGCGCTCACTTGCGGTGCAGGCAAAATCACACCCATAAATTTCCACCGGCTTAGCCGAAGCGGATTAAAATTGAATTTATGAAATTCGTGTTACGCGCGCGTTACAATCGTCGGTTGTTGGATCGTGCCAAGGTGTGAGTTTGTGTCGGTTTGTGGGCTCGGGTTTTCGGAAAAACCTTCTCACCCCCTCCTCGCGTATTATTCACACGAAGAAAATGATGAACGATGGATGCGATCGGGGCGAGAGCAAACTCTGAACCGCCAAGCCCAACTCCAATGGGTCAAACTTTATGAACTGTAAATTACTTGTGCCCCACGATAGCTTACCGGGGAAATGGGAAAACTCCCCCCGCAAATCATAGACGGCAAGAGAGCAGCCTGCAGTGGATGGAGAGCGAGAAAGTTCCTAATCTTAATGTGTGGTGGCATCTGCACTTCGCTTCCTCACAGCAGGATAAATTCCGTGAGGAAGGCTAACCAGGCTGCGGTTAGGTTTCTCGTCGGATCGTATTTGATTCTCGTAGCAAACAATTCACCCACCCTTGCTACTCTACCACAGAAATGCTTCTTCTCGATCCCTTCATGAGTAACTTTGCTTCTCAAATCCTATTCTATTCTCTTCCTTTATGCGACGCATACCTAGACATACTCTTTTATTAATAAATCTTTCGACCGCAATCCGAACCACGCTGGTATTGCCTATGTTCCTGCCAGCAGTTTAGCTGCTGACTGCCCCGGATTGGGCAACGGGGCCAACTTCGGAACAACTTCGAATTATGATGTTTTATTATGACATTAGACTAGTGAAACTGACTTTATTGCCCTGAACCTGGACGAGATTCTACCTGTATACAATTTAGAAAAAATCTCATAGAAAAAACCTAAATCCATCAAACCCTGCTCATCCAACTGATGCTTAATTGCGACATGTCCTTGCTAACTTCACTTCTCCCATCGATTGAATGAATCAACTAACGAACGATTGTTTCCGCCAGCGATCCAGGACTGCGGACAGGATGAATCAATCTATTCCTTCTGAAAGAGCCATCCAACAACGATTGTGTGAAACCCAGTGACACTTCTGCATTGCAACACTTTCTGGCAGGATGTGAAATGAATGTCCACTGTCCATGCGACCAGCTTGGTACCACCGACCAGAGGAAAAAATCCATTAAAACGTTCGCTTTTCGCTGCTCAGCCAATGTCTCCAAAGCTGGAACCAGCTACCACTCGTACATGTGGATGCTCGTGGATGCGAAATAGCTGCGTTAAAATCGTACAAATCAGATCAACTCAACCACATCCCAACCAACGTCCACCGTGTTGAGAAGATTGAACGGGACCTGGTGAGTTAGCTGTCCAATTGCAACCACAAAATTGACGCGTAGGGAATTGCTGATGGTTCCGAACGTTTCCGACCACAATGGCACGTAACGAATATGTCCATTCCCTTCCAAAGGTGGACAATGCCATATGTTACGGAATGATCATTCCGATTGCACACTAACAGTGACTAAGGTGTCTTATTTTTCAAAGTTTTCCACAAACGAATAACGGTGCAAAAAAAACATGATTGTTTAAATCTTTTTATTTTTTCTGTTCCACTTTTTGAAAATGAATCCAAAGACAAAATAAATTGTTGAAAAAGTCACAAAATTCGTGATTCTCCGTTCATGCATACTTTGACAATGCAACTATAACCCGTATCTGTTGCGAAAAAAGGAAAATAACTAAGAGACGATTACTGTTTACACAACAATGCATTCCTCTTGCTCTTTTTTTTTTCTATACTGGCAATGAAACAACAGAAAGAGAACAAAATGTTCAAAAATGCAGCATCACATCACTCTTCAAATCATATTAGTTCTCTTCCATCAAAGTTAATATCTTTGCTGCGCTCAATACAAAAAAAAACAGACAACATTGGTCAGAAAAATGAAAATCATTTCAGAGGGAAAATCCATCACCAAAACCCATCGCGGACTACGGTCCGAACGAAGCAAAGTTGCACGAGTCGTCTGCAGTTGCGAAAATAAAAAGAGCTGCTATTTGGCTGTATAGTCTTGCAAGAAAGTGGAAAGAAGAATGCATCAAATTGGAGTAACTTCACGAGATGCACTGCTTACGACAAGAAGCACAGGAAGCCCAAGGCAGCAATCATAAAAATTTAAATTGAATGAAACCACTCCACGGTTTCATTGAAACTTTTTCAGTCAGCATCGTTCTCACGCAATGTAAAGATTGTATTTTCTTCCTCTCTTTACTGGAGTTTGATATTGTTTAGTATATTGTTTTGTTACTAATCAACAAACACGAGCTCTCCCGAAACTGTTTGTAAATTTTCATCTGACAAACCTAGTGAATTTGCCTAGTAAAACATCGTGGAAAATAGTTGTTAAAATGTTCACTTTCACAACAGCCGTACATAATTACAATTGCACTTAAACGCTACCCCCAGCGTACACACTATGACTGATCAAATTTTCTGCGGGTCGGGTCTCGTCGGAGTGCATCGTTTTTCTTGTATTTTCCTCTTTTCTCCCCCGTGGGCCTTGATAGCATCAGAGCGGTCTCCTTTAACGAGTTGCTTATTCAAGAGCCGAAAAACTGCTCATTCGATGGTGACGACAGAAATTCACATAATATTTGTTTTACCCCCCTTTTGCCCCCAACGCTACCTTTAACTGCGTTATAGTCTGCCCAAAAGTGAGCATGCATTAACATAATTTCGTAAACATTATAATGGACGCGCGTTCACTAACGATCCGTCTGCCAGCGAGAGCTACTGGTCGCAACTTGAGGCGCCGCGGAAGATTAGTGCGATACGTCCCAAGGAAAACCGCCAAATTTATGACCACCATGCAACCGCTTGCACGTGATACTCATTTTCTAAAAACACACACTCAAAAAATTTAACAATAGATCAGCCGAGCATATGGATGAAAAATGCTTAAGCATTCGAGTCTTTGAACCATCATGCAGCGTGGAATCCACCGCTCTGGACGAATGCCATTATGTCATTTAACGGATGAATCTTAGTGATCTAGTATAGCTGGTCGGCCAGGTTCGTATTACATGCCATTACAGTTGAATCCACCGAGATTACCTTCTTTCTCTCCCTCATGTGCATTTCTCTACACAAGCTAAATGTAAAACCCTTGAGCAACAATCTATTGCAAGCATTTATGATGCTCTGAAAGGTGATAGTCAGCTGCACCCAGCGATGCAGAAGTATCGTGCACTCTAGCTGGTTGAATCAAACTTAAACACGAAAGCAAACGTGTTGGGAAGATGAAGCAAAATCGTGTATGCAGTAGATACACTCCAGAAGATACACCCGGTTGCCCCACGGTGGCACACAATAACCCATTAATACGCAAAAACTTCGTGCACATCTCCGTTGCAGCTGTGGAAACGAAACTGTATTTTCTCTTCTGTACCGCCTTCGACTACGCGACGGTTTGTGTTAGCAACAAAGTAGATTCTCGCCGATCATCGTTTACTTTAGTAGAAAGGAACATCATGATCTTTTTCGACTGGATTCCTTTCACCGATAAGCACGACCCCGGTCCCGGTTTAATTCGCCACCTTCATTTTCCAGATTGCGATCTACCGACCACAGCTATGACGGGAGCGTTGATGTTGTAACCAGTTTAAAATCGCACCATGCCGCACCCTAGCAACCCCCAGCGCACTGGATCAGCTGGAACAAGCATTTTTTTTTTAATCCACTCACTCCTTAAATCAGCTGGTAACCGGAAGCGTTGGCGATGAAATGTTAACTAAACTCTGTGACTAAGGGGCGCTTCGAGTGTTTAAACATTTACACTTGCTACAAAATCGTGGCACTGGGCGTTTGCGATGCCGAGAATTGTTTGCAGATTTCCCAGAACATTAATCACTGCTACTGATCTACATTGCCATGGGTTTTCCTTAATGATCCTATCCACTGGTTTCATCAATCACTACAGGTTGTTGCCAGCTGACCGAAGCTAAGAAGAACTCGTAAAACAACGCGACCGAGCAAGACAACAGAAGAAAGACTCAAACGCACGATCAAGCGACGAACGCGATCAACCCACCGAGCATTCGACGTGCGCCTTTCCGTAGGTTCAAACACCAAATAACTCTGTTATTGGTAGTGTGGCTGAATTTTATGAAAAAACAACCTCAAAATCGTCCCGGGCTCGTGCATCCCGCCACGATCGTGTCAGAGTGTCGCGCAGATCGTTTGGATCTTCAGCAATTGTGGGGGTTTCGTGTGCTGCGGCCCGCCGTTGTGCTCTTCTGCTGTCGAGCACGCTCTGGCCAGTTCGGTCGCTCACTGAAACTCGTCGCCCCTTCCCCTTCGTTCGCATACTTCCGCACCCGGGGCAGCAAACGGATGATGAGGATGCGAGCGGCAGTTTTCGTTTCAACTTTCATCCCCACGAATCGTCGTATTCCGTCTCTTCTTGTCGTCTCGCTTGATGCTCTCTTTGCCTAATCTGTATGGTTGCACGTGCGCACCCCCAGCTGCTCGGCAAAGCGCGGTTTGCGCCTAGATTGGCCATGTTCGCTGCAGCTCTGCTGAGAGATTGTACTTTCAGCTAGCGCTGTAGCATACCCGTTCGCCATTGTCGCCTTGTGCTACCAAGTGGAGGAAGCGCACCGACTGTTTTACCTTTCGCCCGTGTCTCTACGAGCATTCGCGTGGACCGAACGCCACAAATTAGACACCATGAAAGGAAAAATGTGGAACAGAAACGAGGCTTGATATAGATGCTCTTCGATTCACCAATGAGCTGTCACAGTCTTCGTGGACAGGGTACATGTACATAACTTTAGATCAGATCCGATTCTTTGTACCAGAATGGAACGAAAAGCTCGATGAACAGATGTATAATGTGTCACAACTGCTACTATTACATAGTTTATGGAAAGTGAACGGAAGTGCAATAAAAGTTTTGTTTCACTATTTTCAAATAATGATTAAATTTATTCTGAAGGTAAGTTGTCTTATGAAATTTATTTATTTCTGAAAAACCTGAAAGGAAAAATGTAGCTAGAAACGTTAGAAAGGGTTAGATCCTTAGCAGTTTTCATATATTTACATCATCGTTTTTTTTTTTGTAATGTTCTTCATTTTAAAAATGGCACAACATCCCACTCTATCATGCATACACCGTATAATACCAAAGTAGAACTGCAATCAATCAATTGACACGTCATACAATGGATTGTCAGAGAAGCGGCAACAAATGCACAGAATTATTACATTGTAGCCCTCACTTTTCACACGTTCACCTATCGCCTCTAGCTCACGACTGCTGCTCCTCCAGATCACGCGCAAGCAGCATCTTAGAAAAATGTGTTCACGAGAAAAGCATAAAATTTTGCCCCCATATTTGGCATTCTCAAGGTAGCTGCAACCAAATGTGCCGCGGTTCTCGCGAAGTTTTCGTGAGATTTTCCACACGCCAGCTACAAGCGTGACGCGATGGTCAACAGATTCGTCGATGCTCCGACCGTCCGGGCAGATGGTGCACGCGAAATAACATGGTTGCATTTGAGACGAGCCTGCCAGAAGGTGTCGTTTTTGCCTTTTGCGACCCGAGGGATTTGACACCTTCAATTGCAGCCCCACAAACCAACGGTGACGAAACAATGATCTTCTTCTGCTGCTGGGCGCCGAAGTTAATTTCGGAGCAATGACGAAATCGATCCATTTACTTGTTCGTTGACACCGTCAGGTCACGATGACCAACATGAACCAACCCTTACACGGTCCAGATACAGTAATTCCAACGCGGTTGCTAATTCGATTTTTTCACCGATAATTGGGGGGGAAATACTTTTTAATGACAACGATTAATTCCTCCATAACTCCACCCCAAAACGTTGCCCGTCAAACGATTGACCAATCAAACGATCATTATGGAAATTAAATGTGAGCCATGCAGCGACCTGATGCCGCTAGGAAAATCAAGTCTCATATTGTGCTCCTTGAGACACAAATGTGTTACTCTGCGCCACCAAGAAATCACTACACTTACGGATGGTCCGCTAACCGCAACCACAGAACTGCCCGATTGCACACGACATGGCGACGACGATTAGTGCCTCTCAAAATTATAATGTTTTTTTTTCTAAGTATTTTTGTGAAAGGAAGAACCTTGGCGAGCCAATCCAAAGGCACCCGTCCTGCGACATGGTCATTTTGTCGGTCTTCTCCAATTTACAGCCTCACACCTCAGGACGACCGCAAAAGCAGCCCACTTCAATAAGAAATACCAACAGAGGCACCTGATGCTAGAAGAAAAAGGGACCCATCGTGCCAGCAGATGAGGAAGGGACCTGATCCATCGCCATCGTTTCCGCATTCCCCATCTTCAAACTCGGTGGTCGGTGGGCATTTTTCTTCTGCACGTCTGTCTGCGCAATACCTTCGCGATGCCTTCGACACAAATCATATTTACCATATCGAGACGACGATTTCTCGGGCAACAGCAGCCGGGGAGCGCTGGCCGAACGCTCACCTGTTCCGAAAGTGAACGTTCCTTCGGGTGGACGGTGCCGTAACCGTGTTACGGTGCTTTTGTAATTCGAGCTTTCGAGCAAGCACCTTCCAACGATCGTGAGGAAAAAACATCGATCTCACCGGGCTGGATCCACGGATGCCTTCGCCCGCTCCCGATGGGCAGTACTAACACACACACGCACACACTTAAGGAAGGTAAAACGAATCGCTTACCCTGGTGCAAGATGTCAATTGAAAGACACACCATATGATCCACCACTCAGTCCCTCAACCATAACCCATTCTACATCTTCTTTGTTTTGCTATGACTCCCGTGCCTTTCGCTGTTGTTCGGGAAATTCAAAAGGAGAGCAAAAGACGAGGGTGTCCCCGTGGGTATGAATCAATACGAGGGGAAGTGTCATCGATAATGCAGCGATGATAGGAATGAATTCGTATTTACACTCTGTCTAATCGTGAAATGCAATTCACCGTGTCCACCAGCAAACAGCACGGTCATGGCGAACGATCGTCAAAGCAAACGATCTTCCTCTGAAGATAATAGAGTGTCGCCGCGTCGTCGCCCTTCTTTGTAATCTTGTCGCGTGCCGTGGTCGCATTACATTGTGCCGGTCATGGTCCGCGGTCTGTCGACGGTCCCTTCCCATTGCTTCTAGCCTTACATAATACCAATCGATAAGTATGTTTCAATTGTTATGTCGTAAAACAGATCGTTTTCTTAATGAACTTTTTGTATTTTAATTCATAGGTTCGACACTTTAGAAGGTGTGCACTCTTAGGCTACTTACGAACAATGCCAAAATTTGCTTACTTAATTTGCACAACATTGCAAAAAAGTCTGCAATCCTAACGCCGCATCTTCCCTATGGCCCGAGTTGATATAAGGCGCACTTCCGATGATTACCGAACGCACACTTTCTCCGTCAAGCACATGCTTTATTTTAGCGAGAATTGCTCTGTAAATAATCACAAGTTCTCCTCAACCTGCCCAATCGCACCGCTCATTTCATCCATCCTCTCGAATGTGGCCACGGACTGGTGAAAACAAAATGTTGATCGTAAAAAACTCAATTGTGGTTTCGGAAGCTCCGGACGAAACTCTCCAAATAATCACGCATCAGGACGCATCAGGAAATGTGTGGCGTTACTGGTAACTAGCTGAATTTAAACATTTTCTTTCGTAAATGCATCAATATGGCATCGGTTAGTTCCGCACGAGAGTCTAGTTTCGCCATCGTATTCCCGATGCGTGGGCATGGCTTCCGAGCCTGGTATGTGAGCTTTTACGGTGCGCAATGACGGCCGCAATTTCTACTTGCACTAAGTGAGATAACACAATGTTAAAAGATCTCCTTCAATTCCATTACGAAAGCGTTTAATGTGTTTTCGACTGTTCGTAAAAAAGTAATTCATTTTCGTTAAATTTTGTTGCTTTTTCGCGCCGGCCGCTTTGTAACCCACCGTCTTATCGGGCAGAAAAACTGAGCCTCCCGAAACAAAACAGTAGTTGCCTCAACCCAAAATAAACTCGCCCGCGAAATGTTGTACCATTCCGTGGTGTACCG
This sequence comes from Anopheles atroparvus, assembly GCA_914969975.1. Classification (NCBI taxonomy): domain Eukaryota; kingdom Metazoa; phylum Arthropoda; class Insecta; order Diptera; family Culicidae; genus Anopheles; species Anopheles atroparvus. The sequence continues at coordinate 53,621,650 of CAJZCY010000001.1, forward strand.
TATTTTTTTTTTTTTTTTTGCTGCCGTGCCAGCCAATGAATTGGCCTGCGCCACGTGAGAACTGCACTGTGTCTTCGTGAGGTGGGAAAAATTAACTGCACCGACGCCTCCGTGCACTCGAGGGCAACCCCGGATGTTGAAAGCAGCCATCGTCTCCCCCAAAAGAAACGGAACTAATTTATGCGGGAACAATCGTACCAGCCGTGCCAGGAGGCCCCGGGGGTCACGAAACGATCGCGTTTTAAACAGGGCACAATTAGTTGCACCTTGCTCAACCGCAGCCCAGCGATGTTTGGAACGGTGTTTTCTAACAAAACGATGTTGCTAGCGATAGTGAAAAGATTACGTTGAACATAGATTATCTGCGGTCCGCTTGTCGGGAAAAGTCGGGCTAGTGTTAAACAAAGACTATGCATCTGTAGCCCGTTGTCAGCACCATGTCGACAATGCACTTTTGATGAAGCTTAATCGAAAAATCACCACACATTTGCAAACCTGTCACCATCGCTGGCAGAATACCAAAACAGCCGTGTACAAATTTAACTAACCTACAATACAATTAAACGCTACAAAAATATATCTGGATAACTCAGATGTTTTTGGAGCTGTAGTTTCTTTTAGATGTCTATTTGGTCTTCATTAAAGATCATGGCACAATCAAGTGTTTAAAGAAATGTTTAAAAAGCTATCGGTTCCATCACCAAAGCTACTTTTACTCTTGAAAGACAATTGATGATCGCATTGTAAAAAATATTTTGGCATTTTTTCCGTCTCTGGAGTTCATATTTATCCCAGGATGCCAGACGAATACTGACGGTCGTCATTGTAAATTGAGTGAAAGATATTTTTTAATGAAAGCAAACTATTGTCCATTGGTTTATATGCAAACGATAGAAAAAGTAGGTTTGTTTCGGAATATTAATGCTCATCAGCGATAGTGCTTAATGTTTCTATTGTGTTGTCCTTTCACTTTAAAAAATGTTCCTTTCCCCATGAGCTCCCCTTAACAACAATCATTAAGTTGAACTTATCGGACTTACCTGAAATGTTCTGACAAATTTATACAAAACTGTAGAGCATGGAACGCAACTAAAAGGGTCACTCCCAATCTTTGAAACATTTAAGATTATTCTTAAAGTTTGTGTTGAGCATCGTCCAATGAACCTCAGCCAGCCAGCCAGGCAGCCCTAACAACACTCGCCTCCGTTCGATGCTCTCAGTGCGTAATTATGCTCAAGTACCGCCCCTTTCAACTAGCTCAGTAGCACCAACATTGTGCGCAATCGAATAATTGCCGAAAATGCACGAGACGAACCTTTTGCTCAGCAGAAGCGTCTTCTTTATCGATGCTCTTCACCGAGGCTCGGCTCAGTGATCCGTAGCGTCCACGCAGGCTGTTCGACACCGGGGGCACACATCGAGTAAGCTCCTCGAACAACCGAACTCAAGAAGCTTGCGGCTTTTCGTGGCCGCAACGCAAACACAGCGTGCAGACATTGAACAGGAAGGTCAGCTAATTTTCAATTTCGGCCCATCGCTCTTAGTGTGACGAAACGCAACCGCCATTCGGTGGCAGGACGAGGACGCGATCAACCTCAGCGGAGGAGGGGTAAAGTCTAACGAGTTGCTTGAAATCGAACACAACCTATCGCAAACAAAGGATGACGGTTGGCATGGCAGAAGTTGATCCGATGCAGGCGAGCCCAACGCTTCTCTCAAATGGTTAATGGAGCTCGAATCTCGAACGCACCGACTCCCAGTTCCGGTACCGAACCGCACAGTGCTGCAATCAACGTTTACCTTATCGTGATTGACTTCACTGGACCCTCCGGTGAACGTGAAAATCAATTAACATTAGTCCAAGAAACAGCTTTCGGATGCCCTGTTGATTCGATGAGCAGCCATCGTATTTGGAATGGAAGAGCAGGAAACTCTGTTTGCTTTAGTTCAATAACAGAGGCCGTGACAATTTTATACAAATCCATCTCCATAAACTCTAGGAATACCGGAGACACTGCTTTCGGATAAATCAATTACCATAACTACTCCCAGTCTCCCGCACGAGCAGCATCACAAACATCCCCCCTCTGGATCCTCTGGTCCTCGTGTACGATTGATCCTTTTTTTTCTTTTGGCAAACACCCAAAAATGTCATCTATCCAGCAGCTACCAGCAGTGACCGCGTTTAATAATATTTACAGAAGCCAAACGACAAAACATCCCGCAGCAATCAGCATCCAACCCGGAGCTGGAGCGGGATTGCAGTTTTCATTTCAATCAAAACAAACTGCCTCAACAACACACACACACAGCACATGGGCTTAACTAAAATTTATTTTGTTATTTTTATACACTCCATTTCACCAATAGAAAGCTCTCTAATCGTTGCTAACCTTATGTACCAGATGATGCCAGTTACTTTGCAATCGCTGTTCAGTTACGTTGATTTTTGAGAGTTCACGGATCCCGTTCGTAACATAGATCTTAACAATAAAGTGTTTCACTGAGTTGTGTTGATGCGTGCTGTTGATGAACACTGAACTGCGTTGTCACGTTTTAGTGGCATTGCACAATTGTGTGGGTCCATTCCGTAACGATTTAAAACGGATGGTCAAGCAACACGTCTTAAGCAAAGACAAGATGCATGCATTCTCCAGTGCTAATCTCAACTGACCTCCTCACGAACCGCGATCGTCTCAAGATAGAAGATGTCTTCAAACAATGTGAATAAAGAAAATAGAAGATAAGAGCTAACTGATGGGTGACCTTGCGGGTGGCAAGCTGGTCCACCTGATCCCTTTTTTTTTTTTAGGGGGGGAAGAGGAGATGGTCTGATCCCTGAACGAAGTTCAGTGCCAAAGCAGCAGGCCAAAATCCCCGCTCACGGCAGCATAAGCGAACTGAATGTGCGACCTTCGAAATGAACGAACGGAACGAGGAGTCACCACGCGCCATACGGAGATACTTGAAAGCATTTAGGAGCAACCATCACCGCAGAGACATCACCGTCATAATCAAAATTATAGAGAGGCACCAACTGGAGAGTTCAACATCGTGGAGGCGAGGCGGCCGGAGCGGCGTCGTGGGGACTGGAGTCACACTTACTCTGAATACCATTACTGGCCCATTCACCCGAACACATACACACCGGCCGATCTCCTGCGAACGAAATCGAAGGCACATTTTCCAGCTGATTTTGCGCCATTTATCTTCCGCCATCATCAGCATCACCGTAAGCATCACCATCAGCATCATCATCATCATCGTCTTTGTCGATGGATCCTGGGCGGTGAAGGTTTCAGATGGCGCTACTGAGCGGATGGCGCAATGTTTTCGCGACCTCCGACATTGCACACACAAGCAGCAACATGCACACCGCGGTACACACGCACATGAGATCGGAATCGCAAACGTGTGGTGCCAGTTGCGAAGCGCGTGGGTTGTGCGCGCTTTTGCCTTCACTTGTCGCATTCCGATTCCGATTCCGATTCCGATCTTGCGTAGATGCGCGTCGGCAAGTTATAAAAAGTGCGCGCACTGTACCGACTGTTCCGCGCGGAAAAGATAAATGATTCGTTATTCCTCATTTCCGCTCCACAGCTGCGCCGTGTAAATGGTATTTAACCAGTAGAAGGGCTGATTAAATTGCAATGTTTAAGCACGTGGTGGCCAATGTTATGGCGCCAAAAATGGTCCATGTTTGGCTTGCCGTTTAACTCCACACCACCAACCAGATTAGAAAGGATGCCTTTGAACCTCCAATCAACCACAACACCAATTCACGTCAAATGCAAAGAAACATGGTTGCTGCACCGCGCTCTGGGAACGCCATTAGGTTTTGATTCGATCAAACGAAACCGTACTGACATGCGGCATCGGGACCAGTTTTCCGATCGCTCCTATAGCCACAGGGTGTCCGGTAGGTCGGATGCACATTAATTAGCCTGTCACCTTCGCTCGACTTGTCTCCGCATTTTCCCACCGCAAAGAGAGCGAGTGGAGAGTGGTGTGAATGAGCCACCGTCGTTGCATGGACCGAAGCGCGGCGCGGCGCCACTGGATGTGACAAGCTGCCATTTCCTGTGCGAGCGACTAATTGTTACCAGAAAATGTCTCCGCCACAGGAAATGGGAGCAAAACGAACGATGTGAAAATCGCCCCCTCGCCAATTCCGATCTATCTCCGGCTCTATCTTTGACGAATATATGCCGAAGGGTGGCATAAAAAAAAAGGGACAACAAATAAATCGTACCCTGTACGTGGTGCGGTCCATTCCCTGAATTCATTAATTAGCCTCCCATGATATGACTGGAAGCCGGTGCTGCCAAAAAGACCGCTAAAAACCGAATGGTATCGTAAAGCTAACAGAAGCTAATTTGCATCGACACCCACCGTAACCTTAGGTGTTTGATTCACGCACGTTATAAACAAGAGCCGCCTACAGATGTTGGAAAATTCTATCTTGAAATTAGCCTCGAAGTCAAACATCATTTACGGTCGGGTACGTTGTACGCTTCCATCCATACAACACCTGCCTAGCATCCCATCGAAGGGTTTGCTCCTTCTCAGAAAACAATCTTCCGTCCGACAGACCCAAGAGGGGGGCTGCTACCTCGGATCCGTTGGATACACATATTTTATTGATTCCCTCTTTGTGATCTTGAGATTTTTCCTTCCTTTTCATCGATAAATGTCCACAACATTATTCACCTCCATTATTCGAAGGTAAAACGCCCTAAAGTGTTTTTTTCTCAACTACAATGGATTTTTCATCCATTCCTAGCTCAGTCGATGGACCGTTTTCCAACACACGTTTTTTTATTAAAAAAAACACAGAACGAGCCATATTATCATAACTAACAATATTGACATTGCTAACAAACCTCCTCTCTGTTATGAAGCTTTAAGAAAACGAGAAGCAGCGTCCAGTCATTGAATATGATCAGAAAATTAATTATGATTTATGCAACCCTCACTGTGTGTGTGCGTGAATGTTCTAACCTGGCCGGCTTACATGTTCCAGGTTTCTATTATGTTAAGCTTTATTTCGATTCAAATAGTTGCACAATAATTTTCACCACAGCCCTACCCTACGTGCTGGCCATCGGTCTATCAACAATCCGCCCTCCCTGTCCGTGTTGGACTTTACATTCACTTTACGGACTATTACGCCCATTAGACTGCAAATCTCTTCGCTCGCGGAAGGAACAGAAGGCGGACCGGCCCTCGCACCACGTGCTAGTGTTCGAGAACGCATTATAAAATCATTGCCACTCAAATATTTACGCCTTTGGCTGCCTTCGGCAGCCCTTTCCCGGCAGCCCGTGGACGGCTAGCAACTCCAATCCCCGGGAAGGGTCAATTCTCGCGTGCATATTGCAATGTGTTAATGGGACGACAATGGGAGACTGGCCGTCGATACCGGGCATGTTAGCAATGCTTCCGTTCTTTCCCTCGCCATCCCGCACAAGTGGTAACACGATTCCTGACTACATACTCAAAGGCTAAGTGCCCCATTTTCCCCCGTAGAACTATGCACATACAGGAACGTGATGGTGAATGAATGCACACTTTACAAGGGAAAGACAAACCCTCAACAATGCTGTTACATGCATTCCACTGACTAGCACGAGACTGACGAGCTTATAACATGTTAGAATAGTATATTGATTGAAAACTAAGAAAAGTTCATTAATTGCAGTTACACCAAACTGGCCGCTTGTCATCACACGGCAAAGGCTTCCGGAGACTCGCCTTTCGAACTTGTTTGGATTGGAAGAGGCGCCAAACGGAAAACGGCACAATGTCTCCGCGAGTCATACCTGCCGCTCCTTTCTCTTTCCTTTCATCTGCGATAATCCATGCCGATGTTTATGCAACGACGACCATTGCGCCCGTTCCATTGCACCGCGCTTTGATTTATTATACCCTTCCCTTTTCCACCACTCCAATGGCGGCTCGCCTCGTCCCTCCTTCTTTCTTCCCTTATCTTCCGTTACCGTTAGAGAAGTTTTCGATAGGAGGTATTATGTAAATTACTGACTAAACATCGCCCTGGCCCGAACTCGCTGCAATGCAATTGTTACGCGCCCGACAAGGTAAATATTGGTTATTAATTACGCGCAGTTAACCGAATTATCTCAATCTGCTTGCGAAGGGCCAGTACCCTTACTTCTTCCTGCCACCGGTCACCGGTTTGATACCGAACGATCAACGGATTCACAGAGCCCTTGGAGCGATTTGATGAGTGGTATTTTACAAAATTTCATGCTCTACCTCTGGTTCGAAATACAGCCGTTCGCAGTTTCTACCATCGTGTGATCCACATAGTGTGCCGTTTGCTCAACATTTATTATTGTTCGGGCAACAATTATTGTTGTTTTGTCAACCGTACCGACAAGCGGGCAAACTCTGCTAGCTTTTTCGCAAGCACTACCGTCTTTTTGACAGATTCGCCTCTGCTTGAAAAGACGGTAGTGCTTGCGAAAAAGCTAGCAGAGTTTGCCCACTCGTCGGTACGGTGGACGAAACAACAATAAATGTTGCCCGAACAATAATAAATGTTGAGCAAACGGCAAACTGTGTGGATCACACGATGGTAGAAACTGCGAACGGCTGTAACATAATTGTGCAGCTTGCGATGGAGTCTATTTCAGTAGCTTTGGTTTAAATCCTTAAATTCCACAGATGACCTGGAGCAATGGCCACGATCGAAAGCGTGTAATGAAAATGAAGTAGGTTGTCGAATGTGAGGAGGTGAAACAAAACAAGAAAACCACGTTTTACTGACCGTTTGCTGCATGCCGCGTAGAACTTAAAGAGAACGCATTTGAAGCCCCACTGGTTCCGTTTCGTTACGTTCCCATCGGACCTTTTCTATCGAGGACACCGGAAACCTTGAACAACAAGCGACGGCGTCTAGCACGGTGCTCTACATATCGGACACTCTAAACCCATGCAAGCGTCATGCACCGCAACATTGTGCGCTCTGATTGTGTGTCTGTCTTCAAGAAGCGTCGCGAAACCACGTTGTGTCGATCGAGGTAGACGCGAACAAGCTGATCCCTTTCATACAAGGTAAGACGGGACGTGAAGGTCGCCCATCACCGGTCTCGACTGAGGCTGGACAATATTATGCAAGAAGGCGCACGTTCTCAGATCATGGATGAACTTCGGATGATGGCAAGGTAGCTAATTTCGAAACCATGGCACCAACCTATTTTTTCTGTCAATAAGAGAAAGGCTTCCTTCCGCTGACCGATCATTTACCACTCCGCGATTGAAACACAGTGATTGGATACTTTTTTAACAATCCTATCCAGGCTAAAAGAATACTTTGACACACGAGTTACTTACGACAGACTCTACGTCATTTAAAGTGCCTTTTTTCTTCGACCACAGAATGTAACGGAAAGAATGTACGAAATCAACCACCCCTTCTTCATCACAACCCTCACCACGAGTAAGCTTTGTTACGTATTTAACCGTTACTTCTTTTGTCGAAAAAAGAAAATTGTTTAAAAAAAATTACAGTTTTTCCGCATTTTCCGATTCATCTCCCGGCTTTGCTAGGCGTTTCTTTTATCGTTTTTATCGATCGGCTGAATCGATAAGAACCGATTCCCGTGTTTAACGATATGTCCCTGAATCGAACCTGACAGATTCGCGAAACGGGCAAACGAGGCGGGATTTTCGTGGTGACCGTCCGACTAGCGGCACCTGGCGGCAAAGTGCGGAACTACCACATTTCGAAGTAGCACTTATTTGACAGTGTGTTCATTTGCTTCATTAGATGTCAACAAAATAGTGGTGGTAAAGTTGTATATTTTCAATGAACGATCCGGAACTAAAATTTTCAGCGACAGTAATGCAATTTCAAAATGTGTTTAAGAAACTCAATCGATTTGCTTTTAAAAACCAAACTGTTAAATCGATTCAAAGGTAGATTTTGCGATCAGTTTGCTTCAGAACGAAACGGTGCGAAAATGTGGATTCCTTGTGGCCGACTAACGATTGCGTGGATTCACACCAAACGGGTTCGATCATGTGTTCATTCCGTAAAACGCAGATGTCAACAAACATTCCGGTGAGGCAGTGCAGTTTTTGTATCGGTCTGCAATTTTTCGGCAATTTCGGCTTTACAATGGTAAGTTTATTATCAAACATCAAACAAATACCACGGCTTTGTTAGTTCAAAATGCAATGTTTATTGAAATATCCTTGCTGCTCTGTGTGGGTGATTTGCGAGTGTGTATTTATTATGACCCTCCATTAGCTCCACCTTTTTGACGATAATAATTTTAACAATACTACAAAACACGCATTGACCGGAGGGGAAAGCTTCCTATGGCTGTTCAATGGCTGCTGGCGGTCCATCTTACCGTATTACTGGCGAAGTTCTGCATGCCATCTAGTTTACTGTGCGGCAGAAGAAACATCCGCGGCCGGATCACTTCGTTTGCCACCCCACGAATGAAACGGATTCCGTATGACCACCTTCGGTTGCTTGTGGGGGCGAACTGCGGTTCGCTTACCGCCCCACGGATAGAAGATCTGGCCGTTGCTCCGCTTTCCGCCCCAGGAGTAAAACTTTTGCTTCGACACGTACCGTGGAGTGTCCCGCTTCTCGAGCACATTGCTGTTCGGCAAGGATGGTTCCCGGGCGGTGCAAGTCGTTTGCAAGTAATCGCGGATGATGCCTAGAAGTTGCTGATCGTTAACGTCCTCCAGGAGACAATGGTAAAGCTGTCGCGCATTTCTGGTGCCATAATCACCAAATGGCTGGGAGAGCTTCATTCTTGCCACTGATAAGTCATCTTTTCGAAGTGCACTAGGCGCTGTAAAAAAGAAACGAAATGCTAATCAGTACTTTTGCGATTCATTCTCATTTTTTAATGCATTTTATTTCCACCCTGCGGACTGTCCAAAACAGAAACGAAAGCACTTCAAAATTACTCATGTCTACACATGCCATAATTGCATGATTGCGTTACATTAATTGAACTAACTTTCCTCTACCACACCCAGCAGGAGCGGGGGGCAAAAAGCAATCACACTAAAATGGATTACCGACCGTCAGCAACGAAAGTAAACACATGTTCACGAAGAGTCCTTCAAGCAGACAGAAATGGCAACATAAACACACACAAAAAACTCCCTTCCGCCACGCTGACTTTCGTGCAGTGGAAGAGTAGGGGAAGAATCGGAGCAAAATTCAAACAAACTTCTAAAATCCAATAAACATCCGTTGATTTCCGGTCGAGGTCGAACTCACTTTTTTCTCCTCCGGAACCGCGAGTGTCGTCCGTCCGTCCTGCGGCGGCCTGCCCCAAGGATGTTTCTATACTATCGTTGTACGGTTCAGCCGCTACCGCTGACATGGTATCATCATCCCCGTCCTCATCGTACAGCAACGAACACGCGTCATCGTAGCGGGTAAATTCGTCCAACATGTACTTCCGGTAGCGATTGAGAAGCGATTCTAGAACCACAAGTTCCCGCGCGCTCACTACAGCGCGCTGCCAGGAAGGTGCAGCGGAGGTGAGGGTTAACTTTGTAATCCCTTGGTCGCGCCGGAGGCTACGAGCAGTGGAATCGGGTTCGCGGCCGATGATACTCCAAACACTCTCCGGTTCGAACCCGTTTCCAGTTGGAACACGATAGAAAGCACTACCGAGGTGCGGCCGGTCACACTGGCAGAGTGAAGGACCACCGGCTAGCACGAACGCGGTCACTGCCAACAGTAGACAAAACGTTGCCATCGGGAGACAATTCACTTAGCACCGTAGAAAAACAACGCCAACAACGGAAGCTGAAGCGAATTCCGTTTCCTGCCAACGACGATGCTTTACTCTCTCCTTTTCTTTTTTTTTTTTACTAAAACCACTTTAACTGCCACTCTCCACTGTTTCTGGCGTTGGGCTGTTTTTCACACCGAGTTTCGGCAAAGTCCACGTCCACCGAACGACGAAAGGTACATGTCGACGCGGTCACGCTCAATCGCTAACTGGCTCACCTGTTGAACGACGGATGTCCTTTTTATACTCCCCCCGATGATGGATCAACCTTTGCATCATGCGTCCCGCTACCATCCTTTACCCAACCTCTGGCCATTCAATGTGTCCAATCGCCTGGTGTAGGAAAACTTACACAAATCAACGATTCGTAAAATCACCCCTTGGGACACCGAAACGAAAAGGCGCGATATTGAAGGGTCCTTGATTGCGGACAATTACAACCGATTGAAGTATTTCTTCCTTACAATTTGTCAACAGCATTACCAACAATGACGGCGGTACGTGGCTGCCGCTTGATCTTGTATTTCATCCCCCTTTTCTGCACCTCAGCCACCAGCCATTTTCTCATTCCACCGAAGGATCTCCCGCCATTGCAACGCCTCACGAAGCGCGGCCATCTCCTTGCCCACGCACAACGGAGATTGAGTGAACGTGCGTAATGAAAAGTTTCGGCTTATTTTAAACCATAAACGATACGATGGGATCGAAGGGGCTACCTGTCGGTAGGGTTGTGCAAATGACCGCTGTAAAGTTAAGAGTCCAACATGCCGGAAGGAGCAATCAAATCTGTTCAACCGAGCGGAATCGATGAAGCACGATGTCAAGCGTTTGAACTCTTGCAGCACAATAGAGCCCGTGCTCAACGGTTGAACCGTTTAACCTGCATGTAAAACGGTCCACCTGTTCCCCAGTCGGACTATGCAGTGAAAAACAGTTTCACAGTCCGCTTCGAGTGGTGAAGCTGCTCATTTTCGCCAGACTTAGTCGGTTGGAAGAGGTTGGGGCCCCTTCGTCCTGCTCCACCCATTACTTTCTTGGGCGCATAACGCATACGCAAACAACCTTCCCCCTCTCAAATCTGCTCAAGTTTTAGCGTATCGTGACGCCAGCAAATCGGCGAAAAGTACTCCAGGATCGTGACAATTTCCACTTACCCGTGCTGCCAAATATGTATGGTTAAGTTTTGTCATTTGAAGAACTCGTTAAGGGCGGCAACTAAGGCTTCTTCGCTCGCTTTGCATGGCCAATGTCAACGTCATCAGAATAAATCTGACCGCGGTAAGGACATCGTGGTCGACTTGGAGCAGCAATAAAATACCTCAATTTCGTTTGATTAAGTTTGATGATGTTTTGAATGGAACTTTTGCTGTGTTTGGAAAAGTTTCGTCTTAAGGTCGCAGAAGGATTGGTTCACCTTTTTGTTCTTTCCGTTTTTTTTTTTTTTTGTTTTGCACAGAAATTTCGATTCTGCGGAGATGGAGACTGTCCTGATTGGGTGTTGGCTGAAATACATTCCAATCTTGCCCAGCTCACGCCGGATCAACTGAACGAATTGGGCGAACATACAGCTAAATCGATCATGGGAGCTGACATCCCGGTGAGTCCATTAAAGCCATTGTTAAGTGTCATTTAATAAATTAACTTTCAACTGTGTTTTCTTTTTTCATTTTCCTGCGCAGGAAGATGAAGTTAGTAAAATCTATGCCATCACAAAAGGCTCCATGGACGCACCAAAAGGAGGAATGGCTTGCCTACGGTTCCTGTTGACCAGTTCCTCGCGATACAACACTGAGATTGCCGTATTCGGTACGGAATTGCAACAGCTGGGACTACCAAAAGAACACACTTCTATCATGTGTCGCCTGCTGGGAGATTACGTGCAGAAAATAAGAGCTGTCCTGCGGGACAACAGTTTGTGCATTAATCAGCTGGAGACGTTCCAGTGCAGCATTCCAAAGAACACGATCGACTGCATTCAGCTAAAGATTGGAATACAGAACGAAATTATCGATGGAGTGCCACAAAAGAACACCCACACGGTGAATCTCAATCGTAATGATGCTCTACTGCTACTCAACGAGCTCAAAACCGTTCGTGATACAATGGAGAATTATAACTTTGATAAAAAATATACCGATGAAAAATAAACTAACTACATGAGCAAATGTGATGCTTTAATTAAAAATATTACCACAACGGGCATGTTAAATCTGAAACCAGTTTGAACCATCTATTTGAATGGAGCCTTTTTTGAATCCGATCTCAATGCGGGACAACCAGCGAAAAGTACCTCGTTTCATGATTGAACTGAAGTGCACACTAGTGTATAAACAGAGCTGTCACCAACTGCCGTACTGTCTGTCACTCAGTGATCAACCGCAGTTGTGAAAACTTTGCATTCTGGGTAGATTTCAAGATGGACTCCCTTCTAAGCAACTACGCCGACTCGGACCAGGAAGAAACGCAGGATTTAGAATCGAAGCGGGTAAATAATTCCATCAAATTGTCGGTTTTACCTATCACTGGCGTAAAAGAAAGAAGTGGGTTCTGTTTGTTTGCGAAGAAAATGTGTCGGCCGGGCGCGTAACGTTGGTGCAAGTTTTTGTTAGAAGGGGCTGTTTCCTCATCTTCCTCGGTTGGACACACGCGAAATGACATACCCTAGATGGAAAACGATGCACACTTCCATTACTGTGCATCGCGAAGAGAAAAAAAAAGCACACACAAGCAGTTGCCTTGCGGGCAGCTAATAAAAGATGTGATGTGATAATCGGTTTTGTTAAATATAGCAATATCGAGGTGCCTGGATTAGCGCATCTCCGCTCCGTGTGTTTCGGAATCGCGATGTTTCGTCAAATCGGAGGGATATTGATTTTTCCGTCTCCCCGGGCAGATAGCACTCGCTCGAATGCACAGATTATTGACCGTATTTTACATTGGTTGAAAACCGAGCAACGATCGATCGTTACGTGAAAAGTAGTGGTTGTTTTTTCCATTCGATGGAATGGTTTGGTGTAAGCGCAAATGAACAGAAAAAAACAAACAAACAAAACGGTATTGATTTCAAGTTCACCTCGGTGTTGCTTAGCGGTTTGGTTTAAAACTATTCGGCTTTCATTTGTGATCGTAAACGCACAAAACGATTTAGGAAACAAAACGCAAACAGTGAAGCCTCTGCAAAGACCACGTTTAATAATATGATTCGCCTATCTTGCCTGTATATATCCTGAATAGTTGCCCATCATTCCCTTAGGAACAAACCGTGTCGCCGACCGGTTCATCGAGCTCATCGTCCACAGCATCGTCGCCAAGGAACAAACGAAAGTCGCGCAAGGATGATGGCAAGCAAGATGGCCGAGCGGAGATGCAAACGAAAGGTTCCGATAAGAAAGGAAACCACCAGTACAGGGCCCGAAAGGAGCGCAAAGAGGTAAATATATGTCCGTTACCATTAGGCTTTCCTCCTCGACTTCCCTATCTCTTTATCCGTTCCGTTCACCCATTTCGAGAGATATTGAAAACATATTGGTTCCAACTGTTTTGGAGCTGCACGCTGCTCGCTTTTCATTGGGCTGAGTGGCTTAGTTGGCCTACAATTTGAACACTAAAAAAAAAGAAAAGAAAAGATTTTTCTCTCTACAACGTAAACGTATTCGTTCGCTTCGATGTTGCATTTAAAGACCTCCAAACCATCGCTTCTCGCGTTGATCGTGTTCGTTATTGTGATCGTTTTCGCTCCTTGGATCATTTAGTTTTACGTTCATCTTTTTCACCTTCGCAAACCGCAAACTGCCAATAATTCTGACGCCTATTATGTTGTCGTCCAAAGAACACCTCAATCATATAGCCTTTAAAATGCATATGCCACAAAATCCCCCAAAACACACACTCAAAGAAAGTCCCCAAGAACAACCATCGCCCTCAACCGACCAACCAGCCGAAGCCATGCTGCCGACCCAAAACGACACGGAACACCCGCATTTCCCACAGTCTTCCCAGAGCGAGTAGTGCTTGAAACGCTTCCCAGCAAAGAGGGGCGTTCCGTAGTCTTGGAAATAGTTTTGGAGTGCACACGGGTCGCAGCCGAGGAGCTGGTTCGCGGACTTCACGCGGAGAAAGGGCTCAGGGCCGCTCTCCACTATGTAAGAAACAAGAAAACACACCATGCGATCGTTCGCTATGGGTAAGACGCTCTGGTGTAAGTATATTAAGAAAATCCACACACAAAAAAGGGAATATTCTCACTGTTTTCTTCTTTTCCATCACTATCCTCAACCGCACGCTCCTCGAAGCGTAATTTGTAATACTACGAGAATCGTTCCAAACGTAGTACTACGTTTACCGACCCGCCACGCTCCCCCTTTTCTCGATCAACTCTTACTCCCAAAGAATTACCAAAAGTGGGGTCGAATGAATCGACTTTTGTGCGTTACGATAAGTTCTTCCTGATACGCACCGCCAAACTCTTGTTGCCAAAGTACGACTTTGCTGAGACTTTACCGCTCCGTTGCGCTGGTGGTAAAGTTGAGCAGAAATGCGTGCGGCTGACGAGTGTTTGGATTGGACGCAGTTTCACTTTCAACCGCAACGGTCGTGATCTCTTTCCATTTCTAGAAATCATCTTCGTCCTCGTCTGCGGACGAAGAACGTGCGTCACGCGCATCATCGCGCTCCGCTTCGTCGTCCAGTTCCGGCTCTCGCAAGTCACGCTCTCGCAGCTCGTCGCCGGCGGTACGATCATCGGCACGAAATGGCGCAGCCGAAAGGTCGAAATCTACCAGCAAACCACTCGCTGCTGCTAGTGGACGCAGCAGCACTAGCCATAGCCGGAAATCTCACTCCCCGCCGGGCCAGTATCGTCGCACGGACTCGTCGGCTTCCGGTCGTGGCAACAGCAAGGTATTCCATCATTTCCAAGCGATACTCTCTTTGCACATCGATCACATGGTACAATGTTATGATTTGTTTGCTTCTTTCTGTTTTCTAGAGTCCCATGAAAGCTCCTGCTCAATATGACAGGAACAGATCTTCCCCAGCAAAACGCGTCGGGCGCCATGAGGATAGGAGCAATTCCCGGGAGCGCGACCGGAAGGTCCGTGACAAGGACCGCAATCAAGAGCGAGAAAATCGAAATCGAGACCGAAACCGTGAAAGGGAACGCGATCGGGAACGAGACCGCGAGCGTGATCGTAACCGAGGAGATCGGAATCGCGAACGCGATCGAGAACGTGACCGAGAACGTGAACGAGAAAGAGAACGTGAACGTGAACGTGAACGGGATAGGGATCGAGAACGGGATCGGGAGCGGGAGCGGGATAGGGATCGCGTTCGTGGTCGCAATGGTCGAGGCCGTGGTGGTCGAAACGATTCCCGCGATCAGCGACGTGGAGCCAACTACAATGGGTAAGTAAACCATCTTAAAAACAAATTTAAAACTCATTTACCATCAGGCTGTTCTGTTTCTGGTTCTCCGGTAGCAAAGTGAACACTCGTGACGATGGCCGAAGAGGAGACACTCGTGGTGGTGGTGGTGCTGGTGGGTACGACCGCAACGATAGACGAAGCAACGAATACGACAAAGATCGTCGTAGGACTCGTCGTTCAAACTCGCGTGATGCTCGCAATCGTAAACGCTACTCCCCGGACGAGCGGAAGTCTTCGCGGGGCCGCGATTCACGATCTCGATCGAGGTCCCGATCGGTCAGCAAAACTCCCCCGAAGCAAACGCACGTCTCTCAAGCTCCAACACCGCTAGTTCCACTGGCCGCCGGTATGGGTTTGCTGCCGCTGCCGAGCAGATTCTCGAATGAACCACCCGCACAACCAAAACTCCTGTCGTTGCTTCCAACGCCTCCCCTCGCTCAGTCGCTGCTTGGGGCGGCCCCCTTAGTCAACCCGACGGCCGGAATTCCCTCTCTGATGAGCATCCCAACGAAGCCGCCCGTTAGCTCGCTGATTCCACCGGCGGTTGCGGCCAAGCTGAACCTCTCCAGCGAAGCGAAGCTTCCGTTGGGTCTGCCGCTGGCGACGTCCCCGCCGGATGCTGCTGCGGCCGGCGTCCTCCTCTCGCGCAGTGCACTGCTCCGAAACACCGCCAAGGCGGCCCAACTGGAAAAGATGGGAATCGATGTGCTACAGCAGAGCCAAAAGGCGGTCGACAGCGTGCCGCTGCCCTCGTACTACAACCCTGGCGCCGTCAACCCGGTCCGGTACGCTGATCAGGTGCAGAAGCGCAAGCTGCTCTGGAGCCACAAATCGACGGAGAGCAAGGAAGTTTCGTCGAACATCAGCAAGTGGGAACAGGCCAAGTTCGCGCAAGACACGGACGGGCGGGTGGCTTCCAAGTTCCTGCGCCTCATGGGAGTGAAGGACGCGCAGCCCAAAGCGGGAGAAGAAGGTGGAACGGTCACTTCACCATCGACTACCGTTGCTTCGTCATCCTTGCCATCAGCGACCTCGCCGGTGGGTACAGAAGGTAGCGGGAATGGTGGCGGTTCCGGAGCCAGCACTGGGGGCAAATTGACAGGGGACAGTATTAAAAAGCAAGAGGAACTCTTCTCCACCATGGAACAGCAGTACGAAGTTGCGCGGCAGGTGACGCACACGATGCGTGGCGTAGGGCTCGGCTTTAGCTCACAGACCCGCCCATTCTGAGGCCCAGATGTGTTACTTGACACCCCCACCACCGCCTCTGCAACGTTGGCTCAATGTATGGGGCATAGCGGGCAATGCCATGAGACAAAAAGTCGATTGTTCTTGTTCAACAGCAAATGCGGCAATACTGAACAAATACTATTTTAGGAATATTATACCAGGCGAGTGTTGAAAAAATAAAAGAAAAGTGAAACCCTACATCACTATAACAGAAGTTTCTTTCTTTTCCGCCACCACCGTTGGGAAAAAGTCCAGTCCGCCAGTGGTCCTTGGTTTCATATGTGCTTTATTTCGCAAATAGAAGTCCACCATGATACTGAGGGCTTACGTACGCATACAAAAGCAACGACTGCTCCCCACAGAACAGTGGGCCGTGTTGCTGCCTTCCCAAACTCGGGCACGTGGAGCTTATTTGCTCTTATACTTTGATAACAACTTTTCTCTTACACACAGACACAACTTATACACAACAGATACGGATGCATAAACATAACGGAACAGTTGGAAAGAAATTAGGAAAGTAATACGCCGTTTGCATGTAAATAACCTTACTTTTAATTTAACAAGGAACGTTCCCGCTTAACGGAACCAATGTGTTGTGGTTTGATAGTAACGAAGGAGAACGATAACAGAAAGAACGACGATCATCTTCTTTTTCCACAAACATTTGTAACACAATCAAACTAACAGGGTGATTTTTAACGAACGGCTCTGAACTGTTGTAAAATTCCGATTCCGGCACCATCTTAACTATATGTATATATATGTAAACGTAGGTAGATCTGCCAGGCCCTTTTTCGTGTTCTTAGTAATATCGATTACTTGTAATATCATTACTCCACCATTAGAAGAAACAAAAAAATACGTCCGCCTCTTGCTACGCATGACTACAATACGCATTGCTCTTAGGCATAAAGCGCTAAGCGAAATTTGCTGCCCATATTGCCCTCCAAGTACGGAATGATTCGACCTTCTTCTTTCTAAATAATACATCGAAGGTTGGGCCAGCTTGAAGCCTAAGCCCTAAGCAAAGTCCTAAGTTTCCACGCTACAAAGCCGTTTAAAAAGCATCGATTGTTTGTGTGGTGCGCGAATTTAGTTACAGTTCCTTGTGTGGTGTTAACTGATTTCTTTTTATCCTCTCATGGCAACTTTTTTCCCACCCACCCGAAAAACGTCTACTCCGCTCCGATGCGGCGATTTACTAACATCCAAGGCGCAGATTGCACAAAGAAATGCGTTCGCTTCGTTCGCTCATAAATATATTGGCCTAAACTATTCGCATATGATCCCGGGACGAGAGTTAAGGTCGAGGTTCGTGCTTTAGCTTTGCCCCCAACCAACAAAATTATCTTTTCCTCACCTTCACCCTTCGCCTTCAATTCACATAAGCGTGCACATCTTCTTTAGATCATTATCACTGTCCTCCGTATCGAGGAGACTCTCGCTGGGCAGCTGCCGGTCGTCCACTCTGGGCAGGTACGGGCCGTAGTCCAGGTCCCGCCGCTCGTAGAACAATAGGTAGGCCGTGCTGGGATCGATTTTCGGCCGCGTCGGTATCTCCCGGCACGAGCTGTCGTTGTAGCAGTACCACGATCCGTTCGGGTTGGCCGCGTACGAGATGTAGTGGCCGCCGTTCAACATACCGGAGTGACACTGGAAAGAGGGCGAGCACATTGCCACCTTTAAGACACGGTACCGTACTTTTAAGAGACATACCACTAGAAAACTTACGACAGCCGCGTACAGCTGGTATTTCAGCTCGAATGGGTCGCAATCCGCCTTCAGATGGTGCTTGTGGTAATCCGTCAGCTCGCCATCGATGATGGGAGTCTTGGTAAGGCTCGTTGATACCAACCGCTGCCGTCGGGTGGAATCGCTGCTGCGTACCGAAGTGGAGGCCGATTTCGTTCGCACTGGCACGCTACCAATGGTACTTTGTCCACTCACACTAGCACCATCAACGATACCGTCGCGAACCGCCACATGGTTCGTTCCGACGATGACAGGTGAGATAATACTGCTCCGCTGTTCTTCCCGTTCCAGACCATCGGTCGTTTCGTTGTTGGTCACCGGCTCACCATCGCCATCGTGTCCGTTAAGTTGCGACGAAGCGAGTGATACCTCGTCGTCGGCACCCTCGTCGATCATCGACATTTCGCGATCGAACTCGACAAACTCCTCGTGGCAGTCGCGGTTGCGTCCATCGCCGAGCGTTCCGTCCAGTAGATCGCGGTGCCGCAGTATCGTCTCCTGCGGCACCGAGGCCAGGTAAGGCGTCGGGTCGAAATCTTCGTACGGGAAGTTAACCACCTTCTGCGACTTTACCCACTTTCCATTGACGTAGTTGAACCGCTTCAGGTGAACGATCTGGAACGAGCACAACCTTGAAAGTCTACCTGGCAACACAAAAGCCCACCCGATCAGCACTACGTACCAAAATGGGAGGTAGCTTCCATATCTGCAGCTTTTTGGTGGCCGGCTTCTTCTGCTTGCAGTGCGAACAGTGGTACCACTGCTCCAACTTCTCCTCCGACGTAAACGCCCGCAAGCAGTGGTCCAGGTCGACCGGTTCCGTCTGCTGCTTGCGACAGATCGCCACAGATTCATGTTCCGTCCACAGCTAGGAAAAGAGGCGAGAGCAACGAAACCACAATTAGTGAACTGCATTGAACACACATCGGCTGATGAGTCCGTAGAACGACCGCTGGCAAATTTGAATAATTTTCGACACCCTCCTCCTTACCCGTTCGCGTGTACTCTGATAGCGTAGGTGGAGTGCGGTCGGGTCCCAATCGATGGCAATTTGAATGGAGCGCGTATTGATGGAACCCTGCAACGACGACATCGGTGACGAGGATGACCCTCCGCCGCCACCGTTCAATGAGGCCGACGTTGCTGGTGGCTGCTGATGGTTTGGTTGAACACTCCCGCTTCCTCCCTCCAGCGAGGACGAACCGGGCGAAGAGTTGCTTGCGTATACCTTTCGCCGGAAGGTCGGTGTTTGTTCGCGTGATGACAAGTTTGGTGTTGATACGTTGCCTGTTTGAATGGGTATGAATTTATAAAAAAGGCGTCATCGTGACAGGGGAGGGAGGAGGGGGCCCCCTTCTTTCTTTCACACTTACTCGATGAAGCGGGTGCAGAACAAATCAACCCTTGCAGTAGAGGCTCATCATTGCACGGAATCTCACATCCACGGCAGAAACGTGACCATGGACACAGGGCACACACACGGCCACCGCTTGCCACCGCTCGTAACGTGAACGGGAAGTCGTACCCTAGGCTATCATCACTGTTGGTGGTAAAAAAAAAGTAATACAGATACATCATTTCTATTTATCACCCATTCCTTCCGCTGCGGCACGCGCTAATCACCGAAACCGTGCGCAAATATAGACGAGCGAGAGAAGGTGATAAAACAAAATGACTCACCAGTCGGTGGCGTGGTTCGATTGATCGGGTGGGGTCGGTGGAAGAGGGCTTAGCAAGCGGGCCACCTGTAGCCACACGGAGCAGTAAAGCTCCTTGTTCGTCACCCCGTCGTAGCAGGGAATCAGCAGTGGAACCCCGAAAAGGCCGGGTTTCGATTTGTGGTGCGACAAAAAGTACGTATCTTGCCGGCTCAGCTTCCGGTGGACCGCAATAAGGTAGTTCGCCTTCGACACGGTCTGCCCCGTCGCTCCACCTCCACCGACCCCGTACAACAGTTGCGGTCGTTTACTGATTGCGCTCATGCTTATGGCGTCCGGATGTTGGTGGAAGTCTGCATAAGGCGGCATGTCCTCGCCCATGTAGATGTTATCGCAATCATTACACTCGTACAGCGGCTGGTGGTGGTGGTGGTGGTGGTCATAGGCCCCTCCGCCAACACGGTTATTGTTGTCCCAGCCATTGTCACCGTTGTTCAACAAATTGGTCGTCGATATCGTCTTCGAGCGGTTCGAGTCTTTCGATGGCTGATGCACGGCCGACGAATGGTGCTGCTGCTGCTGCTGATGGTTGATAAAACTGTTTGCATTGCCGTACCCTCCAATGTTGCCTCCACTACCGTACGCCATCGTCAGTTCGCTGTACTGGCCCCCGCCGTAGATGAACGTGCTGTCCGGGCTAGCGCTAATCTCGGGAATGTGCTGCAATGACGGATCCAAAACAAATTCAGCGGGCTTACGCTTACCGGTGGCCGGTTCACAATTAGGTACGTCCATTGGCAACAACGGCACCTACTTTTCTAGCTAACGAACATTCGCAAAAACTTATCAACAAACGTTGCCCGTTTTGGCATCGCTTTGCTGTGTGGTGTATAAATTTAAAGAAAAAAAGAAATCATCGTATGCCCCCTGCAATGTCATTAAGCGCGAGAATGATCCAGAAACCAAACACTTCTACTGGGGATGAATATAACTACTGGTATTATCTAATCTAGCTTAAAACAATTGCAAAGATTCACAACCAGGCGTTGGTCGTTTAACCAGGCGCATACTCTTTGTAAACGATACCGCCCAAAAGAGGTAGAAGGTGTCAAGTAATGGTGGATTAATATGGGAAAATAATTTGTGCTTAATCTGAATAATGTGCATGTTTCAATACCATTTTAAATCACTCTCAAACTACGTCTAGCCGCTGTGGAAATGTTACGCTATAAATTTGACCTCATTAACTTGAGTGTGAACCAAATCATAATTGCATAAACCAATGTTACGACCATATTATCACGCTATGTATAGGTAGCGTACCAAGGCGAAGCCATTTGTTTTAAAGCAACAATTCAAATTATCAGCGCTTATCTGAGTGTTCTAGTTAATGTGTGTTTTTTTTCTTTCTACAACGTCTAACGCATTAAATATGTTTTAGTATCTCCGCAAATGTACTTTTCTATTTACAACTCGCCCCATTTATAGATCGTTGCGTTGCTTCATGGAAGCATCGGAAAGTTGTATCTATCTTCCTGTTCTGAAAGTTTGTTTTTTTTTTCTTTAAATACTCTTCCACCTGATCGCCTTAAGCTATCGAACTTCTCACGGAAAAACATTTAATGTTGAGAAAAAGATAACTTATATACACAAACCATACCTTGAAGCAC
This sequence comes from Anopheles atroparvus, assembly GCA_914969975.1. Classification (NCBI taxonomy): domain Eukaryota; kingdom Metazoa; phylum Arthropoda; class Insecta; order Diptera; family Culicidae; genus Anopheles; species Anopheles atroparvus. Next base: position 53,643,184 of record CAJZCY010000001.1, read on the forward strand.
AACATATTCGGGGGCATGCAGAGTGTGTTGCCAAAGCACCGGCTTACCTTCGACGTGGCAGAGGTCCTGCGGTTAGCCACAGTCGCACCGTTGCTGCCGCCGCCGACACCTCCTCCAGCACCACCACCAATGCCACCGCCGCCGCCGGCTGGAAGGATGCCATTCGTCAGGGGCATCCCGCCGCCTGCTGTACCATCCCCGAGACCCGCGCGGCCCTCCGTGGGTGGTGGTCTCGTTCGCCCAGTGATGGCCACCGTATCGTCCGTCATGGCCGTCGCGGAGGAGGTGGAGGAGGAGGAAGCGGACGACGACGATATTGTGGTGGCGATCGAACTGGTCGTTAGCTGGTGCGGGTCTAATGACGGTAGTAGAAGAGCTGGATTGCAGTAGTGTTCGGATTTTCGGTACCGTCGATGCGTTGAAGAAGGATTGAGGGGATGGGGGTTGGTGGTTAAGATGCACGAATGGACGCAAACGATGGCGAGTGAGTTCGTTTGGGTTCGCGAATATGGGTGAATGTGGCACGAAAGAAGAAGGGCACGATGAAAGGGCGGTGATGAAAATAGAAGTCGTGACAAACATTAAGATTATTCCATGAAGCATGAAGGAATGAATGTTGAGGGAACACACAAAACAGAAGCAGAAAGAAAAACATAACAATTAATAACACAAAAACAACTTTTATAGAAGCTAAAATAAATTAAGTCGATCGTATACTATTGCAAATCGAAAACAATTGCACTGAACATAACGAAACATTCAATTAAATGTAAACGAGCACATTTGCAAACGAATTTGGATGTAGTAGAATGTAGGAACAAAAGGGAGAAAACAGTTATCACCCATTTACCTTGATTCCGCTGAATATCCTTCAGCCCTTTCTCGATGTTAATGCCCAACTCGGATCCGGCGCGCGATCTCAGCACGCTGCTGTCCACCTTCGGCAGCTCGTACACGTACAGCTCACAGGCCGTGCTGGGTTTAATCCGATGCTCGTTCGGCAGTATGAACCGGATCTGGGAGTTCGACAGCTCGGAGACCAACATTTGCTCCGGATCGAGACCACACAGCTCGCTGAGCTGTTTCTTGAGGTCCCAGTACCTCATCTCTGAGTTTAAGCGCAGGCCATACTTTACCGGTACCGAACCATCGAGCAGCATCACTAAAAGCAAAGGGGAAACGTTAACCATGTTTAAAGAGCAAATGGCCCATCCTTTTGTGCAATGTGGATGCTTACCCAAGACCTCACAGTAGGTGTAGTTCTCCACAGGTAATGGAAGGCTGAGCAGACTGAACGGATCAAACCGGACCGAGTCTCGGCCGCAGCCCTGACAGGTCACCTTCGATTTCAGCTGCCCGTAGAACAAATCGACGATGATGCTTTGGTTTCGGGCGTGATGCTGACTCCACGCTTCTGTCGCCACGATCACATCCGACCGGCCGTCCGAGTCCTTCAGCTCGCTGTACGGTTTCTCCATCACCCGGTTCAGGTCCTCGTGCAGCGAATCGAGCAGCCAATCGAGCAACTCCTGCGAATCGTGCTGCCCTCCGCCGGAGAACTGAGGCGCATGTTTCGTTACGCAAAAGCGCAACTTCAACGGGGCGATCGAGCGGGTCGAGGCCGTCCAAACGTCCCGTAAAAGCTCCGCATAACGCAGCACCAACTGGCCCTTGGTGCCCAGCTTGTTGCTGGTGTTCAGCTCGTATAGGTGCATTTTGTTGATAAAGTACTGCGTGAGGGGCTGCGTGTTGAAGAGGACCTGTAGGGCCGCGTTCATGAAGCACGTGTTGCCCAGGTTGTGCAATCCCGTCGCGCCGGGTGGATGTTGCGACTGAATGGAGGAAACTGTTCCCCGTCGATCCATGCCCTGCGTTCCACCGACCCCCTGCGTCAGCGCTAGCGACCCTAGCTCCTCGGGCCAGGTGAGATCCTTGTTGCGGATCTCCAGCAGTATCTGATCGTTGTCCGAAATCGACAGCTCCTGCAGCGTCAGATGGTCCTCCTCCAGCAGGTACGGGAACTCGGTTATGCCCGTCGGGGTCGGCACAAGGTGCCACACGCGGATGTCCTCCGTTTTAAGCTTCAGTCTTTGGCATAGGAACTCGGCCACCTGCTTCACGCTCGCCAACCGACTGAAGGCGGCCGTGTAAGCGAGATACTTCTTCGGTGGGTGCAACACGGCCGACGACACGGAAGAGACCGTCGTTGGAAAGCTTCCCGTCGTCAGGGCACCGTAGCCACCGGACATGCTGGCCCACGCGCTGCCTCCCGCCATCTGTGCATTCTGGTGCTGGTTCGTTTGGCTCTGATGGCGCAAAATGCGCAAGTTCAATGGATAAAGCTCCAGCTCCACCTCGCCATTGCTGTGGGGTTGTATTACCTGCCGTGGCAGGGGTAACGGACCTCCGTACCATTGCGCCAGCGCCTTCCAGAGCGAATCCGGCACGAGCTCAAAGTCTCGATGCTGGACCAAAGTTAAATCTCGCTTAAGCCGACCTCCTTCGCCGGTCAGCGTTGGTATTTGCTTGTAAATGTGCGGCGCAATCAGACTGCCGTTGTCGATCGTTCCAGGAGCGCTGCCGGCGTGTCGGCCGAATGAAATGCCGCTACTTCCCGAGCCCAAACTTGACGAATCTCCCGCTCCCAAAAGATCGCCCATACTCTCCGTCGAGTTGGAGGTAAAGCTTTCATCACAGATCATTGCTTCATCGACATTTCCCGGGAGGCCACCGGCGCCGGCTCCAGCGATACCATTGGCCATCGAGGTGCCAGCTGCACCTGCACGATTGCTCGCATAGCCGGCTCCCGTCGTCTTGCAGTGCACGCATGAGGAACCCGACGATCCGGCCAGCTGCGTGTACTGGCTCCAATGTTGCCACCAGTCCGACGAAATCAGATACCAAAACTGTCCCACCTTGTATCCACGCCGAACCTCCCGCGAGAGCCACCCACGCACGATGTCCCCCTCCAGATGGCGACATTGAGGTCGCAAGCCAAGCACGATGTGGCACACTTCGAACAGCAGGTCCAGGAACGGTTGTACCAAATTCGAGCTACTTTCAATGCTCCAGATCAGAAAATCCTCCTGGGTAAACTTAAACTCTGGTACTTGCGCCGGGTCGATAGGTCCGCTGTCGCTCGGGTCCCTCCAAGGCTCTCCACCGCCGCCTCCGCCGCCCGACGATTCCATCGCCCTCCGGTACAACTCCACCAGCATTTTAGCGTGCGTCAAAGTGCGGTATCCGGCGGCGTTGGCTTCCCGTGCTACCGAAAGCAGTATGTCGATCATCTGCCGCACCTCGACGAAGCTCAGCACGCCATCGCGATCGATGTCGAACACCTTGAAGCAAAACTTGCTCCGTTCCACGCTGGGACCCCGGCAGGCCGCACTGACGCCACAGCACAGCTCCTTAAAGTCGATGTGCCCATCGTGGTTCTCGTCGAACGCGAGGAAAACGCCCCCCAGCGCCGCCAGTGGCACCGGCGGGCTAACCAGCGGTCCCAGTGACTCCAGATCCAGCTGGCCCGTGATGGCGGCCCCCTTTAGCAGCCAGAACACCTTCTCCAAATCGCCAATGTCCTGCTCCTCGAGGTGCGTCACGCCGGCCAGGCTCTGGTAGAAGGTCGGCGTCTCGAGCTCCGAGCTGAGATTGACGCAGGCATCCTGCAGCAGCCACTTGGACAGGGCGGTCGCCCCGCGGTGCATCTGAATCCATGACTTGAACTGCTCAAACGTGACCCGCTCGTTCTGCCCGAACAGCGACACCTGTAGGCGGCTCCATTGCATCTGAGTATTGTTCCTATTCGCTACCGATTGACTATTATTATTATTAAGATTGCTACAATTGATGGTTGCGTTGGGGTTGTTGCTGTTGGCGGCATTGCTTTGGTAGTTGGTTTCTATTTGTATGGCTTTTTGGAACTCCTGTTTCAATATGTGTGTACCGGAATCGTTGCAGTAGAGGGTCCAGAGAAATCTGAAACAAAAACAAACAAAAAAGCAACGAATAAATCAGTGAAAAACGGCTCCTTAGGGTTTGGGGAACAAACACAACAGTTTTCTTCGGTGGCCGGTTCTGTCTTTACAACCACAACCACAACCACAACCCTCCCTCCCTGCCTGATAATGCTTCGACCCTTTCACGATAGAATTAAGTAAGGACGTGTTTTCTAGATAAAAAATGCGTTGACTTTGGGCAAAAAGATCCAATAAAAAAGGACAACTCAATCAGTGGGAACCGATTGTAGGCAGACACGATAAAGTGTGCAAGTAACAGTGACCAGGGCAAGTCGTCTATCACGTGCATCATCATTCAAGGATATCCCCCCTCAATTCTCCCTTTGGTTTGGCATTTCCAAACCCCTTCCCACTACACAATAGTTCGTCCGAGGAGCTCGGAACGTTATCGGCGATAAAAGACAAGCGTCGATAGCGAGCTGAAATACATCGCATCATGATGCGAATGGGTAGAAAAAGATACCTTACACACACACACCAAAGAATTGCTCCCACTAACCCCCAGGGGGTAGATTCCACCTTTTTATCGCCTGGAGCCGTCAGTGGGCCAACGGTGTAGAGGACGATTACAACTTGTGGTGGTAAAAAAAACTAGATTGACACCATTACACATTCGCCGGGGCAAACTATAATATTTACCCCGCTAGACTATCAGCAGAATAGAGCCACCGGAGCTGCTCTATATCGCTGTAAGGCAATGCTACGGGAATGGTGGAGAAATAATCTCACTGGAGAAAGGTTTGGTTTGGCCACACGACGAAGCTGCAGAGAATTCGCGGTGCTTACTTGATTTTCTCATCCTGTGTTCCTTTCGTGAGCAGCACCAGTCCGCAGAGCAGCTCCTTGAAGGCAATGCCCTTGGTGGTGCCCCCGCAGGCCGTGTACACCCAATCGGCCACCACCGGAGGGACACCGTCGCCAAGCACATCCTGCATGAAGGCACTTTTGCTGAGCACCGATCCGCTAGTGCCGGCCGATCGCTTGAACGCATCCTTGATGCGTCGCAACTCTAAATCCGTCACTAAAAAGAGAAAAAAAAGATAAAATATCATTAACGGTGACGTGAAACAAGTTGTAACGATGAATGTGAATGTAGTTGAACGGTATCTATTATATATATAGAAATGGATGTATGTTTGTTTGTTACGCTAAAACTCAAAAACAGCTGAACCAATCTTGATGATGTCTTCGGATGATTTGTTCGTTTTTGCCCAACGAAGGTTTAGGAAAAAAGACAATTGGAAAATTCCCAAAGAAAAGCTGGAAAATTAGAAAATTCTTAATTTCGAGTTTTCCAAATCGTAGGAGGCTATGAGAGCAATTGTGCTCATCTTTCGCAGCCAACTATGATCAATTGCTTTAAAGTGTGCAGCCGGAGAATCATTGAAAACTTTTCAGCGAACAAAATATATGTGCAAATTCTAAACTTCATGGATTTGGATTCTTGGATTCTTGGCCACCGCATCATTTGCGACATAAAAATGGAAGTGTTATTATTATGCTCCGAAACCTTCATGCCCCAAAATTATGTAATGGAACATGATCGTTTGTCAAGCAGCTTTCGAACAATATGATAGAGACTAATAAGGGGGCAGCATGTTTAACTCCGAGTATTTCCTTAAGTTCCAACGATATGCCATTTCAATTTAAGCTTATTCAATTTTCGACAGTCGATGGAAGTGTGTAGCATAAATCTTAAATACTATGTTTTTCAGATGACTATGGTATATGTGGCGTGTTAACGCTTTGGTAAACCGGCTTCTCTGTACATTTGAAAACATTATATGATCAGCATTAATGATTCCCAGTATAATAAATTCAAACTTATTTTCATTAAAATTAGAAACCTTCAAGAAAAACCTTATTGCATACAATCATACATATTGGACGGGGCGAAGTTCGTCGGGCCAGCTAGTCTTATATATTTTTATGTTATTTTCATCTTGACCTAAGTTTTGGTAACGTGGAATCGACTTACTAACATAGCAAAACCTGTGTTGTTGTGACTTAGGATATGGAATACAGATAGTTTTATCATTTTGCTACACAAAACTCACACTTTAACACACAAACAAACGGACTAGTTCGTCGATGTTGTTCGTCTATTGCAACACGGCACAACACCAATTTTAATTGCTCTCAATAAAAGTCTTGCTACTGCTAAAGCTCTACGACGTAATAAAAGGGATTGACTTTATTACTTTAGTAGTTAAACGACTGCAAATGGATCAATTTCGCAATCATTAATCTACTTGTCGTAGTCTTATTTCTTGGACGATAGAGTAATCTTTGTTCAAGCACCAAACAGTGAATTAAGTCTCAAGAAAATACCATGTTAAAATGTGTTCCCAAACAAACGACTGGACTGGATGAATTGTTCTCCTCGCCCCGCATTTCCGATCCCCCTAGGGTGCGCAAGAATTTCGCATTGCCCACCGTCCATTACCATCGCTCCTGCATCCTGTGCTGCATTCTCAGTCCCTTAGGGGTTTCAATGCCAACCGGTCTTCGTGTACACAACAGCACGCTCGGCCAGTTCTGTTCTAACCCTTTCTTTTTTTTACAGCTTCTTACTGAGCAGTGCGCCCCATGAATTGAATACTACGTCTTCCTGCACTCAGCACCTGCAACTGCGGAACGAGCGGATGCAACTAGTGCAAAACGGTAACCACTTCATCCCACTTCAAGCTCACCGTCCACCAGTTTACCAGACCCACACACATTCCGCTAGCAATTCAAGATAAAATGGAAGTTTATGCAAGCAGAAAGCAACTTGCATTCTTGCCAAATAGAACATGTTCCCCATGTAGATGGGAGTTTTGAAGACATTTGTTTTTCGTTTGCTACAGACAGACGTTTACTATTGTCACCATCCAAATTGACCATATGTTCCACGATTTCCACGCGAAGGTAAATTCATCTTTGTTGGACAAGCTTTTGATCTTTCGCTACACTGATAAGAATTTAACTATCTAAAACGTGACGAATTTTTCATGTTTGGCTAGTTTAAGGTTAGGCCATTAGCTTCTTTGGAGGGGTGTTTTCTACGAAAAAAGATGAAGGCAACAAAATGAGGAATAAAAAGGGTTTATTCACTCACAATGAAACACTAACGGCGAAAACAACCCAAAATATAAATCCAACACCACACGATGGTTCAGGGATTGTCAAATATTTGTCTTCTGATTAAAGTCAAATTATCACCATCTGGCAAATTCCGTTATACCAACTCCGCCAACTCGTACGAATTCTTGCCGTCATCGGTGCCTTGCACCCTTCCGTTGATCATCGGGGAACAAAATTCGCATATTACTTAAAATGTTTACGATTGAGGGCGAGGAGCGTGTTCCGTTAAACATTGATTAAAAGGTAACGTTTTTTTTTTTTTCTTTGTGCTTTGGAAATTGTGATCATTCAAATAACGAACCTTAAGAAGACACTAACGGCAGCTTGAATTTCTCGTCTGTTTCTACAGCACACAATCGGCGCGATTACCAGATAAGACAAGAGATCATACACATTGTTACTCTATTTCGTAGATTCGCAATCGTTACTCCTTCAACGCCGGAATCGTGTAGCTCGAGCGAAGCATTCATTGAGTTTTGATCAAGTCCAGGGTCCGTTGGCTCGAATTTCTTATCTCCGACAGCCAGCCAGCGGCAATTGGCTGGCAAACAGCGCCCGCTAGGATAGAGTAAGAGATTGATGCTGACCGAAAAACAAAACCTAAAGAAAAACGCTCGCTGCGTTAATGAGTAGGAAACGTTCTGACGACATACATATTTTAATTTGTTTCTTTTCGTGTGGACCCACCACATACCAATTAGAGATAGTAGGCTGTTCCGTTTAAAAAGAGCCTCATTAGCATCACCAGTCCGTTTTTCGCGTTACTTGTTAGGATTCTGCCATCCACACGACACGTCGACTAGTAGTTGTACTCCTTGGTGCACTGAAATGGCCCTCAAAACGAAATTGGCCACGAAACGGCTCATCAATTAGTGTGACAACACGATAGCGATAAACGCGCTATCAGCGCAAAACTCCCCGCACGGGCAGTGCACTGTTTTACCAACCATGAATATTAACAGACAAATGGGAACACTGAATTAGATCAAGAAGCGGATTTAACGCCACCGAAGCATGTAACAAACATAGTGCAAGTGAGTGAGTATGTTCCCTCAATCCACTGCTTTCCAGTTAGTAGGTTGCGAAGGAAGGCCTCCCGCAAAGGCCTCTACTGCAGTGGAACGAAAAATCGATAAATGTTTCCATCTTCTACGTTGCTGCTTCGCTTTCCTGATCGTATGTAGCCTCGTAGGTTTCCTAGGCTCTTTCTGTGCCCTAAAGACACCCTGGGTGTCTCTAGAGTACCTAATAATCATCGACAAATTGTCAATTCCCAGGACAGTGATCTATTGCCAGTACAGCCTAAAACATCATAAACACATCGCTAAACAGAACAGGGAAACCTGGCCAATGTAATATGCAAAATTTTATGTATGTAGCGCTCACTCTAGCGACCGAAAAAAAACACTCTGTGGAATGAGCAAACCAACGGCGCAGAAAAAAGCAACAAATACGCGGTTATACGCGGGAGTGTCGTCGCGAATGGAGTCATATAAAAACGAGCGGATGTAAAAGGGGAGTCCGTCTATGTCTGCTCCCCTTCCCTTCACTCTCTCAGTCCCATCCCTCGACGAAATCGTTCCTTCCGTTCCTTGTGTTGTTTGTTAATTAGCTTTCATCAACGACAATCGCCGCAGTCGCTTCGCGGTCCAGCACGGCGTGTTCCTACAAGAGTAGTGCAGGTGATGACGGTGGACGAACAAATCCAACGCAACTTTGGTGGTCGTCATCGCCGAGGACATTTGTTCTTATTGCTTACGAGCGTCCGTTCCAATGGAGGACACACAGCAGCTACCATGCCTAGAAGAGCATTCGGCATGGGGGAAAAGGGTGGGGATTTTGGAGTGGACACGTCTCTCCTTTCGTATCCTTCCTTGTAAAGTATGCGTACTTGCAATTCGTACATACCTCGTTTGACAGCTTCTTCGTAGCTGATGCAGGACGGCTTAGAATCCTTCGCACCCATCGTTTAAGCTCACCGTTGTTTGTAGCCTAGAACTTTTTGCTGGAACAATTACGCTCCTCTTCCGCACGGTTGCGCATCGACTGGTGGTGGTACGATTTGTGGATTACAGTAGGCCATGAATGTTTGAACTTCCTTGATCAGACTAAATTGTCCGTTCTCAGAGCTCTGATGATAAACAGTTTCCCCACCAGCACGAGGGAGGGGAGGCACTGCAGCTGTATTTACTTGTATTTCGCCACTTTTTCTTTTCGCTTTCCCCGTAGTATCATTTTCTTCATTCCGCAAACGATTTCACTGCATCATCATCCTCTCCTACAACGCCCTGCCATTTCAGCACATCACTCCTAGCCCCAGTAGGCCAATGGAGCCCTTGTTTTCTCCGAAATAAAGGGTACCTTTTCTTCTCGCCCGGGAAAACCCCGTCGTTCAGCTCGGATAATACGGTAAAGGTACACTTGATCGTCGTACAGCACAAACTTTGCAATATTAAACACTCGCGCAAAATCAGGTGATTACTGAAACGCACACCGTGTCGCGTGTGTGTCAGTCAGCTAACACAACACAGCAGTTTGCTCTCTTTTCCTCGTGCGTTATCCGGGGCTAGGTGCGCACTTTAGCCTTTCCCGCTCCCTCTTTCTTCGCATTAATAAAAATTACATTCTTTACAACATCACCCAGGGAGTGTAGAAGCTGCACAATGGGAAGAAAGATTGTAGCACGATCATTCCCCAAGCACCAGCATTGCTCATCACAGAATACAATAAATCACAGATTGCACAACATTCCCTGAAACCCACCAGCTTCAATTAACGAGTTTATTCCTCACGCAAAAACGCGAACAAACTTTTCCACTCACGAACTGGACACGAGAGGAGACACATTCATAGATAACCAACCGTGTCCCATCCCCAAATCATTCCATTCCTGCACGTCTTGCGCTGCCTACATTCCTGCAGGCTATTTGCCACTCGATTTCCGATTTGGTTTTCGTGCCCAAAAGAAGGAGCGACTACGTAGAAGGAACACAACTACCGTTTCGTGAAACAAACAGCAACTGCACTGAATGTACCGCTAATGTCTCGGCTCCGCACCAACTGCTGCACTATCCGTTCTGACCCAACTGTTCTGCTCGGACTGTTTATCTTGCTCGGTTCATTTCTCTGCTCCACCCACTTCGATGCTACTCTTCTGCGTGGAGCCGTTAACTTACGAGTGTAACCAACAGCGTGACATTTCAACGACTGTACAATGCGAAAAGACTTTTTTAAACTAAATTGCGCTACGCCTGGAAAATTGGATGTTTCCTACGGCAAAAGGAAAACCTGCATAAAAATCGGTGTAGAATTTACGTTTGAAAAACGACCATTAATTTTCCTCCACAGATATTTTTGCGCTGAATTCTGAAAAGCCCTGTACCGATATGAGCTACTGTCAAACCGAATTTATATTCAGCACATTTGCCCAGTTTCACTTGCAGCGATGACGTTATGACTACCAGGCAGACAACTGGAAGCAGAAAGACGGAAAAGGCCGCAGCAAAATTCTCACATTTGTGATTGTCGGCGCTACCCAGCCAGCCGTAATTTTGTGTGTATTTGCTGAGTAAATGTTTCCACAACAGTGCTACCACGAGTGATTTCAACAAAAAGCAAAGCATAAGGAGTCGCTACGTCGGAGTCCATTTCCCTTTTTCACCGTTTTTGTTTTACGTTTCGCTACGACAGAAGACGAGCGGTGTGTGTCAAGCGATACAAAAAAAAACCTGTTTTCCAATAACTCTGCTATCCCATTGAGACAGCAAATCGAATTTTGCCAAGCGCTGTATCGTCGCTCCCTACCGCGTTTTTCACTTCGCCGCTTCGTCAAAGTTTTCTGCATCGAAATAATCATATCGCGTTGGTTCCGTGGAAGCGAATTATCATAACCGAGCGCCATCTCAAGTCCGCTGTCTCGCCCAGGCACTGCTTCTCCTTGATCCGTGTGACGACAGTGAACAGAGTACCCCACCTATAAAAAGTCGGATACGGAAGGCGTGAAAGTGCTGCTCCTCCGTCATATTCTGTTTTCTAAAGTTTAAACTCCCGCGAACTGCCCTCCGGGCAGCTCGTCCCCCCCGAGGTCCCCACCGCGGTTCGGCAAACGAAAGGAATACAGGCAATAGTGCGGATCAACAAGCAGTGCTCAGGTTCACGGGAACAAGCGAACAGGCGACGCAATGGCGAAAACGTACGACTATCTGTTCAAACTTTTGCTGATCGGCGATTCCGGCGTTGGCAAGACTTGCATACTGTTCCGCTTTTCGGAGGATGCCTTCAATACCACATTCATCAGCACGATCGGTGAGTAATATCGGCCACAATAGTGGCCTTGTGTCTGCCTTGCGTGTGCCTTTCGAGCCATTCTCTCTGTGCGAATGGTGAGATTTTATAATGCCCGCACACACATAAAGAAACTGGTCCAGGTAGTGAGTAACACCGTGCGGCGATGACACCTGTCGTCATTGCTCGTCCGGGTGGAGCCCCCTTCTTAACCCCCCCCCCCCCCCTCTTCCTTCCACCATTCTCACCCACCCAAAGGGAAGCATAACGCTAAAAAAGGAACTCGCACTGGACATTGCTAAAGATCTGTGATTTCCTCGTATCCAATGCGACTGTGGGCCGGGGTATCGTCTTCCTCTTGCCCTTTGGCCAAAACACACCTCTATGCACTTGGTTTTTGACTATAAAGAACCCCGCTCCTTCTGCATCAGTCATGCCCTTCATAGGAATTCCGATAATATGCAGTCGTTTCAAAGCTGATAAGAATTTTTGCTTGCCTATTGGTCTTATTTTGCACCACGAGGCCGAATCCAGTGGTGGTGGCTGAAGTTTGATAAGTTGTAGATAAGAAACTCCCAAGGGCTATCGAAATGGCCTTTTTGGGCTGTAGTCTATTCCACCACTGTAGAATACGGATGAGAATTGTTTCTTTCATCTTACAATCACCAACGTTCCGAAGCTTCCGTTTGGTATTTCCAGCCCTCTTGCTCTGACTTGAAAGAACAACCGAACGAAAGGAATCACCGGGATGAAATATTTATGCGTTGACCTTGTCTGGGATGATCGTTCTTTATGCAAACGGGCGGGTACCTTATGTTCTAATTTTACGAAGCATGGCCGTTGCCTTCCTTAAGCCGAGCATCTGCAAACCTTGCACAAACAAGCGTGCGTGTCTTAATCATGTCGCCGTTTCTGGAATTTTATTATTCATAATTGATATGATTAAAGGAAGGGCGGCTGTTCCGCATGGTGCATATTGTTTCTTGAAGAACTGTGAAACGTATTTATTTCACGCTGCGGTCTCTATACGTTGTAAAATAACGTTTAACATATTTTCTTTCCGTGAACTGTTTAGTAGCCCGTTTTCAAAGACAAAATAATCCAAGCAGTCTGCGTTTAGCAAGATGAATGAACTGAATTGGATGTAAATGCAAATAGGATGACAATAGGATAAAAATATCTTTGTTGATCAAACTGCGCCGCACGAGCCGCCGCCTGGTAGCATATTCGAAACATCGGTAGCCGAGCTTGTGCTTAGTACGCCATTTAGCGACCGACCACCATCCCCTCATCCGGTCGCGAGAATCTTTGACTGCGAGAGTTCACCCGAAACGAAAGTCGGAAAAATTCAGCTGACTTGAAGTTCACGTACGCCTTGGCGTTGTATAATGGAATTGACATCTGTGCAAATCGCGATACGCACAAAGACATCTGCTCTGGGGGAAGGGTTCTGATCGGATTAATTCCGATGTGAGTTAAAAGCTTGTACAAAATGAGCAGATACAATACAATACCACTCTGCTGCCACCGGGCTGATGTTCTCGAAAACGTAGGACTGACTGATCTAATGCGACACTTGTTTCATTTTATTTCCAGGAATTGATTTCAAGATAAGGACAATCGACCTCGATGGTAAAAAAATCAAGCTACAGATATGGTAAATGAGAGATTGCGCTGTTACATTTCAAGTTTGTGCACGCACTAATATTAACTCGTCATGTTTGCAGGGATACGGCCGGACAGGAACGTTTCCGTACGATCACGACTGCTTACTACCGGGGCGCGATGGGTATCATGCTCGTATACGACATCACACAGGAGAAATCGTTCGAAAACATTAAAAATTGGATTCGAAACATCGAAGAGAATGCGGCCGCCGACGTGGAGAAGATGCTTCTGGGGAATAAGTGTGAGCTGAACGAAAAAAGACAGGTATGCATGCGATAAGCAACAAGTGGTTGGAAGCGATTGGAGATTGATTTAAATGCCACGCTTGTAACTGAACTGCTGCAGGTAACTCGCGTCCGTGGTGAGCAACTAGCGGTGGAGTACGGAATCAAGTTCATGGAAACGTCAGCAAAGGCAAGCATCAACGTGGACGATGCGTTCTTCACCCTTGCCCGTGACATCAAGTGCAAAATGGAGAAACGAATGGTACGTAACGCGCGAACACATTTGTCTTGTAAGCTCAACGAACTGATTTCGTTCATTTCCCTTCAATTACAGGAAGCAAATAATCCTCCTAAGGGTGGCCATCAGCTTAAACCGCCCGGCGAGCCTCGGAAGCCACCAAGTTGGTTATCGAAGTGCAATTTGTTTTGACCTTGTAATAGTACTATTAATAATTATTACTTTTTTATATAACACATTAAATAATAATTATTATTATTATTTAAAAATGTATGTAAACGGATAATGTCTAGGGAAAACGGAAACACACCGCAACAATACACAGTACGTCACACATCTTCGGAATGCGGTAATACCATCACTCTGACTGGGGCACAAGCAAGGCACCCTAGGAATTTCACGTCCATACAAAATCTCAGCCGTAGAACAGTGGTGAAGGGGTTGACAAACTTCTCACGACATGTCCTAGATCGAATGCGCAAGATATGAACGCCTTTCGTTGTTCATCTGTGAAGCAAGGATCCTAGAACTGAACAAAGCAAAACGCGATCGAATTGTGATAGCTAGGAGTACGGTTTGTGGATTCAGAAAATCGTTCCCTTCATTTCCTCACGAAAACACGGTTTCTCGGAGAGCTGCGGTTAAAGTATAACGATCTCCGTGCATTCGAGCATCAGAGCGTACGTTTAAGCAATAACGAAGGTAGGCTGGATGGGGCCTAGAAAACCGGTGAAATCTATCTCAGACCGGGTGCTTTACGTTTCTTTATTTTGAAATGGGTGATTTCTAATGCACGATTACTGAATTTTGTAGTGACCGTAGAACGCTGAAGCACGGCAGTTCATCATCATCAGTCCGATGCACAATTTGTGCATCCGAGTAAAAAAATATTTTTCCTTCCTAGGAAGTCCAATTGAGTTTAGCTAGCTTCCAAGAAAATGATTTGTGTCTAGTGGCGCGCAATCGGCAGACAAAGATAAACACCCAACACCACCATTCCATGAGGAGACAAAAACGGACACTGCTTCGTCAAGCCCGCGATCATTTGTTTGCACGACTTAGTCGTACGGAGCGCAGTATATTATTAATCAATTTCGTGTAATTTAAAAGATTCCTTCATTATGCGGTTTGTTTCCAGCGGTTTCAGGGCTTTGCATCGGCTTTGCGTTTTGAAAATACAGCAAAAAAAAACGGTTTTCACTGGAGTTGATTAAAATCTCCTCCATTATAATATATCCCCTCTTTGTTTGATGCCTTTTCTTTCGCCACGGTGGTGCACAAACGAGCTCAATGCGAAGGAAAACAACCTCTCGCCAACCAATGGTTTACATTGGCCATAGTTCATTCGATTACACTGTATGTAACGTAAAGCGTTTGGCAATGGGAAATTTCAAAAGGAATAAAAGCATAGATCTTGTGTGTGTGCGATCGGAAGACAGCTCCTGCTCATATAAAATACACCCATATACACATTGAACACCCTCGTAGACTTTTTTGAATGGTAAATTTAACGTAAACGAGGATACGCGTAATAGGAAAGGATGTGAAAATTAAATAAAACTGATGAAAATGGAAAATGAAATGGTGTTTTACTGAAGAATCGCAAAGAAGAATCGTTTTTTTTTTAATACAAAAATATATTCCCTAACACATAAAACACACCACAATGGTTTAATTGCAAAAGAGCATTCTAAAATCCTTATCCAATAGAGATTACCAAAAAAAGAAAAAAACCTGTTTGTTTCTCAGCCTTACGACGTACGGAAGTCGACGGTACATTTTTGGCGCTCCCTTCAACTCCATGCTACCTTTTTTCGGCCGAACCTCGGTACCGTCAGTTCATCGGAAGCTTGGGATTCGGGACGTGTTCGATTGTTGGTCAACTTGAGCTCCTTGAAATTGTCGTCAAACGGAAAGATGCTGTCAAAAGTACTACTTCTTTGGGAGCTCTGTGTCGATGGTCTGCTAAGCTGCTGCCTTCCACTGCTGCCGAGTCTGCCGTCACCAGTGCATCCCTGCCTTTGCACCGGAAGATCCCTCAATTCACTATTATTCGACGAAGTTACGTACTCATCGCGCGATTTATCCGACATCAACTCCTTGAGCCGCAGGTTGGCACTTTCGATGGCTTGGAGGTGCTGCTCGCGTACCTCGATCAGCTCGCGTTGCCGTTTGCTACATTCAACGTGTTTCGCCTCGAAATCCATCAAACGATCCTCCACAAGGCAGCGCAGCTGTTGCTCGCGGATGGTTGCCTCACTGTTCCATTTGTCCTCCCACTTGGTCAAGTTGTGCTTTGCCTCCGATTCGTACATATTCTCTATCGTCATTTGCTGCTCCACTTCGAGATCGTACTGCAGTTGAAACTTACGGCGCAAGTACTCGATACCTTCGGCGCTCTCCGCGGCGGTCGGATTGTCGAGACTGATGCGCTGAAGAAGTTGCAAGTCATGCCGCAGATCGTTACGCACCGCTTCCGAGCGTTCGCGGAGTAACATTTTTATGCGCCTCAAGTTATGCATCGCCATCACTCGGTCCCGCCGACGATCGTTGTACACGCGCAATTGCTCCAACTCCGACGCCATCTCATCCTTCTTCGTCTTCAGTCGTACCTCGTACATCTTCAACTCGTTCGCTTCCTGCTCCCGCGACTTCAGCTCGGCCATGTGCATCTCCTGCATGCTGCGAAGCTCCTTCATTTCCTGTTCGCGCATGCGACTCTTCTCCAGCAGTAGCTCTTCCCTCCGGCAAAACTCTTCCTGCAGCTTGAGCTCTCGTTCCTGCATCTCACGGCGATCTTTTTCGTCCTGGATCTGCAGCTCCACCTGTCGATCGATCCAGTTCAGCTTGGCCATCGCTTGGTGACACGTTTTCGAGTCCATGATGACCGCGTCGCGGTCGTACCCGAGGCGCCATTTGCTGTACAGGTTTGCCTCGAGATCCATCCGTTTCTTGGACTCCTCGGCGCTGTGCAGGCGTGCACGAACTCCCTCCAAAATTTCCGTGGACAACGCTTTCGGTTTGGGACGGGACATATCTGGGGAGAATAACAATGTTCAGATATGAGGGCCACGGGGGGGGGGGGGGGGGGGGACTTGTTGAACCTACCCTCCATTTCCTTCTGTATCTGCACACTTTCCTCCTGCAACAGTTGTTTTAGACGTGCTCTTTTGGCTTCCAGTGCAGTCGCCTTCCTCTTTTCTTCCTCCCGCTTTCGTAGTGCTTCTTCCGCCTCTCGGTAGTACTTTGGGGTAGTCCATGACTCATAGCGGCTCGTGATGCGTCCCCATTGGTCGTAGTATCGTTCGACGGCAGCCGATTTTTGGTACTTGATCTGCTCCGCTTCACGTCGTTTGACCAGTGCCGCCGCTTGCAGCTTGGCGCTACGCATTTTCTTCCCGTTTCACTCGGTAGCTGAAGCTACGCTTGCCTTCTCAACATTATCTAGGGTGCGAATTTTAAGGGGGAACCGCATTGAGAATACTGCTTTCCTACAGAAAAATCCATATTGCAAAAGAGAGAAGAGAACAAAAAAAATAAATTATAAGGCTGCTTAGTTTCAAGGGCAGGCCATTAATACATAAACGAACATAGAGGACGAGATTAGAAACGGCAATCTGTTCCCCTTTTAACTTAAAGGCAAGTAATGACGGTGATTGACTTGCTCGCTAAACAAATTTCAATGGAGAAAAGTATTCAATATCACCTAAAAAGAAGTAACGAATAACACTCTCATCTCATGGCAGCAAACATACAAAACGGTATGTTTGATTAGCTCGAACGGTAGCGCCAACGTATTCAGTGACGCTGTTGAAAAATACACAAGTTTACTGATAAGACATTAATAAATCAATAACAAACCACCGTTTTTTTTTCTACGTGATTCATTGCAATTGCCCACTTTGCCCCACTGTCGCTGCGTTTACTTGACTTAGTGGTGATAATTCATATTTGTGAATCAATATTTAAGAGACCCCACGAGCCATTACAACGACATGAAAGCAACAAGCACTGCAGTGCTTCCCCGTAAATTATGTATTTTTCCTTTTTTTTTCCCCTCTGTCTTTCATGCTTCATTCGGGCTATACTGGTCGGTAAGAAATTGGACCACACTTGAACAGAAACATTCTTTAAAAAAAGTCCACGAGACATATAAAGTTTTGTTTTTGATTCAGATTAAAGGGCAAAAAAACGGCCCAGCTCGGGGAGACTAATTGTTCAAGGATGTTCAAGGCATAATTGATGTGTGGACTAAATATTATATTAATTCCAGCTTTCTCCAGTTCCATTCCGGACCCTTTTTGGCAACTAGAAGCTGTATAGATTGAAAATATATTTTCCGTATTAAGTATTACTCGCTACTGTAACGTTAATCTAAACGATGATTCAATAAGGATGTTTTTCAACATCAACAACATCGTTATCTTAATTCCTTTCCAGGGCAGGGCTTATGAAGAGACAGAAAAAGAACCCCCAGGCACTGCCTAGATGGCTAGTCCGTAAGCTCCAGGGTGAATCCCCGCGGGAAATCGTCGGCATTGGACAAGGGCCGGAACATGTTCCGTTCAAGTCAAACTGCTCGATCTCTACTCCCTGCCCATCTGCGACTGCCTCGTTCCATCCCTCAGTCAGTTAGCTCAACATCACTCTACCCTCTCTCGCTCTCACTGTGGCTCGCGATGTTGGATTCGCTCTCCGCTTCACTGTCTCCGAATTTGCAACAAGCCTTTGTATAGGTAGTATTTAACAGCGATCGGATGCCTTCCGAAGCCACAGTATCATTTCAACCTGCGCCAGGGGAGCACCTCTGATAACGTGCGTTCCACAACCTCCAACGTGCGTCACGGCCTCAACCGCGCGAAGGTTGTCATAGTTTTTTTTTAAATTGTCAAGTTTAAACTGATAAAGCAACAAAACAAAAAACAAATAATGTCAACGATGCGTTAACCTTAAAGTGTTTAATATAAAAAAAAGGAAAGCCCTCCCCACGCCACCCAGCAACCAGCCAGGCGTGCCGGCTGTTATGTACTCTGCGTATCGAAAGTTGAACAATTTTGAAACTCATTGTTTGTTTGCTTGCCCCCATCACCGGAGGAAAGACTTTGAACGCCAGGTATCCTCTTTCCGATAGTTGGCCCCCGGTGGTCTGTTTGCTGTCTGGTTACACGCTGGGCGATCGCTTAAACTTACGTAAATAGTGTGCAAAAACCACCGCGCGGCAAACCTTTTTTCGGCACAAGTTCAAGAGGATCTAACATGAGTGTAGTGAACAAAATTCGCGTTCTTCTCAGTGCAATTGCGACCGGAATGGTCTGCCTGACAGCGGACTGCAAAGCGTGCGGTAAGTGTAATGGGTTGTGTGGTGCAGTGTTTGCTAAAAAAAAAAACCCCAATGCCGGATAATTGTAGCTGCCGTGAATAGCGACTAACAACTTGATGGTGTGATTGTCTGGTCTCGCACAGGTTTATCACAAAATCCCCGTCGAAAGAAATTACGTAGGCTTCCATTGCATTCACCCCAGGGTTCAGTATGCAGTTCGTTCGGCTGTATAAAAAAGAAACAAAGATTTCAGAGTGTGAACATCAAGAAGCATTTGTCAACATGTGTCATTTCGTCAATCCCTTATTCCCGGAGTGTTCCCGGAGTAACTTCACCAATCAGTACCCCCGCTTATTTATGCTGTGTTCAATCTTCAGGCCCTCCACCGTACGTGTTCCGGGACGTGTGGGACGCCCAGCCGCCCAAACTTGTCGAACACTTTGCCGGGCCCATTCCGTACGTCATCATACACCACTCGTACAGGCCGGCCGCGTGCTACAGTGGCCTGAAGTGCATCGAGGCGATGCAGCAGATGCAGAAAATGCACCAAGAGCAGCGACTGTGGAACGACATTGGGTACAGCTTTGCGGTTGGTGGTGACGGCCGCGTGTACCAGGGTCGAGGATTCAACGTCATCGGTGCCCATGCGCCGCGGTACAACAACCGAAGCGTCGGTATCTGCCTGATCGGTGACTGGGTCGGTAAGTGTCCCTCTGATCAATCGATTCCAGAGTAGCCCTCGCTTATACTAATCTTTGCCACTGCCGCCATTTTGTGTCTGCAGCTGACCTGCCACCGAAAAATATGCTCGCCGCGACCCAACAACTCATCGAGTACGGTGTGCGCCATGGGATCATCGCACAAAACTACACCTTGCTCGGGCACCGGCAGGTCCGATCGACCGAATGCCCTGGCGATCGGCTGTTCGAGGAGATCAAAAGCTGGCCACACTTTTCCCCCATGACGGACATAGTCGACCAGAACAAGGTTTAACGGTGGTAGTGGAGTGCGAGGAATGGTTCACCACCGCACAGGGAAGACGAACTGCTTACATTACTACTAAGTATTGTTATTGAAATAATGATTGAAAAACAAAAATCTTATACGATAGCGCACTACCTACCTCCTGCTACTGTTCCTACTGATGTATTTAAATAAAGGAGATAATGAAGAAACTTTTTAACGAAAAGGACATTGGGTGTGATTTAATCAACGCTGAAAATGGTAGACGGCAGCAATGTGGCGATTGTTACGAATACTCTCTACGCAGATCTGTACTCAATGAATGTCCTTCCTGAACAACCTTCTAGCTTGTCATCATCGACCGTAGGGATTACACGAACCTTCACACTTGTGCCGACACCTAAACAGCTGAACTGGGCTCACTCATCCGCGCGTCGCTGTTCCTTTGCCATGCGCCGAGGGGCTAAGGAACACGAAACAAATCGGCAGTTATTTCACCCTCGTGCGTGCATGACACGATCACCGGCGATAAAGTAAACAATGCTCACATTAATGATGCCAGCAGAAGCTTCGTGACGTACGTGCAAAGTTGCGGTAGTTAATCCCATGAAAGGTTGGGGAAAACAGACAGGAAAGGGCTGAAAGAGAAATCAGAGAGAAAGAGAGACGCTGGGAAATCTTGTCGCACGTGTGCGGAACAAGTTGCGGCGTTCGTTTGGTCCATTTTGTCGTTTTTCCACTCGAATTTCCCGACGAAAGCCTACGCATCCGCGAGAGTCGCACCCGAATGGCGCCTGACTGAGCATCGTCCCACAAATGAACGGCCGGCGCGGTATAGGGTTCGTCCGAAAAGAGATTTAATTTTAGCTATGCGCGTGCACAACTTGCGCACGGCGGAGAAAAGAAAAAGAGAGATATTCAAACCAGCGCCAGGAGCGCAACGGAACGCACGGCACGGCGTGCCACCTCCCGCCCACCTCACGCGCGGCTTGACCACATCCGACCCGAAAATCTGCGGGAAAATTCGGAAAAACCACCTTATGACCGAGTGCGCGCAGCACAACCGTCCATTACGTCGGACAGCGCTCTCGTGGTTTTGGGGTGGTTTTCGCGATTTTCCTTCTCAAACGATCTCAGTCGTCCGAGTTCGGTCGCAGTGCGCGGTGGTTTCGATCTAGTGTGCATTTGTTTCGCCGGAAAATAAGTGACTAGCAAAAATAAAAAATAAAGGAAACAAAAAGGTGATCAAGAAAAGTGGCCAACTTAATTCAGGAAAGGATCTTATCCATTGACCCTTCAATCGCAGGATGCAATGTGCTCTGCTTCGAAACCATTTCAACGATTTCTGCCGAGCAGATATTCATTCTATTGCAAAAATCCTGTGTCGTAACGCTGAGCAAGCACGCAAAGAAGAAGAAAAGTGGAAAAATCGAGGAGCGCTGCTCTCGCGAAGAAAGTTGGAAGAATGTCTAGTAGACTCTGGCTCAGAGTGCGTGGGTGTGTGCGTTTGTGCGCAAGAATGCATTCACGGATGACGATGGTGGAAGGTTAGGGGAGGGGAGGGGAGGTGGTTAGTAGGGAGCAATGGAAGAATGTGTACGCATTTGCGCCTTTCAAACGAGTGTGAGTGAATGTGCGGAAAATTGCAACCTCGTTTATTCAGAGACGTGGCAAACTCCTTTCTGTCTCTCCTTGTGGTGGTAGTGACGTTTTTCTTCGTTTTTCATTGATTCGGCAGAGGAAAACTAAAAAGAATGGATATCCCCATGATGTGATCTCTGTGTGTGTGTGTGTGTGTGCGTATGGGTGTGAAAAATGACGTGGGTAGGGCACCCGACCTGGCGAACGTACGCCAGGGAAAGTGCAGAGACAATAACAGCGTTTAGTGGCAAAGAAAAGAAAAAGAAAAAAAAAGAAAAAAAAACGCTGTGAAGGAAGGCGGGAGGCAACGTGTAGAGAAGGAGCGTGCCCGTATTCCTCCGTTGGAATCCGTCTTGTGCTGACCTACATTGAAATGAGTGAAATTTTCAACATTGCTTTTGGATAGGAATCCCCTTTTCGGGCCTTCGTCGGGCGATGATCATTTCTTAATTCACTCTTTCCGATGCTTTGCACAATTTGTGACTTGATAAGTACCTAGTGGTTGGTACATTAGAAGAATACACATTCACATTCACACACACACACGGGGACATATCATACAAGCAACCAAATACTGTACCAGTCGTGTTAATCTCTTTGGAGGAAATTTCTGTTACCAAGGAACAATGCCTCTTCCTTTTTATTACAACTACACCGATCCATTTACTGGCCTTCAACAGGGACACGGACAACCTTCACGGGTGGTTCTGGGTCTTAGCAATCGCCCATAAAACTGTCGTCTTGACCTTTAGCCGGTTGTTGTTTTTTTTTTTTGCTGGTGAGAAAAAAAGTAACAAGGGAACTTTGTCAATAAAATTCTAAATTAATCCCAACGCGAAACTAAAACAGAGATGTCACGGTCCAGTTGGGACGTGCGATCTTGGGTGCGCGATCGAAACCGTTCTCCCCTCCCTCCCCGAACCACGCACGTTGTTGACAAACAGTGAAACACCATTCGCCTCCATTGGGTGGGCGCGCGTGGGGCGGGCGGTATCGTCGGTACGATCTAGCGTGTAGGAGTTATTATTAGGAAATTGTATTTCGAACCGAAATAGTCCCGCGTTACGCATCATTGCATTTAGCGGACGAAGCGGGCCCACGAACCGTCTGCCATGTTAGAACATTTAATCGGCCGAAGAGTCCCCGTTGTCTGTCGAAGATAAGGTCAGATCCCATTGTACCGCCACCGACCCTTCTCGTGGGACTCGCATTAGCCAGCACGAGTCGCATCCATAATCGCTCAATGTCAAGTGCGATGATAATGTTTGCGTTTGTTGTCACCTGTTCAAGCCTTGCGAATGAATCGATGTATTAAACATCGGCATAATCGTTCACTCTAAGGGTACTAAAGGCATACACCTGCCTGATGAACCGATCTGACTATCTGTGTGATTGTGAAGGTCGCGGGACGGAATAGACACCAGTTATAATGTTCGGGTCAATTCAGAAAAGTTTTTTAAAATGGAAACTCGAGGTTTAAGTCCCTTTTTGACTGTGCGCTTTTTTTTTCTTTTTGGTCGTGCACTGCAGAGAGTGGAAGTCCTCCACGATTCCTTTCTGTTGATGATTGTGCTAACAATTGAGGAGAAAGTGAATCTTAAAACCACTTTGTGATTTGCTTAGAAATGCGTTACAAATATCTTAAGATAAGTCTGCAAATCTCAAACCTACGTTGGGATAAGAGGTGGAACTCATCATCATCGTAATCTATTACTACCACACAGGACTGACAAACGTTCGTTGCTTAATTCTTTTTGAAAATTTTGACCACCAAAGATTGAGTTATGTTTATGACATCCTGCAATCATTTGCGTGAGAAGCTAGTACGAAAAAATAAAACCAAACTGAAAAACAAACTCGCTACAAACGTTGGGGATATTTTTGTCCGACTGACTCAACCGGGGTCATTTCAGACGTTTGCTGTTTTTTCTCTTTTTCTGGGTACGTCATTGGCGCAAAATTGAGGGGACACATCATGTCCTATTTCTCAGCAACGTTTTCACAACGGGCCAAGCAGCACTCATTTTTGTTCCATGCAAAACTTGTTCGTTTGATGGACAAACGTAACCACCTGTAAATGGCGCAATCTTGGGGGGGGGGGGGGGGGGAGGCTTGTCTTTGCCTTTTTTACTGTGTTCGCTAGCTATTCGAATTTGAAGGAATTCTTTGCGAATTTTTCTACGCCGGTGCGCTGTCTCGATCCACCGATTACGTTTATTTTTAGACGAATGTTGTACACCTTTAATAACACGGCCACTCCTCTGATCTCCCTCTGTAGGCGAACGAGGCTGAAGGGTTGTCCCAAGCGTAAGAAACACTCAACCGGACGTCCTCGTGATGGCAATGAAAAATGGCAGAATAAAACTGCGGCACGCTTAAAAATATTTTAATTACAAATCCGCTCCCCCCGTCTACATAGTATCCTACCATTGACGGTCTACCAGAGGAAAGCAGTGCTGATTCATTCAGTGCTGTTACTATTCAGAAGCACTGTGTAGGAAAGAAGTGCTCCCTGTGTGTAGACAACCGTTTAAAGCATTGTTTCAATATTTTGTAGCTTGGAATCATTGTTCATACTTTCTTTTCATCAGTGCTTGTTTTAGTTGAATCAGAAGATTGCAGCAAATTTATTTAAATCGTACCGAATCCGTCCGCACAACGGCTGCTGTAGAGAGAGAGAGACCGGCGGACAAAGTTCCAGTAGCGTGCGTCTCCGGTTGAATCACCAAGGATCGTGATGCCGGTGAACAGTCGTCCGCCTTGGTTAAAGGATCGTCTCGAGACGGTTAACAAAGCCGTGCCGCCGGCGTGGACACGCAAGGCCAGCGTGACGCCTGCCACAGATACGAAGGAATCCTCACCGTCCACAAAGATCGCACCAGCCGCCACCGGCACGTCGTCTCCCACGAAAACTCCCAGCACTGCACCGAAGGAAAATGGGGAAGCTGGCGCTAAAACGTCCCAACCGGTACCGGCAACCACTACGGCCAAACTGCAATCGAAGGAAATCAAGGTGCCGGTCGTGGTGACGCATAAGAAGCCGGTCGCGCCGCCCCTGAGCAAACCGGAGCCCAAAACCACCCCCCTCAAAAATACTACTCCCGTCATGACGGTACTTCGGGAACCGGCCAAACCGAAGTCGGCTCCCCAGAAGGCCAGAGAGCCGACGCCCGAGTCCGAAGAAGACGAAGAGGCAGAGGAGGAAGAGGAGGAAGAAATTGAAGAGGAGGAAGAGGAAGAGGGAAGCACAGAGTACGAAACAGAAACCGAGTCCGAGGAGGAAGCATCGCCCCCACCGCCACCGAAATCGAGCGTTAAAAAACCCGATCCCAGCCAGGCCAAAAAGGTAGAAAAGGAAGAGGAACCGAAGCTGCTCGCACCGCTGCGCAAGGTGACGCCGACGAAGAGCTCTGACAAATCCGAATCCGACAGCAAAGCGTCCTCAAAGTCCGCCTCAGAGAAGTCCTCCTCGCCGGAGCCGAGAACGTTCGTGAAGCCGCTGCTGAAGAAGGTTGTACGGCCGCAGCAGGAGGCGCCAGCGAAGGAACGCTCCGTCTCGCCGGAACCGGCCAAAAACTTTCGTGTGCAGCTGCGCAAGGTGCCCTCGAACCTGAAGGCTCCGCGCGTCAAGGAGAAACTGCCGGAGGTGCAGCTGAAGAAGGTCGAAAAACCCCTGCTAGAGGACATCCCCAAGAAGGAAGAAGCCTATCCGCACAAACCGTCAATGCTCAAGTCGGAAAGCAGCAAAAGAAGTGAGTAGAACAGTAATAGTAGTAGTTCGATCGTTCGGCCGTTCTTATGACTCAGTGGACGGTGGTGCAAGTGAAAACGTTGACTCGCAAGCATTTCATCGTCAAGTGTCGACATTGTATTGTGTGCAAATCCCTTCAGGACCTAGTTGGTTGTTTTGGCATTGCTCTCATCTGCTAGAAAGCGATTCGCTGATTCACCCACTTGTTATGTTACAGTTCCTCCACCACCACCGATGCCAAAGTCGAATATACCGCCACCACCACCTCCACCACCGGGGTTGAAAGCACCGCCCGACTTTGAGAAGAAGGAAATATCCGACAAACAGAAGGATGTGCTGGACAAATTAAAGTGAGTTACGGATAGTAATGGATAGATCGCGGTAGTTCCAAGCCCATTCAACCATTCATCCTTTCATTTCTCTTGCATTGAATGTTCGAATCGTTTGATTCGTGCTTTTGTTTTGCGTGAAATGCGCGTCACCTGCCCTCCATTGTACTTACGCTGCCAGCGCACAGAATTGCAAAACGAAACATTAACTAAACTCACCCCACACTTGTAGCTAACACCGTGCGTTCGTCTGTCGTCAATCGTAAAACACCTCGACTAACAGCTCCTAATCACACGTTACCTTTTTATGAATCTTCCATTCTTGCAGACGACGTCCTCGTCGACGTCCGGACTGGTCCGACATGATGAAGGAAGTTGAGCAGGGCAGGAAACTGCGACACGTTCAGTGTAATGACAGGTACCAACGTGAGGCCACCGCCGCCTACGGGATCCCTAGCTCTCGTATCTATCGTAGTCTTGTTTTCTACGTAGTCCTGATTCTTTAAGTAGCTTTAAAAGACCCTACCCCTTAGCACCCTTTAAGCTCGTGTCGCACGTCCAATTCTGTGTACTACTGTTCTAAGTGTTGATATTACCTGTTCCCGTTAAGCTTCCGTGTGGAATGTAGAACTAATATCAGGCGGGTGTTTCCGTTTGTTTTTTCTCTCCTTTCCTTCCTCACTCTCGTATCGATCCCACAGATCACATCCGATCATCAACTCCAAGTCGATCACCAAGGTGAAAGATCAGTTCATCTTCGAGACGGAAAAGGCGACGGCGCACAACCAGCTCCTGAAGCAGATCCAGGGAGGCGTCATGCTGAAGCCCACCAAGTGCAACGACCGCAGCAAACCGATCCTCGGCGGCTTGCGCAAGTTCCGGCGCCAGATGACCCTCGAGGAGCAGCTGGCCAAGTCGGAGTCGCGCGCCAACATGGAGGCACCGCCGGCCGACGAGGAGGAGGACGAGCTGGACGACATCGACAAGGTGCGCGACGATCTACAAAGTACAAAACAGATGCTGGCCCACGAGCTCCGCAACAATGAGGCGCTGGAGCGCGAAAACAAGCGCCTGCAGGCGCGGGTACAGAACCTCGAGGCGGAACTGTCCCGCGAGCGCTGGAATCCGCTGAGCGGGGAGGAGAGATCCACCGTCACCGGACCGCAGTCCGACCTGATACAGTCGCTGAAGGACGAAGCACTGGAGGCCCAGAAGCAATCGCACCAGCTAGAGCAGAAGTACCAAACGGTGGCCAAGGAGCTGGACACCGCCTACAAGCTAGGCGAAGAGCAGAAGCGCAAGATTGCAGAGCTCGAGAAGAAACTTCAGGTAAAAGCGGGGAGACGGGGTTCTGAATGTGGGGGGGGGGGGGGGGGACAAAAGGGTACAGCATAATTCATCCTTGGGACTTCCAGCGCACAAGTGGTGGACATTTAGCTTCTCACATTGATTGCTGGTCCATTGTAGGCGTTGGGAAACATGGTTCTTAACATAAGGAATGCGAAACAAATGTCACTAACGGAACGGAAGAGCGCCACCACTAACGGAACGGAACAAGCATGTTCATGGCGGGACCTGGTCCTGCCGTTTTTTTTTTTACTTCTCCAAAACATCCACATGGGTTTCCGGATCGATGCATTTCCTTTTTTGTTTTCTCTTATCATCACTCCATCGCATTGGCAATTGTTGCGATTAAGCTATACACGCTAATAATGGTTCTATGTTGCTATTTATTATTTTTATAATACAGTGCTTAACGGACGACGACTACTATTTGAACGAGCATCAGGTAATTGACCGTGTTAATGGAACCGTGTTGTGTAGAGTATGTAAACGAACTTAGATCGGCCCAATCGTAGCGTTTTACTTTGAAACCGTCACAATGCTTAGAATGTGGTAATGTAATACTTTGTGAGCTAATAATTGGCTTTATAAACGGACGCTACAAAGACGAAATTTTGCGTTTAGCTATTCTACTAACAACAACTTTGTATCGACTTCATCGATTTATTAAGGTAGACAAAAAAAACGGTGTACTAAACCTAGCTGTTCTTTGACAAATCAATAGGGCAATAATGTGCCAGATGTTCGCCGGGCCACTGAATCTGCACAAAAGGAAAGCTCGCCGGAGTTGCAGCCCGACGAGGAGGAAGAAGAGGAAGAGGAGGAGGACGAAGAGAAGAAGGCAGAGAAGTTGGCCAAACGACTGAACCGGGAAGTCAACATGCTGCAAGCTCGACTGACGCGGTTGAAGGAAAAGCAAGAGGAGAAACATGCCGAACGGCAGGCTCTTAAATACGCAATGAAAACCAACCAGTATGCCCTTAAGTATGTTCACAGCGCACGGGTCAAATGTAAAGGAGTACACACTAAACTTCACTATATTCTGGTTTTTCTGTTTTTTTTTTGTACCAGGGCTGAGAGGAAAAAGTATAAAAAGTTGCAGAAGGAAGTGGAAAAGATGGCAGCAATGATGAAGATGGAGGACGACGATGAGTCCAGTGCGGAATCCAAAGAACCACCACCGGAAGACCCCGAAGAGGAACCGGAAGAGGAAGAAGAAGAGGAAAGCGAATCCGAGGAATCCGAGTCGGAAAGTGAAAATGAGAGTGAGAATGAAGCCGAAGTGAGTAGATATCGAAGAGCCGGACGCATGTTGGAGCGTCCTGTGCCTGTGCTTTTCGTAACCCTTGCTTGGTTTTCCCTAGGATGCTGCTGATGAGAAGAAGAAAATCAACCTGGAGCCTAGAGTCAAACGGCATGAAGCACGCCTGGCCTCGTTGAAAAAGGGCAACTACATTCTGCAGGCTAATGTGGATCGCATCAAGGACGAAATCAGTAAGGTGCGCGAGGAATGTTGCACCCTGCAAACAGATCTGGACAACGTCATAGCGGACCTGGGATGAAGTCGTAGTGGCGTACGGAGTGGCCATGCTATAAATAGTCTTTTCCAACACGCAGCAATGCAGATTTTCGACTCTCTTGTACTGATTGCAAAGAATAACTTTATGTAATTGTATTGTCTCTTATGGACAATGTTATGGACGCAAAACAAAAAAACAAATGTCGGTTGTTGTCCCCTATGTCGCCTTCGAGCGTCTTTTCATGCCGTTGTGGTACTTATTATACACTACAAAGCCACAACTCGTGGACATATTATCAGCATGCAGCACGCAGTTCGTCTCATTGATTGCAAAATGTGCTTCCATTACACAGCGGCGCACGAGATATAAGTATTTTTGTACATCAATACTTTTGTATACACGCTTAATAAACTTACCTAATTTACGACACAGAAACTGTATGTATTCGATTCCTCTTCACATATTACACAAAAAAGAAACAATCAAGTTAACAAAACACAAATTAAGCTCCTAAAGGAAAGAAGAGAAAACAAAACGAGAAACACGGTTGTTGTCGTATGGTTTTTTCGTCACCGATACGGTTTGTTTTGGCGCAGTAAACAAACTACGTCCTGCCTAGTGTTGAGAAGTCTGGCTTGCACCTCCTTGCACCTTGCTCACACCGTTCCCCAGTGATGAATTATGTGATGTTATTTAAAATAACGGCACGAATTTCTACGGCACAAACATTTCAGTGAGAAGCCACGTTAAGGGCAAATGTGTACCATCTAATGTATTGATGACATTCTAAAAAAAATGATTGAATGGCCCGCGAGCCGAAATTTCAATAAGTTCAGTTCAGTTCCCAGTTGTTCATTGATCAAGAATTATCTACCATCACTGCTTTGCTTAAAAGATGGCGCGTGCGCAAATACGCAGACGACGTCCATGCAGCAAAAACTTAATACGGAGTTGTAATTGAGATAATTCAAAATTTGGAAAGGGTAAAGCGCGAATAATTTGCTCATATGTAATTTGATTTCATGATCTCAATTTAAAAAAAATAAGAGCAAAATTGAAAACCGTACACGATCGCTTTTAAAACAATTCCGTTACGATGTCCTTTCGCACCGATCGATGCTGCATGGGTCTCTATTTCTTTGCAAATGTTTTTTTTTTTATTGTTTTGCTGTCATCTGTCACCACCAATAGAATTGTGCAAAATTTAAAACCGTCAAGGGGAGGGTCGTCTGTGTGTTTCTCTACAAAATTTTTAAGGATTCGTAGTGATTTAGAGTCTCGTGCAGTTTGCTCTTGCCGATTAAATGCGTCAGTGTTGCTAATATTAGCAAAGGTGCTTGAATGCAACCGGTGCGCTTAAAGGATGGATTAGAAATAAACATAGTGTAATGTTGAATCGAAACTTCCCTTCATTCCGTTCCGTCCTTGGTTGCCCGTACAAGAATATGCGACCGAAACACGGGTTTGTTTACACCCACGTTTGAGAAGGAAGTGTCTCTAAACCTAACATGCTATTTCTTCCATTCACAGCGAGCTATCGCGGAGGATTGTAGCTAATAATAATAAGCAGTAGAATTATCAAATTGAACATCGTTTGAACGCAGCAAAATGCCCGAGCACCTGGAGCTGCAACAGCTGGTAGATGGTGTGATCCAGGGCACAACACGCCATCACTCGCTCTCCTGGCTGCGGTGCTCGTGTCCTTACTTGGGAATCATACTTGCCACAGTATCATCATTTTTCTTTTCCCTTTGCTCCGTTATCGTGAAAGGACTTGTTGATATAAATCCGATAGAATTGGCCACGTTTAGGTTCGTATGATGTTCCAATCTCGATCGGTTCCATCAATCCTGGACATGATTCCTTTCTTCCTGCAGATTTATTGGTGTGTTGCTGCCATCGATACCGATTGCAATATATCGCGAGGAAAGCTTTTTCCCGGAAGGAAAACGAATCATACTGGTGCTGCGATGCTTCGTCGGGACAACGGGACTAATGCTTAGCTTTTACGCCTTCCGCCACATGCCCCTGGCGGACGCGTCAGTGATTATCTTTTCCACGCCAGTGTTTGTAGCAATCTTTGCTCGCTTGTTCCTGCGCGAGGCATGCGGTATGTTCAATATTATCACCATTTTACTAACCCTCATCGGTGTCGTCCTCATCACAAAACCCCCGTTTCTGTTTGGTGAAAACCTGGTAACAATAATGGATGCGCAGGTAATGGAATCCAGCTACGACATTTGGGGCCCGGTGGCCGCCCTCTCATCGACACTCTTCGGGGCTAATGCGTACGTTTTGCTGCGTGCCCTCAAGGGCCTCCACTTCTCAGTTATTATGACCAATTTTGGTTCATTTGCGCTGATTTACACTCTGCTGGTGTGTTACTACATAGGAGCACTGTGCTGGCCACTGTGCGGCACGGACCGTTTTCTTGTGGTTGCTCTAGCTCTGTTCAGCTTCGGTGGTCAAATACTGCTAACGCTTGCATTGCAGTACGAACAGGCTGGTCCCGTGGCAATTGCCCGATCGGCAGATATTGTGTTCGCATTCGTTTGGCAAATCATGTTTTTCAAAGAAACTCCCAGCCTGTACTCCGTGCTAGGTGCCCTGTTAGTTGTCAGCTCGGTGGTTTTGTCCGGCCTCAGAAAGTGGGCGCTGGCTTTGCCAAGGGACTCGGAAACGAGGAAAAAGCTGTACTTTTTATTTCTTGATTGAAGGCCTTTATTAGAATCGGCAATATGGGTTTGTTCACATGTATCATTTGCCTTAATCTGCTCAGAAACGCTAACAGTGGGTTCCCAAATTACGTCTTATTCGAAATCTACTAACAGCATGTCACCCAAAAAGAAATAATCAATCTTTAATCAACTAACTCCAATCATAAATAACACTCGCATATACTCCTTTTGTCGTTAAACCACCACCCTCCCGGAATGGATTCCGATCGGGAAGTGTGGGCATCAATGCATGCAGCAAAACAAAATGATAAACTGTAAGACTTCATACCGACCAAAACCAGAGAATAGGTGGAGCCGATATTTTTAATGCAATTTATTCAAGCAAGGTATTGCTTTCCGCTACTGTTTGGTTGCAGCCAATGAAACCAACTAAAATAGGCTGCTGTTGTCCTTTTTAAAGCAAAACTGTACGTCAAATAGAGAAATCAAAACCTCGTAGAACAGTTTTTGATTCACAGCTAAGAAGTTAAAATCCCAAATAAAAAGGGAAGTTTTGCTCGAAGGTCGAAGCGAAGATGCACGGTTGCATCAAGATCTCACGGATTGTATTCTAGTCAAACGCGTTTATTCCTCGTTCAAAGGACATCAGCAGAGTTAGGCATAAGAGGGAACAGTGAACAGTAAGAAGAACGTAAAAGCTAATCAACAGATAACAGAAATGTGGGTTTCCGTGCCATGTTTCTCGTCACATGAAATATTTAATAGTCTAACATAACTGCATTGTGATTGAAAAGTGGTCTCATTAATACCGCCAAAGATGGTTTAAGTGAAGTTTTTTGATATAAACAAAAAAACTAGTTTACTTTAGGTCCAGCCTGTCCCCCCTTCGATCCCATTTTACAGCCGTTCCCTTTAGTTAAGCCGATAAAATATAAATAAAACTGTTACACCACCTCTTTACAAAACGAAGAAAAGAGAAACAAGATTATAAGTGAAAAATATCATCTACACAATTTTACAGCTACTGAAACAGCTCGATGCAGATAAGCAAACGATTATAACTTACATTTGGGAACCAATACTTGTAGGTATTGTCAATGAAAATAAATTGCTGCATTATCAAACACTCAAACACCCTGTCTCAAAAGACTACAGATTTCTAATGTGTGACATCACACATGGTTTACTTTTTATTCTGCAATGCAATATTTTATTTAGCTGCACTATTTTATTTTGAGTATTAGTATGAACAGTATAAACGGGACGCACTTTTTTTTATAAAAATTTATTGTTTTCGGTTGACATTTCTTGGCGATTGTTGAACTTTTGTGTATTAGCGTATCGGTTTGGTGCTTGAAGTATAACAAAACCTTCCTATTATTGCTTGTTCTCTTCTGAATGACTTCAAAACTTCTGCTCGAGCCTACGTCTCAAATGCCTGAACCCATTACTACAGCTTTAAGCTACTTTTTCAATATCCTGGGGCGAAACGGGGCGAAATCTGAGTACCTTACTCCTTTTGGTTAGTGTGCTGGAATTAAACTGTTATGAACAATTAAAAAATATAGAGTTTATTTCAAAGATTTCAAAATCTTCTAGGCTACCGTTTAAGTTTCTAAGCTACCGTTCATAAATAAGGCACTAGCATAACAATTCTCTTATCATATAAATGCCCCAAAGCACGTGGGGAAACGACGACGACGTTTTTTTTCCCCGACCTATTCTAATCTCTTCAGCACAGAATGAATACGAACGCTGATACGATTATCAAAATCATAGTTTTTAAAGTTATTTTGGGCATGGACAAGAAGCCGGCGCGCTTCAGCCCTGTGCTTTTCGGGCTGCTGATGTCGGAGCAATAGCACGGCCAGCTCGTAGTACGCAGATGCCGAAATGTGTGCATCTTGCTGTTGGTGTTCGGATGACGCTTCGCGCAAAGCGATACACTCACGGAATGCTTCAATTGCTTCATCGTACCGCGTAAGGCAGCTCAGACAGGCTCCAAGAATCAACCGCGAGATACCGACCATCGGCTCGCTAAATGCATCCACTGGCTGCGAACAATCGGCCACCATACTCTCCAACTGCTCGACGTTACAAGTGCTCAAGGCGTTCCAGAGAAAGAGCATCTCGAAGACGAGGTATTTCCAGTACAGCGAGCTATTGTACTTCGGAGGTTGGCCACTTTCAACCCTTGGCAATTTTAAGCAACGGCGAAAAATGTACTTCTCGATCTGCGAGTCCTGTAAGAATTTAAAAGTGCCTCATCATGAAATAAAATCCTTTATCAACGGCAGAAGTTAGCGTACCTTCTGGGAAGATCGGTTTATCAGCTCCAGTATATCCGCACGCCAGCGTACGAGATTGGAAAAATTCCCGAAGGAACCTTCGCAGATTGCTGTTAGGTAAGAATAGAAGCTCTTGGAAAATTGACTGCACATCCTGTTGGGGAGAGTAGAACAGCAACAGCAAAAAATCGGTTACCTCACGGTGCAACTTGTTTTACGACGGAGCGGAGAGGCTTACTTCAATTCTTTGAAGTTTTTCATCGCAGTCCCGTAGTCCAGCTGAATCAACCGGCACCATCCGATCTCGTGCAGACAGAGCAGCTTTATTTCGCGTTGCGCTGATGACCGATAGGCAAACTCGTAGGCTCGTATTGCTTCCTGGATGTTGGACTGCAATAGAGGTAGAGAGCGAAAAAAAAATAAAATTAATATCTATTTACATTTCTGTTGCTCTAAACAACGCATACCTTCAATCGCTCGACTCGTCCACGGAAAAAGAGGAAAAGAGATGATTTCGCAAACTGGTCATTTGCTTCCTCAATCAGCTGCTGGGCGGCATTAATCTCGCTGCTCAAGTCCGAACCATCGAGTGCGAAGAAAGGTGTTACGATGGTGTAGTACCAAAGCAACCCCAGGGTGGCCAGAGGGGCCCGCATGTCCATACTTTGCTGGGAGAATCTCAAACATGCTATCCCCATCGCCCGGTCTCCTTCGAATCCGAGAAAGCTGATTAACTTCAGCAGACTCGGAGGCAGCAGCGATATGCTTAGCTGGAATATCCCGTATCCGAAGCTAACGGCACCCATGAGCCTTTGGATATCATGCGGTTCAATTTGCCTGCAAGCAACAAAAAAAAAGTCTATTTTGAGCTATGTACAAGATGATCAACATTTGTAATTTACCTCTCGTTTGGTTCACGTGCCGCTGACGGTGCAAATGTCCTCGGCACTGTGCCATTCACCTTTCGAGCTTTTTGCAATTTTAAATCAAGCACCATCTGTGTCCTCGGTGTACTACACCGCGTGGCATTAGCAACGCTGGGTTCGAGAGACTCAACGCTGGATGCTGTCCCCGATTGGCTGCTAAGTCCTGCCAAATCGGTTGTACAGCTTTTCTTGAGGGTAGCGCTACTACTACTGCTTCCGCTGGCCAAATCGCTAAATGGATCAGATTGATCCTCAGCGGCCGCCACCTGCTGTTGTTGCTGGTGATCGTCGCTCACAGACTCGAAGGTGGTGGTTTGCGACTTACGTAAGGCTTCCAGATGTATTGATGACCTGGGTGGGAGTAAGATTTTTGTATTTCTTCACTGATTCGTTTTCGTCGTAGAACTTTCCGCACGTGCATACCATTCGCCATCGGGTGTCTGTAGGTTTGAGTTCGGTACAGTCCAGTCGGTGGATGAAGGCGTTCCCAAATCAAGGGATGCTGCTAGTGTGCCATCCCTGGTGTGTCGATGAGTGAGTGGAGCTTGCGGCTCTCCCAGCCCCGTCCCATCGGTTTGCAGTGTGCCCGTGTATAGTTGGTATATCTGCTGGTACGTGTGCTGATAGACTTTGAAGGCCTTCCGAAGCAGCCAGCCGCCCTTCATGAAGCCGCTTATGTCTTGGCTAAGCGACACCAGGATGGCCAGACACAGCTGACTGTCGGCCAGAATGATTTGCTCCTCCAGCGTTTCGGTTAACGTTTTGCGGGTGTCACAAGGGCCAAACAGTTTCGAACGAACCGACTTGAGCCATCCCACTTCGCCGGCGCACTGCTTTTCCAACTCCCGAAGACGCGTCTGTGCTTCGTTCATCCGTTCCGTTTCCCACGATATTACGGCATTCTTGATGGGAACCAAAAACAAAATGGAAGAAGGTGTAAAGGATTGTCTTGCCTTCTTCAATCAGTGAGGTGTTAAATTTTGTATCAATCTGTTCGATCAGTCCAGTTAATGAGGCGCTAATTTCCAATCTTTCTTCTTTTGTATGGCTGTAAACATCAATTTGCCTGCAAACAAAACTATCCCTTAATAATGCAAATCTTAGTAAAGAAAGGCAAAGTTTCTGATTTCGGTTTGCGGATTGAATCTGTTAATCAGTTCAAACTGTTCAATTTGTGTTACTTAAAAAAAAAGTTTATTTTACTCAGTTTATGTTTACTTTCCTCAGCTCAAAATTAAATATTTGATCATGTTGACCATTACGAACACGTGGCTTTTGCTTTCGTTTGTTGCGGAAAAATGAGTAATGACGGGTTTTCACCCGTTTGAAGCGAAACACTTCACAAAGACAAGAAATTGTACTATGATAGTGTTTTGTTTGACATAAAAAAGATAAATGCAAACTGTGTCTTGTTATTTTCTGTCCGATAGAAATTTCAAGTGGGTGACCTATCGGTTTTTTCTACTTTGCGTGATGGTATAAATATTCAACTGCTTTTCTCCGGTACTTCAGTACGAAAAGACACCCCTTACGCCATCATGAAGCTAGTAGCTCTTTCCCTCGTTCTTTGTATTGGCCTTGTCGCGGGTCAGGAGGCTGACATTGCCCCGCAAACGGCCGCGGAGGTAGTTGCTGATTCTCAGTCGCCCTCAGATGCCGTAGAGCAGGCACCTGCACCTCACCAGGAAGACCAACCAGACGGCGCTGCAGAAGCTGAACAGGAAGAAGCACCAGGTCAAGAAGAACAACCAGCGGAAGAGGAACAACCAGCTCATGAGGAACACCCAGCTCATGAGGAACAACCAGAGGAGGAGGAACAACCAGCTCATGAGGAAGCACCGCATCATGAAACTCCTGAAGAAGATGAATCTGAACGCGATCATCACGGAGCCGAAGCTGATGAAGAACATTCCGATTCTGAGGAATCCGAAGAGTCCGAGGAAAGTGACGAGTCGGAAGAAGCACGTGCGATTGTGAAGGAACTTGAAGCACGTCAACAAGAACTGGACTATCTGAGGCGCTATCTACTGGGACGCATTACTCCAATCAATCGTCGGCGCGGATTTTGGGGTCGGTTCAGGATTCCCAGAATGCCAGTACGTCCGAGGATTCTGTAATACTCTTTTATGATGTACGGATCCGCAAGGACAAAACCTACAAAAACATACCGGCCTAGAGAAGTTAAAATGATGCAATAAAATTTCAAACTACTATCCTGCAGAATATGTACGTGACTATTATTCCCGTCTACAGAAACTCGATGTAGGTTACGATCAGCCTTGTCTCGATTCGTTGTCCACAGTTTGTGCTTTCTAAGCAGCTTCCATACAGCTCTTTCGTCCCTTTGTTTGCTTTCGAATTGCTCGTGGACCATAGGCAAAATTAATAGTATTTCCTATCCCTTGTCTCCCTGAATGAAAACTTCTTACGATTAATTTATCGTAATGCGTTTGGTTGGTGAACAACTAAAATTATTTTTTTCCTACGAGCAACGGAATCGAAAAGAAAACTTTTAGACTAATCATGGAGGCGCCTAGTCGATATTATGTTCCGTCTATTTCAAGAAAAATCGAAAGAAAATTTCCTTCCCACTATCGCACTTACCATGAAACAAATGAACGTGTGCCCGGCGTCGATATACACACTCGATGGTCGGTCCTTGAAGCTCTCCTCTGCCGCTTTTGGCATATTATTAAGCCACAAAGCGATGCCCTGTTTGACGCACTCCCAGTCCTTAAGCTCTTCCATCGTTTTATCCGTGGGCGTACATGTTTTATGGACAACGACAATCAATAACTTTGCCGCGTTTGGATCCAGCCAACCAGCAAATCAATTTGCCAATGACTTGCTCAGCTGAACTCATTCATTCGCACGTAATAGCGTGACCGTTCCGGGCCGTAGTGTTATTGGTAATGAAAGTTAAAGTGTTTTGCCCCTGGAAAAGTTTAAAAAACTGCTGGAACTTTTTACATAAGTTGAACATTTATCTGATAAACATGTTATCCAATCCTAGTTTACTGGCCTAAAGTTTACCAATAAAATAACCGGATAAAGCACTAGTACTGTCCATGGCGACATAGCAAAGGTATTAGGTAAGCGAGCCAGTAAAGTCTTTAGCTTTCGGTCGACAAAAGCAGACAATTGTTCCAGGACACACAAATCGGCTAAATTAAACCTACCGCAGCGTTACAACACAAACGCACCACCGGTCTTGTTATGTATTAATTAATTAATTCTCAACAGATAATTGTTGATTTTCCCAGCTAAGACGTTGAATCCATGAGAATTTGGCCATTTTTCCGGAAAAAAATTAACTCTCCAAAGTCCATGATTTCTTTATTCTTTCGTCCGTAACTTGTGTTTTAGACGCGGTCTTCCTTATGTTCCGGTAACTTTTGCCAGCTGAAACATGAAGCGATGTACACTGTACCGCCTACATTCGCGAGAATGATCGATTTTCGGATCGAAAATTGATGCTAACACTTGCCTATGACAAATGCAACTTGATGACTCTTGAACAATTGTCCATTATGCACGTTTGACGATGGACTTAAAACGACACACACACATTTGATACTGAAGAATTGAAGCATACAAACACGAAGAGGTTGAAGAGCAACAACAACTAGTGTTTAGTAAAGTTGTTCTCCGTTTCACACCATGGCAGTATAGTTGATTAAATTTGCCAGCGAAGCGGTTCCTTGTTGGGGACCGACTGATGATAGCCTAGTGCCGACGCGAGAAATGTACTTTGAGCAAGCGACAACAAACGACACTGATAACATGTGTTCACACTTTCACGCCCCAAAAAGCGCCCACTCACTTCAACTCGGCGCCCTTGACCTACGCTCGGCAAGACAAGAATTAGTGAGGACAGGACGCAGCCTTGCCGATTTCCACCCGGAATGCCAGAAGAATACAGCACGCACACGGGACACGTTTCACTCATAAATCCGCAAACAGTACATGCGCCTCGGAAAAGAGTTTGCCTATTAGCCGGCGGATTGAAACGGGTCGCCTTTCAACAAACACTTCCATGCACTATAGGTGGCTGTCCTAAAACGTAATCCTACAGTCAGAACAATGTCCGAGGTTCGTCGCATTGCAGCTCCATCCCGACAGGATGCCCAAATGCGATTGCTGCCAGCCGACTAAGCCAACGGATAATCTGGTTGAATGCTTCGGCCGACCGAGCGAGCGTTGGTATGCGAGAGAACATGCACGTTTCCGCGAGAGGAACCCGGAGAGCGGTGGCTTCTTATTCGATCCCGCATAGAGGGGAGCTTGCGGTTTGTTTTCGCTACGTACAAGGAAAAGGACGTCACATGTGTGTTGTCTTATCTCCTTTCCCAATCAGTGATTAACGCAAATTCATACGGGCATACTAACGGAGGTGTGATTTGTGTTTATTTAAAAATTATCGCTGTACAGGGAACAAAATCTACTATCACAACAGATTGATAACTTGCATCTTTCAATACATCAACACATTACCAACCTTTATGGTGTTGGTTGGTTGGTTGGTTTAACGCATTTAACAAATTACTGATGTTATCCAGGCGTTCTAGTGGTATAATACTCCATTTCTTGTAGGTTCTACGTCAGGCATTCATACGTAGTACGCTATACTGCAAATCCTATTAACAAAATTGGTCTAACTAGATGCTATTTTGGAGGCTTCCGGTATCATCTATTTACAGCTGATCGGCCCTTCGGCAGGTGCGCTCGTGGCACTGGCATTCTAAATGAATTCGAACCCTTCGTACTTGTAATTCGTGGGAATTCGCGTCTCCGCCATCAACTGCTCGCCTTCGACCGTGAACGCACTGATGAAGGTAGATGTTTTTCCGTTCAGTTCCTCCGTCGACAGTGCGACGATGATTTCGTCGTTGGTGGTTGGTAAAAATTTGAAGCTCGAATACCCGAGAGTCGATGGCACATCCTTTCGTTTCAGTTCGATTGCGCGAATGTTTTGAAACGCTTCATCGTTCGAGATGAGAAAATTACAACCCATGTGCTCGTCTCGTGTTTCGTTGTAGCGCTCCCGCGAGCATCGCCTCGGTAGAAAGAACCATCGTCTGTGCACGTCCGACCACGCTCCGGATTCGTGGATCAAGTAGCCGGGCCATTCGATACCTATCGCCTTGCGAATGGCTTTGTAGTTGTTAATCCAATTTAAGTGGTATACCTGTGGGAAGGAATTCGGACTCGTCATAACAACGCCTGCTTCGCTCGCACAAATTACCATAGTTACCTCTCCGTGTACTGTGATCGCCTTCACGTACATTGGGTCGTTCGTTTCGAAATCCCCTGCAGAGGTCGTCCACTCTTTGCCCATCGATCCGACATACAGCACCTGGTCCTTGACAGTTGCCCACTCTGATTTGAATCCCTTCGTCGTGCGGCCGTCTCCGTCCATGAGCAGCACCCATGGAAGCACTTTGTCTCCGTCGATTTCGTACACCAGCCCGGTACGATCGTCAAACGATAACAGTTTGCTGTTGAACACGACCAGCTCCGACAGTTCCATCCCTCGTCCCTTGAGGGCGAACCCAGACCGTAGTTCCGTTGGCTCGCCGTCATCCCAGGACACCGTAATTGAACGCTTTGCGGGGATGAAGCTCAGGTAGCCTTTAAGGTAGAAACTACTCCATTGGTTTTTTGACAGTGCCGAGCTGGTGTCCAAGTCCGCAATGATGGCTATTCGGAAGGAATATATTCCACTGCTGATGATGGGCCTGGTCAGCGGATAGGTGTGGTTGTACACGATTGCCGTGTTCCGCAGGAAACCATTTGATGGTGGGACATTGTTGACGTACGAAGGGCTTGAGGAAATGTACAGCACCAACAGCAGCAGCGAACAGAGAATCGCCAGCACCCAGGTAAAGTGCACTTGCAGACGAATCGTCCGGTTTCCTATCCGATACGACGGAGGAGATCTAAGGGCTTTTCGCCAGTCGCGCAAGTACATTCCGGTTTCTATTATCGTTGAGGCTGTCTGTTTTGAGGCTTTCGTATCAGACGCTTTTTCCGATCCCAAACTCGAGTACAGCAAAGACGACGACGAAGCTGCTGAAGACTTGCTGCCAGCGCCGAATTGTTTCATCTGAGAAAGTGTTTCTCTTCCGACGGCAACTGGCTTTCTCCTAACCACCTAGCTGAACGGATTTCCAATCCGAGCTGCACTATGATCGACGCGGTACCCTGCGCAGATTCCCACGGCCAAATACACGTCACAATGCCATCGTTGATAACGCTACCTTTTTACTTTTAACCCAAGGTATACCACACGACAGCAATTAGCACATTAGCAATGCTGCTGTTGTAAATAATGAACCGATTGTAGCAGTATTGACAGTTCAGACACGCACCCACCTGCCGCTCCAGACGATGGAGTGGTAAAGAAG
Organism: Anopheles atroparvus; assembly: GCA_914969975.1. Taxonomy (NCBI): domain Eukaryota; kingdom Metazoa; phylum Arthropoda; class Insecta; order Diptera; family Culicidae; genus Anopheles; species Anopheles atroparvus. Next base: position 53,683,910 of record CAJZCY010000001.1, read on the forward strand.
AAGAGCAACACAATATTCTAGCGATTTTCAAACAAATATCAAAATCGCGTTATGTGTTATCCAAAGCAATTAATGCTCTCTACATCGTTTTTATATTTAAAAAACAGTCGGCAGTGTACCGCTTAAAATTGATTTTTGAAACCATTATTTTAACGTGTAAACCGGTTCAAATCCTTAGATAAAACCTGGAACTTATCGTTGCGAAAACTGCTCGTTTCGGATCATTGAATCATTCCCACCACTACACAGGGAATGGGTGATGCTGAGTACGTTGTGTTCTTCAAACAGCAGATGGTGGGATTTCCTTCAATTCAAGCTTTCTTACGATCGTAATCAATTGAAAAACACCAGAAACCAACGTAACCAGCAAAAATGCCAGCTATTTTGGAACATGCATGATTTTACTTTTGTACTAGCGGGTTTTATTGTACTTAAACTAAATATGAAGTAACCAACTCAGGGCTCTAGTCTGGTAGTGGAGAGAGAGCATTCAGAAATAACCGTTAGCAGAGAGAGCGTCGTTCCGCTTTCAAGGTGTTCCTGCGATTTATATAAAACTGAAAATCGGCGACGTTTTCATTCATATTCTGTTTGGAAAGCGTCCTAGTAAGCTGCGCCAAGCGGATTGTCTCGAAAGTTCAAGTTGAACTCAATTTCCTCCAGTTTTTCTCTGTGAAGTGTTAATCAGCCGATTCAATCAAAATGGTAAGTAGAAGACTTTCTTTTCATTTTTGCGCTTGCTTGCACCACCTGAGTTTTAGTGCAATGTCTCTAGGGACATTGTGAATCCAATATAACCTCACATATTGAACACTTCCACGTCATCTGCCGGCTGGGAAGTGAGAACTGTACGGTTTAACAGTAAAAAAGCCCACAAATTATTAACAATTTGCTTTAAAAGTATGCAGACCGCATTATCTGGCTCCATTTGGAACGGCGTCTGGAGATCAAGTAGGGCGTTGGCATGAATCGATTTTTCCACGCCCATGCTGAACGGTGATGAGTCATACATTTTGCCGCATGATGACGCCATCTTGAATTTCAATAAGACTTGGTAGATGTAGCCGATGTTTTTATTATAAATATTTTATTCTTTGTACGCCTATCTGGGCAAAAGGCCAATTTGCTTCTCTATTGCATTCTAGACCTTTAATCAGAGCAGGCAAAAGAAACATGTCCTTTAAATAATTTACAGCATGGTCTTCAAGTGGCCACGTTGTTAAAAAGAGGGATGAACAAAAGAACAACTTGTGATTCTGGAACAGAGTGATTACGAATTTTGATCAAAACTGTTCTATGCTATAGACGCCTATCTGGGCAAAAGGCCAATTTGCTTCTCTATTGCATTCTAGACCTTTAATCAGAGCAGGCGAGAGAAACAAGTCCTTCGAATCATTTACACCATGTCACCAGTCTTCAATGACTATGCAGTTATAAAGAGGGATGAACAATTGAAAAGAAAGCATGTGCTTCTGTGATCGAAGGCTGCGGAGCAAGAAACCATTCTAAGCCATCTACATTCGTTTTTCCCTGCAGCGTGAATGTATCTCCGTACACGTCGGACAGGCCGGTGTCCAGATCGGAAACGCCTGCTGGGAGCTGTACTGCTTGGAGCATGGCATCCAACCGGACGGCCAGATGCCCTCGGACAAGACCATCGGAGGAGGCGATGACTCGTTCAACACCTTCTTCAGTGAGACTGGTGCCGGCAAGCACGTGCCCCGTGCCGTGTTCGTCGATCTGGAACCCACCGTCGTCGACGAGGTGCGCACCGGAACCTATCGTCAGCTGTTCCACCCGGAGCAGTTGATCACCGGAAAGGAGGATGCCGCCAACAACTACGCCCGTGGCCACTACACCATCGGCAAGGAGATCGTTGATGTTGTGCTGGACCGCATCCGCAAGCTGGCCGACCAGTGCACGGGTCTGCAAGGATTCCTGATCTTCCACTCGTTCGGCGGAGGCACCGGATCCGGATTCACTTCCCTGCTGATGGAGCGTCTGTCGGTGGATTACGGCAAGAAGTCCAAGCTCGAGTTCGCCATCTACCCGGCCCCTCAGGTCTCGACCGCCGTCGTCGAACCGTACAACTCCATCCTGACCACGCATACCACCCTGGAGCATTCCGATTGCGCGTTCATGGTCGATAACGAGGCCATCTACGACATCTGCCGCCGCAACCTGGACATCGAGCGCCCGACCTACACGAATCTCAACCGTCTGATTGGCCAGATCGTGTCGTCGATCACGGCTTCCCTCCGCTTCGACGGTGCCCTGAACGTCGATCTGACCGAGTTCCAGACCAATCTGGTGCCGTACCCGCGTATCCATTTCCCGCTGGTCACCTACGCCCCGGTCATCTCGGCCGAGAAGGCGTACCACGAGCAGCTGTCGGTGGCTGAGATCACCAACGCCTGTTTCGAGCCCGCCAACCAGATGGTGAAGTGCGACCCGCGTCACGGCAAGTACATGGCCTGCTGTATGCTGTACCGTGGAGATGTTGTGCCGAAGGACGTGAACGCGGCCATCGCCACCATCAAGACGAAGCGTACGATTCAGTTCGTCGACTGGTGCCCGACCGGCTTCAAGGTTGGCATCAACTACCAGCCCCCGACCGTCGTGCCGGGTGGCGATCTGGCCAAGGTGCAGCGTGCTGTGTGCATGTTGTCCAACACCACGGCCATCGCCGAGGCCTGGGCTCGTCTTGACCACAAGTTCGACCTGATGTACGCCAAGCGTGCCTTCGTGCACTGGTACGTCGGAGAGGGTATGGAGGAAGGCGAGTTCTCCGAGGCTCGTGAGGATCTGGCTGCCCTCGAGAAGGACTACGAGGAAGTCGGCATGGACTCCGGAGAGGGAGAGGGCGAGGGCGCTGAGGAATACTAACTCATGCGGCAAGAACACTGAACAGCCCAACAGAAGAAACGAACGGACGACATACGAATTCGCTTTTGGTGTCTCCTGAAACTTCTTTCTGTACGAGAAAAACAGGAAATGATCCAATAAATTATTTCTGAAAATGAAATTCATGTTTGTATTTATTTAAAAAAAAAAAGATGTACGGATGTTTCTGAGAAATAACGTTGATATTACCAAGGCCAATAACGACGGCCCAACCTACTCTGCCGTTGCACGTGATGTCAACAGATTACGTCACCGCTTAAAACATCACACTGGTGCTATAGCAATACCCATATTCGAGATCTCCAAACGACTAATGCTTATATGGCGTTGTCTCTGATGAGGCAAATCTCGTGATGCATGGAAACATGCCCATTTAAGGCATGTCTGCCGCGCCGCACCCGATCAGACATTCTGTATGGAGCGGTGGTTAAGCGTTGCCTACGCAATCCACTAGCGGAGCAGGCCAATAAAGGCGCCATTGAGACAGAGACGGAGGCGTGAGCATTTCTGACTAATAAAGTATTGCTCTTCTCATTTGGCGACGATAAATTCATTCTTTTCCATAGCCAGAGGGTTGTACGTCGTGGCACTGTTTGCTCTGGAAAAAGATTCAAAAAGTGTATGAAGAATAAGAAAAAGATAATGATTCCTCATCGCTTAAGAGATGAATAAAACACGAGTGCCATTACTTGAAATAAATCGATTTTTATTGAAGGTCTTACACGAGATCGCAGTGTAAGTATTCTCGTTCCGGTCTTACTACTAACTCTTTCTGATAGAGATAAAACTAAATACAAACACACGCTTGAGTTTAAAAATGTCAGAATTCATCAAAACCTATGTAAATGCAGGGATCCTCACTTTTATTAAGCTTAAATACGATGCTACCGAGCCTTTTTTCATCTCTATCTTGTCCCATTTTTATGGCGATAGAATAAATTTGCTTACAGTGTCACATTTCGATAGCAACACGTTCGGTGCGCGTACGATCTTTGCAACCGCATATGAGCAAATAATCAAAACCCATGTACATATATTTTTTATCTGAAATAGTCATCCGTTTTCAAGAAAGCCCTTTACATAAGCCTTTACATAACAAAACTTGAGATCTTAATTAACTCTTTGAGGTAAAAAAGGCAAACACAAATGTTGATTAAAAGGAGAATTACATTACAACTCTTGCATTAAAAGAAGAATTGTTGCTCGCTCTCGAAAATGATTCTACCCTATCTGGTGCATGGGCAATGCTTGGTGCTCTGCACTGAACTTGATGAAACGATGGCGCATAAGGATATTGTTTCCTAGGCTTGCTCAGCCTGGAATATCCATCCGGGGGGTGGAGGGCATTGAGTATCGCATTTCTTAAAAGCTACTTTGTACAGTTCAACCAATGTGTTGAATTCGCGTTACCTTGACGACAGTTTTAATTTTTTCAACACAGTCACCAATGTGTGAAAGAAGAGAAATAAATAGCTACTGTTACTGAACGATGATTTCCTGACGAATCGAAACGAAAAGGATATTTCCACGTGGAATACAGGGTGAAAAGAGGAGCGAGCAATATAGCCATATGATGATCGTTGAAGTTGCCCCAAATCACGCAAACTCAAGGCACCGTCTATCGAAATGTTTCGCCTGTTCCAACTCCTCCTTAGCCTTGACTCGTACGTTTCTTGCGCCGGAGGTGTTTTCGATACCCTTTACCGTACCACCCCGGTTTGACCTTCGGTTTGTGTGACGTACCAAGCGCTCCGTTCGTATTGATCGGCGGAGTGACCGAAGTGTCCCCATCGAGTTCGCCCTTCGGTCGTTTCGTCGCCGGAATGGCTCCCGCCGAACCATTCGGTGCATCGGCACCCTCCACCGTGCGTCTTTTGTGTTCCTCTGTAACCGACGCCAAGGTGGTGTCCGCCGATGACGATGCAGCAGGATACGTCTTCTCCCCGCCGCATGCGACCCCATCGACACTTGCGACATTTTGCTTGGACTCGTACTCTCCGTCGGAAAAGTCGCAACACTCGCAAACGACCACCTTCCCGCGGTGCACCGATTTGACGGCGAACGTGGCCGGTTGCGGCTGGTAGAACTGGCAGCTATATCGGGAGTAGTTCTCGAAGCAAAACTTGCACTCGATCCCCAGCGCCTGCGGAGGCTCGAGCTTGATCGTGCTTGCGCCCCAAAGGTTCACGTCCGGCGGCGGCGGATGGATGATGCTGTGCAGCCCAGAATAGGCATAGTTGACGTCATACCATTGTGGCAGACTGTGGCCGGCATTCACGGTGCTCGTCGTTTGCTGTTGCATCGCGGCCTTACAGTACGTTAGGATGCGCTTATATTTATCTTGTGCTGAAATGACTGAAACAGAAATGACAACAAAAAAAACAAAAGGAAACAAACATATTTAATTTTCGTGGGCAAAATTGTAGGCCTTTTGCATTATCTCCGAATGAGCAGAAAAGAAAAAAAAAATCATGGACACTTCAAACAATTTTTTGAGCGTAAGAAAACAAAACCCTCGAAAGCCACAGTGCGGACAATTTAATCGTTTGTGCACCAACAGTCACGTTTAGTTGATATAACCTGAATTTGCGCGGCATATTACTACGCTTTTTGCGTGCAACGAAGGAAAGGTAGGAAATGATTATGGAACGGAACCATGAGCTTAGGAAGTAAAGCATTTACTTTGTAGCGTAATAAGATGAGTGCATAACTAATGTATGCATTTTAAAAGAATTTAAAAAAGTTAATCAATCCTCATTGATGAGCTTATAAATAATAAACAAATTATTTCACTTCGTCTACGTTCTGTCTACTTACTAGAACTGGTACTTCGAACTCCGTTGGGTGAACTGAATGCCGGTGACAAGTAGTTGATGGGAGCGGCAATCGTCACTATTCGACTGGAGGGGATAGCTGTGGTTGTCTCCTCCGACCCCATGCTTGCTGCCACCGTCTGCGATTGGTAGCTAGTCGATGCCCTCGGGGACGACGCTGGTGGTTCCTCATTGGAACGTTTCTTCTTCTTCTCCGGATGTTTAATGTTCAGAAACTCGGGCTTCCGACGGATGCGGAAGCTTCTCAAACGGCTCCCGCCGCTGCCACCGCCGCCGCTGCAACTGCCTTCGCCCATCTCGTCACTTTCATCCGGCGAAGCGTGAGTTCCTCTCCGCAGCCGCAGTCGCTTCGAGATGGTTCGATCGATGGTTGTGTCCGTGTCGGAGTCGGTCTTTTCCGGCGTGCTAACGGGTTGCTTGTTGGCGCGTGCCGATTCGAGCCGCTTCGAACGTCGCGTTTTCGACCTATGCTCGTCGTCTTCGTCCGTCTGGTCGTCGGCCGATTCAAGGCGAAAGTATTTGGCCGGCGTTGCCGGAATCGTTGGAGGAACGCTTTGCGATGCTGGTGTCGCCTTACTGTTCGGAGTCGACAGTGGCTGGGTGGTGTTTGCCGGTTCCTCCCCCTTGGGAGGAGGAGTGGTTAGTAGGACTAGATTTGCGGCCATTCCAAACAGATTGGGATACGTTTGAGTGGTCGAAATGAAGCTATTGTTCTTCAATATGTACGCTGCCATCGTTCCACCGGGTGTAAGCCCCCCTTGAAACGGTATAAACGCCGGCACTGTCCGCTGGTTGAGCTGAGGAGTGGCCAAACCCATGCCCACGACTCCCCCGAGCCCTTTGCTACCAGGAGTCAGCAGACCATTGGTGTAAGCGCCGCCGGAAGGTGCTATGAGCAGAGTGGGTTGCTGTGGTTTCATTCCGGGAGGACCCCCCATTGGTTGGGACACACTTGGCGCCCCCGATAGAGGCGGCTTGGTCGTAACGGATGGAACTCCACTGGAAGTGGACGGTCCTGTCTGTTGATTGGTAGGGGGCGCCATTTTGGCAACCATATGTCCAGGGATTTGATACTTGAAAGGCGATATTAATTTCAGTGCCGGCGGAAATCCATCGGAGAATTTTGGAGCAGCTTCGTACAGCTCGAAGAGGGTGCTATTGCTCAGCACTACCTTGACCATGTTTTGGCTTTCCTGAAGTGAACTCGATTCTTTTGCTTGCCCACATTCTACAAAAAAAAACGAAAAAGGGAAACACAATGAGCACATGCGGTTCGGTAGGGCTCTCTATCTTTGAACTTACCAGCGTGTTCTCTAGTGGACATCTCCACTTCTTCGCCTTCGAATGCTTTTTCCTTCGATGGTGGACTTTGCCTTCCCTCTAATTCCGGCACTCTGTCAACGTCCATCGGTTCTACCACCGCAACGTCGGGTTCGATGGTTTCTCCTTGGCCCACCTGCATTTCACCCGAAACACAAAGTTCATGTGCATCAGCTGCCCTTCCTTTCCGAAGGATGCCGAAGTCCAAAGCTGGGGGTGGATCATCAGCAGCAATTTGACCACCAGATTGCATCATCGTCATCATCGTCATAGAACTATTTAGAGCCGTAGGGCTGCAGGTATCCAGTCCGGAGGAATCACCAGACTCCACAAAACGTAAGTGATTTTCTTCGTTGCGCTGTTTCTTCGCTGTCTCCGTGTCTTCGCAATCCATACTCCGCGGTGTTTCATTAATAGCACCGGTTTCCTCAGCCTTTATCGGGATAGATTTGACGAGATGGGGAATCTCTTGGGATAATTCGTCCGCCATTGCAGGTAGGGACTCGTTTTCGTTTTGTTCTGCAACAGGGTTTTCTATTTCTCTGTTCAACGTCGAACCACCATCCAACTCGAACTTTCCATCTTGCATCAAAGTAGAACGGCCATCATCACTGCTAAGAGCTATCATCATCTTGTGACCGGTTTCCTCAGCCTTTATCGAGATAGATTTGACGAGATGGGGAATCTCTTGGGATAATTCGTCCGCCATTGCAGGGCATTCGACAGCATTTGCAGGTAGGGACTCGTTTTCGTTTTGTTCTGCAGCAGGGTTTTCTATTTCTCTGTTCAACGTCGAACCACCATCCAACTCGAACTTTCCATCTTGCATCAAAGTAGAATGGCCATCATCACTGCTAAGAGCTATCATCATCTTGCTTGCATCAATTTGATTCTGCTCGTGTTCGTCCTGGAAATGGTCGTCCAAAGTCGGTTGATCTTTGCAATTGCCATGTGACGATCGACAATGATCAAGATCGACTGGATCCGATCCGGATCCTTCCACTACGGTGTGTTTACCGACAAGTTCTTCACATCCTTCGTCAAATGGTTGTTTAATCCGTTCGCGATTCTTTACATCACCTTCCATTAACCTATAGTTTGTAACTTCTTCCGTGTGGGGAGTTACAGAATGAATGCATGAATCAGCCTTCGCCAAATGTATCGTTTCTATATTACGCTCGTTTTTCACGTCATCATTGAGCATACATTCAATTTTAACGCCCTCCATCTCGGCATACGAGAAGCCACATTCTTCTCCGAACTCTTCATCGTTGTCGTATTTGCGCCAGGAATATTCGCTGCCCAAATCGATCACCGTTTGTTCCTTCCCATTCTCTAATTCACCAGCTGGGTTGTCCCTTCCGTTGCGAAGTTCCAGGACATTGAGTGTTTCTGATGGTACCGCAAATGGGATAGCTTGTACACCAGGGCTGACTGAATGTTCTGTTGCATTGGCGAGATCGCAAATGGATTTACTCGAACTATCAATTGCAAGTAGCACGTTCTTGTCGTTAGAATCACTTGCCTTTAGCTCTACGGAGCTTATTACTTCGGCCAAAGTTTGGTGCTCGTCTTCTGACGCGCTGCACCGATCGTTAGATGTGGGTGCTTCCGATATCGAAACGTCGTTTTCCAACGTTCGTTTACTTTCTTCTGCCGCCCTTTTTAATGGATCTTGCTTAACATGCTTTACTAGCTGCCCGTCCAGTATTAAACCCAGTTCTTCCACTTTGTCGCAATCATTCCGCAAGGATTGAATGCCAGAACGTTTTAAACCGGTATTTTCTGTTTTTCCTTCACATTCATTGCTGTGCGGTGTTGTCGATTCTATATTCTCAGTGTCATGAACATAATCTGCTTTTTCCACACAGTGATATGCATTTGCATTGATAGCATTTTGCTCATCCAGAGTTTGTACATGCTCAAGACATGCCGCAGAACTCCCCTCGGTGGTGCTTTCCTTTGTCACATCATGTGAGTGTTCAGCTGCTGGAAGATCCTCCTTTGCAATCCTCGCATCAATATTTTCGTGGTCAACAGATACACTCACTTTTTCGTGGCCTTCATCAAATGGTGTACTCAAATTGGTGTTTGCGATTATTTCAGGATCAGACTTTTCCAAAATTTCATTCCGATCCGTCTGCACCGATCCGTTTCCAGCAGCATCCGTTTGTGTTTCGTTCCTTTTTTCCAATATGTTTGCTTTGCAGGGATCGATATTTGCATTTGACGAGATTGTTGCCCCTGCTTCGATCTCTTCTCCATTTTGATCTTTAGACGGAGATATTTCCATTCTACATTCCTCTTGTTTAACCTTTGCTTCTGATTCTACCAACTCATTGCTTTGTTGCATTGTATTGAAGGATTCTCGTGCTGGTACAAGCTCTTTCGGAGCATTTTCGTTATGGTTTTCCTGTTGATCGCATTGGGAAACGTGTTGAGACACATTGTCTTGCCCCACTGTCGACGATGAACGGTGGCTCTGCGGTGTTTCTATACTTTGTTCCTCATTGCCTTTGGGGTCATGCAATGATCCATTAATTTCGGGTCCGTCTTGGGTTATTTGACCTTCGCTGGGTTCGTTGACCTTTGTAACATTTTCACAAACGTCCTGTAACAGTTGTTCGGGAGGGCTCAGACATACCATTGGAGTTTCATCAACGGGTTGTGTGTCCCTTGGACTGCCCACAAATGAACACGCTTCCAAAGAGGAGGTGGACACCGATGAAGGACCATTCCCGCCGACTGTGTTTACCGTGACGGTGTCGGGCTGCTTACGGTGCTGCTGTATCGGCACTAAACTCGGTGGATTACTCACGACAACCGGTTTGACGATCAGCTGTATTTTGTTGCATGGTGGCAGTTTACTTTCGGTGTCCGCACTCGCCGCCACACTCTGTTCGGTGGCATTTCCGGACAGATGATAAGGCTTTTGAACGATCGTTACACTGGGCTGCAGGAGCAGGGGCATAGGAATTTGCACTGCAATAAGCCAAAGACAAAGAAAAGACACCAACAATTAATGAGTTATTATGTTTGCTACAGTAATCTCTACGTCCATGCTTACGTATGGCGTCCGATGATCCATTGGGGAAAGTGTTTTTCTCTTCTTCAGTTGCTGATACGCTACTGGCACGGTCACAGGTACCGCCAGTTGCACAACCACCCTTCAGCGTAGTGAGGCTAATGGAGTTGAGCACATGTCTCAGATTTCCAAACAGATTTGAAGTCGTGTCGATTTTAATTACGTTTAGTGGGCTAGAAGAGCTTGATTTCGTCCCAGCCATTACCGTTAGCGTGGTATCATCGGGTTCTAATTTCACCTGCTCACTCAGAGCCAACGCAGCATTTGAGCAGGGGACCAGGGGCGGCAGAACGGTCGGTAGGATTCGTCTTCCGGCCTCTTGCCCTCGTCTAACCGAATTGAGTAGGATGTTGTAATTGCTGTTCATTTGTTGCTGCTGCTGCTGCTGCTGTAAAAGGTTATCGAGATACAACTGCTGAGCACTTGTACCGGGGAACGTGGGAGGTTCTGTCTTGATGCCTGGCGGACAGCCATCCGCTGATGGTTCCTTTTTTACGCCGCCCTCCGATGCATCCTTGTCCGTCTGCTCTTCTTTGGTGGTTGTAGTGGTGGAAGCTTTCTTCAGCATGGGTTGCGAGGCGGTGTGTTGCTCTTCGGGGAGCAGCAGTGTGGCGTGGGCAAATATTGGATCCTTGTACCGGTCATACACCGGCACCTCGATGCCGAGATGCTTCATGACCAGGCTCATCACGTCATCGCAACGCCCGTTGATTTTGAGCGTTGAAACCTTATCCTTCGGCGTCCACTGGAGGTTGATGATGAAAATTTTTGGCCTTTTTTTGATTGGCCGATCGGTGGCCCAAAGCCACGTGTACTTGCGTAGCACCTTCAGGCTCGATCCAATGCACAGTATCAGGTCAGTCTTCTCGGTGTGCGGCGTCACGCCAGCCCAGTTCAGCGGCCACTTGAGCTGGCCCCGCTCGCCAAAGTGCACTATCGTATCGTGTAGGGGTCCTCCGCATCTTCTACACCGGCGGTTGGTTTTGTGGTAGTGCCTAGCCGTGAACTGTGTCGTATCGAACAGACGCCAGTACTCGACGCTCGGTTTGCACTGCTTGCACACCTCCACGTACATATTGCCGTGGACCTCGGAGAGGGAAAAGCGTGGCAGGCCCGAGCGAAGATGCAACCCATCGCAGTTCTGTGAGAGTACGTGCTTCAGAATGCCCCGCTGGTGCAGTTCAAAGAGGGCCATGTGCGTGAACGTGGGATCGGCCAGGGATAGATCGTACTCCCCTATGTCCTTGCCCTGCTCGAGCAGCGTCCATATTCCTTTGCTTCCTCGATAGTCGGGAATCTTGGCGGACGTGCTGATACCGGCACCGGTATACACTATCAGATGATTCGCTTTGGCGATGGCCTGCGCCAACTTTACCGCCTTTCGTTCAATCACTTCCGGCTCATCTTCGGTCTCTAGCACCCGCTCTTTGTACTCTACGTTGCGCTTGCGACGTTCGAGGATTTGCTTCACCACTTCCGGCTCGCTTTCCAACAGCCGCAAATCCTCGGCGGTTCGTTTGGTTTCACATTTGTTCAATACTGCTGCAATCTGAAAGGCACATCCAATCCAAAACAGAACAACAACAAAAATTGGTAAAGGGCTCGCACGGTGTGGGTATTTGTAAACACTTACCTTTCGCCAGGAGTCACGTTTTTGTTTTTTGGGACATTCTTCTTTTGGTGGAGACTTGCGCCGCCGAGTGGTGCCCTGTTCGAGTATTGCCGACAGTGTCAGCCCTTTCATATGCATCTTACGTACGGGATTTTGATAATTCCGATTTTGGCATCACATTAACTGAAGCTAATTAGCTTTTGCCCAATCGGGGTTGTGGATAGATGAGTCCCGCTGCAAATTGGCAAACTGGATCACAATGTCTTTAAACTGAGCCAATCCCGCGCACACATTGTGCCTCTGATCACTGCCCTTGGTCGTGCTGGTACATCGCATTTCAATTTTCACTTAAAAATATACGAATTTATTATCCTTTTTATCGCTTCAAAAGCCTCACGACGATGACAGCTATCCAAGCGAAATGTGTTTGATATTTTTCTATTATTGTTTATTTATATCTCGCTCTCGCTACTGCGCAATGGGCGCATATGCCTGTCTCGTTTTTTTTTATTTACTGCTTTCATAACGGTAGAACAAAACATGAGGTTTAAGCCAGCTTTACAATGGAGCAGAAAGTGAATCTAGCTTCATGCTAGCTTGCGCTCCCTTGTGGTGCAGGGGATGTGTTTTGAGTTCTTTTTAAATCGGAGTACAATCCGGAGGGTATATATCAAAGGGTACCAAAGCAGCCCTTGCCAGTGATGCCAGAAAGTGTTAAATTGTTCATTTGAACGCAGTAGGCGCGTCCGTCACACAAATCTGACGTTTAGATGAAGTTTCACGCGAAAAGGTTTTGTTCATTTGGGCGACCTACCGCAGTTCATCGTACTGACTGCGGCCAGTTTTGTTGAAAATGACAAAATTCCAACAAATGGAAAACGATGGCGAACAGATAAAGAGGTTTGTTTTTGGAAGCAAATCAAGAAACGGAACCCAAAGCATCAGTGAAAAGATAGAAATACTGATTCCGGAGGTAAGTTGATTGAAGTTCAGGCCGTAGCGATCATTTGCGGGATTTGTTTACACATTAGTTCATGGTTGCCTCGTATGGATAGTGTCAAAAAGCGAGCTTTCTTCGTTTGCATTTGCCCACTAGTAAAAATAAACTATTTGTGATTGTTGTTTTGCAGCTTCCACTTCCCGGATATTCCTTTTACACCTGGCCTTCGGCACCGGTACTGGCGTGGTTTCTTTGGGATCGACGGCATTCTCTAACCAACAAACGAGTACTGGAAATTGGTGCCGGAACCGCACTACCGGGGATTCTGGCCGCAAAGTGCGGTGCTCACGTAACACTCAGCGACTGCAGTACGCTTCCGAAGACGCTGGAACACATCGAACGGTGCTGCCGTTTGAACAATCTCGCCCCCGGTCCTGGCAAGTCCATCGAGGTTATCGGTCTGACGTGGGGATTGTTTTTGGACCAGGTGCTCCAGCTCGGACCGATAGATCTGATACTCGGGTCGGACGTTTTCTACGATCCGTCGGTCTTTGAAGATATTCTAGTGACTATTTCGTTCATTCTCGAAGCGAACCCTAGTGCGAAGTTCATCTGTACCTACCAGGAACGAAGTGCAGATTGGTGTATAGAAAATCTGCTGAAAAAGTGGGATCTTGTTTGTTCGGTGATAAGCTTGGACAACCTCAGCGAGGATGTCGGTGTAGATCCACAGGAGTTGATGGGCAATCACACAATTCATCTCCTAGAAGTTGTACGGCAACCAGTAGCATAGACATTTCCGACCGCTATTCAGTACAAAGCAAACACAATGTCGTCCCCTTCCGTAGCCGCTGGCACTATCGCACGTGGAGTGCAGAAACTGTTTGTCGGTAACCTCCCGTGGACCATAAGCACGAAGGAGCTTAAGTCATACTTCTCCAAGTATGGACATGTCCACTCGACGAACGTGATCTATGACAAGACGACGGGGATCAGTCGTGGGTATGGGTTCATCGTGTTCAGTACACGGGAAGGGTTCACAAACGCTACAAATAATCGACTGCACGTACTGGAGGGACGAGTTCTCGACATTCAACGTGCCTCGTCTTAACCATAACTTAAGCATTAGAGTAAACAAGTGTTCAGAGAGGAATAACAATGAAATGATGGCAGATTATTGCATCAAATAGATAGTATATTTGGCATACAGTGAAAAGCGATCTTCTCATTCTGACTCGCTCCGAGATCCGACGTCTTCCAGTCCCATCTCCTCATCGAATTCCTCCTCCGTAATTTTTTTCTTCTTTAATTTTTTCAACGTCCGAATGTCATTGGCCAGCTCATCTAGTTCTTCCTGGGAAAATTTATTTAACTTCCTTTTAGCCGGCACGGTCTCTCCGGCTTCAATTGCCGCTTTTCGCTTCTGTTTTTGTTCACGCCGGTTTTTGCGGGCTTCTTTCTTTTCTTCTCTAGCTTTGCTGGCCAATTCCCAGGGAATGGATTTCTTTTTGATAGGCTTTTTCTTGCCTTTCCACTCACCGGTCTCGTTGTAAATTTTTACCTTGCCCTCGAACGACGTTTGCTTTTGCTTATCTTTGTAGGTGAGTTTCCAGATGTCTACCGGTTTCGCTGGACCGCTGAATGATTCACTGAAGTGTGGCTTCATTTCGGGCATCCGGGGAAGTTGTAGCAGCCCATAGCTTGTTGCCACCTTGCCCAAATCCAGATCCTTCACTCGCAGAATCAGACTACACTCGTGCTTACTGTATGCTTGCACGTGCGATACAAAGGCCCTGTTAGCTTTATCGAAAATGGCGCGATCTTCCATCTGCAGTCGGTGAAGTTTCTGGAGCGCATCGGTTAATCCATGATCGGCAACCGGTAACTTGAGCTCCTTCAGCAGTACTTTCTGGTTGCGCGTTAAAAAGTCCACATATGCGTCTTCTGTTGGAAGCAGCATGATGAGGGCGTTTCCCTCCGAACCCTGGCGGGCAGTACGGCCAACTCTGTGCACGAAGGCGGCAGCATTCGAAGGTGGATCCCACTGCAACACCCAGTCCACCTCTGGAATGTCTACACCCCGGGCCAGTACGTCCGTGCAGAGAAGCAGTGCACTATCCGCATCACGAAACGACTTCAAAATGCGAAATCGTTGAGATTTCATCTTTCCATGCAAAGCCAGTACGCACATCGGTTTTACGAGCGCAGCCATGGCTACGGACCAGTATTCTACGCATGCACAAGTGGGAAAGAAAATCATGGCCTTCTTGATCTGCTGCGAATGAATAAACTCCAACATGGCAGCAAGCTTCTTTTCGGGTTCAATGATGACATAAAAGTTCTGCAATAGCTTCGGCGTGCTTGTTGTCGCCTTCTCACGAACGCTAACCAACACCGGATTGCGCAGACCGGCACGCATTAAATCTTTGACCTCCTTCGTTTGCGTGGCCGAGAAAAGCCCAGTTCGACGCTGTCGCGGAAGATACGCTAGGATCGTATTTACGGTTGCCTCAAAGCCTAGATCAAGTAAGCGATCCGCCTCGTCGAGCACGAGCAACTCCAAACTCTTCACTTTTGCTGCCAGATTAAGATCGCCTTTGCGCTCAAAAAGATCCTGCAACCGGCCCGGAGTAGCCACTATTATGTTGGCACCTTCCTTCACAATCGACAGAACATCATCTTCGACCGAACTTCCACCAATTAGCATTTTCTGTCGGAAGCAGCACAACTCCTCGTGGCTGAGAAACTCCGACAGCACGTCGTGGATTTGGGTCGCCAGCTCTCGCGTGGGAGAAATGATAACAGCTCCAATTTCATGTTTTTTCCAAGGATCACTCTTCTTTCGTCTTAGGAGAAGTTCCAGCAACGGAACAAGAAAAGCTAATGTTTTCCCCGATCCTGTTACCGCTTCAGCCGCCACGTCTTTGTACGATAATAGTAAGGGGATAGTTGCTGCCTGAAAGAGAAATGATGAGTTTGATTCGCTTGAATTACCGTTGCTTATAATGCAGCATTTGCGCGATCTGGCCATTACCTGAACCGGTGTCATTTTGTTAAACCCAAGACCATCGATAACCTCCAGCACTGGGGCGCTGAGGGGTGTGGACAGACTTGTCCATTTTGAAGCCGGTCGTGCCATATGTGTACTGTAAATTTTAACACTGTTGTTCACTTCAAAGATTTTTGTTGGAAATTCAAAACAAAAAGGGTATTGTTTAAGAAAAGCACGTGCAATCTGTTTACGTTATTTAAATTGTTGTTTACTGCATTTGACAACGAGGAAGCGTCAAATGTCGGCAGCGTTTTTGACAAGCCGGAAAGCAACATCTGCAGACGCCCAACATAAACGAGAGCTTTGCAGTACTACCTACCTACGTCGGTATTGTAAAATTTGTAAAAAAAAACATACCGTGAAATTACAATTTGTTCGACAGTGTATAGTTTTAGAGTACCGTCGTTGCGTACAGTTTATCGGCAGAAAAGTTCACCGTTGGATAGCACAGAAATGGCGCAAAAGCGATCATCGAATGGAGTGCGGCTGCTAAAGGAGGAGAGCGACCTGATGATCATCCGGCCGCTCGGTGCCGGGCAAGAAGTGGGCCGGTCATGTATCATGCTGGAGTTTAAAGGGAAAAAGATCATGCTAGACTGTGGCATACACCCGGGCCTTTCCGGAATGGATGCGCTCCCGTTCGTCGATCTCATCGATGCAGACCAGATCGATCTACTGTTCATTTCGCATTTCCATCTCGACCATTGCGGGGCGTTGCCATGGTTTTTGCAGAAAACCTCATTCAAAGGACGCTGCTTCATGACGCACGCTACGAAGGCAATCTATCGGTGGATGCTGTCCGATTACATCAAAGTAAGCAACATCTCCACCGACCAGATGCTGTACACGGAAGCGGACTTGGAGGCAAGCATGGAGAAGATTGAAACGATAAACTTTCACGAGGAACGTGATATCCTCGGTGTTCGGTTCTGGGCGTACAACGCGGGGCACGTGCTGGGAGCTGCCATGTTTATGATCGAAATCGCCGGTATCCGGGTGCTGTACACGGGAGACTTTTCGCGCCAAGAGGACCGACACTTGATGGCAGCGGAAATACCGGCCATGCGCCCAGACGTCCTCATCACCGAATCAACCTACGGTACTCACATCCACGAGAAACGTGAAGACCGGGAGGGTCGGTTCACGTCGCTGGTGCAGAAAATTGTCACGCAAGGTGGCCGGTGTCTGATTCCCGTGTTTGCCCTCGGCCGTGCCCAGGAGTTGCTGCTAATTTTGGACGAATACTGGAGCCAAAATCCGGAACTGCAGGAGATTCCAATCTACTACGCGTCGTCGCTGGCGAAGAAGTGCATGGCGGTCTACCAGACGTACATTAATGCCATGAACGATAAAATCCGGCGCCAGATAGCCATCAACAACCCGTTCGTCTTCCGGTACATTTCAAACCTCAAAGGGATCGATCACTTTGACGATGTCGGCCCATGCGTCGTGATGGCCTCGCCCGGAATGATGCAGAGTGGGCTGTCCCGGGAGCTGTTCGAAACGTGGTGTACCGATCCGAAAAACGGTGTTATCATCGCCGGTTATTGTGTCGAGGGAACGCTCGCCAAAACGATCCTCTTCGAGCCGGAGGAAATAACCAGCATGAATGGCCAAAAGCTGCCGCTCAACATGTCGGTGGACTACATCTCCTTCTCGGCGCACACCGATTACCAGCAAACGAGCGAATTCATCCGCCTGTTGCAACCGACGCACGTGGTTTTGGTGCACGGTGAGCAGAATGAAATGAGCCGCCTGAAATCGGCCTTGATGCGGGAATACGAAGCCAATCCGAAGGTTCAGATTACGTTCTACAATCCGCGTAACACGCAACCGGTTGAGCTGTACTTCAGAGGCGAAAAAACGGCCAAAGTTATGGGAACATTGGCGATCGGTGAACCAGCGGATAGTCAACGGCTCAGCGGAGTGCTTGTAAAGCGCGAGTTCAAGTACCATTTGCTTGCGCCAACGGACCTCTCCAAGTACACCGACATGAGCATGTCCATCGTGACACAACGCCAGAGCATCCACTGGCCTGGGTCGACGGTGGTGCTGAAGCTGCTGCTTGAACGTGCTGGTGGTCCGGGATCGGTGGTGGACTGCCCGCTCCCCGAAGGAAGTACCGCCACAGCTCGGCTGCGCGTTTGCGACTGCATCGATCTGACTGCCGACGGGAAGATCGTTATCCTCGAATGGCAAGCAACGCCGGTAAACGACATGTACGCGGACATGGTAATGGCGTGCCTGTTGCAGTGCGACATCGCCGGCAGCAGCGTCGTCGGGACGCGCATGTCCAAGGTGGACGAGAAACACTATCAGAACTGTCTGATCGAAACACTGCAGGAACTGTTCGGTGAACAATCTATGGAAAAATTCATCGACTCGAATCGGCTCACGGTAACCGTGCGCGGGAAGCGCATCGTCATCGATCTTCAGACCAACGAAGTCGAGTGCGAACAGGACGAGCAGCTGTACCAGACAGTTTTTATGACCGTGCGCAAACTCCGCCAAAGCTTAATGTTGTAGTAATCGTAGTTTTTCCATAAGCAGACAATTGATAAAACAATTGAATAAATTTAATTCTTAATGTATTTTAGAATTTTCGCAATTTGGATTTCCGAATGTTTTAAAATTTCTATAACGGTACATGTTGATTTAAAAATACCACAAAACTGTTTTAGGTGAATAAGTATTTGTTTATTTCTTCCGGGACTTTTCATCTAATTGACGGTCGCACGCAATCAGTTTGGTTGGCGGTTTGATTGGCATTACAAACACATGTAGCTTGCGCGGAAAAGATGAGATGAAATGCACGTTGTAAATTGTCCTGGGTTTTGTAGGAAATATCCGAACGGTCTCTTCTCAGGCCTTTCCAGTCATTTCATAGCTGCTGTTTTAATAATTCGCGACCGCATGGCGCCACCGCCTGGGGCCAGTTGTTCCTGATGCATATTGTAATGGAATAAATAGCTTATCGTACAACAAACAAAATGGGAGCTGCTATCCAGTACAGATTTTTTTTTCTTTTTCGTATATATATATATAGATGTATATATATGTATGATCGCTACATACTTTAACTACGCAATACAACTGTCTTCCACCTTAAAAATATTCAAGCAGAAATTCTACAACCTAGTCCGTAGTGTATGTTTATGCACTTAACTTACAATGTGCTCAATTCACTCAACAATGTGAAGCCATCCAGTCTCTTGGTTCAGTACAAACGATACCTTTCTTTTGAAGAATTACACATCCTTTTTACTTCGTGTAGAATCGAAATTTTCGATAGTTTAACGGACTTTTAAATTATTAACGCCACACGCCTGAAGCCTGCCAGCGCGCGATGTAATAGAAGGGGAAAGCAAACAGCAAACAAAGATCAAATAAAAGAATAAAATAAAAAACATTGGCTGCCTAGCTTGTTACAAGTAGTGTGCTTCTTTTTTAAGCGACATGACCGATCCCAGAAGGATCGTCCCCTCGGGTCGATCGGGTGTTAAGCTGCCGTTTTTTTCTTACTTTCGTTTCTTGTACGCTTCGGCGTACAATCAGGAGAAGGGATTGCTGCGCCGTTTCAAGGAGCCAAACTTTTTTTCCGCCTCCTGCAGCATCTTCTCGTTGCGAATCACCTCAAATGGGGCCATCTTCAACAGCTTTCCGCTTCCGGCTGCTCCCTGCGTCAAGCGAGTCCCTTCGGCTACCCCAGCGGGTTCATCCGCCAGTTCGTCCGAGGGAAAGTCCTCGAAGCTCATATTACTGAAACCCATCGCCTTCGAGCTCGATTTGGAGATTGCCTTCGATGGCTTCGAAAACGATTCCTCCTTTTTGCTTTTACCATTGCCTCCGGCCTCCGAAATCACCTTACGGTAGCCGCTAACATTGGCTTTCACCTTCTGTCCAAGCGTGCCAGTGCCAGCAGCCTCGTCCCTTGGATGATTGAGACCGGCGCTGCAGTAACTCTTCTCGTGTATATGGTTGTACTTGACCTTCTGCTTTTTGGTCAGGAACCCCTTCGAGGAAAGCCGCGGCACCGTATCACTGCTGTTGTCGTCGTACTCATCGGACTTGAGATTGCGCACGTCGTCATCGTCCTCTCCGTCGGGACAGAAGTTCACGTAATTGTTGTCCGGTGAGATGCACGCAATGTTGTGCGAGGGAATTTGACTAAAGTTTATGTAGTTCCGTCGTGCAGACAGTTCCTGCTGTCCCGCCAGTACATGCTGATTGAAGGGCTGTTTGCCGCCAGAGCCGGGATTGATCAATGCAATAGACGACGATGAGGAGGAGGACGTCGAAACATACGCAGGTGGTGGCAGTGCCGGTATTGATGCGGGGCTTGTGTTTTGGGGAATGATGTGGGTCAATGTTACGGCCGCAGCTTCGATGGGCAAACGTGGAATTAAAGCATCGTGAGGAGTTGTGACGGAGAAGGACGTTTTAGCCGGTTGACTTGGCGCACTACCCAACGGTGTGTGTCGCTGTTGGATCGGTGGCGAAGCTATTGACACGGTAGGATCTGTTACCATGGCCGGCGAAGATGCTGGCACTTGCAGTGGCATGACCGGTGCGGGAAGGAATGGTTCTGAACCGAAAATACACCGGCGAACGTTGGGGGATTGGTCACGCAACGGTGGGGTAGCGAGAGGATCCGGGAGAGGCATTAGGTGGTCTTCGGAAAGTTCAAAAATATTGTTACACCGTGCCGATGAGGTTTGTTCTGGAACTGGATGTTTGAGCGGTGTCGATGTGATGAAATCACTCGGCAAGTGTGTTGCCCCACCGCCGCCGGTAGGATAGTGTTCCGGAATGGAATGCACTACGGGCATAAATTTAAGGGTACTGTTTCGCTTTGCCACGAACGGCTTGCGGAACGGGGCCATTGCAAACGGGTCCAACTCTGCATCGACTTCGGAGTCATCTTCAAGGCATACGCGAGGATTATTTTTCACCGACACGGCTTCGTCCTCCGGCGTGAACGGATCCATTAGGATCTCTTCACCACTGGTATTGTTTTCCACGGCCGACTCATAGTCCAGTTCATCGTCCAGCAGAAGCGGTTTTTCTCCCTGGATCATGTCCTCTTCTGCCGAGTCGTCTTCGTCGATTACGCTGTGCTTCGAATCGAGACGCTCCCGTTTTTTCACACGCACCCTCATCACGATCCGGCTCGTGTTGTCCTCGTTGGTGGTGACACTTTCACACTCCGCATGGTAGGCACTTGAACCGCACGTTTTGATGCTTTCGCTGATGCAATCGTCCACGCTTCCTTCGCCACCAAATGACCCTCTTTGGAAAGGAGCTCTCTTGCGGGCCGGTCCGTTTGCCGGTGCCTTCGGATCGATGTCCTCGCCCTCGGGAAAGTCGTCGTCGGCACGCAGGTCTGATGCCGAACCGATCGAATCGTCGTCGGACGCTTTTTCTCCTGCGGGCGCATTTATGTGCTCCGATTGGCCGTTCCTTTTGCCTTTACGACGTCCCTTCGCTGCTTTCGTTGCGCTGCCGGTCGACGAGGCTGCCTCTTTGCCACTGTGCGCTACCACCTTACTTCGTAGTTTTTTCACAATCTGCACATTTTTTATTTGGCTCTTGTCCACCTTATGGTACACTGCTTGCAGCTTCTCGGGAATGTTGCTCTCGACGAAATGTTTAAAACTGTGCTTTTTCGGTCCACCGACACCTCCGCCAACGCCACCAGGGATGCCGTGTGTTCCGCTATTGTCCGTTCCGCCACCAAAGCCAACGGTGCTTCCCATTGATTCGGGGTAAAACTCGGAATCACTATCGTCCGAGGTGATACCGTTCGAGGTCAGTTTCTCGTACTTGTTTCGATCATCCAGTGGCAGCTTGATGAAGCTTGGAGAGGCCTTCTCACCGCCACTGATCAGGTCATCCAGCATAAGGTTTTTTTGTCCACCGCCGATCAAGACAGACTTTTCCAATACTAAAATTTCCGCATGCGAGCCTCCTCCGGGCCTTTTAGCGACACCGTTGCCACAATTGTCGGTCGGGGTATTGTCAATAAGACTCTCCTTTCCTCCCTGTCCACTGCCGACCGCATGCCGCCAGCGATCGCTCAACTTCGAAGCCAGCTTCGATGAGCTGCTTTTCTGTTTGAACCGCTTCGGGAGAGTGAAGGGAGCGGACGCGAATGGGTCCTCTTCGAGCAGTGACAGCTCCCTTCCGTTCTGTGCTCTACCATTGGAAGCAATCATGCCCGTCGAAAGGGCCTGCGAGAGGGGCCGGCGTTGAGAT
The DNA here is from genome assembly GCA_914969975.1 of Anopheles atroparvus. Lineage (NCBI taxonomy): Eukaryota > Metazoa > Arthropoda > Insecta > Diptera > Culicidae > Anopheles > Anopheles atroparvus. The sequence goes on from CAJZCY010000001.1 coordinate 53,705,912, forward strand.
CCACGATCCCAGTAAGACACGGATCGATCCGATTTCATTTCTTCCGGAGACGTCACGATCGACGTTTGGCTACCCTCGAGCCGCAGCTTGTCGAATTCCGCACCGAACAGCTGGTCCTCGGTTAGTGTCGAAATCGGGCTGAAGGGTGAAGGATCTCCGAAGGGATTCCACGTGAACGATCCCGATAGGGGGGAAACGAGCGATTTTTCGCTATTCGAATTGCTCAGCATCTGATGCTGTGAATGGGCAAGAGCTGTTGGTCGTGGGCGAATCGATACAGTAGTCGAAGTAGACATTGATTCTTGTTCAAACGGTGACAATAATGTTGCCGGCGAAACTGCATTCGATGGTGTTGTGATTCTAAAATAAAACGAATCATGATTAATTGATAATTGATTATTGTTACAAAGCTAATGGGAATGTTCTTTTACTTGAATGGTGTTAAATCTCCTTCCGTTGTATTTGGGCTGAACCGAGGCATCGATGCTCCCAGGAACTTATCGTTGAAGTTGGCCACAAACTTGTCACACTCCATAGTAGATGCCGGAATGGGTGAGATTACATTTTTTGGTGATTGATTCAACGGTATCGTTGCCAGTGTGAGTCCTAGCGACGGAGTGGTTGAGGTTTGCTGAGCAGGCTTCGGCCGTAGTCTTGGCGCAACGCTCGTACCATGCCCAATGCTCGGCATTGTGGTCGTCATGTGTCTCGAATCATTCGCCATATCTGGTGCTGAATCAAGCCGTGTGCTAGCTGCTTGTAGGGGCCACTAGCCTTGATAACCGTGATGTTACGTTGATTAGTCGACCGTGGCCCTGGAGCCTAACTAAAAGCACTCCTCCTCCGATGAAACGCACTTTATCACGTCTCCGCCATTCTCCATGGTTTCTAATTATTCATGTCCGCTTCCTTGTCTATCTGCCAAGAAAAGTAGGCAACGTGTTGCATGCGCGAAATCAGAAACAACTTTCCAACCGAGTAAGCTCTGGATGCAAGATGAAATGAGGGTGGTAATTATAACAGGACTTTTGTTTACATTGACCGATAAAACCAGGATTGGGCTCGGTCACAGAAGGCTGTGTGGGTGGAATGCAAATATAGGTCGTGGGTAAACACAAGCAATCGCTGTATTCAGAGTCGGAATCGGAGCTATCTGACCAAAGGCCTACTGCGTTAAGCTGCGTTATGGACAAGGTAAATAACAGCTGGTCCTGATATAGAGCGGTTTTCATGCAGCTACGTCACCAACACGCACGAAAATGAGAAGATATCTAGTCGACCAACAAATTACTTGGAGCAAATCTAGCAAGTCTAGCAAGTAAGGTTCCAGATTTGAGTGGGCAGATTGCTTCGCTTACCTGCAGCTTCTGTTGGATAACGAAAATTCTCAACGCAGAGATTTTATCAACGGCGAATAACCCTTGGATCACCTTCACCCTCACAGCCAATAGTTGGATGAAGATGAGGAATACGTGGATTCAAGCGTCCTTCAGCTTATTCTTATGGGTTATTTAAAGATTGTGTATAAAACTTGTGCCGAGCACTGTTGATTCATCTTTGTCAAGTCGTTAATCGACTGCAAATTTTGCGAATCTCAAGCACGGACGATGTTATGATGAATATCTTCCAATGGCAGTTGTCTAGGGACTGACAAGAGGGAAGCAACGAAAATAAGTAAAAAGTGACAGTTGGTGTATTGTAGGAGCAGCTGGATGCGGCACAGCGATGAAAGGGAAAGGGAATCGAAGGGTAGATGAGTAAACATTCGTTAGTTTGTTGTTTGTTAGTTAGTTTGTCCAAGCCAAGGGCTTCTGAACAGCCGGCAATGAAGGAGAAAGAAAAAACGAAGTTTTACGATTATTACAAACCATTGCTGGTAGAAGAGATTGCTCTTGTTCACATTTCGGCGTTGGATCACTGTGGTACATGTTCTGTGATAGGGCAACTAGCCCACAACGAAGACAAACTGCGATCTTTGTGCATCCCCAGTTTACCGAGGTGAACGAGGCCTCAAACAAGCCATTTCGATGGATCTTCAATGTGCCATTACATTTACTTTTAGGAAAACACAGCTTCCTGACGGCACATGCTCAGTCAATCTGGATCTAGAGAGTTATGAGGGAGAAATTCCGCGAGGAAAGCATGTTGAGGTCAATGGCACAGTTCAATCGACGGATAAACTGGATAACATCAATGACGCGCTCGAGTACGGGATTAAATCCGAGCAAGATCCTAATCGACAACAAGAAAATTTGTCTATATTTATTTCAGTGGAGCGCATGTACGAAGTGGCAAACCCTAGGGAATTGATAGTTTGTAATATTAAAATGAGGAAGTTAAAATTAATGCCTCGTCTAAATGTTAAAAAATCTTTTGCTCATTTATTGAAACCTGAAGAGTAAAATATTGGAGAGCTCATAAGTAAGATTTTATGATCGATAGGGTTGTTAGCTTTAAGTTCTTCTAGCAGAACTTTAACGTCGGGATCACAAGGGCTGATGATTTCATTCATTATAATAGCATACGGCCTAAGGTGCACTGGGAATAAAGCGTAGTAAAGTTTACTAGGTAACTCTGCTTTCGAGAACGTTATACAAGAACTTATCACGTGCTGAACATCGTTCATATTTTTCTTAGCTAAGTATGAAAGAATGGTGTAAAACGATGGGCCAACCGTGAGGCACCGAGAAAGATATTTAAATTCCTTACTTTGCGTCAGCATATCACAATCTGGTTGGTCGTATTCGATTAAAGCATTCAACAGGTATTCCAGAAATTGTGGATAAACTAAGGTCAGTTGCTCGATAACTTTTGGGTAAAAGTATTGAATCGCTTGTTTCCAGCACCTGATGAAAAAATTCTCGAACATCGCATCTCCCTCGAACATACTGGCAAACGGCATGACTAACAGCACCTTTTCCAATAACGATTCTTCCCGAACAGTTTCGACACTCAATTCGGCCAAACCGGCGTCAAGAATGATTTTAATGTTGCGCGATATTGCCTCACATTTGCAGCTGCTCGGTGGAAGACTGCTAGTGGTTTTTAAGATCGCCATATTCGTCTCTTTCCTTATAGCCACGGAATGCGTGTTGCCTGTGGTGGAATCTTCGTTGACTTCACAGCTGGCCCGAACAGTATTTATAATTGCGATCTGAAAAGAAACAAAATCTATACCCATGGACACCACACGCGAGGACAGATGCTCACCATTAGCGAAAGAATTTCAGTATCCTGCTCATCCCAGACACGGTCAACGATATCGTTCGTGTATTCGTTCAATCGCCGCTGGTAGTCACCGTCGAGTAGCTTATTGAAGGTCAGTTTTTTCCGTTCTTTGCAGCTACAGTTGTAACGGAAGCTAAGTTCCATTTTGTAACAGTTTAAATGTTTTTTTTTTTTTTTTCTTCTAACCGTATTGAATCTTAAGCTTTAGCGGAAAGTACACAATTGGGCCGTTGATGGAATGTTTTCGTAAACAAAAATAAACGCACCAGAATGACAGCCGCAGTCAGTCGGTGATAACAAAACATAGAAAAATTGTATCGCTCAAGAAGAGAAGAAGATTCGACAGTTAACCTTCAAAGTGGACGTTAGGACACGTGAAAGTGAACAACCTAGAAAAAAAAAAAAGCAGTGTAAAAATCGGAATAGCGTGCGGGACAGTGACAAGGGAGAGTTGAGAAGAAGGAAAGGAAAAAGGGAGGAGACAAGGAAAAGGTGAGAAAAGAAGGAGTCAGGGAAAGATGGGGGTGATAGACCCCGGAGGGGGAATACTTAGTAAAAACCAGTATGACATCCTGGCAATCGAAACGGCACCAAAAAGGAAGAAGGCGACCAAACAATACGTCAACTTATATAAAGACAATGGCAACCACGAGGATGAGCAAATTATGCTGATGGAGTCGACGACCGCTGGAATGGACTTCGAAACATGCAATCCTTTCCTGTTGGCAAAAATTTTTGAAACGACACTCGGCGAAAAACCGCTGGACGCGAGACGGCTGCGAGATGGAAAGATGCTCGTAAAAGTTCGGTCGGTCAAGCTGGCACAAAAGCTCCAAAAAATAAACAGTATTCCACATGGAAAAGGAAACATGGCGGTAAAGGTGAGCGAACACCCGACCTTAAACGTGGTGAAAGGCATCATCCGCTGCCAAGATATACAATCTCTGTCTGAACAAGAGATCCTGGACGGCCTGAAAGATCAAAAGGTGACCGCAATAGATATTATGAAAAGGAAAGACAGGGAGGGAAACCTCGTGAATACAAAAATGGCGATACTCACGTTCAAATCAGCCAGGGTGCCGAAATCAATCGATTTCGGTTGGTATCCGGTAAAAGTGGAGCTGTACGTCCCCAGGCCAATGCGATGCATGAATTGCTTGAAAATTGGACACACAAGGAAATGGTGCAGAGGGGAAAAAACCTGTGCACAATGTAGCCTGATCGATCACGAAGATACGTGCACCACTACTAAGTGTGTGTCGTGTGGAGACAGCCACCACACGCTGGACAGAGAGTGCCCGGTGTACCTTGACGAATGGGAAATATCGAAAATAAGAACAGAAAAAAAAGTGCCATACGCAACGGCAAAAAGAATGAGGCGGGAGGAATGCCCGGTCATCCCACGCATGTACACTTTCAAGAATCTTAGCTTCGCCGAACAGACGAGAAGTCGCGTAGACAAACCCACAGAAAATATGATCCCGTATACACAAACAAATTCAAGATCACAACGAACAGAAAACCAGACACCACAAACACAGAAATCAGTAGACACAACAACAGAAAATAATACACACACAGAGAACAAAAAACCACTTGAACAGAAAACAATAAATACAAACAGTAATACAAACAGTAAAACAGAAAACATTAAATATACAACACAACACAATAATACAAATAAAACAGAAACAATAAAACAAACAAACGAAATGGAATTAAGTATCGAAATGACAACTCCCATTCGGAGCACTATTGAGGAGGCGGCACTGACGGATGTGGAGGACATGATCATCCACATCGCGGAGGAAGAGCTGAGGAAGGATTCAGCAGGCTCAACCCCGTAGAGATCAGAAATGCTAACACGAAAACAAGACAAACTGAAAGCAAAGTAACCAAACGAAAACAACAACCTGAATTTAAACAAAATAACTGTGATAACCCCCTGTCGCGTTTATTTGTGTTTCTATTTATTCTAGAAGTTAACCTCTGCCGACCTCTTTTAACACTATTTATTAAGGTGTATGGTAAAAAGAAGCAACCCAAAATGATAAACATAAGGCAGATAAATGTGCAAGGACTAAAAAATAACGTAGACGAACTACAAAGAATAGACGCTCAAGAAAACGTGGATTTCTTCGCCCTCCAGGAAACCTGGATCAACCCAGAACACGAAAAAAAGCCATATTTAAAGGGATTCAACCTAGTATCTACGAATCGTGAGGATGGATATGGTGGTAGCGCGGTTGCCCTGAAATCGCACTACAGATTTGAGAGGATACACCTAACCGAACGAAATAAAGAGCTTATCCAAGTAACAGCGGTTCAAATTAAAGAGCTGAATTTGATATTAGCATCTATATATGTGAAACCTACCACCCCGACGACGACATTCCGGGAGACAATAAGGGACATAATGACCTTTGTTGATAGAAAAATAAATAAATGGGTAATTTTAACAGGGGACTTCAACGCTCATCATGAATCGTGGGGAAACCCGTATTCAGATGCAAAGGGAAAGGCGCTGCTGGAGGAGCTCAACGAAACGGATCTGATGCTTCTGCAAGGTGGAGAACTCACGTATATAAGCTCAGACCCAGGTAAAGCAGGCACAGCGATAGACCTTACAGTGGTACGGGCAAGGGACTATATAAAAATGGAAAGAATAGTCCTGGACAGGCACATAGGTGGAAGTGGCCATAAAATAATAGCTATAAGATCCCTGGAACAAGCCCATCCGCGATTAAACAGAATCATAAATAAGACAAGAATGGAAAGACAAATCAATAGTATAAAGGTCACCGGTGCTGGTGCGATAAAAGCTATTACCAAAGAGATAAATAACATAAAAACAAAAAATACCAAAGAATCAATACATATCCCCAAAGCGTGGTGGAACGAGGAGTTAAATGCAGCATGGTTAAAAAAAAACCAGTCCAGATCCCAATACAACAGGCAAAGGACCCTGGAAAATCTCATCCTATTCAAAAAGGACCTGGCACGATTCCGATACATAAAAAAGGGGGAAAAGCGAAAAAAGTTCGAGGAGCTCCTTCAAAGTATTGACACGCAAACGTCCTCCTCAAAACTTTGGAACTTGGTGGCAAAATGCAAGGGGAGTCAAAGATTCCACAGTACAGAGAATGTGATCAGCAGCGATGCAAAGAAAGCTGAGGAATTTCTCAAGCTCAATTTTGGTCCACAGCACAGGATCAGAAGGCCTTTAATGCAAGGTCCCACCAAGACGGAAAACACAATTCTGGACCTTGAAAATTGGAATGACATCTTGAAATCAAAAAAAAATACGGCACCTGGAGTAGATGGAATCAGCTATGAGATGCTGAAGATGCTCAATAAGGAAAGCACCCAGGCTATTGTGATGGAAGTCAACGAAATGTATCAAAGAGGACAAGTGCCGGGAAAATTAAAAAAAATAAAAGTGGTAGCAATAAGAAAACCAGGAAAAGATCCAAAGAAGGTTGAGTCGTACAGACCAATCTCACTGCTTCCAACCATCACCAAAATGGTAAATAAGGCCATACTAGAAAAGCTATCAAACCACCTCGAAAAGTTTCACATCCTACCGGACACCACGTTTGGGTTCCGAAAAAACAGGGCCACAACGACGGCAGTAAATCTTTTGGTCAACCAGATCCTGGGGAACAGTAGGCAAAAGAGGCACACTGGTGTAATTTTTATAGATGTAAAAAGCGCATACAACAGTGTAGACACGACTGAGCTAATACGAACCCTGGAATCGTATATGGTATCCCCAGAGGATACCAGATGGATTGGGGAGTTTCTAAAAAACAGAAGCTTGGAGATAACAACTGAAGATGGCATAGTACGAAGAAGAGTGTCAAATGGCCTACCTCAGGGTGATGTTCTGTCCCCTACATTATTCAATATGTACACTGCAAGATGCCACAATATTAATGTAGACAAAATCAGAATAATACAGTATGCTGATGACTTCGCGATCGTAGAATCAGCATACAACGTGGAAGACATGAAGAACCAAATGCAGGGCACATTGGACGGGCTGGTGGAAACATTAAAAACTCTGAAGCTGAGCATTAACCCGGAAAAATCCACCGTCATGATATTTCCCAAGGGGGATATTAGTGTACAGATACGAATAGGAGGAAACGTGATAAAACAGACCAAAGAACACAAATTTTTAGGAATAGTAATAGATAATAGGCTGAAATTCCACAAAAATGTGTTAAACCAGAGAAGAAGAGCGGTGGACAGACTCAACGTGATGAAAGCTATATGTAACCAAAGAAACCACATAAGTCCCGCCAAGGCCATGCAAGTCCATAGAGCCATAGTAAGAGGGAGTTTCGAATATGGATTAGGTGTAACCCTTAATGCGAACAAAGCAATTTGGAAGCAATGTAACACAATACTGAACCAGTCGCTACGCAGGGTTACAGGTTGCACAAAAACCACGCCCATCAACTCATTAATGGCAATAGCGGCAGAAGTACCTTTTCAGATCCGCAGCAGATATTTAATAGCCAAGGAAGTAGCAAAGGCAATTGCCTACTCACCCCCAAACAGCACACAGTTAATAAAGGGTAACGTGAGATGTGCTCGAAAAAGAAGAACGGCACAGGAAAAGGCATATTTAGAAAACATAAACGTATTCAAAAACCTAGCCAAAATTAGTTATAATGACAACAAGGGATGTGGCATCAAAATCAGCCAACAAGTACCGTGCATAAAACAACGAAAAAAGGATGTGAACCAGCAAGCGTATCTACAAACATGTTTGGAACTAATCAGTAAAAACGCAAACAAGCCATCGATATATACAGATGGAAGTATTACGGAAGAGGGTAGTGGAATCGGAATACACATAATCTGTCCAGACAGACAAGAAACCCTGAATTTCACATATAAGCTCACGAATGGGACTCCCATTGCTTCAGTGGAATTGTCAGCGATAGAGAAAGCCCTGGAAATCGCGGTGCACAAACAAATAAGACAACCTGTGATTTACACAGACAGCATGGTAGCGTGTGACATCATTGAGAATGCAATCGAGGATAACAACGTGGACGAGCTACTAAGCAACATATTAGGAAATAGTGTATATCTGGGGGCATCCTTTCAGTGGATACCAAGCCACATCGGAGTGTCCGGAAACGAAATAGCAGATGACCTAGCCAAAGCAGGAACGATCTGCGGCAATATGATACACAATAAGTATAGACTCTCGGACGCAGTGGGAATTTTCAAGCAAAAAATGATGAAGGAGACAAATGCCTGGTATACAGGTACATGCCAAATTAAAGGAAAAAAACTACACAAGCTACAACCAAAATTCGAAGACAAAATGTGGCATCAGAAGATGCAATTCCCCCCCGGAGGTATAAAGACTATAAATAGACTGATAACTGGGCATGATTACAGCAAATTCTGGCTTAATAAGATGAAATTGGTGGATAATGGCAATTGTGAGATATGTAATGTGCCGGAGACAGCGGATCATAAAGTTTTCGAATGTATCAAGTACAAAGAGGAAAGAGAAAAAGATCCGGACATAGCTAGGGATAAATTTAACATCCATTGGAGGGAAAGGAACTCGCGAAAATTAAAAAAGTTATACAAATTTATAGCAAACAATAGAATCAGATTCTGAGTAGCGAAAAAAAAAAAAAAGTTTATATAATTGTATATAAATATAGATGATAGAATAACAAATAATTCACATCAAGGTGGAGGTTAGATCCAACCAGCCGAGACAACACAATCAACCACCGAGCTAGCCCGGTATAAGGCCGGGTCTTTTGTTTGAGCCCACCTACCAGAATTAAAAATCTGGTAGAAACGACAATCAACCAGCGGATTAGGTGGATCAAAACAACCTGAAGTAGGAAGTATAAACGCATTGAAGAAAATAATTCGGTCCGAATTTTGACAACCGAAGAAAAAACAAATCAAGCAGAACAGTGTGGCTGCGTCAACTGAACAGTAGAAAGCTCATGAACGGAAGTATCCAAGGAAAAAAAAAAAGAGAAATAAAGAGCCAAGGCTACAAAAGAAAAAAGCATCAGCACCATAAGGACATATGGCCATGAGTAGCCGGTCCAAATAAAGTAGAGGGTGGCGTAATCGGGGTAGTTAGCGAAGGCCCAGGAAGCTGGATTCGTTAGCCGGACCGAAGAAGAACCTCGACAAAGAAGAAGAAGAAGAAGAAGAAGAGAAGAAGAAGAACGTTGCATGAAGGGCAAACTAAAGTAAATTATAAACACAACAGAAGTAGGTACCATAAGTTTATCCAACGTGTCCAAACCATACAGAACGGCTAGAATACAGCAACAAAATGTCTATAGTGTTGTCTGAGCTCGAAGGCTTGGTGCAGCAGTACGTTCCTGCGCTGATCAAATTATTGACCGGATTCGATGTGAGTTTGTGCCTCCGATACACGATTACAACAGATGATCGAACTTTATCGCTTCTTTTAGGAGTCTGAGGAAAATTATGCTCTGTGTCACAGGTTTACGTTGGGCATTATACGAAATCACCGGTTTCTATCAGTTAATAGCCATGAAACTCGCCGTAAAGTAGAGTCGATTATAGAAAACATGGAACTCACCAACTTCGTAAGTGAGGCGGGCCAGCTGCGGAAGTGCTATGAAGATTTCATCTGTGACCCTGTGTGTTTGGATCACTACGTTCACGAAATTCACTGGTCAGTGCTTCTGTTCCTTCTAAGCGTGGCCTACAATCCTCTAGGAGCTTTGAAAGAACGGCTACGCACTGGAGAAGTACTACAACTTTGCACACCGGAGCCGACAGTGGTGCGATGGCATGATAAGGAACGGGAAGATCTGATTGCGGAGCTGATTGAAGAAAATTTGGATGTGGGATTTGGAGACGAAAACCAAGGATCAGAGTTGAGCGACTGGAGTGACCTAGAGGACGAAGAAGGTGTGGAGTATAGCAACATTGAACAGAAGGATACTGCCGTGGAAACGATGGACGTAGTCAGCCAGCCCAGCGAGGGAAAGGAAGTGGTAGTCTTTAGCCAAGTCGAACCCCCAAGACAGGAAGAAATCTATCGAACGCTCGTCATGGCGGATGCTGCAAGTTGGCTAGAAGAAAATCTTCAAAATCGTTGGTGGTCCGATCCTCACTACCAAACCGTGGTGAACAGCGAGCACAAAGTAGCATCATTTTGCAACTTTTGGACAGAACATATTGTAAAGGCATCGCATGGGTTCCTCAAATCCGAACCCGTCTCAACTGTGTCTGAGTATTGCATTCTGCGGGAGATTTTGTGGATGTTTACCAACCCCGTCGATTGCAAGTTGTTCCGCATTGATGATGATCAGATCTGGATAAATTCAAACGTATCTCTTCCTAGCACGACGGAACATGGAATACAAACGTTTCTGCTAAATTTCACCGAATGCATGACGATCACCTACCGCTTACGGAATTTCTGCAACAACATTCTCGAGGATACGGCCAAGAGTCTGCCGGCGCCACACACCTTTGAGTGTTATGCAGCAGGAGTAAAGAGTTTTCTGAACCACATGGAGAAGGTTATGATAGCGAAAGAAACGGAGCTTATGCGACAGGAACCGGGGAAAACGCACACGATCATAACGTTCTTCCACGAGCTGGAGCCCGAGCTGTTTGTGTTGAAGAAACTCTACGATATCCATCGGTTTTCCGTGCTTGATTGGACGAAATTTCCGGCGCATATTGCCGTTGCCCACTTGCTGTCCGGATTGTTTCGCAGTGTAAAATTGAGTGCCAACTTGGAGAAGGGAAATCTAGCCTTCGCCCTGCTTCTAGCAACGCTGAAGTGCTACATGAACATGATAGACACGTGGTGGACCGAAGGCCGCCTGGACGATTGGAGGGAAGAATTTCTTGTTGAAAAGACGTACTTGGAAAACGTCCCGGTTGGTTTACTGACCGGATACCAAGCAAGATTGTTTTCAAAGTGTAAAGTAAAATCCTTTTACGTGAGCTCAGCAATTTCGGATGTGATTGAAAACGACCCGATAATCAAACTGCTGTTGCACCATTCTCTCGAAGCGGGGTACACTTTGAACATCCTAACCGGATTGGACCGGATAAGCGATATGAGGAAGGAGCAGGAAACGGAGGAACATCTTGTCTATCAAAGCTTTTTGGAAGCAATCTTGGAAGAGCTAGAAACATTCCGTACAGAAGAGGAGGCCGCATCGGAGGACAGAGTCGACGTTGAGCAACAAGGCATCATCTCAGATGCAGAGAAGGTTCGTGGCAATTTGCTATACTGGGGAATAAGTACAATATTCATAAAGTTTGATTGCTTTCAGGAAAATTGCCATTTAGATAGTCTGCAGAAGCAAATACGGGAAATTTGTGATGATGATCTACTGTTAATGGCCTTCGACAGTACTCTGGTATTGGCTTGTAGCGAAAGCTTGGACGAAGAATATTCACAAATCTCAACTGTTTCTAAAAAACTGGAACGCAATGTTGCAAACGCTCATTCGCTGTATGCGGTTTTAAACTCAATTTCAACATTGCAGCTTCCTCTCGAGAATGTCCTCTTCAATGCGATAAAAAATTTAATGGAAACGAAGCGCCAGGCGGCGAACCATTATGTTACGTATATCTACAAGGAAGAATTTCGTGTGATGGATCACCTAAAAAATATACGAAAAGTTCTGCTACTTGAGGCAAGTGATCTGATGGATTACTTTTACAGCAACCTGTTCCGGCGCATCGAGGCGGGGGAAAATTGGGCCAATCCGTATCTGCTCACCATACAATTGAACGATATTCTTGCCTCGAGGTTCACCGATATGACCACGCTGTTTACCGTGGAGGTAACGCGTTCAGCCGGATACCACTTGGACACAACTGCCGTGATACTGGCCATCGACGAAATTCGTATCCTGTACGATCCGGGTCACGATTTGAGTAACATGGTTAATGAGGAAACAATGGCGAGCTATAACAGCGTCTTCCGATTTCTCTTAAAAGTGAAATGGGCTCTCGGGACGTTGGAAATGTTGCGCTTTCCCGAGTCTCAAAAGAAGCGACCACCGTACGCGAACTTCGGGATGCTCGATTTGATACTGAAACGTCTGGCAATGCTGAAGTTTTGGATGATATTTTCCGTACAGTGCATACATTCGCATCTGATGACGCACGTGCTCCAATCGTTTGGCGAACAGTTAGACGAAAAGCTCGACCACGCTGATAATTTGAGCGAAATGATAACCGTGCACCAGTCGTACATTTCCACGATATTCGATCACTGCTTCCAGCAGGACGATAGCAAACCGCTTATGGAAGGAATCATCCGGCTGTTGAATCTGGTATCTATTTTGCGTGACGAATGGAACAATACTGTGCTGTATTCGGAAATGGACGCCCGAGGGGACATTGAAGATAATAGCACAATAGCAGATTTTATTACAAACTCCCAGGTGGACGAGCTGGAGCGAACATACTGTAAATGCCACCAGGAACTGGCTAAATTGCTCAGCAGAGAGGCATACGGAAAACACAAACTTCATTGTAAGCGAGACGCTTGTTTCAATTAAGTTCCGTGTATTTATAACACAACTTTAATGTTTTGTTTTTCTTACAGTAACTGGTCTGGCGGATGCATTCAGTTATAATGTCCCGTATTGAAGCGGGACCGGTAATCTAATACTGCAAACTGCGCTTAGTGCCGATATCGTCCAGTATTTGCTGCAGCTCATCATCTTCGAAGCGTCCTTCTAACGAAGGGATGAGGGCCTTTGCTTCCTCGGGGGATGCTGGACAAAGATTTCCTAGTGCTGCCAGTTCGAATTTGTGGAGCTTTTTCTGCATCAACAAGCTGTGTTGAACGAGTGAGGAAATAAAAAGAGTAATTCCCCTTTACTTCGTCCTTTTTTCACCTCCCAAAAACATATGCTCATTACCTTCGCACGCTCGCAATGGTTTCTTTATTCCGAAACTTCCGGAACTCATTGGTGTACGTGTACGTTTTGTGGAAAACTTCGGAAAACTCTTGCTCTTCCTCTGATGATTCGTTTTGATTTTTGCGATGTTCCAGCAGCATATGCACTTCACTGATCAGAAGGGTTTCGGCGTTTTCGAATTCTGTAAATAAACACTTGTATCAAGGTTTGTTTTGTCGTTGGATGCGCTTTTAGTCCACAGTTCCACTACCTTTAGGAAATTGCAAATCAGCGGCATCTTCCTCCACCATATCAACGGGATTGAATCCAGCCATGTTGCGATGGGATTTGTTGATACGTTTACCGCCGGAATCAGTCGCACCTCAGTTTATCTGAGCAAACACACCGAACGGAAAACACGAAAACTAAAACGTAAGCTTGCATTCACTGACAGTTTCGTTATCGAACTGTCAAAAGAGTGGGTGAAAAAAACCCTCTGTCTTGGTTGCAATAGGTTTGAAAAAGTTCACGCATCGTTTTGTAAATGAGATAAGAAATTGAAAAAAAGGCATTTTTGCATTTGGTTACTTAATTTGCTTGAATTTGAAATAGAAAGAAATATTCAAAAGTCTACCCAGGTAGGCCTACGAACTGTACATAAATTGAACGTGAAAATCTATTGTGATTGACGTAAGCTCTCCTTGAACAAATCGGCAGCTGTCAGCACAAGCAGCCGCAGTCTCGATGCATCTGTCGTGTACCAAACACGAAGTGAACGCTGGAAGTATCGTTTGAGGTTATTCCATAGAACAAGTTGCACTCGTTGCGGCAGAGAAATATAAGAATCCATTATAGGCTTGGTATCGCAAGCAACAGTGAATTGTATCGTAAATTGTCGCCCCCGGTCGCGCACTTTAATACCATGGAAGAAGGCAAGGAAGAGGTGAGTAAAATTTGATGCTACGACGAGCTGGTTCTAGTGACAAAGGCGGCAGGGAAATATGATGCCCAGCTGACGTTGTGATATTTCGTCACCGGATGGCCGAAGGCTACGACGAATCGGGTAGTAATATTTAGGGAATGCGTCATATTAAACAACCTGAACAATCTAATGTTCTTGAATACGGTTGAACGATACCCTGGGATGATGATGAAATCATAATGCATATCGTTATATCAAAAGGAGGATCAATGGATACTTGATCTACTGTTTCCGAAAACATTATTGTGGGTTTTTCGTTATTCCGGCTGAGCATTTCGCGCCAAACGCTAGTTTGGTATAGACATTATAAGTAAAACTTTATCAACACCTCAACCGGGTAAGGTTTTTGCGATATTCTAATCTTAAATGGGGTTTTAAGGTAAACATCTTAATGTTGGTAATTCTTGAAAAATGAGTTCAATTTGAGCGGGATGATCGCTTCATCGCACTTCACCACCATTGGGGGTGTGAATACGGTTTTTATTTATCTGAAAATGATTGCAGTTTGTCATGCAAAGCTACAAAGTGAAAGTGATTACTTACTTGGGGATCGCGATTGGATTCCGACCAAGCTGGAAGGAGTAGAATGTCTCGTACAAGGATAGGGAGGGGGGGGGGGGGGGTATCGTTTGGAACAAAAGTGCTAAACAAATGTGCGAAGTTCCTTGCTCTTCCTATCCCCGTGACCTCATTGCAAACCCGCAGTGGTATGTTGTATTGCTGCTAGTAGAAAGAATTGATCAAACTTTGGTGCGAAGTAATCTACGTTTAACACCGTAGTTGCTTAGATTGTTATTTTTTTGTGCTTCCGGAATGATGCAGCCGAACCCGGAAATGTTGGGGAAGAGAAGAAAAACAATAGTAACTGATGTTGGGCATGGGGTAGGGAGCAGATGTTGTACAGCACATTCTGTCGCTTCCAGGGAAAACTCGTCGGCTAGTCGTCTGCAGTCTACGGACAAAGTCAGACGAAATAAAATAAATAGAATAAACTAACATTCGATTGATTATGTTGATTCTTCATCAGCACCAGTTTGTCGTGGACGACGTAAGTAAAATTATCAAGGAAGCCATCGAGACCACCATCGGAGGGAATGCATATCAGCATGATAAAGTAAATAACTGGACTGGATCCGTGGTGGAAAATTGCCTTAGTGTTTTGACCAAGCTGCAAAAGCCTTACAAATATATAGGTAAGTAAGTATGCGCATAGAGAAAATTGACACCCGCTGTTCGACATGGATTCTTTAAATTTTATTGCTGATCGATAATTGTTACGCCTAAAACGCAAAAAGTTGGAAAGATCTGATACCTAACCGAGGCTAGCTGCGACCCCAACGCCAAAACCCGCGCGGGCACCAGTACCGACCCTGCCTCCAAGCCCACCACTGACGCCACCATTGAAGCCTCCATTGAAGCCACCATTGAGGCCAGCACTGAGGCCACCATTGAGGCCACCATTAACAAAAACTGGGCGAGAGGCAATGGGCTGGATGCCTAGACCGCCATTGAAACCAGCATTTACTCCTACTGGTCTTATTCCATTAGCGGCAGCTTGGAGTCCTGTTCCCACACCATTAACCAAACCCGCGGCTCCTCCAACAACACCTCGAGCCAGGTTGGCGGCACCGTTGAGAACTCCTCCGAGGAGCCCAGCGCCAGATGCGACGAGATTGCCCGCAGTATTGGCAACGGCTCCAACAATCGGACGAACGATACCAGTTCCGGGCCGTCCTGCGAATCCGCCACCGATTCCTCCACCGATAACGCCACCGATTCCTCCACCGAGCCTGATGCCTGCGCCAAATCCAATTCCGATTCCACCTCTTCCGTTACGTTCTCTAGAGTGGCACCCACCGGCAGGGTAGGTCACCGTGGTGGTCGTGGGTGCGACGGTCGTGGTGGTCGTGGTAGCGGCAGCAGTTGTTGTCGTTGTTGCCAGGCTGTTGAGGATTTGGGTAATGATCGTCAGCAAGTTGGGATCGCTTGAGCTCAGCGTTATGACTTGTCCATTGACGATGATCGTAATTGAGATAGTGGATGCGGCGGTGGTCGTAGTGGCAGCAGCAGTGGTGGTCGTGGCGGCTGCCGTTGTTGCTGCCGCGGTAGAAGCTGCAGTTGTCGCCGCGGTGGTGGCAGCGGTCGTGGCAGTGGCTGCAGTAGTCGCAGCAGTCGTGGTAGTGGCGGCGGTCGTGGTAGTGGCAGCGGTCGTGGTAGTGGCGGCGGTAGTGGCAGCGGTCGTGGTCGTGGCGGCCGTGGTGGTTGTAGTTGCCGCCACCGTCGTAGTTGTGGCAGCAGCGGTCGTGGTGGTTGCGGACAAAGCAGCAACAATCGCAGCGATCGTAGCCTGATCGGTCGAAGCGACGGTAACAATACCTTAAGGAGAAATGAAATATTTTGCTTTTTGAAAGAGGACACCACTTGATGCATTTGTATTGCATTTGCATTACATACGATGTTGAATTGGAAATTAGAAAATTAGCCTTTTACTTACTTCCGTTAATGTTAAAGACCACAGTGTTGCCGGTTCCGGACGCGGTAGTAGTTGCACCAGCTGCAGTAGTCGCAGGAGCTGCCGTTGTGGTTGTAGGAGCCGCCGTCGTGGTCGTAGGAGCCGCAGTCGTGGTCGTTGCTGCTGCCGTGGTAGCTACCCCAATGATGGAAGAAGAACCGAGGACCGTTAAACCGATGCCTCCTACTCCAACCCCGATTTGGGCAAGGGTCGGGCCAGTCAGCAAGCTGACCGCAAGGAGGATGGTAGTCAAAAAGTGCTGCTTCATTTCGTCGGTGTTCCCTTGAAATGAGATGCTGGTAACGAAGATTCTGATCTCCTTCGACGATCTCGTTTCGTTTATATATGACAGGGCAAAGCGTGAGCAAAACGGAGTTTTCAATAGACGGTACTGTTTCCTCATTGGTGACGAAAGCATCACTAAGCCGAGTCAAAATGTTGTCAATTGTTCTCGTGGAGAAAGTGCGTCAAATGCTAGAAAACTGGTCCCGTGTGCAATTTATCGGCATAGTCAGGTCGATTGTGTTTATTCGACATATAATTGCCTTACGATTGGTAGCTTATCTTATTCGTGACACAATGTGTCCCTTTTAAGGAGTGCACATTGTCTAGAGTTGCTTTTACACGTCAAAGTTTGCGATGTATTTTGGAACTTCACGGATGTTTTTCACACTTTGTCAAAGCAAGACAGCGGCTTGGCGTGAAACATATGGTACACACATCAGTTGCTTTATTGAGCTTTGGGAGATATGCCAGAGTTGCGTGCAGCACGCAGTTGCGACAGTGTAGGAATTTATTTTCCGAATCGTTCGACTATATTTTATTCCATGGCTGAACAGACATGGTGGGTGTCTCTTCGATTGATGATTGCGTATCATGTAACTAATCCTTTCTTTTTATTTGCGTTCAACAGTAACGTGCATGATAATGCAGAAAAACGGAGCCGGCCTGCATACGGCTAGTTCGTGCTACTGGAATAATGAAACAGACGGATCCTGCACAGTACGCTGGGAGAACAAAACCATGTACTGCATTGTGTCGGTGTTTGGACTTTCGATATGAACAGTGAAATCTGATAGAGTATAGTTTGTGAATTTTGAACTCCATGAAATAAGAATCAGAAAAACCCTTTCCATATAGGACTATGGCTTTCAATAGTGAACCAGGATCATGCGTTTTGTACGATATCATATTATCTGAATACAAAACTGATGCTGTTTCAGTGTTGAAAAGATTTGAATTATTGAAATCCTCTCATGGCACCTCTCTTCAAGCTCCATCATTATTTTATTACATAAAAAATGTGCGAAACATTTTTGTTACGAAGCTAGTGTGTATCGTTCAGTTGTTTGGGTAGTTTTCATCCAATGGGTAACGGAATTACACTCGTTACAGCAAATAATTTATTTTTCATTCAGAGTAATTGTCTGTTGATCCACCCAAATGATAATGAAAAAAAAAGATAAAATAAAAATAAAATGAAAATAATTGCACGTTTTTCATCCCTGTAGTCGATGCGAAGCTTGAGAATAACTAATAGTGTTGAACTGGGTATACATATGAAGCGACATTGTCGATCTTTCTACTGTGTTAGGATTCTTTTACAACTTGTTTTAATGTTTATTCACGCCATGCCTATAACATGAGGGCAAATTTGGTTCATAATAACAAAACCACGTCATAGCTGCTACCCTTTGAAATTGTTTATTGACATAAGAGAATACTTTCACCGTTTGCGAAATTAATAGGCAATTTAGCAATGTCAACTTCAACTGTAATGCATGAGTATAGCACATTTGACGACGTGTTGCAGGTGGATAACCGAGGCAAAGATAAGATACCAAGAGTGGCACAGTTGCTAACTATTATTGCACAATTTTGCGCCATTTACGAATGCATTACAAGTAAAGAAACACAATATTCAGGAAAGCAGGATCTACCGAAGACGGATAAACAATGATACATTTTATTTACGCCTGAAGGATGGACAGGTAGATTAAATTACATGGAAACCAGCTAGGAATGTGAATCAAAAGGATTGATTTAACAATTCACGCTATGTTCCTGAAATGGAACTTTAGGAGGCAAATAGAGCTGAATTAATGTTGATTGGTTTACTGGAAATGACTAAGAAAATAAAGAAATAAGAAGTGATAAACCAAGCAGATTGTCTCTGTGACGTAATTTTTCACGAAAGAATGTTTACGATTGTTTTATTGTAGTTTTACTGAAGATAATTTTACTACGGCGCGCAACACTTACTAGTCCACCATTTACTAGTTCAACATTTACTAGTTCACACGTTTCTTCGAAACCTTGCACCTAGGCCAGTCAAAAACACAGATACCGGGGAAACTTTACATGCACATTTAAACGGAGTAAATATCTAAACCAGCAAAGACATAAAAAAGGTAAAAGCTAACGATACTTTCAACTGTGATAAGTATGGTTGCTGAATTAGGACGCTTTACAGAAGTAAGATGCGATCGATGTAACATCAAGTACTTTAGATAGGAAACGATCCCTGTTAAACGTTTAGTTAACTTTTTATTTAAAAAAAGCTTTAACATTATAGTTTGTTCTATGCTATGTCTTGTTACGAGTCCGCCAAATCGCGGTACAGATGAAAACAATCGCAGAACAGCTGTTCGGCTGCAACATAACAGAAGAGTACGAGGGTAAGAGTGAAAGGGATGGTAAGAGAATCATAAAAAGAGAGCGTATCGTATGCTGATGAGATTGCGAGTTTCGAATGAGAGAAACGAGATTCTCAATGAAATACTATATTTCCCCTTTTTGGAAGTGTTATTCATTTTATTGTTTTTTAAATTTTTGTTAGTTGATCTAAGACGGAAGATTTTTATTATATTCATGTTTTCGAAGGTTGGTATAATTTATAAAAGATTTGCTTCAGACCATCCAGAGAGAGAGATTACAATCGCGAGAAAATGAAACACAGAGAGAAAGAACGAGAGAGGAGAAAGAAGACAAAGAGCATAAGGGTGAGAAAGAGATAGCAATTGATTGTGAGCGTCATGAGTTCCTTGAATCACAGTTCCGTGCGGTACAACGAGAGGCTGCAAGCAGTTCAGAAATCATTCGGGTTGCAGCAGCAGCAGCAGACTGCCAGTTCTTCCGAGGATTCGCATTTTATTAAGGGATTCGTTTCGCGTAGTGCCGCGTGGTTCGTGAATTACTCTAACTTGCCGGTTGCTTATGCAATCGCAGCCGCGCTGGTCGTACAGCGTTGCTTCGAGACAAAGCGTCTGACAAACGGAACCTATCGGACATACGGTTTGCCGATTGTTTGCGAGTGTTAACCGACACCGGTTTAATTGAAACGAAAAAAAAAAATACAACAAGAAAGATATAAACTGCGCCGACCGCCGACTTCATTTTGCAGTTAATTGCCGCCTTCACGCGGTCGCTGGTGAAGGGGAGTAAATTGAATGAATAATTAAAGAGTTTCGCGATCGCGCTGGCTGCTGGCACGTTCTCCGTGGGATAATTAGTCTGCCCCTTTCTTCTCATCAGGTTCGTTCTTCTTGGAGAACCTGGGCGGCTTAGTTGTTATTTCGAACGAAAATCGTGATCGCGTTCTTCGTTGTTGGCCATCGTTGAGAAAATAGTAGATGTAAAGGTGGTAACACGAGGTACATGTGGCATATTGTGTATTTGCTTAAAGTGTTAAGACCGAATCCCTTCTCGATTTATCAATAGAAGCATTGAGAATCGAGGAAGAGTGCGAAAGTGAATGATCAACACAAACACAATTGTTATCAGTCCATTCTTCCAGGTTTGTGCGAGTGTGTGAAATATTTGAATTTTCATCCGCATGCCATAACTGTACGTGCAAGTGATACGTTATCCTGTAAACAGGCAATTCCATCAGCTCACTCTATTTCATCAGTGGCGTAAACAAGAAAAATAAAATAATATAATACGGAGCGAACTTTTTCGCAACGTTGTTGGCCAACAAAGTTGGCAGTGTCGATTAATTATTCAAGTTTTACGCAAAGACCTTTCATACAGACCAAGGGAAGTGCCTAAAACCCAAGTGTAAAGTGTGAAGAGGGTTCCGTGCCATCCAAAATGCAATGGGCGTGAAAACGTGAAGGCCGATCTGTTATCAATAGATGTGGGGCATAAATTTGTTTTTTTTTATTACGAAAAGTGTAATTGTTTAGTTTAGTTAGTTTCACTGAAGTTGTGTCACTGAGGAGAAACGAGCGAGAAAGCTATCCTTATTTCAGTAGTGAAAATTGCGCAAATCATATGAAAAGTGAAACAAACAGTGAAGTGAATTTTTCGCAAAAAGATACCGTAGACAATCAAAGGCAGGAACCGTCCTTACCCGGACCAACGCAGGAAGTGACAATTTCCGTCCTGGTAGATGCATGAGGAAATAGCCAGGGCGTAACGTATCCCCCCACGCTCGAGAAAACATCATCTTTCCCGTGTACGGTTCGCCGAAGAAGAAGCCCAACATGAACTACATCAACGTACTATCAATATTAACTGGTAAGTCGGAGCAAGGTGGAACGGGAGTTTTGTTCAATTGATTAATTATGGATGACAGCACGCAAATTGAGCTGGCTGGTTCCTGGTCGCAAAGATACATCTTTTATTGGTCCAATTTCTATGGTCCAATTTCTTACCCTTACGGATCGGGCCGCTCTGGAGGGACGCTAGTAGAAACGAATATGGATATGGAAAGGCACTTTTACAGATCTAGCGCGTTGACAGTCCTTGTTGTTGTTGACGATGCTGTTAAATTATTCGTAACCGAATGAATGCTTGTTTCGGAAAAAGGAGACCCAACCGACAATTCCTCGTATTGTATGTTTTGGGTTTCACGCCAAGAAACCCTGTTTCATGTAAGGCCCTCCAATTGTATCTTTCGCATATGAACCTAATCAAACAAAACGAGAATGGCAGTATCTGTCGAATTCTGTACTATCATATGGGCAATTAATGCTTTTGCTGAGCCCAAGTAGATCAACGTGAACGGAAGAAAACAATCACAGATTTTATAAGCAAAGATGCTGGTTCTTTATCGAGCGTGCCTTGCTATTACTCTTACCTATTCAAACATAACTCAACAAAGCAATTTACATTTTCGGTTGGCTCACCTACTCAATAAATATAAATAAGCGATATGCCCTCCCATATTGGGCATAGCAGCAATAAATTGACCAGGATGAAAGATAAGGTACAAAGGTCAGGAGGTGCAAAAGCCGTCCATTTAAACATTGAGTGATGCGTACAGTACTGCCACTTCCATCGCCCAAGTCAAAGTGCAGCTTATTTACAATTCGCACGTTTGGTTTCAAACGATATTTGTTCAGTCGGGCCTAGACGCGTATCGAGTTTTTGGGCGCTGTTCTATGGCAAAGGCCTACGGATGGACTGTCGGACAGGGACGAAGCGAAGTGTCGTATGTCAATACGAGATCCATGGTTTCCACTAGACCGCAATCTCTAAACGCATCGCATCGATCGTTTTTCTTTTGCGCTTCGCTTAATGGCTGGCATTTGGGTGGAATTTTTGCGATAAGCAGATCCATTGCTTTTTGGTTCCCTCCTACTAGGTTCGGTACGTCTCACCCACCGACCGTTGCTCGACGAACAAACAGGAAATGGCAAAAACGAGTTCTTCGAGTCGCCCTCTGCGGAGTTGAAGTGTGTTTTTCTTGTAGTCGCGTCTGGCGGCGTCATTCTTGGGCAAGTGCCTTCGAGCCACGGCAGGCATGGTATCTTGTTGCTTATCTTCCTTGGTGCTTGTAAGCAGCGTGCCCACTTTCAACGGATGGATCCGACGCTCGAAGGAGCCGTGTGGCGTAGTAAAAGCGTAGTTTTTTTGGCTGGTACTTTATGACTACGCTTCTCTTTTCGGCGTGCGTCATGTTTTTCTTTTTGTTCGATCGTTTGAGGCAACTTGGAAGAGGGCACACAGCGGTGGGAATCGGCCGAATGGGACACGTTTTCCCATTGAAGGAGATGAGCCAGCCAGCCTGATTAGACCGTTCGGTTATTGATGGATCGACCAGTGCAAGGGGGAAGAGATTGATTAACATGCGTCGATTATCGTCTCAATCATCATATTAGAACGATTGATGAGGAGTCATTAATTTCTCGCTCCTCTCCGCATTTAAATTATACAACAACGCGCTCGATGTCATAATCAGAATGCAGTCGAAAACGGACGAGGTTGTAGCGTAACGGAGACAAATTATGTGCTTGTGGACCACCATAATAACCGGCCTGCTTTCTTGGGTTATTTCGAGGACTTCAGTTGTACCTACGATTGTGTTCCTTTGGCACCCAAGTGTGACCGTAGAGAAAATGGGAAGAAAGCATAAACAAAGAACCTCGAAGGTTGGAAGTCCTGGGGACATCCCCGAGGATACGAAGATGTGCATGACGTTGGACCGGAAATAAAAATGACCTACGGAAGGATTAGGTAGGGAAGGATACGCACAAAACCTGCAGGGGATGGTAATTTTTTTGGGTTTCGCTTTCTCGTTCTGGTTGTTGATCTTGGTGTTTAACAGCAACTGATGATATCTTGCTGTTTCTCGGGTTGACTCGGGAAGGGCCATAAAACGAAACCAGCTCGGAACACCCGGAGGGAGGCTTTTAGAGCTTTGGGCTGTTGTGCAGTGGCGCTTACCGAAGGTACAAAAGACAAAAGTCGTGAAGCAAGAATACTGACTAAAGTAAACTCCGGGTAGAGAAAGTCTAGGCTGCACACTGGGACGGACGGTTCTGGTTCTGGAGCCCGGTCGGTTTATCGGATTGTGGGTAGTTGGTCAAAGAAAAACAAAGTGAACCCAAATTAATGGTCTGCAGAATGAGTGCAGTTCAGTCCCTTCATCGAATCACGAGATTTACAGGCAAACAACTTTCGGCGCTTTCGGTGCTTCTGTGCTACCAAAACCAGCCGGCAGTTCGTTGTTGGTGCCTCGGTGGGTTTCGTCGTGATAATGAGATAATCAATGGAGATGATCTTTAATTAGGGTTCGTTATTTGTTCGTCCGTTTGTTCCCTTGCGCCAGGGAGAACAGTGGTCCAATATGAGGTCTCTCCATGTGAGCAACAACCAAATCTGCGGTTGTGTGTGTTCTGTTTGGAATTTGGAGACACAGCATTGCGCTTTTTTTCTTATCAATATGACTGGAGCAATTGCAACGTGTACAATATTTCGAGGTGTTTGAAGAACTTAAGCTCATGGTACTCCGTATCATGATAACACAACGATGATCCTCTTCGTAATTTGTATTTGAACAGAATAAATGGAAAAAATAAATGAATTTGACTTAAAAGGTGATGTAACGGTTTGAGACACCGAGCAGTAGACTGGTAGATAAAAAGAAGAAGTATTCCCCGAACTCAACATTTTACCCCCCGTTCTTCGAATCTTGTTAACCTTTTTGTTTGGAATTTATTTAAAAAAAAAAATTGTGCCGGCGCCATTGGTGGATAGTTTACCTTTGGCACACATAAAATGAATTGTCGTTCACTACCGACAGTCAAATAAATTGATAATCAGTGCGTCAACTTTTGACATTGAATGATGATCGATCGATCCATGAAACCCTCGGCCCCTTCAATGCACTAAAGGCGGACGATCTCGATATCACTGTTCGAACATGAGATAACTATCGTCTCTTTGCTTTGGGGTATTTTTTAATGGTGACCTGTATGCTTCCTTCATGTTAGTTAAAAACCTGCGAAGGTGTGTTCGGCGGAACCAGACTTGGGAAATATCGACTATGCCTATGAAAAGTTCCTGCCTTCGCAATCTGTTCAATCGAACAACTCAGCAACGCACTGGAACGCAAATTGGGTGGTTTGTGGTTGCGGTCTTGAGGTCCAAAACTGCGTATGCTCCAGTTAAATTAAGCCACATGGCGGGGGCTACCGTTGTTGGCCGATAATCCACGGGCAGTATTATGTTTACGCGCCATTTTATTTATTTGCTTCGCTTCCAACACGAAACCATGCGCAATGGCGACGCAGTCGGGAAGGTCGGAACTGTTAAATCTCTCGCGTAATAAACTCGTCAAATAGATCAACAGATAAAACTCGACGACCATTGGACGGATTTGGTCCCCTTTGCTGCGGCTCCCCGGCCTCTACTTTCATCGCCGGGCCCGGTTTAGTAATCGGTTGACCAGCGTTTTGCCAGTTGACCGAATGGGGCAGGAATGCGGAATAAGTCAAAGCTGCATATGCGGCGATAGGTACCAGCTCGAGCTTCCAGTACATGCGTGTGCGTGTGTTCCGGGCAGGGGTAATAAAATTAATTCCCTTCCACGATAAATCTGTTTAAAGCCCTTTCTCTACAACGTTTGGCTCCCGGGTTGATCCCGCTTCCAGTCGCCGGATCGGGAGGGACGGGAAGCTTCGATGTTTGTCTGGTTTAATGTTTACGGCTGACAGCGGAGGATGTCACCCAGTGGTGCGCCGGGTGTGGGACGCAGTGGGCCAGAGTTTGCTCGGCGTGTCCGGTGTGGCGGTAACATCTGCTCAAACGGACGGGAACGGATGGTCGGCATTAAAACTGAATTGTTCCCGCGGTAAGAACTAGTACGCGCTTTGGCGTCCGCGTGATAGCGTGTTCTTTTTATGTTTATTTATTCGTTTGATGATTCTTTTCTGTTTGTCTCGCGATGAGCGTCGGAGGCTGGGTGGAGCAGAGTTTGTTTGTGAAACGAGAACAAGTCAGAACTGCTGGAATATTCAGCGAATGATAAAAATAGAGCTGGAAGAATGGGCAAAAAATAAAACATTAAAAGAGATAAATGGTAAAGTATCGCTCTGTGGAATCGTTTGTTGATTGATGTGATTAAAATGTATCCTTTGTGATAGTGCTGCTCGCGGCAATGGCCCTGAATTAAATGTGCACATACCAAATACTCGTGACATTACGCTGCCAATATCTCCTGGCGGCTTGTCCGGTTGCAGCGCCGGCTGGTTTGCCTTCCCGGAGGAAACTGGCCACATATATTTTCCCTTTTCCCCCTCGAAAGGCCCGTTTGCCAGACAATTACAACCTCCATGAGCGATTTATTGAATTGAGCAATGAAAATATTTTTTTTTCACCCTTCGGTCTCGCGAAACGGCTCTGCACAGTTCGCTCAGACAAATTTACTGTCCTTTGCTTTGCTCGCCTTCACCCGAGGCTGGAGCATGTTTGCGGTGCTCTTTTCCGTTGCCCTGCCTTTGAACACATCGTTCATTGGTTTCGATGCAGACTGGTACATAAATAGGGCAACTGTTTGTTCAGGCCTGCATTTCGGCCGAACGCAACAGGATAAAGTGGGATTGTGCAAGTTGAAAATTATCGTTTATGCCAGTCCCGGGGAAAAATGGGCAAACAGAGAAATACGTTTCTACACCGACCTATGGACCGATAAGATCCTCCTAATAGATCACTTCAGTTCGATTCATGGGACTATTTTAGATTAAATATTGGCATCGTTACGCTCCGGCGATGGTGGAAATCGGAGAGGCTCGAAGCTGACAAACTGGGTGAAATCATCCAACCCATGGTGGCCTTCCCTCCATTACTTCGCCAATAGACATGACAAGAAGGATCACAGCTTGATTTGATCGCTCAATTTAATCCTCCATCAACATCATACCCAACTGACGATTGTGTTGCTTTTTTTTCCCCGGCAGCACGTGAGCTCGTAGCTTGCAACCGAGTTCCCCACACATAAACCATGTCAAAACCATCAAAAGCATCATGCATCAAAGATTCTGTGAGCTTTCTACGGATGGGCCGTGGTTCAATTATGCCACCTGTGGTTATGAGTTGTGCTGACAGGAGAAATTGCAAAATTTCCCCTAGTTGAAGGTTGAGTTTTTTTTTCTCCCGGCGTTGCCTCGGATAGGATCCTTCGTTCGAGACGATATGTTCTATTGCGGAGAATTTTAAATCTTAACGAAGTCAGTTGGAAACCTCACCAGGGGCCTTTCATCTTTGACGACATCGTTGGCCATCAAAAGGAGCAGCACACTCTCCTGGAAGGTTCCTGCGTCCTTAAAACCGTTACCCTCAAACCAAGAGCCTTCGCAGAATGTTTGTTGATTAGATCCAAGCCTCACCAACCCCCCTCCCCCCCTCATTTGGTTGGAACGAGGCAAAAATGGTGAAAACAAATCGAATTAAAATCAATCACGATAAATCGAAACCCCAAAAGTAACCGAGTGTCCACAGGGCGACGGCCAGAGCAAGAGGCCCTTGGGAAACCGGAGGAGACCGTTGGTTTGGGCAAACATTTTGCGACGGCTTTGAGATGAGCAACGCCACAATCAACCCGCGAGCCTCGATTATCGATCTTCCCTTTTTTTTTTGTCGGCCTTCAGCATGTTTTGAGAATGGCCGAACACAATAACCAATTCGTTTGCTTTTACATGGAGGCGGATGCGTTGAAGGAGGTGATTGTTTGTCTTTCGTAGCATTGTTTGATTTTTGCACGACCCTCGGGAATGCGCGAATCTGTTCATTAATCTTGTTTTGAAGCAGACAAAATAAAACCTTTTCCTTGCGCTGCTCTAATTGGGCAGCTTTCCTTTCGTTTCGGAATGGAGTCGATTGTAAATTAAATTTAAAAGTTTTGAAATCAAAAGTGGATCGAATGCTTTCACTTCGAATTAGCAATTGATGGGCCGGTGCTTAGATTAGAACAAACTTTTGATTGTTCTTTATTTTCAGAATTGGTGTTGCTGTTTTTGAAGCTTTACCAAAATCTACTCGGTTCTTATTGTATCTTGTTCTCGTTGAAAACCTGCATACATTGAGTGGTTTAAAATGTTGATACAAGAAGCAGGAATCTGGAACAAAGGAAGGACATTCGAACGGTTGAGTTTTTTTTTATCGGCCTGGATGCTTCCTGATTGGTTAACGCAATTGGCACCTTCAGGAGCACAATTTGCTACAGGTCATGCGTTCGATGGGGACGTGCCGTGCCGCCTCCATTGTTAATTGTCAAACATATGGGTGTCCATTCAAGCGAGCGGAGGTCGTGCTGGGGACAGTTCATTAATTTTCGCTAATTAGGAGACGTAATTGAATCATTAGTGTTGCGATTCGGTTAACCTTTTCATGTTGAACCAGTTGCACTTGCACTGGCACGAGTCACGCGTCGTTCAATACACACGATTCATTGCAATTGCAATAATGTAATTCACTGTCGACATTCATGAGCATCCAGAGAGTTCTGCTTCAGGATTTCATCGCCGCTGCTCCCTTCAGTACGATATGGGTGGGAGCAAGTGTCCTTTTTTATTCGGAAGGAACTGCAAAACTCCTCTGAATGGATAATTTTTTGTTTGTTGCATAAAAAAAAAAAATCAGGTAACAAATAGCTTTCCCAGCACGTGTTTCCTTGCTTTTTGTGATGGTGACAAGAAATTATTATCAAACTGTTTTCCCGGAGTTGTGTCCCCATTCGAGTTGTATGATATTTTATCTGCTGTTTATGTTACACATCTTTTGATTTGGACAAAATTCCCGTTTGACAACGAAATGTTATGCTTTCAAAATGCTGAACGCGCTTATCGACGAGTAGAGATCGTATGCAATAATTATGTTGAAATGGGCAGGAATGCCTGAAGTATATCCGGCTTCATCTGACCACCAGGTCGCCGGATTATGCATTCATGATAAATCAACTCATCTGCATTTTCTGCCGTTGCTGCCTTGTGTTTGTGTGTGTGTTTTTCTTCCAAATCGAACGTGGAAAACGATAACGATGGCAACGAATCGGTGATGATGAATGGAACGTGGTATTTCGGCCCACCAGGTGTCCACATTTCCTACGAACCAGATAAGCGAAAAGTACATTCCTTCCAAGAAGTGGGGAAAATTGAACAGCAGATTGAAGATTTTGAACGTTTCCCATTTCAATTTGATGTTAAGTTTCATTCATTTGCCGAAGTAGAAGCTTGAGCTTTCCTAGGCCCCCAAAATCAGTGCCTAATAACTGGTTATGTATACATGGTTTACACTCCTATGCTTTCAGTCAAGACGATGGCCAAGATCTCGCGCGATATATCAATGGCCACACAAGCCATGTACAGACACGTGGTGAATAAACTCAGGAGTATGCCAACTTACCAATACATTATAGATTAGAAGGTAATCAATTTCTCGGGGGCGGAGATATGCCATGTGGGGCAGGGGCAGAACCGAGGTCCAGACGCGAGACTTCAGACTTTTAGCTTTAGCTTCGGGGACATTTCGGATGGTGGGTCATAAATTTATGACTTGTTTTGAACTCCTTTATGGCTCTTCCACATTCGTGCCACTGGTGACGCTGTAAACGGTGCAGATCAACAAACCGTTCGCCTCCACATCGACATATCCAGTTGAAGTCGACTCCAGCATTCGTTCACGTGTCGTGGAAGGGTATCGGTTAATAACAAGCAAAGAAAATGTAACAAGTAGCGAGAATTTTGAAGTGGTCAGCAAATATTGAATCGCATTGTTTAAAAGCTGAATCCTAGGGATGAAGGGGCGGCCGCTTCTCGACGCCTTTTTCGCGAGGTTGCATCCAATTTGAAGATGGGGCCGGTGTTGTGCAGAGGTGTCGTAGAACAAACGCACAGCACAAAAACCAAATCGAATGAAGAGCCAAGGATGCAGCACAAACCATTTAGGGTCAGGCCAACGTCACGTAACAGGTTGAAAAAGCTGCTGGAAGCATGACAATATGATGGGGATAGCACAGACCAGGATAGATTCCAATTGGGGATATTATCGCTTGAATACAAGCGGTTCGGGGATGGAACCATCGTGACCAATGTCACTATGGCCAATCCTGGCTACAATGGCGTGTGGCATTCAGTGGAAACCAAATCCGGCGTAAAATTCTGCGCCTTCATCACGCAATCTCCAGTGCGACTAATCGGTTTCTGTCAATGGTTAATGATGGTATTCGAGTGGGCGATGGTGCTGATTTAACCCACTTGGGGTAATAAATTGATAATGCCCCAACGGGGGGCCAGCCAAAGCACACTATTTTTATGCATAATCATTACCAGCATGGTGAGATCTCCGCTCCTCGCCGTCGTAACTAACCCTAAACCGCCGATTGACGGAGGAGACAGCCGCCTTTGGGAATAATCGTGTATGTGTTCGAATCGAGTGTTGGTGGGACGCCCGGCTCATTTAGAACAGGTTTTTGTTTGCGAATTAACTTTGCCGAACTAGACAAACCCGTTCTGAAACGATTGTGTGGTTTTGGTGAATACATTTGTTTGGCTGGACGTCGATGAAAGAGATTTCATCTTCGCTACAGAATGTGTTTCCGGATGATTGTCGGTCCAAACATTTCTTGTGGTTCTTTATTCATATTTGTTCATAACAACGGTCTCTGTCGTAGCCAACGTTTGGAATCTCAAGCCGAAACCCATGGTGCAGGAAATATAAATTCGAGGAGCGAGAGTGAAAAGATATTCCGAAAACATGCAAAATTTTTGGCACCGATTTTGGTTGCCGACATCGTCGTCACTATGGCTCGGGGGCTTCTGACCTCAACGGAAGCCGTTCTTCGCAAAAAAACAGGTAAAATGCAAATGAAAAATCGATAGCACAATTTTCTTTGCAAATTCAGGCCCGGAAAACGGGCAATGTGAAGTTTCAACTGGCCAGCCAGGTTAGGTTGGTGTGCGGTTTTGTGCCTGTCACTCATGGACGATCCGTTCGATTCGCCATTACCGCGTGATGTGGTGTTACTCTGCCAGATCGCGATGGACGAACGCTAGTCCATGCCAATCGTACCGGTAGACTGAGCAATTTTGTGACGGGAAAATTTGAATTCCCCTTTTCCTTTCCATGGAAATAAATTGATTACATTCACCGTTGAATGCGTCAGGCAAAAATCAATACTGCAATCCGCGATGGGACAGTATGTCAGGCCAAGGGTCAGATAGTGAGAAACCAGGGTAGAGGGGTCATAGGGCATGAATCCACGTCGAGCAAGTAAGATCGTGGCGAGAGACAGGAGCATTTCGTACAATTTCTGCAAAATGCTCTTTATGAATATTAATTGGGCGACAACGGAGCGCCATATGTAAAGCAAAAGGATAGCATAGTTTCCGGATTTCAGCGAATGAAATAAATGCTAATGACAGGACGGAATAGGAAAAGGAAGCTGCAGCCAGTTGGCGATTTGCCAGAAGTATGGAATTTTTGCATCCTTTTAACTACGACGCTTTTGCAGGAGTTGCGATAGTAGATTCAATGTTTGATTTACATTCTTGTATGATGAATTTAGCTTGTTAGTTCGAAAATGTAAACCGTAAAAATATCGAGTCAAATAATTGAAAAATATTTCTGAAATTCAAAGTTCATGCAACTCAACGAAGTATCGTTTTACCACTCAACAATTGAACGAACGAAGAGCTAAATCCAACGACGACCAGCACGGTGATGGAGGCGCACACTTTTGCGTTTCTGGTAAAGGTCACCAAATCATTGAGTGACTGGGCGGATTTTTAACTGGCCATTCATCGACGCGTGAAGTGTACCATGTTGCTGCTCATTTATGGACCTATTGAGAAGATTCAGTCAATGGAGCGCGGGAATTGGAACCTTAATTGTGGATATTCATGCCATCATTTGCCTGTTGGTACGTATGCTCAATGTGTCGGGCACCTAAGCCAACATCGAATGATAACTGTGGGTACTCCCAGTTTACGTTCCTTGCTTGAACGTTGCTATTATCCCGCAATCCACGATTTCATCATGGTTGAACTAGAGAAGACAGCCATAGACAAGACTCGGACGGAATTAAGACACGACGATAGAGCAATGATACACATTGTGCTTTAAATAGTTTCACAATGATCAATCTCCTGGTAAATCAAATTGAGTTGTCGATTCGTAAGCCATACATCGATTGCATAGAAACAGGCACAGAAGAGTTTTTTTTCTCAAATTTTCTTTGTAGGATCTTGCGCTCACTGCATTAGTCGGTATAGTATCAAACCTGCAGCATGAATATCGAATGTTCATTACGACATGCCGAGCTGCTTTGGCATTCGCACTCTTATCGGTTGTCAATATGTTGGTACTTGTGAATGAAAAAAGAAAAGAAAAAGAAACGAGTGTACCAGATCAATTAAAATGAATAAAAGATAAATCTGTTGGAATCGAGCTTCCGTACTTCCCGTAGCTCGATGGAATCGATGAAATTCCACGGAACTCCATGCCCGGTGCGGTCTTGTGGAGCTGTGATTTTGATGAATGTTGTCTGTTAGTTTGAGCTTATGGACCACAAACGCGATCGGCTTCCGAACCTCCACCAAGAGTGGTTGTGGGCATGCAATTATTTTTACTTGTGGTTTTCAGCAGCGTGGTGAAGTTGGCTTGAAAACTGTGCGATACAACAACAAAAAATGCACGAAAGAGAATGAAAGAAAGAGATGGAGCGATAGAGAGAGAGGAGGAAAGTTCAAGCATGAGTGTGAGTTTCTCATCGCCTTGATTGCCATGGCTAAGGCTCCGTTCTGGCATAATCCTGACAGCATCCTCTGGCCAGGAAGAGGGCTTTCACGGGGTTGTGTGAGGAGATGTACGTCACGAGCATACACATGTTTTCACATCCCAATACTGATTGCAGATCGTTGTACCGTTCCGCTCCAGAACTCGGTGCAGTCAGGCATGTGAGGCCGTCCAAAAGAGGCAAAGCATGTGCACTCGGGCCAGCGTGTGCGATGCAGCAAGAGGGAAGGTTCGGCAAAGGGCGACGGAGAGCGTCGGAGTGGTCCGTTTTGCTCCTGCGGTGATGGCCGCTGTCCACAGCAAGCAGGAAAAACGCTACCAACGGTGCAGCGAACCCCCTTGGCACGGCCGATTGTTGATATGCATGCAATGTCGTGGCGGATGATTGGCCAACCGGGCGTCCGGCGGTTCCGGTGTTGATTGTATGTGTACCGGAAATCGAGTGATCGCATACGAAGCGCTGTGGAGGATGTGGTGCTTTTGTGGCATCTGGTTGTACACGGACGGGTCTGTCTGTCTACTCCGTTGGCACGCAGGGAGGGATTTTTAAGAGGATGAAAAACGGAGCAAGCTTTCTGTTTGGCAGGGCAACCGCGTGGCGCAGATAAATGAAGAAACAGAAGCAGGGGTCCCCGAAAAAGTATGATGAACATTAAACATTGCAGCGGGCCGGCGTCGTCGGGTTCAGAGTCCATGCTTTCAGCATCCGTTCGCTAGCAACGATCCGGACGAGGTGAAGGCCCTCGTGGCGAGCGCCAGTGGTACACTTTTATCCATTTTCCGACCGATTTCATCCACCTTTCCGGTTGCTGTCGTTCAAAAGGAGCAAATAGGAGGGAACGCACGGGGAGGCACGTGATCGCGATTCAATGAATTCAGAATTAAAACAATTCGCCTCGGAATCAGACGGAATCGAATTTGCCGGGGCATTTTCACCAAGGTTTTTCCACCACAACCGCTTCTACGGAATCCTAAACAGGGCCGGAGGTTGGGTTTATGATGTGTGTGTGTGTGTATGTTTGGGTGGTTTGGTCACATTTCTAAAGCTGATTTCATGCTGGCCAGCTAACCCATCGGTGTATCGCACTGAGCAGCTGTGTTGAGACTTTCGCCGTGAAGAGGCGAGCAAAATATTTTCCGATCGCATTGCATCGGCGGGAGAGGAAGAGACGAAACGGGAGGCTAGTAGAAGGGGGGACAGATCTTCCGGAATGCGCTTATAAGCATTCGCAAACGTATGTTATGCAGTTGCGCTGGCAAACCGCGGGTTAATCTGACACGCTTGAAATGGTTGCGAGTTGAACCGATGCAGAAGTGGGTGGAGTTTTCTTGCGTTGCACTCTCAGCCGTCCCCCGTATAGCGTACGCGGGTTTTTCCGAACCGATGAACGGATGCCAAAAATATTGCGCCCACGGTCCTAAAAGCGAGAGAAGCACAAAAAACGCGCCAAGAAAATTCATTTCCTTTTTTTCTAATTTTTTAGGTGGAGGTGGCGGTCCGTAGGGCTTGGGTCGTGGATGAAATTGGGAAGTTTTTCTATTCATTTTTTTTTGGGTCTTTCCTCTCGATAACACAAGGCATAACGCTTTGGCAGCGTGCGGGTTCCAGAGTGCCAGTCGGTGCGGATGCAGCGATGCGGTATTTGGGTTAGTAAAGAGTTCGACCGCAGCGTTAAAGCCAGTCTCGTTTCGGGGGAATACGGATGGGGTGAGAGGTGGGACGTTTTTTGGCTGGCATCTTGCGGTGCACGTCTGGCAGTTGTCTAGCGTGTGTGTGTGGCTGCACCTTTGAAGGGCTCGATATTTGACTTCCTTCGGACGGTGGTACCTTGGTGTTCTCTCCGGGGGTATGGAATATTCTGCTCTAGATGTTTTTTCTTTCTTGTTGCAATACTACTTCGTTAAACCCGGGAAGCTCGTCCTTTCAACGGTTAGTTTATTGCGATGGAGCACATTCCCTGATCGCACCAGATCGAGACGCTTCAGCGTAAAGATATTTTCCATCGTGTTTTTTTAGGGTGTGTGTGTGGGTGTGTGTGAAGAAGGAGCACATGCAGGGGAGGTTGGTTTGTTTTTACAAAACGGTATCGAAATAGGTGATGCAATTTTGACGACCGACCACCCGACGGTTGACCGACTTTGGGTTGAAGTATTTAAATCTTTTTTTTTATTTTAGCTTCCAGTAGCAGACGGAGGTTATGCATTATGCATGAAGTTGTTGAAATTTTAAATTCCTTTTTGCACATTTCTGGACACTTGTTGGGGAACGCTAGAACGTTGCCGCGCTAGGAGAGTAACTGAAATATGTATTATGGTAGCTGTTCTTCTCCCCAACGCCAACAGAATGCTGTGATGAGAAAATGTTTAGAATCTAATGTATATTTGGGAACGTTCTCTTTACAGGTAAGTTCCAGGTTCCTCGAGATCTTTTTCTTAACTCGAAAAGAATGAGTATGAACACAAGAGAAGAACGCATATGGTTACGGAAAAAATATCTCTGTAAGTATCTTTCGGTACATGAAAAAGGTAATCTGTACAAGAGATGGGATATTGTGAAGCTTAATGATATACTATAATATATTTGTATCATTGAACTTGTCAGAAATCGCAAATAAGAATTTCACAATATACGGTCACTTTCGGGAAACATGGAATTGAGGTTTGCGACTGTGATGCTGTAGGCAAGCGTGGTGTGATTGAGTACATGCTTTATCCCAGCAATTGTGTGTGTCCTATGCATAACACCTAATGAGATAAGAGAAATGTAATTTGAAATGCATTATTTCTCGGTTGGTTGTCTGGGTTTGTCGGAAGCAGGAAGCTGTGTTTTACCCATGCTTAGGGTGGAAAGAAAAGGAACAGAACTGAACGGTAAGGGATGAGATAGGTCAGAAAAGACTCATGCAACGGTTTTATGCAGGCCGGCTGACTGGTGGAGCTGGAGTAATGAAAACACATCCAAGATTCTGCTTCAACCGACCACCAGTTGAATGTGCGGGAGCAGTTCGTCTTTCGTAAGCACAGGAAATTACGTTTTTATGGGGATTGATACCGTCTAAGATGCAAATAAAGTTACTTGGAAGTTAGACTACGGTACCGCGGTGTTCCGGAAGCCCTTGGAGAGGCATTGACTGCTTCAAATTGCATAAATCACCAATCAGCAGAGGCCTATGGAGTACGGAGGCATTGGGGTAGTGGGGTGTAAATTCATTATCGACGACGGTGCGACACGAAAAAGTCGTTTCCGTTGCTATTCCCCCTCAAAACCAGTTGCTCATCCATTAGAAACGCTCAAGATTCTGTAGCTTGGATTTGTATTTGAAGGCCAAGAAGAAAGGGAAACACGGTTTAGGCTTGAACACGCCGAAGAATCCGATTCGTTAACCATCAATAATGGCCATAATTTTCTTGTTTCCGTTAGCATGCTAATCAGAGTGATTAGATTATTCGGCACAAAGCCAATTTGATACGGTTGCAACAAAGTTACTGGTTTTTTCCATCGGATCTCAATTGATTTCGAGCTACAGTTTCCGATGAACGTTTGATTTATCTATATTTGAAACAGTTATATGGAATTGAATATTTGTTTGGTGACAATAACGAAATAATAATAAACTATGATATTAAAGGAGTGAACAAAAGCGAGTCTTAGATTGAGGGCAGCTTCAATGTCGTGTAAGAACTGTTCTAGCGTTCTAAACTCCTCTCATGTTGCGCTTCACGTAGATCTAAGCACGAGTTCACGGCGGAGTAAAGCTGAAATTTAATGGAAATCGTTATGAATTTATAACAGGTTAAATTGACTTAAATTTTAAGACCGTCCCTACGTCCCGCTTGTGGTGCTCTGGTAGAGCTCATAATGAATTAGAAGCCATTTCGGTCACGACTTTCCTGCCTGTCGTGTGGCTGCTAAGCATCGGTTGCCTTTTTCGTGCTGTACGAGTAGGATATTCGTTCTTTTTGCACTGCCTCATCGGGCAACCCAAATGCTTCGTCTCTTATGTTGAACGCATAGGTGAGTCACCCCGAGCGACAATGTCTTATATGTATATTCATTAAAATGCTTCACTCTGAAAGTTTAATGAATCGCACACTGTGTCATTGGAAAGAAGTGTGCTGGGTTGATACATTATGCTAGTTCTTCTCCGTCGGGAAAACTATACAAGATTGAGAGACGTGATGATATCTTCCTTTGAAATACAGATGCTTCAGTTGTCGTACCATTAAAGATGGAGTGTATGTTAAAGTGGCTTCCTGTGGCAAGGACGAACACGAGGCTAAGGACAGTCCTAAGAAGCAGAAGAAATCCACATTGAAGTTGTTTCTATATTAGCCACCGAAGCTTGCATCGGGTCTGGGATGCGGTTCCGAAAATGAGATGCAGATGCAATTATTCAAAAATGACTGGCTGCATGGTTTGACCGACAGAAGACAGGACACGTTTCAGCAAACTTCTGTAGAAAGAATATGTTGAAGAGTGCACAGATTCGTTAGGAGGAACAAATTAATTCCGGGCGCCAAGGAGGGACCGAGTTGCCCCGATTTGTCATCATTTGGGAACGTGCAAATGGCTCGAGTGTGCAAATCAGGCGACAAGGCGGGCATTGCGTTTTGTAACATGCACGATGCTTCGAACGAAAGGTTAGTGGCTCAATACGTTGCGTTAGCCGTCGGTCACGCAAGCGGTAATCATAAAAACCAATCAGCCAAACTACAAATTGCCCTTCCGTCTGCATCGGTGGGTTGGGGTAGGAAAGATCCTATCTCACCCTCGGTTTGAAATGAAAAGAAATAAGAAAAAGGAACCCCATAGCGCCACATTCAATGAATCATGTCTCGTCATCATCAATTCTTGTTAATAATTTACTTTGTTGGCGCTACGAAGTGCTGCCATACGCTTGAGAAGCGCAAATTTATTCAAAAAATATGCCACCCAATAGGGCCTCGAGGAAGTGAAGTGTCTCTTTCGTCAGTGACTATGTTGAATATTAGTGGCGGGTAGTGTATGTTCTATTGTATATGATGCCGATAATATAATAAGCCACCATTGTCGAAATTCAGAGGCTTCGAACCTATTGACAATGAAGCGTTAGTTCTAATTCTAAACATTTTGTATACAACTAACCAGGTTTAAGGTGTAAAAATCGTGTTTGAGGCGGGGACGGATAGTGTCGTTGTTCTGATGTGTGAACACAAAGTTTTCTTATTCTGCGCAAGTAGACGGTTTTGTATCCTACTATCTCATGTAATATAGGTGTTGTTATTGTTCGAGGTTGCACACCTTCGCGTTAACCTTGCATCATCATTGGTATATAAAAGGACGAACGATAGTTGAGTGTTTCGCCAGTTGAGATCTCTGTACTCGACTACACGACGTTGGCACGATGAAGTTTACCTGGACGCCCGTACTTTCGATCACTCTGTGCCTGCTCTCGTTCAGCCATGGACAACTGATCGGTGTGAGCCTACCTGGCATAGGTTTGACGGTCCTCGGATCGTCCTCAATAATTGGAATAGGAGGTGGTGGCGGTGGTACCACGGTGGCTATAACTGCAGCCCCTACCACCACAACAACAACTCCAACGACGACGGTCGCTGCAACAATAGCCGCACCGGCCACAACCGTTTCAAGCGGTACTACAACCGGTACAGGAACCAGCACTGTATCAGGAGGAGGCTCAGCAGGCAGCACAGTTACATTCAACATTGGAGGAAGTAAGTGATTGCAAAACCTACAATCTAAGAACTCATACTAATGTGTTGTGGTTTGGATTGGTCCTCATGCAGGCATTGTGACGGTTGCCTCCAGCGATCAAGCTACCATTCTTGCCATCCTGGCATCACTACAAGGAGCTAGTGCAACGACGGCTGCTGCATCTTCCTCGTCAACGGCAATAACCACGACCACGATCGTAGCCCCGTCTTCAACTTCGACTACTGTGGCCACCACATCGGTCTCTGCAGGATCAACGTCGAGCACAACAGCGGGAACAACTGGAAGCGCAACGACGACGGTACCGAGTGTACCTACCACCACGGTCTCGGGTGTAACAATGACCGCATCCTCGTCGACCTCCATTTCTATAACAATCACCTTCAATGGTCAAACAGTGATGCTCAACACAACCGACTCATCTCTTATGACACTGTTGGTGCAGCTGTTGAATGGTCTCAACAATGGGTCGAGCACTACTGCCAACGTAAGGAGTACTACCGCCGGGTCCCCTGGGAGAACAATCCGATTGACGCCTTGCATTACTGGTATTGAAGCACGTAGAGGCCGTGATGAACACAGTCATGAAAATCATCGACATGGGTATCGGAATCATCGCAACCATCAATATGCTTCTCACGAACGTAGATTCGTGCCAGGTGCTCCAATCCTTCCATTGTTTCCTATAGCTCGCTCTATCGTTGCTCCGATAGCTCGTGCGATCGTTGCTCCTATAGTTAGTGCAGTAGCTCCTAGAACTCCACTTGCACATGGTCTCCTTCCTTTGACAGGCGTTCAGCCATCGTTTCGTTTTGCTGCTGCTGTACAAGTAGGTGCGGGAATTAAAGGTTAAAATACGACTAAAGGAAATTAGACCCCAACGACAACCGATGTACCAGATTTAACCAGACACATTGCATGAATTAAAGTAGCAAGAATCCATGTCGAAACTTGTGTGTATTTTTTGTCAACTTCTTTATCAATTTCGTACAAAATCGTCATTTCCCACATGTTACGGAAAAATCACCATTTTCCCTAACTTGTTTACGGAATGCATTTTTGTAATCAATACTGATCGATCTATAGATGTTACTCAAAAATATTGTCCCTATTGGTTAGCTTTCCTATATTGTAAACTGCTGGTAGTACCGATGTTTCCATAACCGTTGCTGAATTGTAGCTATTCTGGTTAACGACGATTTGTTTGTAACGTACATTGTACAATCTACAGTCGTTATAGTAAAAGAAGCGGTTTGAAAGGAAGGCTTACATCCTGGATCTACTCATGCAAACGATCGTTGTTGCTGAATTGATGTTATCTTGCGGTTAATGTTTTTTTTTTTTAAATTTGCAAACAGGGCTTCCAGTTTTGGGAATGTACACAAAGAAATGCATTATTTGGACATGATACTTTGGCGCAGGTAAAACGATACTGTATAAAAAGGGAGGTGTGTCTCTTAATTTCTAATTCGTCAGTAGTGACTCGTTGAAGAAGTATCAGAATGAAGCAAGTCTACGCCACAGTAGTGGCCTATTTTGTCCTTACCGGACACCTGTGTGCTGGGCTTGGAATCGGTGGAGTAGCCGTCACCGTGGCTCCGATAGCTGTCACTGTTCCACCGGTTACCGTGCCGGCGGTCACGGTTGGGCCGATATCCGTGTCAGTCGCACCAGTCACTGTCCCTCCTGTGACGGTTTCCGTCCCTGCTGTAACGGTACCTCCAGTGACAGTTCCGGGCGTGACACTGCCTGTGACTGTACCGTCTTTGGCTGTGACTGTACCGGCTGTTACTCTTCCAACGGTGCCGATCACGATCCCCACGCTACCCGTAACGGTGCCTTCTTTGGGCGTTACGTTGCCCACGCTACCCGTTACGGTACCCTCCGTGGCAGTTACCGTACCCACCGCAATCCCTATTCTGGCTACGGTGGGAGGACTGCTGACTACAACTACGGTGGCACCAACGACAACGACTACGGCAACACCAGTTACCACAACGCGAACGTCGTCCAACACGGTCAGCATTAATATTGGAGGCAGTAAGTAACGAACGAAAAAGAGGATCGGTCATCCCAAGGACGTAGTACTGAAGATCTAAAGGAACAATTCCTATCGTGCTCTAGGCATTCTGACGGTCGCGGCTACCGATATTGCGACAATCCAGGCAATCATCCAATCGCTCCAAACGACTGCAACAACGACAACTGCCAGTGCAACAACGACGACAACGATCGCGGCTACAACAACGACAACAACCACGGCAGCCCCAGCAACGACAACAACAACTACTGCTGCAGCAACAACCACAAGTGCAGCAACAACCACAACTGCAGCAACAACCACAACGGCAGCAACAACTACAACTGCAGCAACAACCACAACTGCTGCAGCTGCTACAACAACAGGCTCGAGCCCGGTTTCAATTTCGATAACGATCATTTTGAATGCGTCCACCGTTTTGGTGGAGGCCAACAACTCCGGGCTACTTGCCTTGCTGACTCAGGTGTTGAATCAGCTAGCTTCTACCACGTCGACAGCCAGCACCACGAGCACGACAACCACTACCACCGTGGCACCGATCACGACGACGAGAGCGATCACTGGTCGTCCCGGCGGGTGTCACA
Organism: Anopheles atroparvus; assembly: GCA_914969975.1. Lineage (NCBI taxonomy): Eukaryota > Metazoa > Arthropoda > Insecta > Diptera > Culicidae > Anopheles > Anopheles atroparvus. The sequence continues at coordinate 53,746,402 of CAJZCY010000001.1, forward strand.
CGCACGGTCATAGCCACGAGGCCATTGGCGGTTTTGGCATTGGCGGAAGAATCGGTATCGGTGGCCCCGGGGGTGTGTTGGGCATCGGTGGAGGAATACGCATCGGCGGACCACCGATCGCGCCCCTTGGTCCTATTGTGGCTCCTTTGGCGCCGATAGCTACCATTGTCAATCCTATCGGACTAGTTGCTAGACCGGTGTTGAATGCGGCTGGAAATATTGTGAACGGAATCGGACAAGGCCTCTCCAACATAGCGGGAGGAATCGCAAACGCCGCCACTGCCCTCGGAAATGCAGGTGCGGCTAGAGTAGGAGTCGGAAGTGGATCGAACAGGAACATTGGAGGCGGAGCTGCCGTAACACCCTCTGTCCTAGGAAATGCAGGTGCCGGTATTTTCGCTAGAGTAGGAATCGGAGGTGGATCGAACAGTAATATCGGAGCCGGAGCAGCCTTAGCAGTGGGTGGTTTCCTGGGTTAGTGAGCAATTTTTGTCAGGAGTTTACTGGCCCAGGGAGACCACACGATGGGAGAGCCTAATAAAGAATCTCGCGGCTGGTAAAAGATGATGCGTTTTGAAAAATAATTATCATATGACATTGGTCGTGTATTTCTTTTTTTTTCTATCTTCCCTTTGGACGCATTGGAGGATATTGTATTCAATAAAACAAATCATTTTCATCGTAACACTGGTTTGACCTTCACAACTTTGCGATGTTTTGAAATACTTGCAACGCAGTCAAACGAAAAATTCTGGTGTGTGTGATCAGGTGTTTTTCAATGAATGACGAATTGTTTGTTGAAAAATGTGAAATAACAAATGTTTGGAAACCCGTTTTTCGTCCTTTACATTCCTTACAGTACCCTGAGCCGTAACACCTTTTATATTTTGTTGAATCGAATGTATTAATCTGGTTTTCGCTGCTGGAGCTGTTAATTTGTTGATATTTCAAAGATCTGATGCAACTGTGTTAACAAGTATTGCGTATTTTGAAAACAGCACTGTTCCTTCGCTCACAAACATCACTTAGCAAAACAATGAACAATCATTCAAATTGTATTTCATTGTTTGTAAGTCCTTCACTTCAACATGAAAATGCTGCCAAAATTGTTTTCAAATAATTTTCATGTTTTCATCTGCTCTATTTTATCAAACAAGTGCATTGTTTCGATAAAAGCTCAATTTGCTTTATTGTAGTACATGCGGCAATGCAAGAGAGCAAAAAAGAGAACCGATCGATTTTCGATCGTTCAACTCTCCAAATGCTGATGATAATTAACTCTTTTGATGAAGCATCGTTGCGAAAGCTACTAGTTGTGAAAATGCCCTTGTTTTCATGCTTTATGGAATTGCACGTTTTCGTGGTTGTTGTTTTTCGCAATTGTGGTATATAAAGCGAAGGACTATCAATCCGATTCGGCATTCAAGGCTTGTGCGACACGTGAACTAGCTACAAGGATGAAGAAGAGTCTGTTGTTCACGTTCTCCTTGGCGTTCTGCCTGCTTTCAAGCCAAGTGCAGGCCCAGACCGTGGCTATAAATATTGGTGGAAGTAAGTCAGGGCTGGGGCTGTCGGGTTTCCGAATGCTAGTGGATAACTAGAGGGGATACATAATGCATAATAGTAACATAACCAATCGGAAATGCTCCAAGGTGTCATCAATGTTGCCTCGAGTGATTTGTCGACCCTATTGGCGATAGTAGCGGCGCTTCAGACAACGACTACCGCTGCCCCAGGTGCCACTACAACAACCGTTGCGGCGGCAACAACGACCACGGTGGCTCCAACGACTACTACGACTACGGTGGCTCCAACGACTACTACGACCACGGTGGCTCCAACGACTACCACGACTACGGTGGCTCCAACGACTACTACGACTACGGTGGCTCCAACCACTACCACGACTACGGTGGCTCCAACGACTACTACGACCACGGTGGCTCCAACGACTACTACGACTACGGTGGCTCCAACGACTACTACGACCACGGTGGCTCCAACCACTACCACGACCACGGTGGCTCCAACGACTACTACGACTACGGTGGCTCCAACGACTACCACGACCACGGTGGCTCCAACGACTACTACGACCACGGTGGCTCCAACGACTACCACGACTGCTGCAACAACCACCACGACAGTCGCTCCAATCACTGCAACTGTGACTATTAATGGTTCCACAGTATCTGTATCTTCAACCAATAATTCTCTGGTCAGCGTAATCCTTCAAATTATTGCGAGTTTAACGGCTACTACAACAACGACCACAGCACCGACCACGACTACGACTGCAGCCGCAACGACAACGACTACAGCTGCACCTACAACGACCACGACTACCGCTGCACCTACAACGACGACAACAACAGCGACCACAACAACGACCACGTTGGCAACAACCACTTCCACGACCGCTGCTCCAACAACTAGCACGACGACCACTACTACTACTACGACAGCGGCACCGACTACAACGACCACGACGACCTTGCCGACTACAACAAGCACTACCACTACTGCCACGACTACAACTCGAGGACCTTGCCATCCGGTCGGTGTTGGCATCGGAGGGGGATTCGGGTTGGTGGGAGGATTGGGCCCAGTCGGAATAGGACTAGGCATCAGAGGCGGCATTGGAGGATTTGGGGTACCGCCTGCAGGACGTCTTGGTATCCTGCCTGCCGTTGGAAACGCTGCTCGAACCCTGGTGGGCACTGGTCTGAATGTTGTCGGTAGTGCAGCAAATTTGGCAGGAAATGTTGTTGGCGCGGGACTGAACCTTGCCGGGAATGCTGTCGGGGCTGTAGGCAATGTAGCGACCGGTTTGGCAAATGGGCTCTTTGGAGGTCTCAGCAGTGCTGCCAATGGAATAAGGTCTGGCATCAATGGAGGCATATCTGCCGGAATCGGTGGTAGAGCGAACGGAGGTCTGCTATCCCTACCAAATTATGGAGCTCGGTATGGTGCAGGCATACAAGCAGGGTTTGCATTGAACGGCTAAAACCAGCTGCAATCGTTTTACTTTTTTGAATCGATAGTGACTGCGTGCATAATTTTATTTTAAGGTTATAAATAGAAAGCAAATGAAAAATAAAGAATCCATGCAGAAAAAAGTCTTGAATCTATGCAACTCCAAACTTTCGCAGATGATCAATAAGTTTGCATCTTTAGGCTATTAAAGCATAGTACATAGATAGAAAATTGATTCCGTGGATGGGATGTATACAAATTTATTACAATCCGTGATCCTGTGAATATCTGTGTAATCATGATGGACAAAACATTATCATTGATTCTCGAAAATTCAATTGGATAGCTGATAGCTTATTGAAATATCCAGCCTCAAATTGCACACATTGAATCCTGTGTCTTTAGTGGGAAAATACTGACAAAAGGAAAAGCGAATCCAACTCTGAGAATATTTTGTTGGTAGCTGATTCGTTCTTTTCATATGCTTACAATAATGGCTTCTTTTGTACCTTTTCAACCAGATCGAACTTTGCACACTCGAATCGAACAATCAATCACACTTCTTTGCAATTGACGTGATCCACGCGACGAGATCTAGACGGTTCGTATTCTAGCGTACAATGAGTTTCCATTCATTCGGTTAGATACCTGAAAATGAAAGGAGGCAGTTCAAAATACGTTACACAGTAGATGTGATTATCCTGTTAAAACATGTGGACTGTGTTCTCCACGTGCTGTTAAAAGGAGAAAAAATGTATTAGGTTGTGAATTTGCTGTATATAAAGGGCTACCTATCCTTTAACAAACCAGAATCTTCCTTGCGGTGCCTCTGGTCGACTGATCAAAATGAAGAACTACTTGGTTTCTTTGGTACTTGCCATTTGTGTGCTCACCGGGCCAGTGCTAAGTCAATCGCCCACTGTTTCGATCAACATCGGAGGAAGTAAGTATACTAAAGACGTCCTGCAAAGGAAATAGACTTTAATTTTCTTTCTCTTGTTTTATCCTAGGTGTTATAAGCATCGCATCGTCTGATCTGTCGACGATACTAGCAATAGTTGCATCGCTGCAGAGTCCTACTACTACCGTTGCAGCTACAACTACTACTACTACACCGGCTGTAACTACAACGGCAGCAGCAACGACTACGACTGCTGCAACAACTGCAGCTACAACCGCAGCTACGACTGCAGCAACAACTGCAGCAACGACTGCAGCAACAACTGCAGCAACGACTGCAGCAACGACTGCAGCAACGACTGTAGCAACTACTGCAGCAACGACTGCAGCAACAACTGCAGCAACGACTGCAGCAACAACTGCAGTAACGACTGCAGCAACGACTGCAGCAACAACTGCAGCAACGACTGCAGCAACGACTGCAGCAACAACTGCAGCAACGACTGCAGCAACAACAGCGGCAACAACTGCTGCTACGACAGCAGCAACAACTGCAGCAACTACTGCAGCAACAACTGCAGCAACGACTGCAGCAACAACTGCTGCTACGACCGCTGCTACGACTGCAGCAACAACTGCAGCAACAACTGCAGCAACAACTGCAGCAACAACAGCGGCAACAACTGCTGCTACGACAGCAGCAACAACAGCGGCAACAACTGCAGCAACAACTGCAGCAACAACGGCAGCTACGACTGCAGCAACAACAGCGGCAACAACTGCAGCAACAACTGCAGCAACAACTGTAGCAACAACTGCAGCGACGACTGCAGCTACGACTGCTGCACCTACAACTACAACCACGGTTGCACCAACTACAACTACAACGGTTGCACCAACTACGACAGTGGCACCTCTAATTTCAGTTACCATAAGTGTGAACGGTAACACAATCACTGTTAGTTCTGCAACCGCAGGATTAGTCGATCTGGTCTTGCAGATACTAGCAAGCTTAACCTCTACGACAACAACCACGATGACGGCATCAACAACAACAACTACTACTGTTGCGCCTACTACGACTACTACTGTCCCAACAACAACAACAACTACTACTGTTGCGCCTACTACGACTTCCACAACGGTTGCCCCGACCACAACCACGACTACCGTCGCACCTACTACGACTTCCACAACGGTTGCCCCGACCACAACCACGACTACCGTCGCACCTACTACTACAACTACTACTACCAAGGCGCCAACTACAACTACTGCGCCTAAGACAACAAAAGCAACCATTGGAACTGGTATTGGAATTGGCGGTGGCATAAGCATCGGAGGTCTTGGAAGCATCGGGGGTAGCATTGGACTGGGAGCAGGGATAGGAGGAATCGGTGGAGGTTTCGGTGCTGGTATCAACATCGGAGGCGGTTCCGCAGGAGTTGGAGCTGGAATTAACCTAGGCACTGGATTAGGAAGCATTGGCACAGGACAGAACACCGGAACAGCAATTCGGCCAATCGGATCGTTGCTTGGAGCAGGATTGAATTTGGCTGGTAATGTTGTCAATACAGCTGGTAATGTTGTCAATACCGTTGCTGGCACAGCAATCAACGCGGCCACAAACGTGCTAGGGTCAGTTGGTAACGCTGCTGGCGCGCTTACCGGAGCCTTGGCCACCGGAGTAGGAGGAATCGGTGCTGGCATCAACATCGGAGGTGGGAGCTCTGTAGGAGCTGGTGCTGGAATTAACCTAGGCTCTGGATTAGGAAGCATTGGCACAGGACAGAACACCGGAACCGCAGTTCGTCCAATCGGATCGTTGCTTGGAGCAGGACTGAATTTGGCTGGCAATGTTGTCAATACAGCTGGCAATGTTGTCAATACAGCTGGCAATGTTGTCAATACCGTTGCTGGCACAGCAATCAACACGGCCACAAATGTGCTTGGGTCAGTTGGTAACGCTGCTGGCGCGCTTACCGGAGCCTTGGCCACCGGAGTAGGAGGAATCGGTGCCGGCATCAACATTGGAGGTGGGTCTGCAGGAACTGGTGCTGGAATTAACCTAGGCTCTGGAATAGGAAGTATTGGCACGGGACAGAACACCGGAACCGCAGTTCGGCCAATCGGATCGTTGCTTGGAGCAGGATTGAATTTGGCTGGCAATGTTGTCAATACAGCTGGCAATGTTGTCAATACCGTTGCTGGCACAGCAATCAACGGGGCCACAAACGTGCTAGGGTCAGTTGGAGCCTTGGCCACCGGTATTCAGACTGCGGTGAAGGTCCCCACCATTAGTGGAGGTTTGAATCTAGGCGGAGGTGCAGGCCTGAACGCAGGATTGAACGTGGGAGCTAGTGCTACTGGTTCCGGAATACTTCGTTCACTATTTTCGGGATAAATAATGTAATCCTGTAATAGCTTCACATTTTTGACTGATCTGTTAACGTTCAATTTTTGTTTTTCAGCATGCAATAAAGCTTGAAAAAAGCTAATTCCAAAACAGTAATAAATCTTCTATCTTGCCTTGAAAGAAAGTTCCGAATAGTGCAATAGTGACGCAATAGTTTAGATAAAGAAAAGTGGAAAGTAAATTACCGCTGAGTGCATATTTTTCATTTCCGCATGGAAAAGTGATAAAGAGGTGTGTTCGTCGACACGAATTTCATGTGACGGTTTTTATTGGATAAAGTCAATAGTTATACACACAAAAAGCCATGTCTACAATGCAATTCAACTGCTTTGAGAGTGGAGGGGGGGGGGGGGGGGTGGGGCGGGGGATGGAGAGTGTTGGAGGTCACAAGGCTGTGATGTTGTTGGTGTACAGGTTATTTTCGGTGTCCGGTTTTGATACCTTTTTATGAGCAGCAATTATTATTAAATAATAAGTTAAACATCCTACATCGAAAGATTACCACTTTTTTTGACATTCTAGAACATTCAGTATGTTCGAATGCCATACGAGAGTTGGTTTTTTTTTTTAAATTGTATGCTTAGGTATGACACCTATTTTAGTAAAAACAATACTCTGCCGCTTGTCAATCAAATTGCATAAACAGTGTGTATATTTTTGCTGTTTTTAAGCAATTTTACATAAAAAATCATCAGTTTGCAATTTTTCTTTTTGGCTAAGTATTGACTACGGATTTCGTAAAACAAAAAAAAAAAGTCCTGTGGGTTCGTTTCCAGCCGGTGTGCCTTTTTTACTTTCCATAATCCTGTCATATTTTGTGATGATCCCTTCCAAAGCGGAACCATTTAGCGCCGCTCCGAAACAAAAGTCCGGCAAAAATGTGAAGCACCTTTTGGCACCAAGCTTTTTCTTTCCGGGCTGCAATACTACCTGCCAGGCGGAACCTGAATTTTATCACAAAGTGCTTTTTCGGAATAGGATAAAGCAAGGGTACCATCCGGTAGGATGCTCGGGCACTGCTAGCAACCCTTTTTTAATCTTTTCAATTTATCACTCCTTTTGTTTTGCCTGTTCCATGCGAACTACCATTTTATTGAATTAGACAAGAAAAAGTGCCTGCGAGATCCAGTAAAAAGTCTCTTCCAAAACCTTCATTTTCAAACGAAAAATGCTTCTTTTTTATGGAGCTGTTCGCGTTGCGTTATGATTGTACTGATTTTGTCGTTCTATGTTACGAATTTATTCCATTCGTTGAATTCGACGAAAATGTAGCACCACCATTGAAATATTTCTTGCACTCTTCCAAAAGAAAAGAACACTCCTCCAACTCTAATAATAAACGTGATGTGTTTTGCTGCACTGAGCAGCACGTTTGTTTTTGCAATAGTAAATGGCGCAATTGCTACTGCCGTGAAATGCAACATGCTGAAAGAGAGAAGAAGAACTGATCGGGTTATTCAAATACAGCGAATACATATCCTCACATTTCTTTTTCTCAATCTTACAAACCTCCTACAGGTCTTTTTTACATTCTTTCGGCGCAAATTAGTAAGGGTAAGTTCCACGACGAATCGGCAACTAGCGCAAACTGAAATAAACCTTTCGCTCGTTTCTCCAACATCAACATCGCCACTTGGTTTTACTAGTCTCCAGTGAATTCCTGTGATAACCAGCGCGTACGCGGCTACCGAGGTGCGAATAATGAAGAATAATTAGACTTTCAGCTAACAAACGAGTTTCTTCGGGGAGCTGTGTGCTAGTCGAAACTAATCATAATTGAATTAATTTCGTCATGGCGCATTCGCGGATCGACGCGATGACGGCTCGGTGGTTGCGTTTGTTGAAACTCGTTTAGTTGCTCGGGGAAAACTTGCGTTAGAACTTTTTCATAGTGTGGCTGAACTGATGTTTAATGAAACTATCTAGTTTATATTAACTTCTTAACGTTATGCTACCTTCGACTTTAACGCCTGAGCGTGAGGTAACGTAAAATTCAGAGAAATGAAAATGTGCTAGGTTGCAAAATGAGGGCGTTTTTGCGAACTTGACACATGTGGTTAACATACACGATGCCAAGTTGTGTCTCGAAATCCAAATGGCGTGACTAATCTTAAGATCAAATAAACACAGCATGTAGACGATGAGCATAATACATCTCATCTAAAAAGTTCTAATTGAGGATAAAATAATCTATAGAAATTTCGTTTAAAACCCCAACCATCGATCCATGTCGTACCACCGTGGATCCATGTGCATTCGTTTGTGTTACGGAGAGTGTTGTCAATGTTTGGATTTCATTGTTTGTAATCTTTTCTGAGTTTTGAAATAATTGTGCGATTCTTTGATTCCTCAATGAAAAACATGGTGAAACTCCGAGATGAAGATTTGCTAACAAAAATGCCACGACGAAATTCAATCTTATCCGTTATCCCTAGCTTGAATGCATCGATCCTTTGTTGTCTTGTTCGTAGTGCGGTGGTTCGATTTACATTACATTAATCAAACTGAAAGGATGAAAACGGTAACGATGTGTTTACGGACACCCGGTTGTGGGTGGATTCCGAGCCATTCCTTACCGAGGTCACAATTCGGGAATGCCTCCTAGCATCCAGCTGAATTATCAAGGGTCCATCACTGTGGCGCTGTTGAGACCATTGTCTGTCAGGTTCATGGATCAAGGGAAACGAGTTAGGCGTTAGAGACAGGGGCACGAATAAGGATTATGGTAAAAAGATTCAAAATCGATTTATTTCCGTGCTTGTTGAACAGATTGTTTCAGCGTTCGCTCGTGTGGCAGCCAGAAATTCGATAAGAAGTCTTCGGCCGGGTGTTTAGTGTTTGTTACTTGATACTTCCGCCCAAGCGCAAGATGAAAGAAGGGTGCTCCGCGCGAGTTTGCTCCGCCTTGGTCTTCCCATGTTCGACTACCTTTTTTTCTCCTAAGCGTCGGACAAAATTGTGTCTTTCTTGTATGCCCCACTTCAAACGAATTTAACATTACAAACACAAAAGGATCGGTTGGGGCGCCTTGACGTTACTGTAAACCATTTGTTAGTGCACGAGCAGGGAATAAGAAATGCTAAGCTGATAATGTGAACAGTGGATGGCCCCACACGCCGGTAGAGAGAGAGAGAGAGGGGGGGGGGGGGGGGGTTATGTGCCGGTGTGTTATGCAATGGTTATGCTAACGAACTTAAAGCTGTTTACGTTAACGCGGCGTAAGGTAGAATGTCAAGGAACAAGTAGACAGCGTGTCTGAGCTCAACATTAATCTGCTTACGAACGAATAAAGAGATTTCCATAGTCAAGTCAAGTGTTCGTTCTCCCGCATTAAACATCTTATCATAATATCTTACGATAAAAGAAAACAATTTACACTTTCCCATTGCCAAGAACGCTTCGTATTGATTGTTTCTAAATACACTTACCAAGTATGCAGTATATTTATGATGTGGTGTGTGGCAAATACTGAACTTAAAAAATTTCAGTTCAATTTTGTTTCTATTTTTATAAGTTTTTTTTCTATAGTATGTATTACAACCAAAGCATACAAGAACAGTTTACGCAGCGTTGCATGTGTTGGTAAAACGACAGGTTTATGCTGTTTTCAACCTACTCAGCGAAGCTGTATTATATGATAGTATGAAAGGAAATCATGCATATTTGTTTAGGCTACAAGGCAGGTTCATATGTGCGTTTTGCGCGATGGCTTAAGTCACATTAAAAGCTGGGTCGCATAAGACGCTGCATGTAAGATGGGTGCTTAAGTCACTCAATGGTTCGAACTTGCTCATGAGTCAGCAGTCTTTTTAACATTAGCAGGGTACCACAAAATGAACTTGTCATGCTCAGTCAGTCTATTACATGGACTGTGCTAAAAGAACATCGAATGAGAAAAAAGAAAACCAATGAAAAAAAATACCGTTGATTAATACCATACGTTATTGTTGGAGTCATATTGCAACCACGGCTGTTTCTCGATGGAGACAAACTGATGGCAACCATCTTTCGAATTCTTTGGTTCTTATTAATGAGTGTTTTCGAAAAATGTACTGTTTCTCAATTCAGAAACAGTCTTGTGGTGTACAATACACATAGTATTAAATAACAATATGCAGTTTACATAGTATATAATGAAAAATGAATAATATGAGCTCACGGTATTTTTTTATTTTTGTTTTTCGTTTAAGGTAAGCAACTGGGACATCGTTGTATCATCGAAGCTGGAATAATCATTTTCAGGAACATCATTCACATCAATATGAAGTGAATTTGCAGGAGACCCTTAGCGCCGTAAGATAGACGGCCATGTTTCATAACGTATACATGATTAATTATGTTGTAATTCCAATCGAACTGGATATGGAACTGTAGGCTCTCTACATATAAAGACCGATCTGTGGTACATCACATCACATCCGTTAGTCTTGCGAGAAAAGTTCTCTTGAAAATGATCTCCTACTTCTCGTTAGTTTAATTGACTCTTGTTTAAGAAGTAACTTCAAGATACACGTAGCCATCGTTCGTTGGGTGAAAATGTACCACAAATGGGATGGTAGGTGAGAAACTCCATTAAAAAGTTTTACAATTTGCCAACATATAGCTATACACAAAAACAAACATATTACACACGCAACGGAAAAGGTTTGCCGTGTGAAGTTGACTTAATTGCTAGGAAATCGGGAACGGCGTGGGCTCATCTTTAGTTTCAAGTAATTTATTTATTTAAGCAACTTTTGAAAGTGATTAAAAAATGTTCTGCCGTCTCTACCCATGGCCATGGGTCTACCTCTCCTTTTCCGCCTCATCCATGGCAGTGAGGTGCCAGGAACGGTAAAGATGTTGCCTCGAGCTGGGAGATACGTAGGTGGTGTATGGAAGGGACTTTGTTGGTCGTTTATCGAAGATTAGCCGCCCTACTTCTTGTGCCAGGCAGAGGATCTCGATAAACTCCTTTCAGTTTCCCCATCCCCAAACAAGCCTGAGAGCGGACACGAACGGATACAAGAACCCTGATGGCGTGCAACACTTGCACGACACTGTTGCTGGCCGTCCGCTACCTCGATGGCGCTAGTGAAACGTTAGGGATTTACAATGGAGACGATAAAGTTTAGCCAGACAAAGGCTTATTAAAAATTTACGAACACGTTTATGTCATCCTTTGACTTGACTTTGCTCCGTTGTGCTTCAGCATTCAGCTGCATACGGTGGGCAAACGAGCGGCAAGTCGGAGATCCGTCCCCAGGACGGATCCTCTGACGAGGATCAGTACCGGAAGCGGTACCCGGATCGGCCAAGTGCCGCCGGTATTAAATTTTGTGCTTATTTGTTCTAAGCATTATTGCCGCCGCTCGTTCGTCTTTCGTTTATTTGAGAGCGCTTTCCAATGTTGATCCTGACCACCACTGCACAATCAGTGTCCACGATTCTCCGGCCCATTGTGTCCCGGTGCGGTTTTGTGGTGAAGACGTTTATGGTGGGTGTTACCAGTGGGGAAATATATAACGCTTCGGGAGCAGAACTGGCAGGATATCTTGCAGGGCAGGATTGTGCAAGCTCATTTCCTTTGAAGAGCCATCAACCCGATAATATTCCTCTTCTTGTTGAGGTTTCGCAGAATGGCAATTTTGCCTCAGGGGAAAGAGGGGGTAAAGCCAGGCGCAAAAGAGATAGTGTGTGTGTGTGTGTGAGAGAGAGAGAGATAGTTGAAGTGGTGGGTTGGTAAGATTAGGAGCAGCTAGGCCAAAGCTTGTGATGGGCAGATTTCCTGGGGATGCACATGGGAAAATGTTTATATGACGGTCGAATGGGAAAATTGAATTCAATCCCGATGGGTCAACGAAACTGGACTCCGACTCCTGTCTAGAGCGTTGGTGGATGTGTCGGGTCGAGCATTGCGTCGGGTTTTGTGGGCAACAGTGGGAATGAATTCTGTTGCATTCACAGGAACAAGAACAGGATAAAGACGAGCATTTTTTAACAACAGCTGGCTTAAACGTAGACTCGGTTTCAATGAAAGTGCCCGAGTTATAAGACCGCTCTGAGCAAGGTAAACATATTATCGTGCATCTTATTGTCGTACTTCGGGGACGGTTTTAACAGAAGGATCACGCTGTGTTTGACACTCGGACCGAGAAGCGATTAGTGTATGCGGCTACCACGTTAACAGAAGCCCCAAAGCCTCACTTTAGGTTGAGAAATACGGTCTTATTTTGGTCAGTTAGCATTGGGGGAGGGCGGGAGGAGTGGAGAGGGGGTATAATAGTAGGAGAAGGTGGTGGCGTGGCGGCTGTTGGATTGTGTGGCAGTCGAGGCATCGCATGCAGGACCGGACGCACACATGATGTGTATGTTTGGCGAGAAACAATAAAGCTTTCCTCACCTGATCTCCGGGCCCCCCTTTTCCCAGCCCCGTACGTACAGGAGTTGTTCCTCACTCGTCTGCTTCTGCCATCGTGCACTGTTTTGCTGGAAGGAAGCTCTTCCGGTGTCCGTTGGAAGGCGACTCGGTACAGTGTCTACGAAAACCGGAAGTTGCTTCCGATGACGAGAAGACGTTGTGTTTTTGATCAAGCAAAGCACACACGCCGAATTCACAGCGCCACACACGAGGGATCCGTGTTTTTCCGGGCCTCTGTGCAAAAGTGCCTCCGTCTGTTGTTGCATCTACTGTCGATGCCTGAATGCGCCAGGACCGAAGCCGTCCCGGGTCGGCACCGGTGCTTTATATCGCAATAATGGAAAACTAAGTTGATCAAATTAAAAGATACCAACTTTTGCACTTCAAGTGCTGCCTCAACTCTGCACCGCTCGCATGTCGCATGTCAAGAGAGCAAGGATTTTGTATGCGACGAGCTACAGAGGCATGAGGACGTAATTTTGTCTGGTTTTCAGACACAGAATGTTGGTTGGTTTCTAGTGTTTTTGGTGTTCTATCGCCAACAAAGTGCAAAGGGGTCGTTCGGGTGAGTGGAGAATCGCGAAAGACAGGCTCATGTTTCAACCCGTGGAATGTGTGCGATTTTGTGCTGGGAAAATAGTTCGACAAACACGAGTCTTGTTTGTGTCGAAGCCAAGCCTCCAAACACAAAAGTAGAACCACATAATGACAGTGACAAATCGAACGCACGGGCGTTAAACCTCGACCCCGTATGACTGTTCGTCAACAATAGAAATGAAGATAACACTAGTCACGCTCCGAGATGCCCGGGGAGAATAAATGGTTGCCCCAAGGAATCCATTTTCATCTTGCCGGTAGAGCCTTCGTTTGGTCCTTTGACTTTAAGGGATGATTAATGGTGAACCTC